>JAWWMO010000096.1:62446080-62466419 GCA_035047845.1 Dendrocincla fuliginosa | reverse complement strand
AAGACCCCATGATTTTTGTTGTTGTTGTTGCGTACCATCTTCAAGTTTGCAACAAAACACCATTCCAGGTTTAAGCAATTTTTTATGAGTTATCCCCATGTGAAATAATCCTGGTGGTTTTTACACCACTTTTTTTTTAATAACACTTTTACCACCCGCAATGTCCTATGGCAAGAAGTTAACCTTCATGTATGACAGCCAAATCCCTTTGCTTCCTTTGAACCTATTTTCTTCTAGTTTGATATGCTGCCACCTGAGCAAAGGCAGGAGAACATCTTCCCCAGTCATCTTTTCCATGCTGTTTGAGACTTGCTGAACTCCTAATCCCATCCTTAATAATTGCCCAGGCCTTAAACAGACTGAGGAGTCCTAATCTGCTAGTCTGTGCAGCCCTGCTCCTTGCCCCCAATTACTTTTTGATTTGAATAAGTCCCAATTAACCCTAGTTCCCATGTATTTAATAACAAAAAATTAAAATTAAAAAAAAAAAAGAAAAAGAAAAAAAAGCAAGCTAGAAGCTGCTCTATATTTCTGTACCTCTGATCTGCTGGTACTTTTTCCATCCTTCCTTATTTAGCAGAATGCATTTCTCCTGGAGCCTCTTATACAATGCTTAAATTGTCTCCTTTCTGAGTCGAAGTAGGGACTTTTTCTCCTCACTGAATGAACCTTTTCCTCTTTTCTGTCTAAAAATATACCCTGGGCTGATGGAGGTAGTTCTGATATTTTTATCAATTTTGTCAAATACCATCAGTCTGAAAAGATGGTGAAAAATATTTCTGAAGAGTGCTGGAACATTTCAGTTTTGCATTTTCAAAGTGAAACTTTTGCATTTTTCTTCAAAATGGTATTTTGTCTAAATTTAGAAGAGGGAGGAAATGATTTCCTATTTGCTTCGGAACAACATGTGTCTCCTTACTGTAGAGAAATAGTAGTGCAAGAGACCTGATATCCTACAACACTGGAGGATATTTGTCATATAGGAGGAAAGGCTCTGTGGTCTGCAAACAAAGAAATATCCAACGTGATATAATTTGGCAGCTAGTTTCAAACTGGACAAACTGTCTGCACTGAAGTTCTCTCTTTCCGAAGAAGAAAAGCCCTCAGCCCCCGATTTGGGTCTGACAGGTTAAAACCACCCCGATCCCGCAGGATGCTGGTGACATCCCATGCGGTGCAGGCTCCCTGTCGGAAATTAGGACTCTTCAGAGTCATCAGGCTGTGATTAGAAGTTCTTTGATGAGTGCCCAACAAGCTGTTAGCTCTCCCGAAAAAAAAAAAGAGGCTGTGAAGTGACGGCTCTCTCGTTAAGGGTTAGTCCTTCTTGGGAGGATGCAATCCTCGGTCCCCAGCTTGCTCCCGGCTTGCAGCACAGCCAGCCGAGTGAAGAGGTGAAGAGAGTGGGAAGAAGGGAGTGATTCTTGTTCCCAGCACTCCTGAGCCACTGCTTAAATCATTTAACGCCGAATAAATTACGGTGTAATTTAGTTGCATAGCATTTCATGCTCAATTAGTGCCACTTTAGGGGGAGGCAGTTCTCTGTGGAGGATGAAGCTCGGGAATTTGCACTGGCGTGGGGGGGAATGCATCTCTTAAAGATAAACGGGTAACCATGGCAACAACACAACTCTGGAAGAAGCGGGGAAGAGAGGAGCGGCGGCAAAGGAGGAAAAGGTAGATAAGAGACAGGACACTAGTAGGTCTTATTTGGGAAGCAGAGATATCGGGGAGAAATGGTGCTGCTGGCTGCGGCACTTCTGTAAGAGCCCACCAGTTTGGTAAAGGTGGATTGCTCTGGGGAGGTGGTCACCTCCTGGCCAAAGCAAGCCTAAGAGGCTGGATCAGTGAGCAAGAAAAGGTGAAAAAGAGTCAGAAAGTCCATACAGCCAACATGCCACAGGAGAAAACTGGTGGGGAAAGCAGTGGGCTGGTGGTCATGCCAGAGGTAAGAGAGCAGTGCTGGAGGTGGGCTCACAGCCACGGAGGTGCAACATCCAGCTGTGACTTCCCATCCATCATACCCACCACGCTGTGTGGGCACTGGTATGGACATCACCCTAACATGCCCAGGACACCTGAGGAACCCTTTTCCTCCTGCCCATCTCCCTCACCACTGGCAGCTGAGCTAGGTGAGATGAGAGCCATCCAGTGGTCCATCATGGGAGAAAGACACGAGAGCTTGGGGTTGAGCACCATAAGACGGATTTGCTTCCTTCCTGCCAGGCTTCCCATCCTGAGGTCCCAGGGCTGTATAGGGTACCCAGCAGCATCCCCTGAAGGACATCAACACAATGGGAGAGTAACAGTGGCTATTGGGACTGTCCTGGTTTGGCACAGATCCAAGATAATGACTCCTCAACAGGACGTTTCCCTTCAAGCTCAGAGGCTTGCTGAGTATGTCTTGAGCAACCATGTCCTCACCCATGCCTAGGGAGGCAATTCCCCCAGCTAATACATCTACATGACAGAAAGCATTTCCTGATGTTCAGATGCAATTTTTCTTGTTTGATTTCACTCCCTTTCTCCCAGAAAAACCACCAGGGTACCCTTAATAACCTCCACCCACTCTTCCAAAGTTCTTAGAAGCAGACAAGTTCCCCTTTTTTTACTTCTGCTCTGGGCCTTTCCCCGCAGACTTTTCATCACTTCTGCCCGTTTCTAAAGTGCCTTCATGTTTCTGGCAACTGCACAGTGTCCAGGAAGTGACACAAGCACTGTTCCCAGGAAAGAGGTCTGATCCAGATGGGTCCTGTCTCCAGATGTCTCCTTGCACAAGACCTGTGTGTGAGCAGCAGCACATTCAGCCAGCTCCCTTACAGCGTGCAATGGCAGGGTCAAGACTACCCATGCTCTTGACCTTACCTTTATCATTAACTTAAACAATAGCAGCAAAACCAACCTTCAGCTTTTCTCCTACACCTTGGCTTCTTCGCCAAGTCCCAGTCCCTAGAATCCATTGCTTCTCCCTCTGACAGGATCTGAGCTCCTCCTGCAGTCTTAAGTCAAGGTACATTTAGCATTAGGTAGAGCCAGCAAGAACCTCTCAGGAGGTGCATTCAGTGTACCTGATATCAGGTTGTCTCAGCTTGAGAGAAGAGGATGCAAACCTCACAACTGGGGAAAAAAAATTTACTGGCACAGAGAAGAATAAAGCTTTCCTAAAACGGAGCACAGCGTAAGTTTCCTTCTTTAACAGGCTCCTGCAGTTTTAGGAATAAAACAGGAACTGTCCTATTGAGATCTTAACCACAGGTGTGGAAAATACATGGGGAGCAACGAGCTGTGCTTTGAAATGACAGACAGCAGTATGGGATAAATTAAGACACCAGTATAGCAAACATGACAAAGAGAAGTACTCCACAGTACCTAGACTGGACAAAAGATGATGAATGCAGATCTGGAGTTAAGGGTGTAAAGAGGATATAAGAAATTTCTCAGTGGATATGCCAGCAGTTGTGGAATGAAAAGGAATGAGATGCAGCATAAAGTATTTAAACATCCTCTTCCAGCCAAGTAATTCTGGAAGAAAACCACAGGTCATCTGTCACGACCCCCTTTACAGCACAGCCCTCTTGTATGGAACAGGGAGTTGCATCTGGTTTCTGTGGAACAGTGTCCAGTATTTGACTGGAGCATCTTACAGAAAATTATCCCGTGCTTTAAAGATGTGAAGAAATTACCAGGTCCCAGAAGTTACCACATCCCTGGGATTTTGACTGAATGTCTGGTCACATTTTCTGCTGAAAATCTGGGCCTTAGTCTTACTGGAATTTGTCTGACCTTAATTTCCAGCTGTTGGCTGTTTTGTTCCTTTCCCCTTGTGATTGAAGAGCCTTTCACACCTTGTATTTTCTTCCTGGGAAGGTACTTACACACTGCAATCAGTTAAATCTCAATCTTCTTTTTGATGAGCTAAACAGATCAAGATTTTTCAGTCTCCATTGCAAGGCTGATTTTCTTCCAGCTCCACAGTCTCTTTTCTTTTTTTTGTGGCTCTTTCCCGCACTGTCTCCCACTTGCTGAACTTTCAACATCTCATTTTCTTGCCCTCATCTTCCTCCCCAAGAGTTTTGCTCATAATTCCCCTGAAATGTTGAAAATTAGTATTTCTGAAAAATTGAGTGTGTGTGTGTTTCCCCAGCCAGGACCATCCTCCAAAAGATGACATAAATGAAATAAAATGACAATTGCTGGTATTAAGCAACCACCAATTTCCGAAAGCAGGGATCTCACTGATCACTTCATGCTTACTTATCTCTCCCTCTTACTGATACAGCATTCCTTTGCACTGGTGCAATACCTCTGGTGTTGGGATAGACAGCATCTCTAATTTTAAGTGCTTGCCTGAGGCTTTCTTTGAGGAGCACAGCATCTTGAAAGGAGCATTTAACTGTGGAGACGTAGCTGTCAATTTGTACAGCCCAATATATATGTGTGCAACACCATTCCTAGGGCAAAATAGAGGATCTTGGGGGACTGTGGCATGGGATTTGACCCAAACTTGCTTTCACAGAATCACAGAATCAGCTAGATGGGAAAAGACTGCTGAGATCATCAAGTCCAACCTTTGACCAACACCACCTTGCCTACTAGATCATGGCACTAAGTACCACATCCAGTCTCTTCTTAGATACCTCCATGGACAGTGAATCCACCAACTTCCCTGGGCAGCCCATTTGAATGTTTGATCACCCTTTCTGCAAATTTCTTCCTAATGTCCAACGTAAACCTCCCTTGGAACAGCTTAAGACTGTGCCCTCCTGTCCTACTGCTTGTTGCCTGGGAAAAGAGACCGATCCCCTTCTTGCAACAATCTTCTTTCAGGTATTTGTAGTTTCCTCCAATATCTCACAGCTTTCACTTCATGTTTTCTGTGTGAGCTCTTCTTCTAGATCTGATTCACCACAATGATCTCACCTCTTGTGCCCAGTATATCCCTTGACCTTGATAACAGAAAACAAGGAACTTTATGGGGTCAGCTCTTGCACTGCAAATTCCTTTTCTTGACTCCATCTAGGGAATTGTCCTTTTTAGTATCATCCTGGGATGTTATTAATGTGTTGTTTACTTCTCCCTCCATTCATTAATAAAGATGTTAAACTAAACCAGCTCCAACATCGATCCCTGTGGCACCTTCTGGACAAATTCCTCCCCACACAGACCCCTGTAGTTTATCATGGCTCTGTGTTTACACACCTTTTAGCCAATTTTCCACCAGGTGTCTCAGCTTGTATCTCCTCCAATTCGAATTCGTTTGCCAGGTACAATTTTGCAAGGCACTTTATCAAAGACTTTATTAAAGGTGGCCTCTAGATACTTGCATTTTTCTTTCCTTTATACAGATAGCTCCGTCTAAACACATAACATGCAGGCTGGAATACACATTTAGAGGATAGGGCCACATTTTATATACAGGTAATGCTTATCAACAAGGGTGTTTAAGATCAGGGGTGTTAGGGAATGCTGATTAAAACTGCCCATGCTTTTTGAAGCCAAGTGTTTGGTTCTGGTCACCTTAACTTGGTATGAATGTGTTCGTTTTGTTTTGTCCAAAATGCAGCTGCTAATTCTTAAGAATTTTCCACAGAACAGATTCAGTGTGAGAGATTTCCAAAATGCTTGGCCACACTCAGCACAGGTATTTCCTGAAAATCTCCAATTTGCCAAAAACCTCTACTTTGAGGTGAGTAGCACTGCTTTCAGATTTGGACCAAATCTAGCAAAGAAGGCCATTGTAGGGAATGTCTGTCCAGAGCAGTGTTATATCCTGACTGCTTTCAATATGAAATGTTTTATTTCCAGGACGAAGCACCTATGCGGGCAGCTGGAAGAAAACAATGGACTTGCCATATGGATGGGCTTGAGACTTTGATGTCTCTCCATGCTATTTGTTTGGGACCAGGGAGCTGGTTCCTGCATTTGAAGACAGTTCTGGCTGCGAGGGCTAGCTCCCAGCCCACACCAACCCTGTCCATGATGCCAGGGGACACTGTCAGGTCTTGCAGTCTGCTGAGACTGGGAGAGGGTCTCCAAACGCAGATGACCTTCCTCCACCCTTGCTGAGAGCTGCCTTTTGGGGGCTATGGATTGCAGAGGGACTAGTGCCAGGACAAACTTTGCAGGGTCTGCAGTCAATAAGCATCGCAGCAGGTCGGACAGGGATCACATTCCCATTGCCCTACTTCATCTTTTTCTTCTCCTTCCAGCCAGGGTCTCCATTACAAAATGTACAAGTCAGGCAGAACAGCCCATCTCCCCACATTCATGTGCGTGCTTGTGTGTGTGTATGCGTGTGTGTGTGTGTGCAATCATTTTTCTCCTCTGTCAGAAGACAAAGCTGGCTTGTGAAGAAGCCATTAATCTGAGCCCATGCCTCGTGCTCCTTTTCTGCTGTGCAGGACTCCAGAGGACGTGCTGAACGAGCCATTCTGCTGTGCTAATGCCTCCTAATCTTTCCCTCTACCCTGATAGTCTCCAGCAAACCCTCACTGAGCTCTGGGGCTATACGTCTTCACGGCTGCTCACCAGGGGCATCATTAGGAAAGGGCTCTTAAATGGCTTGACATTCATGGCTTCCCAGAGGAATGGAGCTGCTGACAGATCTCTCCATTTGGAATATGAAATCTATTTGTTCAGATGCATAATGACCGATTTGTCTTCTCAGAGGAGCTGCTGCTGAGTCCTGGGACAGCTAGTTACGGTGCTACGGGCCAGCAGCTGCATGCTGAGACCACGGCAGAACCAGCCCTAAGAGACTCTGATTAGAGGAGGGAGAAAAAAGTGGTCCAGAGGGAGCAAAAGTAGGTGGGGCATTGCAGCCCAGGGATGGAGGAGGCCTGAAAAAAAGTGAGACCCCAGGGATCCAAGCCAGACAGCATGCTGCAGCCCACTGAAGCTAAAAGGAAAAAAAGGCAGTAGAGCTGTCCTGAAGGAGGTGCTGAGTTGTGGTGCCATCTCCCGTAAGAAGCCTTGACTGTGGCCTCATTTTCTGTTTGCAGCCAGCATCTGGGCTCTCATCATGCACTGCACCAATCCTGATGTCAAGCAGGAATGGATATTGCTTGTTCCTTCATTGCTGATCAGAACACTATGGAGAACAAGCTGGAACAGAAAAGCAGCATCACAGTGCACTACCGGGGGCACAGCACTTCCAGATTTCAGCCTTTGGAAGGAAAGGTCACACCTCCCCTTATCTATTTCACCCCACCCAAAGCCTTGAGCAGCTTCCTGGCAATGACCAAGATTCTGGCGCAGAGAAAGAGCATAGATTACTGGGGCAAAGCAGAGAAGAGATATGAGATGAGGAAGAGGAAAAGGTCACATAGTCACAAAATCAGAGAATGCTGGGGCTGGAAACGACCTCTGAAATTCACCTAGTTCAAGCCCTTTGCTAGAACAAGTCATTGCACTTGGAGAGATGTAGTCAAGAGTAAAAGGAGGACACACAAAGATGTTAGAAAAGCCTCATCTGAAACAGGGGACACCTTTCAGATCCCTGGAGAAGCAAACTGGAAACAAGACTTGCTCTGCGTGGAGCCAGCATTCTGACTGCCTTGTAGTGGGAGCTGCTGGTGGGTTGCAGGCTCTGTTTCCTGAGGGATAAGTGCAGAAAATGCCCAGGGCACTGAAAGCATCCCAGCCTTCACTGAAGGGCCCAGCTGTCTTAGGACAGCTATGGAGGTCTTACGACCTCCATCCCCTGGCACCCTTCTATATTAGCTGAATCAAGGCACTGACCTCTACCAACAAGACGTGGGATTTTTGCTCCAAGGGGAATCCCAACCATTCAGTCTCTGCTTGTTTTTCCCCAAAAGGAATGGAACAGTTGCAATTTCGAAATTTTCCACAGAGTGATAATTAAACAAACAAACAAACAAACAGAATCAGAAACAACAGAAAATTTGGACTGAAGCAAAATGTTTTTATGCTGTAAGAAGGTCTGACAGAGCCGGACTTGTAGAAATATGCAGACTGAGGCATTATGGGAAGCTGATGTAAAATTACTCTCAGGTCTGAGCTCCCCTCTAGTCCCCTGGCTTGGCATCAGCAGGTCAGAAGAGAAAAAGGCATTTCAGGACAGTGCTGTACCTGCTCCTTCAATGCCAAATGTCTGTACTTGGTCTGACTCCCAGCTTCCATCAAGGATGAATTCTTTTTCAAAGCAGAAAGTGGCTGAAGACGCCTGGGCTTGTCCTGTGCCAATGGGAGGGCTTCCCAGGCACACAGAGCCCTGACTATTGTGAATGCTCCCAGCCCAGCTGCCTACTAAATCAGAAGCACATTAATGGAATCAGAACAGGAGGAAAGAGGCCACGTCTCTTTTCTTCTGTGCTCCATCAACAGACTGGCTGGCTATCTGAACCTGTGGGGCTCTTCCAGGGAGCCCTTGGCAGCACTGCCCTGCAGGATTGTTTGCTTTTCTAATTACAGACAACACCAAGAAGGTGCCTGATGAGCTCAGGGCGATCTTTCATACCAGGCTTTCTCTGTTTGCATTAAATTATCAGTGTACCATAAATTTCTGGGCATGTGAATTGGGGCAGATGACAGCTGAGGATCAAAGGAGGGGAGAGCTGCAGGGAATGTTGAGCCCCCTGGGCTTCCCAGAAGACAAGCCCATGCCTAGAGCTTGCCCTGGTCATTGTGCTTAGATGAAAGGTCTGGTAGGTACCACCAAGGTGGCTTCCCTGTAGCTTACTGAGGCACCACTGGGTGTGCAACCAGGCTCACTGTGGAGCTGCAGGAGATGAACATGTCTTTGGGATTGGAGTAGGGATTGTGTAGTTTGTTTCAAAGTCAAAGCAGCCTGAAATATATCGTCTTCATCACTATCTCCCGTGGACCCACAGGTCCATCTACCAGCTGATCTTCTGTCTTCCTTCTTATCCTACTGGCAGGCTAAGAGGAGAATGGTGGTGCTGTTACACATGCAACACCAATGGTTCTTGTGTAGCTGTGGAAACAACCCTGGAGGACACAACAAGATGCTGTGTGGCAGGGGAAGTTCCAGCAGCGAGGAGGAAGAGGAGGGAGCAGGCAGCACAGCTCTTTCAGGACACCAAAAATGCCTGCATCCATTGCAAACAGCTCTCTCATAGTCATGCTCTCAGGATGTGGAGATTCAGGCAGCATTCGGCTTGAATACTTGCTTTTGGCTACAGAGCAGGGAATGGGAGCTCTGCTTCAGCCAGATTTACTGCTACATCCATTCCAAGATGAGCCACGATGACCATGATGCAGCTTGTCTTGGTCTGTGTGGGCAGAGGTGTGCAAGGGATGCCCTTATGATCCAGGGCTGAAAGCACATGTGCTAACACCCACCCAGACCTGGCTGATCCATGGGAATCTGGCACAGAACAATCAGACACCTGCAAGTCTGGGCCCCCAGATGGAGTTTGCTGCAAGGCTCAGATAAGGCCCAGTTAACTGTGAGAGGAATGCGAGTGGCTTCCTTAAACTGTATGGAGAAGCAGCACTCCTGATACAGTAAGGTCCCTCTGCCTATCTGGATGGATGAGGATACAGCCTTGTAGTGTATCCTGAGCCGGAGAAGCAGCTTTGTGAGTGACAAATACAATTTTCAGGCACTGTTCTCCAATGAGTCCTGCCTTAGACCCTATGTGTGTGTAAAAGCATGGGTGTCCCAACAGAGAGGCTGCCTCCTCCACCAGCGATTCACAGGAAAAGAGAAGTGATCCAGCATCCAAAACAACTCGGCAACCAAATTACAGCCTTCCTTAGCAGGCTTTTCCCTGTTGCAAGAGGGTGAGAAATCAAACAGCATGTCAGACAGATGTTAGCTAATGAACTGGAAGGTGCCCAGGGTGCAGCATCCAGCTGGAGTCACACCAGAAGATCTGTGCAAGTGTGATAAACCCTGGCTGTGGGCATTTAGTGGGCAGGCTGTGAAATGAGGCATTTCAAAACTTCGATCCTACTATGCCTTACACACAGCACCTCCACAGCTCATTGTAAGAGGAATTTATTTTATCCCTAGTTGTCCTGTAGCAGGGTGCTAAGACATTACAATCTTAGCTTGGTTGGTGTCAAAGTTTATTCTGGGGCAGTTTACTTGGAGAGGGAGGATTGGAGGTTGTATTGTTCTTATTTTTTTTCCTTTCTCCTGAAGCTCTGCTGCCCAGCATTGTGGAACACCACTGTATCTTTCTGACAAGCTGTGACCTAAGCCCTGGTCTCAGAGGTGAGCACAGCTGTCCATGGAGCTTGTCTTCATATAAGCATCCCTGAAGGAAGTGGTCTGGCTTCCTTGCAAGGGATCTGTTTTCTTCCTACCTTTGTCCCAACCTGCTGGATGGTTTCTGACATGGCTGGCATTCCCATCCCAAGCTGTATTGCCTCTCCCAAACTAAAGTATTTTGAGACAGATAGTGGGGTTTTTTGTATTCAGAGCTTGGAAAATTTGTGCTGGGCTCTTCATGTAACTATGGGAAAAGAAATGAGAATACACAGATACCTGTGGTCATACCATTCAGAGTCCTGTCACATGGCTCAGGCCAGCCTGGGGTCTGCCCTGTGACTGGCTCTGCCCAGCCATGCCCCTGCTGGAGGCATGTCACCCCTGAGCAAACAGAGAGAGTACTGAGGGTCCCCATCTCCTACAGAGACCTTCAGTGTCACTGTCATTAGATTACAAGGACAGGTCCCCCCTGGTCTAGTTTTGCTGCCCTCTCTGGAGTCTCCCTGGGCAGAAGAGTCTCTTCGTCCTTACCAAGGGACAGCCGCAAGTGGTTATGACACGCCAAGAACAGAGCAGATCCAAAAGCCTGACGGAAATCTGCTATGTCCCTATGTTCTGGGGGTCTGGATTGCTCCCAGGTCTGCTCCACAGGGATTGGTCCGAGCTAGGGGGCAGAGTAGCTGTGGGGGCTGAAAAGGGATGTTTAGTGGATGTGAAGACCTCTTGGGCATGCTCCCGATTTCTCCACAAACAGATGGGGCAGTGGTACACCTCAATGTCCCCACTGATTCACAGCTACAAAATCATCACAACCCTGTTTTGTGCCCCCTACTGCATAAAAAGCAGGGGCCACGGTGGTACAGAGAGTTTGTCATCATCTGCATCAACTACAGCATGCATTAATGCGTTCATTTTGTCTCTCTCCCTGTGGTCATCCATCAGGACACTTCCAGGTACTTGGGAACATCAGCACTCCAGGGCCACCTCCCAATGTTTAGATCTGCTCCTGCAGAGGCACAGTGTGTTTGCAGACCTGGTTCCACGTCATTCATTAGACCCAGCAGCATTTACTGCTCAAGGAGTAGAGCCAAGTTGCAAAATAAATGTCTGGCTCCTTTACTGCTGGTTTCTAGCAATGAAAGAGTGTCATAAACTTTATGCAAAGTCCCAGGCGATAGCTGCAGAGTGGAGGGACATACTTCCTATATTTTTAATTTCCCTTCTTTGATGTGGGATGTTATTTCTCCTTTAACTGTGGTACAAAGGACATCTGTATGGATGATGGCTCCTTTTTTTTCCCTTTGCTGCCCTTCGATGGCTTCTATCGCCTTTCTCCACCTGAGCTCCTGGTGCAGGGTGATTTATCACAAGGAAGACAGTTGCAGTACCATGGGGAAGAGTCTGATGGAGGACCTGTGTGACTGAAGTGAGCTGGTGACTGATGCCTGCCAGACACCATGTCCAGCTCTGCTCCCTTGCAGACATAGGGGAGGTTTTGCAAAACACCCCTACTACAGATTGGAAAAGCATAAGTGTCACATTTGAGTTACAGAACAGAGAGTAAGACCATCTCTTTTTTTGTAGTCACTGGAGAGGACTGGCTTCAGGGCTCTGGTTTGCAGCTTGGCAGTGCCAGCAGGCAGGAGGAGGGAGCAGTGTAGTGCTGGCTGAGGTAGGATTATTCCTGCAGCTGCTTTGCTCCCCAAAACTGAGCTTTGTGTGTATGCCCTGCAACAGGCAGCACCAACCCATGCTCACATGTACCAGAAATGGTGGTTAATGACTCAGTGTAGTTTGCCCCATGCCTCCTCCCCAGCTCACCCCATGCTGCAGAGGTGTGCCAAGCCTCTGTGTCCACCAGGACTTCTGCCACCCTGTGTCTTCCTAATCACATAGAGGGCAAACACCCTTTTGCCTCTGTCCATTTAGTTGTTTAACGTGATAAAGTTTGTAGGGAGATCACAACTAATCTTCCTCAACCAGGAGGAAGATTAGTTCTGATGCAGGGCTGTTGATAGATGCATGCAATGCCTGGACCCGCAAGAGAATCACCAGTTGAAGTCACTTGTATTTTAAAGCATCTCTCCAGTGACTCCCTGGAGTGGGATTGCTTGAGTGGCCACAGCCACCCGGACCCAGGGAGATTTTATGTGCAGTCCAAGTGCTCGTATCTTCATGAACAGTGACCTCCACAAGCTCTGGGGGAGCAATTAAGAGAAAGGGGCTGCTCTTCACTTCAGGAATGAAATACAAGCACACAACTTGCCCTCCTGCTTCCCCTGAGGGCACCAGGAGATCACTCAGCCTGAGCCAGGGCACGGGTAAGTGTGGTTTTCATGTTGTTTTTGGTGCTTAACTCACAGTACTCTTTGATATCTCTCACCTGCTTTTGTTCTCTAGGATCCTCATGCTGTTGGGGCTCCTTTTGTTCCCTGAGTCCTTATTCTCCTCCCCCTCTGGACTTACCATGCCAAATGGATTTTGATTGCTTTTAGCTGGAGATCAAGCGCTGTTCTCTTTCATTAGAAGCAGTATTTGTTGTACCAGTACTCAAATGACCCCAGTGCAGAGAACTACAGAACAATTCCTTTAACTGCTATGCAGAAGGCAAATATTTGCTGGTACAAAACACTTTAGATGATGTTATAGGGAAGATTTCTACACACATCAGACATGCAACAAAGCTGACATGCCTTTTCACCGAGTCACATGTTCCCTGACACCTCCTCTGTCATAAAAGTTGGAAAACAACATTTCTATTTTACAGGAAAAATACATTTGTTAAAAGTCTGGTTTTTTCCTTTTTGCCTTTTTTTTATTCTGCCTTTTTTTTTTTTTACTTTTCTTTTTTTTCCCCTTCTCTTGAACTGGAATGAAACCAAGTTGCTTAATTTTATTTTAAATGTATTTATAGGTTGTGGGAAAAGAAATGAAAAAAGCAGTGCTCAAGACTGGCCAAGAGCCAAGGACCACTTCTTGGTGCAGGAGAGCTGAAACGAGTGTCAGCCAGGCTGATTCCCCCTTGCCTACCCTGAGTGCTCTGACTTCCATGCTGTTGGCTACTTTGCATCACTGATTTTTATTAAAAGTCTAATCAAGGATCTGTTGAATTTTCCCATCAAGAATTTAATCAAAATTGTTTCATTACCATTATATATTTTATTTTAAAACTTTTATTTTTTTCTTCCCTGAAGTGGAGGACAGTGTCCTTTGCAAGTAAAAAGACAATTAATGGCCATTTCAAGTTGAGAAACTGAAGTGGAAGAGGTGTTTTAAGTGTGTTTTCCCATCTTCTGTATCTTGGTAGGACACAAGTGGTCAAATCAAGTTAGCATCTTTTTCCAACTGCAGAGACTTTTCTGAGCAAGATGGGCTCTGAGTTTGGAGTGAAGGATCAAGGTCCTTTTCTAAAGTGTCACATCTTGCAAAACAGCAATTCTATGTGTAACCACACAGAGAGGGAGCACCTGAGCACGGATGTTTTCCAGGCCCCACATAACAACCCAACAAAGAGCCAGATGTTTCAAAGGGATGGCAACAGGTGGCTGAGCAAGAGCTGAGCAGTTTTTTCTCCCCAGAATACCTTCCCCAGGCTGTGCATGCTGAAGAAGAAAAGGTGGAACTGGGAGAAAGCAGGATGGGGAGATCCTTCCTCATAGCTTGCTTCTTCCAGGCTTGCCCCCCTTTCTGGGACGCTCTTTTTTAAAGGTTAGTGAGACATGGTGATTCCACAGCTGGGAATTTCTTCTGTAATAAAATTATTCTTTGTCCTTCCCTAGCTGCTTCTGGTCCAAAGCCCCTATGCCTCCATCCAGTAACAGATCTCATCTTGCCAACCCTTCCCCAGGCAGACAGATGACCTCTGTTAGACAGACATGGGATAACAAGCCTGGGTAAAACACTGGGTGTTGCTTCCCTTCACTGCATTCTTCCCTGGATCTTTCCATGACATGTTGGGCTACCTTGGGGATAGGTATCGCTCCCTCTCTCTGGCTCATGGTGAGGTGAGAGTTAGCTGATGCACAGCAGGCTGATTCCCCAGCTGCAGTACTGCTATCAGGGTTTTATAGAACATTTTCAACCATCCTATCATCAGGCTGAGTCTCCCCTCTGCAAAATAAGCCCCTTGCTCTTGGAACAGAACCTGGGGTGCTATGCTGCATGCAAGGACCTTGTGCACCCTTACTTCTCCTTGCCAGGGCAGCAATGTGATGATCTGCCCTACAGACTCATTTGCAGACAGTACTCATGCCAGGCTGGGTGGCAAAGGGAAGCACTGTCTAGCAAAGGAAAGGGCAGAAATGTTCTGCTCCAGTCCTAGAAACCCTGCCAGAAAAAACCAGTAACAAATAAACAGACAAGACATAGTGTCTGTGTGTGTTGGGCACCAAAAGAGGTTTACTGAATCTTGCTGGAGCACATCACAGGCACAGTGAGTTAGGGACAACTTGGTAGTCATCAGACTTGTGTTTGGAAATGAGCTGTGCCAGGAGAACCAAGTCCTCCTTGCCCAGGACAGAGCAGAACAGCTGCTCCTCTGGGCTCCCTCCTCTCCCACCAGCCAGGAAAGGGAAGGTTTTTGTTGTACTCTTCCCCAGCACAGTCCCTCTCATCCCATGGCTTATACAGACATTCAGGTGTGAATATCATTCCAGGGATCACAGGGGACCACACTGCTCTCTCCAGGAAGCACCAGGGATGTGAAGACCAGGCTAATGGGCAATTATTTGCCCTTCCAACAACAACCCACCTTGGAAAAGCAGTATTAGTGATCTCATTCCTGGCGTCTTCCCATTCCCAGTGCTTGCTGGGCAAAGGGTTTACACAGGGTTCAAAGCTTCCTGGCCGGCATTCCTGGGTTGCGGGGTTGGCATCTCTAATAATAAGCTGCAGCCAAAATAAGAATTTTGTACTATGATAAAGCTCTAAATAAAAAATAAAATGACCCTCAAAGACAGATAGGTACTCCAGTTTCCATCTTAGACTCAACTGTCCTTAATTTGCTATGCAATAAAAAGTTCTGGAAGGTCTTTGCAGGATCCTGCAGTTACCAGCATTACTAGATTAGGTCTCTATACCTCACATGGTGCCTAACCCAAGAGCACTGAGAGCCAGAAAGAAGGAAATGCAGTTTGTTTTCTCATCTATCAACTCTCCAATGCCTCTCTTAAAGTTACAGTCTGCTCTTTCCCACTAAACAGACAAAGCTGTGATCATAATGGGTAACTTCTTTTCCCATCCAGCTGCTTGGTAGCTCATTATGACACTGCAAACTGTCTCTCACTCTGCAAGTTCTCCTTTCAAGACACACTAGGGTCATTCTTTTTACAGTAAGGAACAGAGGGGGGAGGAGGGAACTATCCTGAGGGAAAGAGATAAATAATCTTCAAAGAGAACAATTAACAATCAATTGCAGCACTGCTGTAGAACAGAGATAGACCCCTGTTTCTTCCTTTTATTTCTGATTAATGAAAGAAAGGCCTGGCATCCACTTTCTCCATCCTTGAGAAACTGGTCTCCTGATTATGTCACAACTGATCTGCCATTGTTCTCTCTGAAGATTGTTTATCTTTTTTCTTCATGATTGCCTGCTCTGAGACCTTAATAAATTTGATCCAGGCAGCAGCAGTGCTTGCTAATTTCCCCCTGAGGAGGATTTGAGTTTTTGTCAAGCTCTTAGGGCATCCGTTTGCTTCGTCTCTGTTGCTTCTTAAAGGATTATGTTGGAAACATCACTTTCCAACACTATAGCATCAAGGTTGCTGGTAGTTATGTGTTTTCATTGGATGAAATCAGCAGCAGGGCTCAGTGTTGATCTCAGCCACTCTATACTAGATGCTGTAGAGAGATGACCTTGGCAAATAGGGGTTTTTTAGGATCCCATTATTATGAGGAAGACTTTGCTCTTCTTCCCAGCTTTCAGCAAGAAGTGAGATGGGACAGGATTACCAGAAGCTTGGAAAAGCCCTAGGCTGAGCCAGTGGGAGACCAGACAAGACTGCAGGATTACTGTAAATCAGTGGGTATTTAAGTGGTAAAGAAGGGAAAACGATGGATGCAGAAAAGATGCTCAGAGCCAAGCCCGTGGCACAGCTGAATGGTCCTCTCTGAAAGCAGGCTGTGGGTCCTGCTTCAGGGATGGCTCAGTATGGGGCAGAGTAGCTCTGGTGTCTTAGGGTTTGTGGATGCCTCTAGCATCCCTGCAGGCTCTCCCAGGGCACCAGGCCAGCTGAGGGCCAGTTCTGCATTAGTTTTCTCTTGCCACCACCCTTCATGGTACTTTCCTTGCTGAATTCAACCTGTTGTAGGGATATGCAGTGGTGTAGCCCTTCCCTACAAAAGTCATTCTCTTACAGGCAAAGGAGGGGAAAAGTGGATAGTATCTGTTTTTGTGAGCAGCACAGAGGTGGCAAACGCACTTGTTTATTGCACTACAAGTATAGATTAAAGATTTCTTGCCTTCTTCCCTTCCTATTCTCAAGTCAATCCTTTGTGTGTGCCTGTTACTGCCTGCACGAACACGAGGGTCTATCTTGCATTAATGCAGTCAGATAAGGAGGTCTCCTTGGGGAATCATTCCCCACTGTTTTTATTTCAATATGACAAACACTGCGTGCTTGAGTGGTAAATGAGATGGTGTTATTTCTCCAACTTCCTTTTTGTTCTTGTCCTAATATTCTCTTCTATTTCAAGCTGTTGCAACAAACCCTCTCCCTCTGCTCCCTCTCCTCTCTGACTCTCATCCTTCAGATGTTTAGGCTAAGTCTCTCCGTGAGGTCTGATGGGATCAGCTTCATAAACCTTCCTGCTCTTAGGTTTCCTAGGAGAAAGGCCATGGGAAGGAGTGTTACCAAAGGCCTTGCTATCCCCAGGGCCATATACTGTAACCTGCTTTGTGATATGACCATTTCCTCTTGGTTGGAGTGATGAAAGCTTCACCCCTAAAAACCTGCATAAATATTTCAGCTGTAAAAGAGGAGAAAAAAAAAAGAAGTTATGATGAGAATGGAGAGCTGACTGCAATGCCATCTCTGCTGGAAACTGGGATGTGGGTTCTCTAAAGGTCACCCTGAGCCAGAGAAAGCCTCAATTGAATTCAAAATCCCTTCCTTATTGGCAGCAGCACATGTGTTTGCAGACAGTCTTTAGGTTTCACTCTTACTAATGTTGCTTCCTTTTTGCTCACTCCAGGGTCAGGCCCCAGCTTGCACAGGGATGGGGGCTCTCCCTGGTTTTGGGTTTTGTGAGCCCAGTGTGGCTGGATGGAAATAAAGCTGTACTTTCTCAGCTGGCCTCACCCTCTGCAGCACTGACAGTGCCATCAGTCAGGTAAGAAAGCTGCTGTGAATGTCTCTAGTTAGGAATTCAGCACTCACTAAAAAAAGTCCACCATTGCCCTGCTCTGGTAAGAAGATGTCCTTCCTTCATCTCATGGAAAAATCCTATAGAGGTGACAAAGCCACACAGCCCTTTGGATGCCACGTTGATCCCATGTCTGTGAGGAATATAGGGCTGCCTCCCATTTGCCAGCATCAGGAGGATAGATTTGTGCACAGGGTATCCCAGGGAAAAGCATCCAGCTCTGCCTTGAAACGCATCAGGGAGGTTGCAAGGTTGCAGCAGCCTGTGAATGACAAACCCCTTGATTTAGAATTAAGTTGACATTTTATTTCAACCTACACCATGTTATTTTTAAGAAAAAGTGCTGATCACACAGCTCTGACCAGTTCCTGGAAAATTGCTCGGGTCAGAAAGCAGTGCTCACCCTCCTCAAGCTGCAAAGTGGGTGTGAAATGTCAGACTGTTGTCTGCAAGAGCCAGCTGAGCTGAACACATGGACACAACTGCGTGCTGCCTTGAAACTCTGGGGAAGCCAGGGAGTGGTGTCACCAGCAACAATCACACCCTGAAGTCAGGTTTGGACATGGACATCCATTTCATCCCTTTGCCCCGATGTGACCTTGGGTCTTGCCCTCTTTTGTCCTGTTCTAGGACTCTCTGACAGGCCCAGCTGCCTGATGACCACCTCAGGGTGGTCAGTAGATTTTTCATACAGGAAAAATGCCAAGGACTTCCCCAGAAACCCATGACAGTCTTAGTGGCACAGAAAATAAGTAATTTTATTAGGGATGAGACTAAAATCTTAATCCCAGGCCATGTTGCTAGACCTGCCATTTACAGTTTTCTTCTTCTGGCTATAAAAGATGTGATGCCTACCTGTTTCAGACATAGGACCACCAGGCTGGAGAGACATCCTGGTTTTGGCAATGCTGTCCCCTACTCTAGGCACCGATGCTGCAATGCCAGCTTGTAAATGTTGAAACAGGATCTCTCATCACAAATTCACCTTCTCATCGGTGGAGAGAAATAAACTTCGCATGTGCTGTGACCAACCTCCCACTACAGTAGGAACCTAAGGAAGGTTTCCATGCTTAGAAAAAGGAGGTAGAAGTGGTTTGCTCTGTCTTAATTGCCTTGGATTTTGTGTCCAGCTCTGGGGAGGTGGGACCTGGCCCAGCACTTCTGCCCCCCGGCACCTCCTGGCTGCCTGGTCAGGATGTGAGCATGCTCCTGTCATGATGCATTGAAACTGCTCATCAGCTTCCCACCAAATGACAGCGGTAAACAAGAGAACATCAGACCTTTGGGGAGAAAAGTTCTCCCAAATCTGCAGCTGCTCCAGTATTTCCATGAGCAGCTGATCCAGCACAATGTGCTTGCCTGGGCGAGGAATTTGGAGGACTAGCCTTGCTTAGGAGATAGGTGATGTCTTGCACTGACTTCCTCCCATTGCACATCATTGTTGGACAGGATGATCTGACCATGGAAAACAGAGGGATGGACAACAGTTCATTCCTCAGTGGTTGGCACTCACTACATGGAGCAAGTGCCTGGAAACAGCAGGGCTGTGCAGCCTTCCTCACTAATGGGGCGGTCTAGCCTGAAGACTGCAAAATGTGTTATTTTTGCAACTTCCATCCCTGCAACTACATGGAATGTAACAGGAAAGATTATCTTGACAGCTCTCTTACCTTATTCTCTCATCACAGCTCATCCAGCAAGGATGGTGGGGGAAGTAGTGAAGCAATTTTAGGAAGCTGTGCATTTTTTATGGTTATGTCTTATGATGTGTTAATTTGCCAAATCAAATATATGTCTCAGCACTTCCACCTTTACCTCCTGCATGCCTGCAAAATAAATAGTCATATTAATAATATTTTGCCATTCTCTCTGGGGATTAGAAGGCAATTTGCAAAGATTGGTCCAGCCAGCCTTGCTGGCTTCCTGCAAGAGTGCGCTGGGCCAGCTGAGGCTGAGGGAAGCTGAGCCACAGGGATTGCAGAGCAGCTTGCTGAAGTGGATGGTTCAGTTCAATTCCCACAGCTCCCTGTCCCCTGCTGGGAGGGAAAGTGGCTGAAGGCAGAGCGGAGAGGACTCACCAAGGTTTTAAAATTGGGTCTTGTGAGCTCTCGCTGGCTGGCAGAGCCCAGCATTGGGTGGTGAAGGGAAGGTGGACAAGGGTCACCAGAGAAGTGAAAGGGTGCAATGAGGGAAAACCACCCCCCTGTAAATCCAAATGGGAGAAGAACGTGAGGTAATTTTCAGCTGTGAGCAGCTGAGACTGAAGCCAAGCAGCAGCTGGGTATTGAAGAAAGGAGCTCTAGTGCTTCAGTATGGAGTTTTTCCTGCTTCCCTCTTCCCTCCCCTCCCACCTGCCTACTATAAAAATTTTTCTTCCCTTGCAGACCTGACTGTGCCTGCTTTTTCTTTTTTTTTTTTCTTCTCTTTTTCCTCTTTGATTATTTCATTTACACTGGTTCTTTGTCTGCTGACACCTGCCATCAGCTCCAAGCCTCCTTCTGCTGGAGGAGTCTGTGACCTGTGGGCTCCAGCATGGTAGAATATGTTATTAATCAAAATAATGTCATCCAGCAGCACTGCAAGCCAGGCAAAAGTTTCCTGTAGTAGAGATGTTCCTGGGCACCTACAATGAGAAGTGTCACCAGGTCCATGATGATCTGTGTTCCTGGCCAGAATTGCCAGGAAGAAATCAGAGTGGCACATTGAAGCTCACATTTTGGGAGCACGTGGGCTGTGGGACTGACCGAGACGTGAGCACCGAAACACTGAAGGCAATCTT
>JAWWMO010000096.1:62426952-62445476 GCA_035047845.1 Dendrocincla fuliginosa | reverse complement strand
TAAAACCCACAAAACATGAGCTGAAAAAGTAGCGATCTGAGTGGCCTACTTTACTTCTAGGATATTGTTGCACATGCAAGACGGACCCCAGAAAAGCTGAGCTGTTGCCCTCCTGAGATAATGTTTTAGGTTTCCATAATGAAGATAGGTTGATTGAGCAACACCTAAAAAATTTGCCAAAAAAGCTGCACCCTGTTCATACTGCAGAGGGGACCTATCATGGTGAGCATAATGTTCCCTGCTGAGGCAAGAACTGGAGCCACACAGCCTGAGTTTAATGTGGTTTATTAGTTATGTGGGGCACAACAACTCCCAGGGATGTCAGCTCCAACGGAGATGGGTCACATTTGTTCTGGGCTTCCCAGTGTGTCCTCCATAGAGAATGACACCTTCTCCTGCCTCCTGAACAGAGTGCTGGCAGGCCACCCTGTTCCCAGCATCTCTCCAGTGTCCCTCCCATGCACAGGCTGACAGCCCTGTCTCAGTATCCTAAAGCTGTTCACTGTGTAAAGGACAAGATATAACTGCAATAACCTGACAAGTCACTTATCCTTATGGCATGGCTCAGTTCCCAGCTTCTTTCCTATTATGTCCTTAGTCTCAAACAATTTGCATTAAGGTCATGGGATGAGACCGCATAGAATGGGAGGCTCCCACATCATCCAGAGGTTTGGGGGATAAGAGGTGACAAAGGCAGGCAAGGACTCAGCTGGGTGCTTCACATTCAGGGAAGGGGAGGAACCAGCCGCCTGCACCACAGGGGGTAGGAAATGCTGGAAATGCTTCCCTCCCTGCACTTGAAATTGCAGTCATTCACCAGCTCTGTCACGCAGCAGTTTTAGGAGGGAGGCTGGCACCCTGCAGTGCTCTGTCCCCTGGATGCCTGTGGGAGAAAAGCAGGTTCTGTGCAAATGTGCTCCCTTGGAGGCTGCACTAGGCTGAGACCCATTAAATGCTGATGTGGCTCATGCAGAGGCTGTCATCCAGATAACTTGTGGGGAGCAGTGTGGCTGAGGATGGAAGGTGTCACAGGAATTAAAATGACTGCCTCCAGATTATTTGTGACCCGAGGATGGAGGTACTCATCAGCAGGTCTCTCTATAGAGGACTGCTCCCCAACTGCTCTCCATTTTCTGCCATAATGTGTATACATGTTTTATTGCAACATAAGGCACAG
Source organism: Dendrocincla fuliginosa (assembly GCA_035047845.1). Lineage (NCBI taxonomy): Eukaryota > Metazoa > Chordata > Aves > Passeriformes > Dendrocolaptidae > Dendrocincla > Dendrocincla fuliginosa. The sequence goes on along the minus strand of JAWWMO010000096.1, from coordinate 62,444,299 downwards.
TCTCTGGTACCCTTGGGGGCACCCCAAGGACTCAGAACATCTGCACAGATGGATACAACAGAGGAGAGCCCCTTCCACCCTTGAATGACCAGTGGGATCTTCTGGACATCTCAGGGGCTGGAAACCTCTACCAGATGCATGAACTGCTCCCTCAAGGTCACAGAGTAGGAAAGCAGCTGGAGTTGGTTCACATTTTCTTATTTTAAAGAAAATGAGCCTTTTCTTAGATACTGTTTTCAGGAATTTCACCAGGAAGGAAAAGGCGTCTTTTATTTCAGGAACATTTTCTTAATGCTCCAAACTGACATGTACACTGACAGCAAAAACATCCTGAACCCCCCTAGACTTTTATTTTCCGCACACAAGAAAATTTGCATATGTTAGCATATATATTTGATATATAATGTGTATATCCTCTGAAAAGTAATTAGTATTTTTTCAACCAGCTGCAATGATCACATGTTCCTAGGCTCCGTGCTGGCATAATTGGATGAAACTCTGTTATACGTGTTATACTGCCAGTTTGAAGAACCCATCCAAAGTTCCCATCTGGCCTTAAGGTTTCAGAATTACTATCAGTTCTCTAAAGCAGCTCTACAATGGCCAAAAGGTCAGCACAACATGAGAAGCTGTGAGGTCTGAGCTTGTGTGTTAAAGGTCATGTTCTAAAACCCATCAAAATTTCTGCTCACTCCTGAAATCAGGAGACTGGGGAAAGAAAGGAGTTTTGAAAGCATCAGTCCCTGACAGCACACCTGAAGAGTGGGGGCTGTGGTTTAAAAAAATCTTTTTTCTGCTTGTTTTCAGTTATCACATCAAGAAGCTAAACCTGGAAAGCCATTCCTGGCAGCAATGTGTCATGGAAAAAATGGTTTCTTTTGAGGACTCCATGAAGGCTTTCTGAGGATAAAGAACAAGACTCATGCAACTTGTTAAAGAAGCTGCAATACAGCAGGAAAACTATTGAAAGGAGAACTCTGTGTATCCCTGGAGATACTAACTCCCTGCCTAAAACTGACTGCTGATACACTCCTGCTGTGGTTGGGTGAAAGTGCTCTTCATCCCCCACACTGCGTTTTGTTATGGGGAATGTAGGAAAGGGGCAAAATGCAAGAGTTACTTACATATTTTCCAATGCAGCAGCTGGAATATTTTTTTATCAGCAGATTTAAAAGTCTTCAAACCTTGTGAAGAGCTTGTGAAGAAGAGTTTAAGAAGTAAGAAAGGATAGCTTGTGTTCAAGCCTCCTTCACCAGGAATTTTGTTGATGTCTGTGAGCAAGGCAGTGTGGCTTGAGGGGGACTACGTTCCTCATCGTTAAAAGGAGGTCAACTGCACTTGTCCACCTTGCAAGGGCATTGTGGGGGTAAGTACTGACAAATGCTGACATGCTACAGCAATCACACATACACTTGAATTATGTGGTTTCCTATTGCCCAAAGGCAGCCATTTGCCAGTTGTAAACTCACTGCATTGAGAAGTTCTATTTCAAAGTAAACTCAGCAACAATGGCAAATCACATCCCAGAGGGTCTGGAGGTGAAGGACGGCATGCTATGAGGAGCTCTAACAGCACACTTTGAAACACTTTTAAGGAGCAAATCTTGATAGCCATGCTGGTGTATGGAGAACAACGTGGAAGGCCAAGGTGGAGTTGCAGTTGGCTACTTGTGGTGTGCTTACTGGAAATCAGACTCCAGCCTTGAGACAGAACAGGCACCTCAGATCTTCAGCCTGGATAGTCATGAGGAACACGTTTGCTGGTTTCTCTCAACACCTACTTGAGCTAATGGCAAAACATGAAGGATGATGAACAGCAGCACAAAACGTGTCTGACAGAAGGCTCAGGAAAAGGCACTGTGTGTTCAAGAGAGCTTGGAAACTCAGATGCAAATGCTGATTCCCTTCCAGTTAGATGTCATCAACAAAATGCAGCTACTGTCAGAGGCAGTGCAGGACCCAAAATGTGAAACACTGAGAAATGTAATTTAGAAAGGCTGAGTGAGGGAAAGAAGTGCAGGAAAATTTTATTTCATTGTCCCTACTTGTGGATAAAATACCAGAGCAGCTCTGTATTTCACACTGTTCCAAGTTTCAAACCTATTGCTCTGTGCATCCCGGACTGAGGCACCTGGACTTAGTGGACATCCTCTAGTTAACAGAGGATTAATTCATCTCAGCAAAGGGCTACAAGTTTGCTGACAGGGCAGGCTGGCTCCTGGCATGAGGACAAAACACAGAGCAGCATGGCATGCAAAATGCCAGCCCAGCAATGCCAGTACTTGGTCCTTGCTCTAACCAGGCCACATGCTCATAGCCAGGAACCACTATGGCCAGCAGAAGTACCAGGGCCAGGAGACAGCACCATGCACACCATATAATACCATCTGATGATAAATCTTTTAGGCTCTCTAATTATCTTCTCAGTCTGCAACCTTCTTCCTCACCAGCCAAAGGATTCCTGTTTCAGGCTCCGAGCGTTACCATGGTGTTCAGGGCACCAGGGTCACCTCACCAGCTCTATCAAAGCCCCTTGTACAATAAACTGCTAAAATCACTCAATATCTCTGTGATTCCAGCAAAAGGAGTGTTACAGCACTCCTTTGTCCCCAGAGCAGGTGTTCTGAGATGTCTAAGGGTTTCATGAGCCCAGTTTGAGACCACTGTCCCAAAGACTTGTGCAAGATGGAGGCAAAACTGTCCTCACCCTGACAGCCCTTGTCAAGCTCTCATGCCTGTGGTGACACAAGGGACCCAACAACCACGTGTTTCTCTCACTTGCACATCTCACAATCTTATGAGCCGTGCAGAATGGCAGCAATATTTTTTACAACTGGATTTTTTTTACACCTCCAGATGTTTTACTCCCTCTTTTCTCTCCCACCTCTGGTGACAGAATGAGGAGAGACTCATTCCTGGAATTGGGTTAAGACCTTCACCTCCCATCTTAGGAATTACATTTTGGAGGATTGCTTTTAATTTGTCTTTTCTCAACTCTAGCAGCTGCTGGTTGCTTCCTTCTGCCCAATGCCATGGCAGTGGGCTTGTTCTCCTCTAAGAGGACTCTGCTAAGATTCAGCCCATCCTTGCAGGGCCCTTGTGAAGCACAGACAAAATTCCATGGCTGCTCAGTTTTGCATTTATCTCACAGTTCCCCAGCTGTTCCATGTGCCAGTCTGATGAAACCTTTTTAAGGCTTCTCACAATCCTCCATAGTTCTTCTGTCCTATAATTGGTTTCTTTCCTTCTTCCATTAACAAATAAAACCCTAAACAGTATGATGCCACCTGGATACATCTCACCTCTTTCTTTGCCCTGTTGCTTCCCCAAACAATTAATAAATATTTTCAGTCATGCCCCTTCCAAAGCTAGTCCCTTGAGTCTCTTCCATTTAACCTCCTGGTGCTCCAGGGATCATTTTTTCACTCCAACCCTTTGTATCCCATTGCTTGAGCAGTTTTTGACCCACAACAGGATGCTGCCCCTTACTCCACAGATATTTATTTTGCTTAATAGTCTCCTGTGAGGAACTCCACCAAAAAGCCTTAAAAGAAATCCAAGTAAATTATGCCCAGAACTGCCCTTTATCCCATTTGCTGTATTAACTCTTTCTCAGGCTTCAGCAGGCTCAGAAATCACAGATTTCTGGGTCTGCTGCATTCATGCTCCTCCCCATGTGCTATCTGTTCAAATATCTGGCCAGATTTTTGCAGGGCTGGGATGCTCTGAGGGACTCAGCCTGCACTGGATTCTTCAGGATCCTACCAAACCAAAGATCCACAGAATCCCAGAACACAGTGCCATTTTAACATGGAGAGAGATTTTATAATAAGGGCAAAACTGTGGAGCCCATATGAACATTCTCACTTTAATGAACCTGATCTCCTTTATGGAAAGTGTATTGAAAAGAGAAAAATTACTTCCTTACATGTTTCTGATTTTGATCTATTTCCTATATCTTTAATTTGTTTCTTTCCTCCCCACACACTTTTTGAATTTCTATTTATTTAGGACAATGTTTGTTATTTTCATGCTTTCATTTTGGGTTCTTTTAGGCAATCATAATAGGAAAAAAAAATCATATTTTTTCAAATAGAAAAAATCCTTTTTCAGCATGAGATCCCTGGTTCATCCCCTGGCATCTCCACACATGTGCTGCTTTGCAGCCTTTCGGAAGGACCTTAACAAGTTGGAGGGATGGACAGAGAACTGTCTGAAGTTCAACAAAGGGACATGCAGGATTCCACACATGGGGAAAAATAACCTCATGCCCCAGTCTGGGGCCAACCTCCTGGAAAGCAGCCCTGTGGATGAGCTGGGAGTCCTGGTGAATAAGAATCTGTTCCTGAGACAGGAGTGTGCCCTTGTGTCCGAGGAGACTGATGGTACCCGGGGGTGTATTAGGAAGAGCATTGCCAGTGGGTTGAAGGAGGTGATCCTGCTCCTCTGCTCAATCACATCTGGAGCGCTGTGTCTAGTTCTGAGCTCCTCAGTGAAAAGAGAGACATGGAGCTCCTGGAGCAGGTTCAGTAGTGGGCTATGAAGATGATTAAGGGACTGGAACATCTCTCTTGAGAAAAGGCTGAGGCAGCTGGGCTTGTCCAGCCTCAAGAAGAGAAAACTGAGAAGGGACCTTAACAATGTCTGTAAGTACCGAAATGGAGGGTGTCAGAGGATGGATCAGGCTCTACTCAGTGGTGCTGAGCAAGAGAACAAAAGGCAATGGGCAGAAACTGATGCACAGAAGTTCCACCTGAACATGAGGAAGAGTTTTGTTGCTGGGCAGGTGATGGAACACTGGAACAGACTGCCTAGAGAGGCTGTGGAGTCTCCCTCACTGGAGATATTCAAGAACCATCTGGATGGAATTCTATGCAATGTGCTCTGGGATGACTCTGCTTGGGCAGGGAGGATGGAGCAGATGACCCACTGTAGTCCCTTCCAAACTTATTCATTCTGTGATCTTGTGATCAGTTTTGAAAACAGGTATAAATTAAATTCAAGAAAAAGGGAAAAGTATTATCATTTTGCAAAACAGCTGTTCTTTAAATTTGCCTGCATGGGATTGAAACAAAACATGATTTCTTGGTATATAAGACATTGCCAAGATCTTTGTTTGATCATCTGTAAGTTTGGAGTTCAGCTTTTGGAAAGATTTTAAAAACTGAATGATTGAAAGAGCTGTGAAAATGATGGAAGGCCTAGGAAAAAAAAAAGAACTTGGAAATGAGGAATGAGGTGTGAAGCAAGTTATTCTAGTTTGCCTACCAGAGTGAAGGGTAAGAAATAATTTGACCTGTAGGAATCTACACAGGAAGATGGTATTTGATATTACAGTCCTGTTTAATTGAACAGATAAAGGAAAATGAGGTCCAATGGCTATAAGCTGAAGATGGAAAAATTAAAGGTGGAAATAAGGTGAAGTTTTTTGCAATTTTCCTTCCTTTTTTTTTTTCTTTTCTTTTTAATAGGCTGAGCAATTAACCACTGGAGCAATTTCCAAGAATGGAAAAATAATCCATCACTCAAGGTTCTGAAGTCAAGACAAGATGGCTTTCTGAAGTGCATAACCCATGTCAGTGCCCAGTCAAGAGTGCCATACAGGACCTCTGCAATTCCATGAATCAGGTCCTGCAAGAGGTCAAAACCAATTACCATAATTGCACTGTCTGCCTTAAATTCCCTGAAGGTCCATGGCCCTTTTTCTACCACGCTTCTAAAACATGACTACTAAGAGCTGCACATCAGAAACCTCTGTTTAGGCGAAAAATGTATCTAAAGGAAAAATTGTCACGATGTCTTTCCTTTGCTCTCTGAAGATGGCCTTTGGCAATGCAAAGGCAGAACTGAATCCATAGCACCTTTTGCCAACAGTCTTTTCTTGGTGTTGCTCATATGGAAAGGCTTCCTGAGCCTGATTCCTCCCTGCTGATCCCTTCTGGGCAGTGGATTCCCATGTGTCATTGTGTCTCCATCCTGGCATACCCCCAACCAAGCTATTTCCAAAGCAGTCACCACGTGTATTTCCCCACTGGGGCTTGTGTTTGTGAATTCCCTTCACCATATTTGAATTTGCTGTGATGTTTACCCCAATATTGCCAAACCACATCTGCCTGTGCCCTAAGACCACTGCCTGAAACTGGTCTCACTGTTTCCATGCATTTACCCTAAATTTCTGCCACCTCCTGGTGTTTCATGCCTTGCATTAGCAAAGCGAGGCTACCATGTGAACCCAAAATGGGGTAGCCCAAAGGTCCTCTTACTCCTGCTGCCTGCCTCTGGCAGCTCAAAGAGCTGATACAAAGGGGGAGAACAGGAACCGTGCATGCTTTTGTGCTCCCATTTTTCAGTAAACTCGTCTTGTTTTGTGTTTATAGAGCACCTCGCAGAGCTGGCCTGCAGTGCAAGTTCCCCAGGGGCATGCTAAGAGGAACCGTTACTATCAATTACTGCAATTATTGCAATTATAATAATTATTATTCTGTCACTTAAATTTCAGCAATTAATTTTTCCAGGGTCTAGTTTAAGCCATTTTCTCTCTGCCAGATGCTGATCACAGCAAGAGCGAGGTGCAGCATCTGCTGCTGATCAGAATCTGGTTTAACTCATGAAACACCACAGAGGCAGGTGCCTGGTAAAGTGCAGACCTGGGTCTCTTTGATGGGCTCAGAAAGAGCCCATCAAAGCAGCTGAGTGTGTAGTGTGATCTTAATGCTGCAGAACAGGCACGATGTTAGTCTGGGAGCACTGTAGTCTGGAATAAGACTACAGTAAACTGGGCTTTAAGAGTTCAGAGACAAGATGTTTTCAGATTAAGGGAAGGATGGGATATGCATTATTCAGCCTTAAGCTGTGTCTCTGGGCTATGGTAGCTGTCTAGCAACCCATCAACAGAGTGTGGCCATGCCAAGGATCAGTTCCTTCCATCCTCAAGGGAGTGCCTCCAACCTCACCCTCTGGAGACACCTGTTTTCTCCACTGGTATAAGAGAAGCCCAAAGGGTTCATTTAGACCAGACATCTACTTAAAGTGGGAGGAGAATCCTACCCTTCATGTTCTTAACTGTAGGTTTGATATGAAACTTTGACATGTGAGAGGGATCCTTCCATCCAGAGGTTTGGGAACCACCAATTCTAGATAAATCTAGCAAAGACAAAGACTGTGAAGTTTTCCTCTCATCTCACAGTATCAAGTGACACTAATAACACTGTTTTGGCAAAAATGAATATACAGTATACAGGTCATCTTCCTGAGTGACAGCTCTGAGGCCACAAATGAGCATCAGCTGGACAGGTCCATCGAGAACTATTTAGCCATTTCCATTTGCATCAGCTCAGAGCTGTCTTACACCATATTCAGCATGTAACATTAACCTCACACAATAAGATGCAACCTTGGGCATCACTGCTGCTCCTCTTAATAAGTTCTCTTCTACTGCAAACTCTGAGGAATTCTGCATCAGGCCAGAAAATTTAAAATGAAGGCAGGGAACTGTATCTCAGAAGGCAGTCATTCTTGAAATGACTGAAGGTTTATAATAGATATTCAGTACACTGTTGTAAGGAAGGGACTGAATTATATCTTTGAGTCTTTCAGTAACAAGACAGTAGGCAGGAACTAGGAGACTGCTGCTGTCTTCTTACTTGATATTGTGTCCAATTCTGAGTTTCCAGTTTCCAAAAAGACCTGCAGTTAATTACAAACTGATATAAAAGTTGCTGCTATAATGACTTGATTTTGGGGAAGGTTGTCTTCTAGAGAGGAATTCACTTATGTTATTTATCCAAGGGGAAATTAAGAGGCAATTTGATCATGGCCTCGGGGTCTGGGCATTGAAAAAAGGTCCAGGGAAATAAATGGGACTTTGATTTACAGGGAAAAGACAGCTACAAATCCAGTGGTATGCAGCAGAAATGCAGTCACACTGGGAAAAAAAGTCCAAATACTGAGGGGATAACCAGATGGGCTTTACAGGGTGTCCCTTACTTATCTCAAATTCAAGATTAGGGATGCACTATGGTGCACGCAAGCATTATGTGCTTGACACAGAAATTAGTGGGGTGGGTCTTTGCTCTCCTTTACTACTGTTTGCAGTGCTGGATTCTCTAATTCCCAGGGCTACAGACTGTTGTATTACCTGCAAGAGACTAGGTAAAAAGCCTTTCTCACATCCAGCAGTATGAGTTAACAGTGTAACAAATAATCTGCCATTTTAGGTGTCAGGGACAATATCTGTTCTTTAAAAGACACTATTTAACTTCACTTATGTGTTTGCTTCAATGTTTATTGGTGATCCAAGACATTTGGAGAAAAAAAATAAAATAAATGGACCAGAAACCAGACATAAAACATCTTTCTTTGATGTTTCCTTCTTCAAATTAAGAAAAAGAGAAAAATAAAGGGCCAGATTCTTCATGATTCAACAGCAAAGGCCATGTTTAATGCTGTGTAAACTAAGGAAAGTTTTCTATTTTTGCAGTAGTCTTTTTAGTGAGCTCTGTTTTAGTGACAGTTTTTCATAGTTCTCTAGCTGAGAAATAAAAAGGAAAATAAGGATAAATTTTCCCTTGGTGGATAGCAGAGCTGCAGCAGACTGCAGGCTGAAACCCAAGACTGTGAGTGGGGTTCCTGGGGTGGTCCCAAGGTGAGGCTGGACCCTGGCTCTGCTCTTACATTTTTTAAGGGCTTTGGAACACGAAGACTAGAGGTTTATACATGAAGGCAATTCACCCAAGGTAACTGATCAAAAAAGAGAGGGACAGGTGGGACAAATAGATTGTGTAAACACTTTTTGTGCTGGATCTGGCTGGGATAGAGTTAATATTTTCCATAGTTGCTGCTATGGGGCTATCATGTGGATCTGTGCTCCAAACAAAATTGATACCACAGGGATGTTTTACTTATTGCTGAGCAGTGCTCGCCCAGATTCAAGGCCTTTTCTGCTTCTCACTCCCCCAGTGAGGAGGCTGGGAAGGGTTGGAAGGGGACATAGACAGGACAGCTGACTCAAACTGCCCACAGGGATATTTTATACCTTATGGTGTCATGCTCAGCATATAAACCTGAAGGAAGAAGGACAGGGGGGATGTTTGGAGTGATAGTGTTTCCCAATTAACTGTTAGGTGTGATGGAGACCTGCTTTCCTGGGGATGGCTGAACAACTACCTGTGCATGGAAGTGGTGGTTGAATCCCTTGTTCTGCTTTATCTATTGAACTGTTATTATCTCATCCCATGAGTTCTCTCACTTTTACTCTTCTGGTTCTCTACCCCATCCCTACATGGGGTGAAGTGAGAGAGAGGCTGTGTGGGGCCCAGTTACCATCTGGGCTTAACTCAAGTCAATGAGGAATAAGTACCATTTCTTTAATCTAGCAAAGGATGATGCCAGCCAGAATGAGCATCTAGAATTCAATTCAGGCAGGCAAAATTCAATTCAGAAAGAAAGCACCGTTTTTTCACTGCGAGACTGATTAACCACTGAAGGAAACAATGAAGGAAGCAGTGGGCTCTAGCCCTGTTCATATATTGGGCTGATATACCATAAGGAGCACAGGTGGAGGCAAAATGGGGTGAAATTGTGCTGCGTGGGGTGAGGGAACATGTACTGGTGGTTGTAACGTGGTGAAGCTTTGCCCTCCGAGTTTCCACTGGCCAGAGGGGCTGATCATGTGGTCCATTTGTTGTTTCAAACACAGACTGGACTTCTAAACTAGGAACATGCAGAGGCATTTCAGCAGGTTCTGCTTAGCTACAATTGCATAATGAAGTCCTTTAAGGAGTAAATGTTTCTGTTTAGTTCACTAATAGGGCATCATTAGGAGCCTTTATAGACCAAAAGACAAAGAGTAACCCAATCAAAGGTTCCTGATGAAAACAGCAAAATAGGAAAACCAGAATTTACTGCATACCAAGAATGTGTGAGCCCATTCCCTGCAATGAACTGAGATGTGTTTTCTTCCTTTACTTGCAAAGACATTTAGTGCTATTTTGCATACAAAAAACATGTGCACAAAGAAACATTCCCAACGATCAATCCTGTCTGGGATAGAGTACATCCAACTTGTTTTGCAGACTACAGGGAGGTACATGTGAGGGTCTAGATTGATGATGGATGCACATGGAGCATGGGGTCTGAGAGGGCAAAAGAAACTTCAGTGTGGTGCTGCAGCAGGACAAGATCCACCCCTGGCCATGGTCTGAGGACCCAACTTTTTGTATTTTGCAGTCTCTGCAGGACCGGCCATGTGCTGGCATGCTCCCAGAGCCAAGCCTGGGGTGGACAGCTCTCCAGAGGCAGCTGCTCCAGAAGGAAATCCTCACACTGCTACTGAGCCACCCCTCTCTCTACATGCCTAATCCAGAGGTGGAGAGACCATGTGAATGATACCAAAGCCCCCAGTGCTTATCCTTCTGGAAGGCAAAGAATCATGGACAGAGTCAGAGGTAAGTATAGGCCTACAACCTGAACCTCCCACACCCCAGGATAAGACCCCCCCTGCCCCGTGCTTAGTCTTGACACTTTTTCTTTACTGGCTGGGTCTGCTAGTCAAGAAGAGTGGCTGGCAAAGCCTGTGAAAGGATGCTTGGAGACACAGTGGCCTCTGAGCTTATCTTCTCCTGGCCATCAGATATATGTAGCCCCAGCTCTATCCAAGATACCAAGATACACTGATCCCTACATCATGCCAGCCAATGCCAGGACTTGGCAGCCCTTTCTCTCACAGACAAAAACAGAGTTAAAAATAAAATATTCCCAGTGTGAAATATTTCCCCCACAGTGAGTTGTGGAACAAAATTTGCCATTGGAAAGGACCTCCTAGCCTGCTGCAGTCACTCATCCACAAGAACCAAAGGCTTTAATCCCGTTACGAAACTTATCTTTCCTGATGGACAAAAAAGCTTTCTCCCATCAAACGTCTATTCTGATGGAAATCTTTATACCAGAACTCTTTCTGTCTTACAAAGGGCCAGGGTGCAATCTAAGCCTTTGATGTTGTGTTTGGAGTATAATGAAAGGCATTAATTTGAATAGAATTATTGAAATGGCATGTCTGTTTCTGCTATTAATAGAAAAGTTTTAAAACAATGAGCAGCAGAGATGGGGTCTATTGCAGTGAGCAGGAACAAAGGCACAGCATTTTGCTCTGGTTGTTGTATTACAGGAATGGCCTGAGGACTCTAATGTGCTAGGCTCTGTATGGAAAAGAAACAACAAACCTTGCAGGAGACTACAAGAGAAAAATCTTCAGACCTGGGCTCTGCCCACAGAGCAAGAGCTGTAGTGCATCAAAGGAAGATGCACAGAACAGATTCAAACCAAATCAGAGATGACAGGTCTTCATTTATCTGGGGAACTCCTTGCGAGAAGGTGCTGTTGCTGCTAAAAGTTTACCTGGGTCCAAGGTGAGACTGAATGAGTTCACAAAAAAGAGATCCAGTAAGGATCAAGCCTATAATTCTTTAATATTTGTAGCATGAGAAGAATGCAGGAGTGGATGATCATACCTGCTTGCCATGATATTATGCCTTCCTTACACATGCACTTTTACGAGGATGCTGAGATATCTGGGCTTTGATCTGACTTAATAAAGTTGTTTTGGTAGGCTTGAGTTCTTCTGATCCCTGCATGTGAAGAAGTATTCTTATTTTTATATCTGTGCAGCACTGCATAATAAGTGGAAAATCATAGAACTGGATAGATCCTGTTGTGAAAAAATAAAAACCCCAAACAACCCCTCCCAGGGGTTTGAGTTTTTAATGAATTGTCTCTTTGCCTTTTGTGTTTGCTTCCCAGGAAGAGGCTGGCAAAGTAACTCAGAGATTGCAGTTCACATCCTGGTCTATTATGGGAGTAGAGCTGGTGAACTGAGATGGGCTTACCTATGCTGGTTCCCTAGTGGAGACCTCACAATGGGAAGCATCTTGAGGGTTAAGCTGTCTGCATGGTGTGAAATGGGATGGTTCCCCTGTGGTCTAGAAGATAGAGAGCCTCTGGGGAGAGATGGCAGAAACATGTTGCCACGGAGTGTGATACTGCATCCAATGGAAGAGGACAAGAAGTAGCCTCAAGAAGAAACTCAAGTGGTAGGTGCTAAAATTCCTACCTGCATTCTCAGTAGCTGTTTCCATGAAGGAAGGATCACAGGGAGGGGTTTATTCCCTGCCTTGCCAGGGGCTTTTTGTCTCCCTGGCTCAGGTAACCTTTTCACCTGTATCCACTAATTTTACCTGTGGAGCTGATTTGATGGGCACAGAATTATGCAAGTCCCAGACACAGCTTTGGAAGGGGGTAAGAGTACACAAGGCAGCATGATGCTTGGGGATCAGCTACAGGAGGACTCTGGAGAAAACCCATGCACTTTGAGATGCAACTCCCAGCATTTCCTTCTGCCCTCCACCATGTATGAAGCAAGAAGTCCTGCCTCACACAGCTGCTATGAGGCCCTGGCAGAGAGCTTTGCTTTCTCCCAAAGACACCAACACCCAGGTTAGCAATGTCCTCCCTCCTTCAGGTCCTCTGTGGTCCTGGCTTGACCTCTTAGGATTTGAAAACATGCCCACAGAGGTTCTGAAGGGCTTTGGCTGAAAATGATCAAGGCTGGAAATGACGCAGGGTACAGACAGAAAGGACAAAAACCAGCAATGGGTTTTCAGAACAGAGAAGCAAGGGACAGGAATGGGAGGATAGTTAAAATTTCAGCTGTGAGATGGGGGAGACCAGAAACAGCTGAGAACAGGAGGCAGCATAACAATTTCTGATCTTGGCTTCTCTGTTTTTTAATTACATGGCAAATCCTCTTGTAACACTCCCATCCCTTTCATTCACCATGCTGGGATTTCTTTCCTGTTAGTCACTACAAAGACAGTGCAACATTTCATCTTCCCCAGCTTGGGAGAACAAGGCTGAAGACTTGCATCTTCAAATGGGAATGGGCAGCTTGGCAGACAACGCCATTGTGTGTTGCTCCCATTATGTGTATGCACTGTAACGAGGAGTCTGCTCTGTGTCAGTGCCACTGAGCTTTCTGCAGGAGCTGGCCACTCCAGGCAGCCATCCTGCCAGCTGCATTTTGTGAGCCAACACAGCCACCTCAGCCCGATGGGGGGATGCTGGATTCATCTGTGGGCCAGAAATCACCAGACTGGTGGCCACCATATAACATTTATTGCTTGGGGATATGCTGTGGTAGCAGAACATATTTTCTTCTTCACTCTGCAGCAGTAACACAGCCCAGACCCCCTGCCTGAAAACCCTGAGCTACTATCACTGCTGCATCACTATTGCTTGTGCATGCCACTGCAGAGTGATGCCAGATAGATTATCCAGCAGTGTGAGCCATTTAGGGCAGGTCTGTGTATACTGAAGAGCATAAAACTAATTACAGCACACTGTGCAGGGGGGTCTTCTGGGAAGCTGGAAGCAGGAGATCCATGTTGCATCTCCTTCAAGGGTCCATTCTCAAGCTCCAGAACAAGCTCTTCCCTGGGACCTGCTCTGTGCAAGGCATACTCCATCCCCAAGGTACCTTGCAACAGAACTGCTCTCAAATGCAATTTCTTTAGTGTTGTATTTAATTCATCCCACAGCTGCTGCACTATCCCCTCTGTCTCACAAGACTGCCTCTGAAGCAAGGCTCTGCAACACTTTTTTCAGGGGCCATGTGGACTGACATAAAACAGATAGAGAAATTTACTGTACCTGAAGAACTTGCAAGCTGTAAACTTTTCCCTGCTTACTAGCTGGGCTGATTGGCTGCTGAGTTTTCACATGCACTTTCAGAAGCCTGGTCTCCCAGGAATACGAGCAGAGAGAACTAAAAACCAGTGTAAAGTAACAAAGCCAATCAAGCTTTTAAAGGTGTCTAACTGAGCAACTACAGCTAAGGTAGACACAAACATGATACCAAAGATTCACCATTTAAAGGGTAACCTCTCATGATCAAAGGGAGTTGCAACAAGGAGAGATTTCTCCAGCCATCCTTTTTTTCTCTTCTTACTCTTCCCTGAAACATGTCTTTGTTGAGGAAATGACAAGACCTGTGGGAGGAACAGCACACAAGTGGCACAGGACCAGCAGCAGGGAAAGGTCCATACTGTAACCCAGGCAGTTCGTTAAAGTCTGACAACTCTGCTGAGTGCTAATTTCTGCTGCACCAGTCTGGTGCAGCACTGGCATCTCTGGGTTGGCACCACTGCAGCCCCACAGCTGTCCCTGCTCCACCTCTCTTTGCCACTCCTCTCTGCCCTTTGGTAAATCCATCCTGTGCATTTAGAAATGATGAGATAAAGCTTTCAAAGGAGAGGCTTTGAGCAGGTGTTGGATCTATTGATTTACCTGCTGGCCTTTCAGTTGCTGAGGTTCACATCCTCAAGTTCAGCCATGAAGTCACAAGGACTATAAATAAAACAAACAGGCTGAGATTTTTCACAATGTTCCAGTCACTAGCAGCTCAAGAAAACAAAGCACCAAGTAGTACAAAAGTCCCCAGGATGTGCCCCAAGTGAATCAGGCTGCAGTCCATGAACACTTCTCTTACCAGGCATATGGGTGAACACATCTCCCACCAAGTTCTCTGCATCCATCAACTCTTTCCCACCTCTCTGCACCATTTCCATACACATTGGTTGTGAGGACAGATGATGAACTGTAGCTGATCTGGCCTAAATATAGATGTGTATGCATATTTCCATGTTCCAATACATATATCTCTACAGGCAGCTTACTTTCTGTCAGTTCACTCATCGGGATTGTGGTGTGGCTTCAGAAAAAGGAGATGCTTTTCCATAATTTCCATCATTTGCCATGAACAACCACTGTGAGCTGTCCAGCCTGCCCTTAAATCACTTCAGCAGCCAGTCCTCTGACACTTTCCTCTGGAGAGAGTTTGATAGGCAAAATCAGCTCTTTCTGGGAACACTCTTCTGTAATCTTCAGCATAAATTTCCTTTTTTCACTGCTCTGTACAAGAGAGTAGTGGTACAATGAATGCTTTAATTTTTTCATGATCATTGACTCATTGAGAGAATTGTTTAGGTTGGAAAAGACTTTTAAAACTGTCAAGTCTAACCCAGCACTGCTGGTTCACCACCAAACCACATCTGTAAGCACAGCCCATCCTTTAGACAAACCCTCCCGGAGTTACATACAGGAGTTGCTGTGCAAAAATCTGCTCACTGCAAGGACAGAGACTGAAAAGGGAGAACCCACAGTGGGCTTTCCACAGCAGCAAGGGGCTGCTGAGCTGAGAGAGATGGTAGTGTGTGGTGTGAGAACACCCTGGCATCCCAAGGCCTTTTGTGAACAGAGTCAAATGGATGCAAGGAGTCAAAGCTATTACAGGACTAGAAAGTGATATGAATGGCAAGGAACAGAGTTTCATGCCAGAAGATGAGGGACCACCAAGAGGTGCTGAAGGTCACCTCATTTAAGCTCTCTTTTCTATGGGCAAAAGTATTACTAAGAAAGAGTTGTGGGTGAGCATTTTGGCTGAGGATCCTTGTACTGGTTTAAAGGTAAACCAGCAAGAGAAATTAAACCAATTCCAAAAGAGATTGCAAGTCAGAATTACAATTTAATAAAAAAATCACAACAAGTACAATGATGCAGAGGAAAAATACATTTGACCCACAAAGAAACAGATGTACAACCCAGCACCCTAGTGCACAAACAAAACAGCTCACCAGCCCCTGTGCTGAGCACCACATAGCCCTCCCTTAGTACAAAGTGAAAGGAAAGAGAAAACCTGTTAATGAGGATGATGTCCACAGTCTGGTCAAGAGTTGCAGTCCTGTTGAGGTCCTGGTCCTCCTCTGGATCCCAGAAGTCCCAAACCCCCAAGGTTATATATGCTTGGGCTCAGATGGGAGTGCCCAGTACCTTCCCTAGGGCGAGCAGTTTTATAATGGGTGATTTACTACACTGTGAGTCATGGGATACTCCTTGATGGCCCATTAGCAAACATGACCCCTCAGGCTGGGTGTGAAGGTGCTAATGACTCCCCGGAGGGGAGTTATCACACCTGAGTTAATGGTGTGAAGACAGGAAAACTTCCTTATCTCACAGAGTTCCCAAACACCCAGCTTATAACCCTCCTGCAAATGATCAATTGTTAGGAGTCCGTGAGAAAAAGACATAGAGGGTGTAGAATACAAAACCCTGTCCACACCCACACAGTGACAAACTGGACCTGGCCACTATAACCAGGACAATCCTGGTGCATCATGTTCTTGTTCCTGCTGCTCCCTGCTCTCTTGTGTTCATCAGGCTGAGCCCCCAGAGCAGGCTGCTCTGACTCGCCAATGCACCAGCTGAGCTGGGTAACTCAGAGTGCTGCAGATAGAGTTAATGACCCAGTCAAAACTGGCTGTTTGGCTGCAAGCGAGGGAGTTGAAAGCCTCAGCCAAGAGCAGAACAAGTGCTTTCTCCTGCCTCCTGATACTGACAGACCACACTGTCAGACACCCCACGACGGAAGTGCCACTGCTAAAAGTGTCTGTACTGCTCAGGGCGAGGAAAGATGGGTCAGTACATTGCGAGCTGTGCACGTCCCTGCTTGGCATTTAACTTTTACCTGACACTCCATTGTGCTTATTCAAAATGGGAGTTTGCAGCTGAACTTTCTTCTCCCCAGGCTCTGCTGGCTCAGAGCTACATATGTG
This sequence comes from Dendrocincla fuliginosa, assembly GCA_035047845.1. Lineage (NCBI taxonomy): Eukaryota > Metazoa > Chordata > Aves > Passeriformes > Dendrocolaptidae > Dendrocincla > Dendrocincla fuliginosa. The sequence continues at coordinate 62,427,639 of JAWWMO010000096.1, read as the reverse complement.
ATAAATAAAATACACAACCAGGGGTCCTGCTATTTGGAGGAGTGACTCTCCTGATGCTCACATTGGACTAGAGGCAGCTGGATGGATTCTCCTTTGCCTAGTAAGGTATGAGCACCACCACCACGTTACAGGACCTTTCTGTCAACACGAATATTAGCAGGATTTCCGCTCCTCTACCTGGTGCCCACTGCAATATCCCAGAGGTTTCTAGGTCTTCACATACCCTCTCTCCTGCTGAACGGGTTGAAACTGCTCTGCATGTTCCAAAGTGGGGAGGGGAGGCACAGCAGCCCCTGATGCACACCTGCACAGAGGCAGTGCTTCAACAGATGCCTGTACCTGAGGACACTGGGCAAGGAGAGCACGCTGTGCTCTATCCCTGGGGAGCCAGTGTCTTCCGCGGGGGTGAAACTTGGTAGCAAGGTACAAGGACAATTCAGAAAGGCAGGTGGTAAAATGGAATTTCAGATCCCATGCAGGCAATAAAAGAGAAAAAAGAGACTGAGAAGACTGGATTATTTGCTAGTTTGGAATGCTTAATTTTTCATCTTCTCTGGAGCATTTGCATAATCTTTTTGTGTCTTTGTGCATGTAGGGTTTTTTGTACTGTTTTATTTTTTTGCTTGGGATTTTTTCTTTTTTTTTTTTTTTTTTTTTTTTTTTTTTTTTTTTTTTTTTATTTAAACA
>JAWWMO010000096.1:62401915-62414629 GCA_035047845.1 Dendrocincla fuliginosa | reverse complement strand
CCACATTATTACACAATGTGCTGGAAAAGCTGTGCAAAGCCCTTTTGTTCCTCCAGGAACTCCAAATTGTCCAGTGATGCTCCTGATTGACAGCAAGGGATATGATGGGGAATCAGGAGAAGGAGAAATATTTCCCAGTAGTGAGTGATGAGTAGAGAAATTCCTCCAGTAAGCAAATCTGTCTACTAATTGGCATCAGAGAGTAGGAAAGAGACCCCAACAGTCTTGCATCAAGGGTACAATGCCTGTGCCTCCCACCTAGCCCTGGATCCAGCACTGCTTCCTGCAGCACCTCCTGAAGCTGCAGTCCTATTCCTCAGCCCATGTGTCTCCCATACCTGCAGAGCATTGAGATGACCATCTTTCCTCTGCTCTCATGCTTCCTGCTCCTATCAGAAGTCCCAGAGAAGCACGATGCTCAGTGGGGGGCTCCAGCTTGCCTTACCATTCATTGTCTGCAGTGCCTTTCATTGGAAGCAATCCCTAGTTTTAATTAAGGTTTTGAGGACCCAAGTCAGGCAGAAAGAATAGAAAATGCTAAGAACAGCTAATTTCTTAAACTGCTCTCTGGCACCTTTTTAAACTTACCTCATGTAGCAAATTAAAAATGCTAATAGATGGCCAATAAAAAAAACCCCAAACCCTTTCTTCTCTGTAATTTCAGTGAGCTGAGTGGCTCTGTGCATCAATTAATGGTGGGAAATGAGATTTTCTCCATTGGGGAAGGACCGGGGTGGATGCAAAAACCCCTAGGCTGACTTCTGAAAGGGTTCATTCTCCAGAATGTTTTCAGCAAGGCACATGGGGCCTTGCTGAGCTGCCCCTTTCACTTTTATAACTCTTACAGACTTATTACTCCTCATTGCCTTTTGTCTCAAGGCAGACTGTAAGTCTGGATATGCAGATGGAGAGCTGGAGCAAGAACTGCCCCTTGTTTTTCAGAGGACTTGATTTCATCTGGGTGCTGCTTTTAGAGCAGTAATTAATACAAAATTATAACAGGCACATGTAGACACTACCTTTCTACTGCCTTCAGTTGTCATTGCAGAGATGATATCTGTTATATCCCCAGCTGCTTGCCAGCAGCACTCATGGCTGCAGCAATCTCAGCTTGTGCTCAGATGGGATCACAGCACCTTTAGAAATTTAGCCAGCAAATGGTCTCTGAAGGCCTTGCAGATCCTAGAGACAAACGACAGGAAAACCTGCCCTCTTCCCCACACACCCTCTGTCACTACAGGTTGCAAATGAAAAATACACACCCTGTTTTGCTCCAGTCAGAGATTTGAGTACAGGTTTCTGCTACCCAAACAAGCACTATAGTAGTCAAGAGGAGAGAGCTTTGGAGAAAGGATGAATACTGATGAATACTGAATGGTTCATCCAAAGCAGGACAGCCACCAGAATCAAAAAGGCAGTGGACACCAGCTGGAAACCCTGTCTCATGTATCTCAGTAGGATATAAGTGAATCAGAGAGATGGACCTAGGGTCTCCCACTCTCAGTAGACCACCAAACTTCAGGATGACAGGAAAACAGCAAAAAATCTGTAGTCCATCCATTGGATCTTCCATGCTATGCATCACTGTGTGATTGGTCCTGGAGCAAGAAAGGAGACTTCAGGCTGGACAAGAGAAGGCTCCAGAGAGATCTTACAGCACCTTCCAGTGCCTAAAGGGGCTGTGAGAGAGCTGGAGAAGGACTCTTCAGAAGGGCATGTAGTGATAGGACAAGGGGGAATGGCTTTAAACTGATAAAGGGAAGGTTTAAACTGTATATTAGGAAGAAATTCTTCACTGTGAAATAGTGAGGCACTGGCACAGGTTGCTCAGAGAAGTTGTGGATGCCCCATCCCTGGAAGCGTTCAAGGCCAGGACAGATGAAGTTTTGTGCAACATGAGCTAGCAGAAGGTGTCCCTGTCCATGTCAGGGGGTTTGGAATTAGATGATCTCTAAGATCCCTTCTAACCCAAATCTTTTATGATTCTGTGATTCTATGACTATACTATTTCTGCTCAACAGTATGAGCTTATTCCCATCTTGCACTGATGTCTACATCCTTTTCATTCTTGTCTCCCAGTTGTCTTTTTCCAGAAATACTTAGCTGTGAACTACATCTTTGAGATCTTGGCCCAAGACAAGCATTCAGTTATATATGCAGCCCCAGAATATCAATTTTACAGGTCAGCTGGAACACCTGTGAGGTAAAAAGTCCAGGGAGCCTGAAGGAGGTCATGGACAGCATCACAGTCACACAATTTGGCCCATATCCAGTGGCTTAGCACTTAAAAGCTTTCAGCCAACTAAATGCAGTCTTGGAGCATCAGGAAGGTCTCAATAATAACTCTTGAGATTAGTTAATGAAACTTCTGGGTTTGATGTATTTCAGCCATGTTCCTTCTCCTTTTACTCTCCCATTGCTGCAGTGAAGCAGATGGGAAAGAGAGAGAAAATTGAAAGTGGAAGCTTCCACTTTCCCTTTGAAATTGTCTTGACTTTTGAGTCCCTTGAGGGCTACGTGAATTTGTCGCACAGCAGGCCCACCCAAATGAACACTGACACCTTTGTAATTGCACAAGGCCAGGAAGGCTGCTTGGCAAGAGCAGGGGGAGAGGACAGCAGGTTCCCAGGGCTCCAAGACCTCCTCCTTCCACTGTCACAGCAGAGGCAAAGGGAGCAAGGAGATAAGGCAGCACTGGAGGAGCAGAGGAGTAGCTGGGTTTTGAGCTTGGCTTTCACACACCAGGTGCTTCATGGGGTCACAGGGCTGTTATGCTCTGCCTGGATGGGAAGACAGGCTGTCCTTCTGTGGGGCAATGTAAGTAAAAGGGCCCCAGCTGGTGCTCCAGTTGGATGCAGGCAGATTCCCAGTCAGCAATCCCCAAGATACAGTGAAAGAAAGGAAGAATCTGCACAGGTTTGGGGTGTTGAACAATTCTCCTCATGGCCAGAAGACATAGCCACCTTCCCTACACTTGAAACCCCACACGTTCAGTGCAGCACACCAAACACAACCCAAGGGCAGGTCTCCATGGGAGCAAAGCTAACTTCTTGTGCCAGAGTGCTGCCACAGAGGATTTTCCTGCTGGATTTTGCAGTTCCATAGGACATATGCTTCAGGATCACCATTAGTTCCACTATACTCACAGATACACAAGGCAGAAGGAAGGGCAGGTCTATAGCTCCAGCTGTGCTCAGTAGAACAGGCAGAGGAAAAACAGCACAAATTTGCAGGACCTTGGTGAGCTACATGTCAGGAAATGATGACTGGATGGTGAAGGCATTTGCCAGCACTGAGGAGCAGAGTTGTGTGCACTTTAGCAGTGGATGGTTGGAAATTATCTGAAAGCAGTGTCATTACGGCTGTTTTTGAAGATTCACCTTCACTCATGGTGGGACAGTGTGCTGTGTCCAGGCTTTGGAAACTTCGCAGTGGTAGCTGGTGTCTAGACACTTGCCTTATTTCACTCACACACAGAGACTTCCAGGACAGGTTCATTTTGATTTCTAGGGTTTCAGCTTTTCTTCTGTCACTACTCTCCAACCCTACACAGCAACAGAGATGTCACAGTCACCAGGACCATTCTGCTCAGCTAGGACAAGCTTCTATGGTGCTTGTCATGCTTTGCCTTTCCTCTGCTGCAATCATTGTCTGAAACTTGTTGAGAAGACCAAGGACAAGTGTCTCCATGGTTCCCCAGAGGGAGGTGATTGCACTGTAAGCTAGCTGGGCTATCAGCAGATGCAGCTGAGAGCCCTAGAACCAGTGGCCAGAAAGGAGAGGACCCTACTGCCCTAAGCAGTGTCCATGGGGAGTTAGAACAAAGACATCCAGGGCTATAAGCTCTTTATCTTACACAAACACTAAATTGAATTTAATACAAAAGGGGGGGGGAAATGAGATTTATATCTTCCATATTTTGCTGGTCTGGGACACAAACTTAATTAGAAAGACTGAAATGTCATCATCTCCTGGAGGAGGGTGAGCATCTTTTTCCAAACACTGAGCATGTTTGTTGGATGCACTTGCTGGCCAAATAAATGTAATCTGCTATTTCTTAAATGGCAATGTCTCATTGCAAAGAGTGGGGAAATGACCCTGTGGAAAAAGAAAAAACCTCTGCTCACCCTATAGTCCATTTAGGGAAAAATATTAACCTGTCCTATCCTTACCTAGACTGTAAAGGGAATCCTGGACCTGATTGTGCTTTCGCAGCCATAGGAAAAGTTGGAAGCACAGCTTCTCCAAGCCATGCAGCTCCTGGCTGTACAGCAGCTGCAGGCAGGGCAGGGAGCATATGGCGGAACACAGGTCTTTGCCTCTTGGTGCCTGCCTCAGCTGTGTAAAGCATGAGCTGAGCAGAGCTGCAGTGACAAGCAATGGTCTTGTATTACTAGATGCTGACATCTCCAAAGTGCCTGTGAATTTTGCAAGTGATCATTTAATCTAGCAGGCAATGAGCAGTCTGACCTTGACATTTTCCTAATAGAGTAAGTGGTACCCATACTTGCAGGACATTGGGTCTGTGGTTCCAAACTGGGACCTGGTGTCTACAGCATGACAAGGAAGTCAGAGAAGATGACCTATGGTTGTCCTTGGGAACTGTACTAGTCAGTGTTTCTTCCTCAGGGGTACAAAGAGCCTTAAAACAACTTGCCTCTATCATGGGATAAGAGCCAAGGTCAGACTGTTCCCATGGAGCAGCCAGGTCATGGAGACATGTTTGTGCAGTGTTTTGTGTTTTCCATTCCAGCTCTGCTCCATTCTCTGCAGCCTCTCTCACAGCACAGGGAGGGTGTGTGCACGATGGAAAATCAGGAGGTTGGGGAGTGTGAGATGAAAAGCAGAGATAGGGTGGAAAGCAGGGGCTAAGATAGGTGGAGCATGCTGTAGGAGAATGGGATATGGAAACAGCCCTGGGACTGGAAGCTTGGTTTAGGGAGATGTAAAAGTACTGAAGGAGAGGTGGAGATGGAGACGAAGATGGAGATGGAGACGGAGAGGGGCTGGATGGTTTGTAGGATAGTCTCCAGATCTTTGTGACAGTTTGCATTGTCTAACTGAGTCCTGAGTTTTTCCTGCTTCTGTGGGTCAAAATATTTGAAGACGTGTATGGGGAATAGTCAGACAGTGGTGATGGGAAATTAAGAAAGTTCAGGACTTCTCCAGTGATGCCTGATCCTGCCTCAGGGTGAGGTAGAGACTAGATTACTCCATGAGATAATGCAGATCTGACATGAGTTCCTGGCTTTCAGGCAGCTTGGCAAATATGATATATAATCTCCATGAAATATTTGCATTCAGAGAGAGAAGAGTCCTTTTTCCTAGCAGAACTTGCTGCTGGACACTATTGCATGGAATCAGCTGATCTCCTGTCTAGATGAGGTGAGACCAATCACATCTTATTATAGCAGGAGATATCAATGCAGATCCCTTGACATGGTGTGGCAAGGCAGAGCCTGTAGGCTGCTGGCTTCCACCAGCTGTGCCAGCTGTGCCAGCACTTTGCAGGGATGACCCTTGTGCTCTTGGGACAGGCAGTGGGACCTGAAAGGACAACCCTTGAGTATGTTTGGAGCCTCTTATGAAGTTATTCCCATCCTACCCCCAGCACTGTTAAACAGCTGCCCAGTGATTCCCAAGGCAGTGGTGGAAGGCTGTGTCAGGGATGGTTGTGTAGTATCTTTCACATGGTATTTTCTGAAGGAATTGTGGGATAAATGGAGGCAAAATCAGATTGAGCGGCCTTGGCTCGACCCCTCACCAGGCCACTCTTGGACACACCCTAAGAGATGATAGATCCCAATCTGCCTTGATGGCAATCCAAGACCTTGGTATCCAGTCATTTTTGAAAGAAGGCTGATCACAGGTCTATGCCAATGCAAGAACATAGTCCAGCCATGGCCATGAGATAAAAAGTCCTTTCCACAGAGGTCTCAAGCTGAACAACAAAAATAAGATGCTTCCAAGGAAGACTGGGGAGTACCTTGAGTGCTGCAACCTAACTAGGATGGATCCTAAGCCCCGTGCACAACAGCAATGGTCTCTCTGCCCCAACATGGCCCACAAAGCACACTACTTCCAGCTGAACCCCATTAAACCATCAATTTCTCAGTTTCTCCTCAATTACAGAGATCAATGACCCCTTAGCTCTGCTTTCCTCTGTACATTTCCTGCTTCTTCCAAATGTGGAGCAGTTAATTGCAGTTCACTGCTCATACTAATGTTTCCTCCCTCTCTCACTTTCTCTCTCTCCTGTAATTTACTGACATTTCCTAAGCACGTTTAGGCTATGTTGGCAGCTGGATTCTGCAATAAGATTTTTTGACATCTAGTGATTGTTGGTCGATAACATTTCTATCCCATAACGAACAGAAGAGGGGAACAGGGAAGCGAAGAGAGGAGTGATCTTCAAGAGTTAGGAGATGAGATCATTATCTCGTGGAAATATGGCAAAGGCAGAAGTGAGAGCAGAGAGGCAATGCTGTCATCACATTAGAGAACAACCCAATAATCACCTTCCATAGGGCAGGCATTGCTTGGTACAAACACAGGTGTCCAAGGGTGCTACCTTCTCCAGCTTCAGCCTCGGGATGTCTCAGAAAGGGAATCCAATCACATTGCAGGGAACAGGAAATGTGGCCAGGGAGTGGGAAATATGGGTCTTTCTTTCCCTCCAGCCAGCAGTATTGCTTGATATTGGCTCTGCCTGTGTGTTCCTGAGTGCTAGTGGGCAGCCAGCACACTGCTGGGGTCTCTAGGACAGGGAGGGTAAAAGAGGCTCTTCCCTCCAAGTGAGCTGTGAGATCACATCTCGCTCTGCCTTTCTTTCTCTGTCAGCTGATCTAATTCAAGTCCATCTCTTCACCAACAGACCTGTGCCTGCAAATTCCAAGCTGGCTGATGAGCTCAGTGAAGACTGAGGAAACAGGGCAAAAAGCTTCTTGTTCTAGGCACCATTCAAAAAACTCAAGGCTGCTAAATGTCAGAATTTGTGTGCTTGGGTTATCAAGACCCAACTGCGTTTGACACGAGGTGGTAAGGCTTCAGAGTCCTCCACTGTCACAAAACCACAGAATCACAGAAATGTAGAATAGTTTTGGTTAGAAAGAACATTTTAAAGGCTATCCAGTCCAACCACCCAGCAGCAAGCAAGGACATCTTCTACTAGATGAGGTTGCTCTGAGCCCCATCCAGACTGGTCTTGAATGTTTGCAGGGATGGGACATCCACCACATCTCTGGGCAACAGGTGACACTGTTTTGCCACCATCATTGTAAAAAAACCTTCTTTCTTATACCTAATCTAAACAGATCCTCCTTTGGTTTAAAACCATTATCCCTTGTCCTTTCACACTATGTGAGGTGACTTGCTCTTTGGGTTTTGGCTTGGCTTGGGTGTTTATTTAAAAAAGAGGCTGAATATACCTAGGTACAAGTGCTGTCTCTGATCAAGAGTCCCAGCACAAGTGGCCTTGTGAGGGCTGCAAAGATGGATAAGGGGTTGTGTTCTGTCGGTGATACAGTCACTGTGTGTGGAGTTGACATGGGGACTCTCTTAGTCCTTTTGTCTTCCAGGCTGCAAAGGGATAATGCTTCCTAGCCAGGAAGCTCCTTTGGTCAAGAGCTGCCTATTCCCTGGCTGCCTGCATGCCACAGTTTTCACCTGAGCTCCCAAGCTGATGTTTTGCATCAAATATCAAAGCTAGAAGTGCTTTGATGACCTTGAACTTGTGGCATAGGCCTTGTGCTGCTGTGTGAGCCTCACTGGGTACTGATCCATGCGATGAGACAACACATTGCTTCTGACTCCATTCCCACTCAGATCTTCAGCTGGAATGTATCAGCTGAGAGTCATAGCATGCAGAGACTTACCTGGCATCTAGGCATCTGCCTGTCACTGGCAAGTGGCATTGCAGGCTTTTCCAGTCACAAAACCAGTGATGGAGTTAGTGAAGACAGAACTGCTCACTGCTAAGGGAGTCCCAGCGCAGCAGACTGCTGCCAGGAGGGATGATATGCTGCGGAAGAATTACTACATTGTTGTCCTGCTGTATTTGTTTGAGGTGGATGCTCCTGAGTGCTTTCAGACACTTCTGGTGAGCCTCACTACGGTCATCTTTACCCACACTGTGAGAGTGCCTCCACCTTGTTAAGGAGCCAGGCTGAAATGTAAACGGAGTAAGGTGGGACCTGGGTCTCTTTTACTGCCTGCCATTCTTTTCATCCTTGGAGTCTAAGTGATGCTTATCTCTGCTTCTGCCCATGAGCTGTCTTCAGCCCACCCCAAATTAATACTAAAGACAATAAGGACGAGCAGCGAGGGTCAGAAACAACCTCCTCCTCCAAAATCTACTCTCTGCCCACTTCCCACTAGTGAAAATATTAGAGAGAAACACAAGAGACAGGGCGCATATGGCCATACCCTCCCCACTCCTACACCTCTCAAGATGGTATCTTTGCCCTTAATAGCTCTTGATGGGATTTTTTTTTTTTTGTCTCATGTTGCTTAGTTGCTTTTGGAAACAGTTGAAGCTTTTGCCACCGACAAGATCTGCTGGCAACAAACTCCACAATTTAAACACATATTGGGGGTGGGGAGAAGCATCCTTTTGTGTTCATTTTAAATCCATTGCCTGGTGAATTCTCTGGATGCTTCTTTGCCCTTGTGTTGCAAGCAACAACAAAAAGAAATACTTCATTTGCCACCTTCTTTTAACCTGTCAGGTTATTCCCAACATCTCCATTCAGCTTTTTCTCTGAGCTGCAGAATCCTAACCAATTTAGTCACTTTGTGTCCAGAGCTGTTGCGTGCCTCTGATCAGGCCTGTCACCTTTCCCTCTGTTGCTCCCAGCTCTGTGTCTTGTCTGAGACAGAGGTCAAGGCCACAGAGAAAATCCTCCAAATCTCCACAGAGATGCAGCCTCGCTGTGGTTCGTGTGACCGCACAGACATCTCCATTCCTCCCCCCAACAAGGCACAACGTTCTGTTTGCTTCTTCAGCTGCTAATGAACAGGAGGCTGAGACTTCTGTAAATCTGTCCACACCAAACCCACGTTCAGGAGGATAATAGCTTGTTCGCTGTCAGAGACAGCTTTCTGAGACTGATTTTTTTTCCCCAGGTGCATCACTTTGCATTTGCAGGATCCACACGGAGCCAGCATAGCTACAGGCTACCCACTGCAACCACCATAAATGATTCAAGTCACAGCGTGGAAGCAATAACCCAATTCTGCACAAGGTTCCTGCACCCCAAATCAGGCAGGGCAAGGTGGGGCAGGGCTTGCTCCAGGCTGTTAAAATACTAATGTCTTTGCTGGTTCCTGACCTGGTTTTTAAGGATGTCTGAAGACACTCTCCTCGAACCTGCTGCTGTCTCTCCTGAAGACAAAAGGCTTCTGCTTCCTCACCACACCCTTTCTTCCTCTTCCCACTGCTCTTAATTTGGTCCCTCATTTACTGGATCAAAGAAAGAGGAGCATCCAATAATCCATCCAGATAAAATTAATGGGATTTCAGGCTGACAGGACTCAGAAAAGATTATTTTATTTGACTGAGAAACATAACCATATGCCTCAGACTAATGAAGAATTACCTGTTGAGAGCCAGAAATGAAGGAGTGTAGCTGCCGGATGCTCTGTTTGGTTGTTAATATCATCCAACTTTTAAAACCCCTTAGTTATCAGATTCTGCAGATCAGCTTAAAAAAGAAATGCAAGATCTAAAAAATGGGAAGCATTTGCTCTTTGCTATATTAGGAATACATCGCCCAGCTTTTCTCTGTGACTATGACAGCAAAGACTATACTCCAGATACTGAAAAAAACCAAGTTGAAATTTCCTGGAAATAGCCCATTTCCACCATGGGGAAGGGCTTAAAAAATGAACAAATAAGATTTATTAAGTTATTAAATGTGATCTCTGGATTGTCTTTTTATCTCTACGGTTATCAGAATAGCAAGGAAAGAGGGAAGTAACACCTGAGGAAGGATTTTTCTGGAGGTGCTTGTGGTGAGGATGCTCCAGAAATGGGACATCTGATTTTTGTGTTTTCTTCAGATGGGAAAAGGAACTCAAAGGCATTTCTTCACAGTCCTCCCAGCAGAGGGAACTATCGATCCTTGCTGGAGGCAGGTCACTTGGAAGCTGGGAGGTTTTGCAGAACTTCATAGCAGAGGTAGAGGAGTAGCTGCAGTCTGCGTTGGGGGCCACAGGCTGCTTGTTCATGTGCTAAGGTGCTAGGAAATGTCTGCAAACTCACAGAGCTGTTCCATCCTCTGAATCAGAGTCCATGTAGCAAAGGTCAAGCCCTTCCTGGTCTTGGGTAGGGTAATGGTATCTTCTACCCCCTCTCTTAGTCACCTCCTGCAAGAACATGGTACTATTCTTCTCTCTACTCACACATCCCCGTAGAAAAGTAAAGGGGAAATAATGCCCTATCTGTCCCCTAGCACAGCCCTTGTCTGTACAAACCCTGCCTCGATTTGCCATCCAGCGTCCAAAGCCCATGTTAGCTCTGCTTTTCTCCCAACACTCAAGGGGAATAATAAGCTGCAGGACTGCTGCACCTGTGATACAACCTCATTTTTATTTAAGAAGTATCATAAAAATGCTGAAAGCAAAAATCAACCAAGTAAACCCCAAAATCTGTAAGGGAAAAGCTATATCTAAGTCAGTAAAGTAAAAATCCACCAAATTTGCGGTTGTCAGAGCACCTTATTTCTTCCTCTTCCCACCTGTGCTGTCTTTATTGCCACTCAAACTTACCATTTTTTATAGGTCCCCATATCTCATTTAATCTAGGAGGTAGATTTATGAAGAGGATAAATTAGAATTACCCAGATAACCATGAATTTCTTTTCTTCCCAGTTTTTGCCAGCTTGACCTGAGGAATGAAGTTTTCAGAGCAGCATTTATGTGATGCTGCTGTGCCTGTACAAACAGCTGGACACACATAAGTATACAAACACACACAAACATACATATGCTGTGGCCATGCTTGTGATGCAGGCAGTGGATCTGCAGGGAGGTAAGTGACTCCCAAAGAGCAGATCACACCTCTCTTCACAGGCACATGAAAATGCTCAGTGTGCTTCAAGCACAAGCAAATGGCTAATGAGTGGAGGAAACTGGTGTTTTATTGTGCAGTATAATAGAATAGCAGAGAAAAACACAATAAAAGGCAGACAGCCATATCCCCACAACATAAACCTGGCTGGGCTTTGGAGCACTTGGGGTCTATTACACCAAACTCATGGCCTGGGGAAGGCAGAGGATTTCTGCTCCATTTACTGACATTAAGCAGGGCTGCTGCTAGCATAGGTCCACCCTGTTACAGCCACTTGGCAGGGTCTGCTGCAAGTTGGCTCTTCCTGAGATATCCCTGGATTTTTTTCAGGATATGCACACAGGAGAGCCGGATGCTCCTGTAGAAGCCACAATAATCGAGCCCAATCCTTCCCAGTATGGCTGCCTGTTGGGTTTTTTTTAGCATGGCTTTCATGTTGTCTCCTTTTCTTGTTTTTCAAGTCCCCAAATATAGTCCATCCCTGTTGGCTCAAGTCTCCTCAGATGGCTGGTACAACCCAAACCCTTGTGCTATTGTGGGTTCATGGCTTGCTTTGATTTCTTACCAGCCTGCTTCAGAAGATGAATGAGACTTCTTAACCAGCAAGTGGCTCTAGGGAGGGGACTACAGGCTAACATACATGCCCAGAACCAAGAAACTGGGTTGTCTTCTGTCCTCTGTTTGAGGATGTAATGCATGTCACACCAAGGGAGATTCAGAACTCTGCAATTAGGACTGATTCATTAGCATTCATTAGGCATATATCATTCTTGAGCCGCAGAAGCTCTGGTTCATTCAGACTTTGCAATCCAGCATCTCCATGAGCAAAACCTACTCCTTGTTTCTTTTCCCAGCCTCATGCAAGCCTTTTCCCTCTCCTGGCTGTTCCTCCTTTGATGGTGGGCTCTAGGCTATGCTCAGTTGCCAATGGTCCATGATGCCTCCATCAAAGATGCAAAAGAAGGTGAGTTCCCAGGTGCATATGAGCCTGCCAGAGCATAGGTGGCCTGTGCTGGGGAATCTGGCCTTATTTCACTGCAAAGATCTGCCCATGACTCCACAAGGAGAGCAGATGGGGTGTTCTGTCAAGATAAACTTCACATCCCCAAGGAATCCCACGCTGTTTGCTTTCTCCTCCAACCACTCCTGCTGCAGGAGTGCCCCAGCCTAGGTAACTGCTCCCTACCCGAAAAGCAACCCTCTGGTGCCTCTTTGCCAGTACTCTCTAAACTTTTTCCAGCTTTACCTTGATGAAAGATGAGGAACAGAGCCACACCCTGTGCTGCAGGCAAAGATGTACATGGCTCTCTTCCACACCATAATGGCATTGCAGATCCTTCCTGATAAATCCCGTCTCTTACTTTGCAATTTTCATCACCACAGTTCACCAAGCTGACAATTCACAGAGGTGTCTGTGGCTCCCTGATTTTTTCTGTGTAGCAATGCCTTGTTCAGAGCAAAGCAAGTGCTTGGAAAACCTAAGGACATCTTTTTAATTTAGGCTTTCTTCCATAGGCTGATGGAACAGCAAGAGTGACTTCTGACAAACACCTGCTGCATAATACACATAAGTACATGCTGCAGAGCTTGTCCTCTCTTCCTGCCACGCCTGCATTCCCCACAGCTGTGTTTCACCCATCACTGCT
>JAWWMO010000096.1:62367931-62383659 GCA_035047845.1 Dendrocincla fuliginosa | reverse complement strand
CAAAGGTATTTATCTGCACACTGGCAGCCAAGCAGGGCTGTGGCTGGGAAAAGCTATTTACCCCAGACCCCCTGCTTCATGGCATCCCCCAATCAGTGCCACCAAGGTGCCAATCAACCTTTCACCAAGTCCTGCCTTCAAGGTATTTGCAATTGCCTGGGCAGCTGGCAGGAGTTGGAAGGGGGTGGATGCCCTTCAAGGATGCCTTCTCCTCAGCCTCCTGCCCACCCTACCCTTCCTTGCCCCAGGGCCGCTTGGCTGTCCTTGCTAACCCTTCCCTTTGGCTCCTGCTTGCTTGGCCTCACTGCTGCTTTAATTTTAGCAATTCCTTGGAAAGAGTCGTTTTCCATAACTCAGCTCTCAGCGAAGCCCTCTGCCTGCCAGCTCTGCCTTCTCACATGTGTTGCTGGCGTGCCCCAGCAGCACACGCCTGCACCTGCCCAGCCAGGCCTGCCTGTCCCAGCCTTTTGCACACCAAAGCCTCACACCCGGCTCCTGTACCCCCCTGGCACATTTCAGCCTGGCATTCCCAATTCTGTTGTGCTGTGGAGCAGGCAACCTGGTCCAGCTGTGTGGCCATCCCTGGGGCTTTTCCCTCATCAAGGGTAATTGAACACAGCACAAGGGGACATGTGTGACAGCTCTCTGTCTTTACCCGCAATCGGAAATGGGGTGATCCCACATGCTACAGTGGACAGCAGTGGGGGTGTGATAGAGGGGCATGGTGGGCTTGTTCAGCACACACCAGCAGGCTGTGTTGAAGCGGGAAAGGTGGGTGCGAGTGTGGGTGCCTTGCTCGTGCATCAGTTGTGTGAGAGGGGTGTGGGAGCACAGCCCACGTGTGCGTTGGGTGTTGGTTGTGCAGTGTGTGAGAGGTCTACATCCGCCTGTAGCACTTTCACTGCACACAGTGAGGGTGTTTGTGCAAAGGAGTGCGGCACTCATGAGTGGGTTCTGTGCAAGGATGTGCACAGAGGTGCACACACAAACCACAGCCTTCTCTTGGGTCTGCATCTCATGATGAAGGGATTGTGTACGTGGAGAGTGCATTGTGCAAGACTGTGTGTGCACGGGGCACACATGAGCACCCGGGGGGGCTGTGAGCCTGCTGCCTCCACCCAGGGCTGCATCCCCGAGGAGGTGGGGAGGACCTGAAGGCTCTGCTGTACGCGGTGTGTGTGTGTGCGTGTGTGTGCGAGGGCCCCATCCCCACGGGGCTTTCACGAGCGTGCATTTGCACGGGCACTGGTGGGGCGCGCGTGTGTGCGGTGCCTGCCTCCGGCTCAGCATCCGTGGGGATGGGGTGGGAGGGGGGCGAAAGGCGGCATGTCCGCCGGGGCGTGGGCCGGTGTGTGGTTGTGTGTGGGGTGTGTGTGTGCTGGTGGATGTCTGTGTGTGCCTCCCCGTGTGTGTGTGTCCCCGTGCGTGTGTGTCCCTGTGTGTGTGTGCGGGCGCGCGCGGCGGGGCCGGGAGCGCGTCCCCGGCGCTGTGCCGGGGGGTGCGGGCTGAGCTCATCGCTGGCTCCCCGGCGCTCCTTACCAGTGGCTTCTGCGGTCACATGGGTTATGTGCTGGAGTTTAAAAGAGCTTATAGCCCCCGAGCCGGTGCAGAAGCAGCCGGTGGTTGCATGGGGTAGTGCCGGGAGCGGCGGCGAGAAGGGCACCGTGAGTACCGGGGCCGGTGGGCGGCACGGCGTGTCCCCCCACCCGTGGGGCGGGGGAGGCGGCACGGGGCTCAGCGCAGCCCCTGTGCCCGCTGCCTAGGGGGGCGGAAAGGAGGGCGGCATGGGGGGAACGCTTTCTTCCCCAGCATTCTTCCCCCGCTCCGGTGTCCCCTGCCGCCCCGCAGCCGCGCACCTTTCCCCGGCGCGCCCCACGAGGAAACAATTTGGGCAACTTACTTTCCTGCTCCGCCGTGCGTGTGTTCCCGGCGGGCAGCGGCGAGCGGTCCGGACCCCCCGGCCCCTCCCGGAGGGGTCGGCATCGCCGCCGGCACCAGGTTGAGGGCTGGGAGGGATGAGCCGTCCCTGCGGCAGCGCACCGGGCTGGAGCCGGGACTGCGGGACGGCTCTTTGTAACCCGGAGCCCGTGGATTTCCTGGGCGGGAGAGCTGGCTTCTTCGTCTCTCCAAAGGCACAACCTGCCTTTTTCTCTGCTGTGGCCGTGCTGATTTTTTTAAAATTAATTTATTTTATTTTTTTCCTGAAGGGGTGGTGTGGTTTTATAAGAAAAGCGTCTGCATGGCGCTTCTGGGGAACTGCTCTCCCCGGGCAGTTCATCCCGAGCATGAGTACGAGGGCTGCTTTCCAGAATTGCATAATACACACCGATCCCTTTGCTGCACAAAACTCCCTGACATTTCCATATCTTGGTGACTTCCCCCACTACAATCTTAAAAACGAGTTGTGACTCCAATCGGCTTGTGAGCCAATTTGTGCTGCCTTCGCAGGGGACAGAACCAGGTCTGAGTGTTCGGCTTCCCCGGCTCCTCTGGCAATTGTTTCTTTAACTGCTAAACTTTTTTGGTATAACGATCAGCACTTCTTTGCTTTCTTATCCTTCCCCACCCTATGGTTACAGACATATGGGTAGGGTCTGTACAGAGTGCAGGTTGCAGAAAAGGGATTGCCTGCAAAGCTGTTTGATTCTTTTTCTCATCATTTTGTGTTTTAATTTGTGGGATAGTCAAGGAGGTCCTTTCCTCAGATTGCTTTTTGCTCGAGAACTTGCTGACTTCTGCTCGGATTTAGGCGATTTAACTGTGACCATGCCCCCTCTCAGTGCTCCACGTTGTGTACTTCTGTGAGGGACGGGATCCACACATGTTGCTGGTGGTCCCAGCGGCTGTGCATGCAGGCAGCGAGGCACGGACACTGGCTGCTTCCTGCAAAATGTGCAAATATATGGGAGCAGCCGTTCTTGTTCCCAGCTCTGTTCCCTGCCCCTCCATGAGGAGTTAGAGCTTTGCTGTGAGATCTGGTGATGTGCAAGGGATGCTTATGTCCGACAAGCATCTCCCTGGGACCAGGTCCTGGGACCAGAGCTCTCTGGGGCTCACCGCAGAGCATATACTTTCCCAAGACTGGCTGAGCTTTGGAATTGAGAGCCTTGTGCCTGGCAGACTTCTTTACAATAGCCCTTTAGGGTAAGTTTATCAGAGCCTGTTGTCAGAGCAGGCCAAGCCATTATCTAATGACTGTGCATTATCTTTTGTCTGATTTACCTCGGGAGGACCCAGTCCTGCCAGGACACTGCATCCTCATCCCCATCCCTATGGAAAGTGCTCAGCACTTCCTGGAGTTGGGAAAGAAGCAACCCTGGTACCTCTCAGAGCCACAAAGCTTGTGATGCACATACACATACAAATAACTGTGCAGCTAAGGCTTAGCTTTTAGAGACGTGGCTGCCAGCAGCAGGAGTTTTGTGGGTGCAAGCCCCAGCTCCTGGCCACTTTCAGTTAATTCCCTGCAAGCTGGAGGAATGCATCCTGCTCCAGCTCAGGCTGGGGCTGGGTGTGCGCCTGGGGAGCCTGTCTCTCAGCTCTGTCGTTTATTATTGCTGCCGCTGCCATTATGCCTGACAAATGGGAGTTGCTGAGTAATGTGATGTTTGTGTGTAAATATCTGAGTGCTCGCAGCTGAGCTCACTCCTGCCACTTTGCAGGAAGCCATCTCAGCACCTTTCCCACTGTGAAGACCCGGGAGTGCAAAAGCATCCTTCTACGGGGACCTTCCCACTGCTCCCAGCAGCTTTAGCCTTCACTCTCCACTGCTTTCCTGCGACTGTGAAGCCTCCATCCTCTCCGGTTATCGTGGCGGCCCTGCTGCTTTCCTGAGTGTGAGTCAGGGGTGGGAAAGGGCTCTGTATGTGTGTCTGTGTGCGTGTCTGTGTGTGCGTGCGTGTGTGTATGTGCACACACACACCTTCTTAGGCTCAGTTGGTTCTGAGGGTCCTTGTCCTAGGCAGAAGGAGTTTTGGGGACTTTGTGTGTTTTGGTGGAGACAGTCATGCGCAAGTAGGAAAGGAGTTTTTGGGTTGGTTTGGGATTTTTTTTTGCCTGCTTGCTCACCCCTGAGTTCCCCCTCATTTCATCCCAATACTGATGAAGATGCTAAATTATTCCTTCCTATATTGTTTTCATCCCATTTGCAGATTAGCATCCAACTGCTCCTTGCAGTCGGTACTTGCTCAGCTCAGCCAGACTGATCGCAGCTCTTTTAATCTCCCCTTGTAAATCAATCCCCTCTGCCTCCTGATCATTTTTGTCACTCGTTTTTCTGAAATCCCTCCAATTTGTCCATTTTGTGTTGGTGACGTATGTCTGGCCCTAAACATGATGTATACCAGGCAAGGCAGCGTGAGGGAAGGACACCTCCTCCCCTCCCACCCCGCTGGGGCTTGTGATGCTTTGTCAGCACTGAACTGAGTTACTTCCCCATTATTCTAAGCTATAGTCCCTGCTCGGTGTTGCAGAAGAAAGCAGCATACCCAGGTCAGTGCCCTGGGGAGAATTCATCCAAATTTTGGTGATGGGTTGCTGAGGTTTGCTTGCGCACTGCTAGCAGATGCTGAAAGGGGCTGGTGGTCTAGGTGCTGTTCCTGGTGTGCCTATTCCTACAAGAACTAATAGGTGAACAGGAGGGATGAGTGAAATAAAAGAGGGCAAGCTGCATCAGGGCTGCTGGATGGATGGGGAAACTGAGGTAAACACATTTGCTGTACTTCTTTCCAGCACACACCTCATGTTTAGGTGCTGTGTGTGTGGGGTCCGGTCCCTGTTGCACTCATTAGTGTTGCAGTCAGCATGGGCATTTTCCTAGGAGATGTTGGATCTTGTCATTTGGTCAGAGTAGGCTGGCTGGGTTCTAGGCTGGTTTTGTGCATTGCATCTCATGCTCATGGCCAGAGCTTGACACCACAGGTGCTCTCAGAGGGAAACAAAGGCAGTGGTGTCTTGCATTCATGAACTTCGAAGTTTTGTCATCCCAAACCTTAAGCTCCTACCATGGAGCATTCCTATTCCCTGGAAGAGCCATGTCATTCCAGGGTCCGTCTATTTTTAGGAGGAGTTGTATTCTGGACAGTGTCCATTGCAGATGCTCCTTGCCTCCTCCTCTTGGCCCCTCGCCAGGGACACCGTTTGGGCTATCTGCTGGTGGGGCAGATCTTGTCGAGGTTCCTCTGGAGCAGAATAGAGGCGGCACTGTGCTGGGCATGGAGACACTTGGGGGGCTATTGCTGCCCAGGGGTGCTGGGTAGGGCCAGAAAGCTCATGCTGCCCTGCCTGTGAACTGTTGGAAATGGCATTTAACTATAGTCTAGGTACTCGTAGGACACGGTGCCAGCTTCACTGTGGGATAGGAGAGGTCACTGCCAGGGCCAGGTGGTACCTGCTGCTTGGTGGTGCCCGGTGTGGGTCCGTTCACCAGGATGACACTAGGGGGCACGAGATCTGCTGGAATTCCTTTGTTGGGGCTGGGAAAGGAGAACGCAGGGCTGCTCTTGACCCTTCAAGTGCCATACATCATCCCCCTGCACGTTTTGTAGGATTCCGAGCATTAAACAGCGAGAGCTGCCCCGGGTAACTCGTCCTGCTGCCAGGGAAGGAGACAGCTCTCCGGATGGTGCTCCACTGGATCTGTCTGTCACTGACCGTGGAAGCAGCAGAAGTAAGGATGGGAGCGCTCAGCCGGAAACATCTCCGAAGCTAGGAGATGGATGCAGCCAGAGCGCCAGAGAATCTCAGGGGAATCTGGGAAATCCAGGAAAACACCTAGCATGGTTTTAATGCCTCTCCAGAGGCATTGTCCAGAGCAGGGATTAAGTTAAATTCAGGACTGGCTTTCAAGATGCAGCGTGTTACAGTTTCATTTTCTGCTGGTTGTTAAGTTCATGTGTGATGTCTCCTCAGGGTCATGTTTTCCCAAAGCAGCAGAAACTTTAGAGAGACTGATTTAATGAAGGATTCTGATCGATTTGAAAATGTGTGTGTGCGTGTTTATTATACATATGTTCATGTATATATCTGGGTAGGGTGCAAAGAGTATGTTTTTGAAGGTATGTTTATGCATTTCTGCATATGTTCAGCTGTAATACTGTCCGCTGTCCTTAAAATCTATTATTCCAGCTGTGAATGCGTGTATGTATATTAAAACACTGTATACTGGAGTCTTTCTCTCTTGTTATAACAAACCTCACAGAAAGCAAATAAAGAGACATTGTTCTCATAGCAGGCTTGCAAGGGCTCAGTATTTATGTTCTATGAATTTTGATAGTTTTTGTTCATCATGTTTGCAGTTCTGATGGTGTTTTGGTTTGGCTTTTTTTGTATATCTACTTAAAATTTTGTGCTATTGGGAAACGGAAGACATTTGGATCGTTTCAGTTTATTCATTACTTAATGAAAACAGAAATCAAGCTTCTGGATTGAAATGTGGAGGCTTGATAACATTCCGGCATATTAATTTCTAAATGGTTAGGGGTTTTTTTTAATGCTTTCTGTTGCCAGATACCAGACTCCTTTGCTGGAGCACCGCTGCTCTCGCAAGCCCGCAGGCAATATTTTTAGTAGGACACTGACGCATCGCAAACACTCCTGTTCTCCGAGAAAAGGCTTTGCTGACTGTTGTTGAAAGTAGCACTAGGATGGCTAGAAAGGAGAGATCAGAGGAGGACGATGCTGCTGCTGCGTCAGTGCGTTTGCTTTATGTCTCTGGTGGAGGTTTTCTGTCAGGCTGTGCAGGTGCGTGTGCCTGTGCGGATGTGAGGGCACTTCCCCAGATGGTTTCTGAGACACGACCGCGTAGCAGGGGTTTATTTATTTTGAAATGCCTTGTGAAGTGGAAGGAAGTCCGGGAAGAAGTGCCGAGTTTACTTTTAAGTCAATTAGGGATCGTATCTGAAGGCGTGACATGGTTTGAAGAGGACAGGGTGATTTGTCTGAAAGTGTTACCTAATTAGAGGGTATAGTCAGGGCTCTAATTAGCCGTGACACCCTAAAGATGTCATCGAAGCCCTATTGAGGGACTGCTGATCCGGCATCGTGGCTGCGAGCTGTCTGGTCAGCGTGGCCATGCATGGCCGGAGCTGCCGCCCTCTGTCTTGGAGGCAGCCCGGGTGCCGGAGCTGGAAGAAGCTGTTTTCCTTTCAGGTGACTTGTGATGCCCTCCGGGGCTGCTGCCAACATTGAGTGATGCTCATAAAATCACAGAATGACAGAAAAGCTGCAGCAGTTGGAAGAATAAATACTGGTGCCCATTATGTGGGAGATCTCCTCTCGTTTCTCCGGGGGGATCACTTTCTGCTGCTCCCTGCCTCGGGGAGGCTGGAGGAGGAAGACTGTAAGGTTTTGCAATAAATGATGCCGTACTAGCAGCTGGTGGAGGAACTGTGACCCCTTTCTTAGCATTGCCTGACAGAGGGGACACGGGATCGACTGAAATCTGGCTTGCCCAGACCTGGTTGTATTTAAATACTATGCAACACACCCTGCGAGGGGGGAACTGGTGCGGGAAGTGATACAAGAAGTGCTGGGTGAGAGAAAGGCTGCCGGGAAGGCTTTTCCCTGATGCTGGCAGCAGCTCGCAGCCTGGACCTCCACTGGACCAAACCTGGGTGGTGGGTGGTTGGTACCCCTGTCAGAGGAGGGGCTGGGTGTTGCTTCCTCTGGGACTGCTCTCCCTGTTCTTTATCCGACAGGACTGGTATTTACTGAGTTGGTTCAGTCTGCCCTGTGAGGAGAGGACAGTATGAGTTGCCCGATCCCACCAGAGGTGCTAAGAGCCAGTGGGAGCCAGGTAGAGCCAGGGAGTTGTCTGGTGGATTAGTGTGAAGAGCAGGTCCTGTTGTTATTTCCAGCAAAAGCATTCTCTCCTCTGCTAGGACTGAGGTCCCCATGGCTGTCAGAGCCCTCTGAATTGCCAGGACAGAGAAGCAGTCAGTGGCTCAGACCACCACAGCAGCAAGGAGCTACTCTTACTCCTGTTTCAATGGGAAGAAAAAGGGATCCTCAGGCAAGTGTGTTCCCTCTGTGTTTCGTCAGTCCTGTGAGCAGCCTGACTCTGCAAAGGGGCTGGTGACCCTGTGCTTTTGTAGGTAATATCACTGGCCCCTGAGAGCAGACACACCACCAGGCGCATCCCCGTGCTAACAGTTACCAAGGGATGGGCCTGCTTTTAATTATGCGGGTGTTAAGCCAGTGAATTCATTTTGTTCACGAAGTTGCAGCCTGGTATTTTCCTGCTTTTCCTGGTCTCTCGTGGCTCTCCCCCACTCTGGATTACATGTGAAAATAACTTGGAGACTGGGTGCAGCAACTTGCAGGATCCTGCCTTGCCAAGGTGACCCATACAGCTATCCCTACTCCATGCTAATGCCATGCTGTCCCAGTGCTGCAGGGGAGCACACTGCATTTTGGGGTACCATATTATAGGTGATGGATGGTGAGCTCCCTTTCCTGGAGCTTCACAATCTGATCAGCACAGGAGCAGGAATCTGCTGCTGCCCTCCTGCTTGAAGAAGCAGGATGGGTTGGGTACCCTGAGGCCAGGCACAAGATTTGTTTGTGAAATTAAACAGTGTTATGTATAATAAAGCAACCTCATAACTGCATGTACTAAATGTACACTCTGCACCATGGTCCATTTGTCTAGGGCCTAAAAACTGCTGGTGATAATGAGGACACATCATTTCCTGTGGTTAAAGGTGGTTCTCAGGTGCAAAGGGCAGGCAGCCTGTGCCAGACTTCACCAATGTGTGATTTACCCTTCTTTGTGCAACTGATCTGAGGGCTTGAAAAATAAATATGTTAAAAGGAAGGATAGAGAACAAAAGGCTGCTGCTGCTCTGAAATTCGATCAAAAAAAGCTCTGTCCAGTCCTCTGGGCTTCTCACTTCTCGAAGAGCTCCATAAATAGCAGTGTTATGATAAAAGTGCACCCACAGATAACCATGGGTTTGGGGAGGGGACTGCTTTTTTTCTTGAGGCACCTGGATGAAGTGCATTTTGGATATTTTTGCTCCCCAGAGGATGGGTTATTCTTGCTCCCTGAATCTGAGGCCATTTGATGCTGCCTGGGATCTCTCAGCTTTGAAATCCTTGTCTAGCCTGTTGTCTCTCCCCAGCATGCTAGACACCCGCATGGGTAGGAGGCTGTTGGATTTCGGAACCCGGCTGGTGGGGGTGGGAGCAGTCACGCCGAGCTGCTGACGCTGTTTTTCCCAGCTCGGTTCGGAGCAGTTTCCTCTTGTCCCATATCCCGGCCATGTGCGGAGCGGCCGATTGCCCACACGTGTTGCACAGACACGTTTCCGTGCTGGCTCTTTGTGCCTGCCCACCTATTTGCAGCTGGGGGAGCTGAAGCTGCTCTTTCTTGTGATTCATAAAAAAGTCTCTCTCTGGATGGAGTTGTCTGTGCTTTTATTGACCTGGTTCCGGGAACGACAGAGGCTTTTCCATCTCCTGGATGCATGATTTCTACAAGGGCTCTGGAACAGGGGCCGGCTCTTGCTGCTGGTGTTTCCAGTCCTCCTAACGTGATTAGTTTGACAGGCCCATTGGGTATGTTGGCAAGTCTAGTTTTTATTTTGTGCATGAAAGTAAGTGCTATGACAGGGTACAGTGCACCAGCTAATGCTGAAATCTATGCAGGAGGGAGCATTTTGACTAGATAATATTTTTGGCTGCACCACAGATGTGCTATGCCAGCTGACAGAAACCCCTTGCCCTTTTGATGGGGCATTTCTGTCATGTCCCAACTGCCAGAACATTTTGGAGGATCCTCCTTTTCGGCTGCAGTTGGGGTTGTTTTACCAGGAGAAGGAGCTGTTTCAGCTCTGTATTGCAGGACATCCCAGGCATGCACCTGGGGGCTCCCAGTGAAGGTATCCATCCTCCAGAAGTCCAGCAAGATAGTATCAATCCAGTTCCCATTGGTGCACCCTGCCTGCTGGGCTCTGGTTTTGTGAGTTTTGCCTTCTCCCAGCAGTGCTGAGACACACCATGGACTTGGGGCTTGCTTAGATGGGATGAGGACTGGACAGGGGATCATCAGTGCTCTGTGTCCACACTGCAGTGCTTTTTGCTGTTTAGACACATTTGCTGTCCACCAGCCCTTCTTGCTCTGGATCAGAAACATCTTGTTCATCTGCAAAGCGAGGATGAAGAGCAACTTCTCCAACAGCCATAGTAGGTCCTTGACTTCAGGGGCATGCAGTATTTGTACTTCCTAGTTTTGGCACATCTTTACCTGCAGTCAGGCCAGCAGTGGTGGGGTTTTTTCCAAACAGGGTTGCCTTATGCACAGAGGAGAGCCAGTTTTGCACTGATGGACTTGCTGTGTCCCCAGGGCTAGTAGAAGAAGGAAGATGAAATGACATGCCCAGATCAGAAGGGTCAATGGCAAAGGACATGTTTGATAATTTTGACTTTGCCTCTCTCAACAAGGAATCATTCTATTCTGTCTTTGGGTCTGGGACCCAAACTAATGGTTTGACTTACTGCACCATCTACATTTAGACTTGGAAGGTTCCCAAAGGGCACTTGCTGTAGTGCGTTACACAGGTCAGCATTTAACCTTGCCACCACCTGGGGTTACAGAGAAGCATCATTGCCTGCAAAGAGGGGAAACTGAAACCTGGAGTGGCTTTGGGATTTTCTTGAGGTCCCAGAGCAGAACTGGTGGCAGAAAACCAGATTTCTTGAGTTGCTAACAGCTCATGTCAGCTGCGGGACACATTAGTAAATACTTGAGTAGACCAAAGTAGGGCATCCAGCTCTCTGTGCAGCACTGTGCTTGTCTGTCTGTCTGTCTGTCTGTCTGTCTGTAGTGCTTCTGGCAGTCAAACCCCTGAGATGACATTTAAAGGCTTTACAGTTTTTCTCTTCTGCCAGTTTCAGATCAAATTTGCTGAGCTGTCAAGATGAAGATGCTTTTCTCCTAAGTGCTGGCCCAGTAACAACTCACCCTGCTCCATCCCTGCATTGGAGGAGTCCAGCTGTGTTCCTCCTGCCTCCACTGTCACTGGCAGTAATGTGAGGGGGCTGGAGAAACAGCTGCTGGTGGATGCATGAAGAAAAAGAGATTTTAACTTCTCTTTTCCCTGTTGATTAGGCTATTCTGGAACTGGCTAGCAGTGGGTGTTCAAAAGCAGCAGCACACAGAGCCAGGTCTTGCACTGGAAAAGAGTTGCTGGGATGGAGAAGGTAATGGTAGGGACTTGCACGCAATCCCTTCCTCCTCCTAAAGCCTGTGTCTGACCTAGGTGTTAGAGGCAAGTGCGCATGAGCTGGTGGGCTCTCATCAGAGTCGCAGCAGGCTTGGTGTCTGTCTTGAGACAGCCAGGATGAGTGTCACTAATCAATGTCTCGCCCAGTGGATTTCAGCAAGGAAGGCGAGCACTTGTCCATGTGTGGTGAGTAAATTGCTCCTGTGTCCCTAGAGGCTGTCACTCTAATGCTTTGCCATGCTCTGCTGGCAGGGAGTGGCACCAGAGGATGCCTCTGTTGCTGCTGTCTGCCTTGGGGACAAGCACAGACGTGTCTCCAGCTGGAAGTCAACTTGGGGAGTGGAGAGACCTCCCCAGAACATGCATTTGCAAGCTCTTGTGTGTCGCAGTCCCTCACAAGCAGTCACAATCTTCTGCCACTGTGTGAATGAGAAGGCTCAGTGCCTGTTTCCCGCATAAGAAGAGGACGGTGTTCCCCCTGCTCTGGAACAGGGAGCCAGGGGTGGCTGCAAGAGCTAGAGCTGGAGCCAGCGCTGTCCCTTGGTCCCAGCACCAGCTCCAGCTTTAGTCCTTGGAGCATTTTTGAGGGCTTTGTGCAGTATGGTTTTAAATCCATCCCTGCTTCTTGTGCAAGCCTCCTCCCTGACCAGGCATGGTGATAAAGTCAATCCTGATACAGCTGTAGTTCACTGGCTTTTGCCAGGCTCTCACCTCTCACTTTACACTTACTAGACCCTGCTGGGAGCTGTCTCAGTTGTCCCTGAGCAGCATTTTTCAAGAAGGGTGGCAGTTCAAGAGGTGTCCAGATATAACTCAGTGGGGTTATGCCAGTTTAACCCAGCCAATGGCCCTCTTGCAACCCCAGACATGCCTACGGAGAACACCAAGCAGCTGCTAGACAGCAGAGACTGACTTGCATCTTGGCTTTTAAGGGCAAAGTCAGTGCATGTGGATGGCACAAGGCTGTGTGACACAAGCAATTACAGTGTTGATTTCAGTGACCAGAGAAGCCTGATGTTGCTTTTGTCACCCAGACTAGGAAATGGAGAAATTTAATTATTGTTCTAACTCCTTCCAGAAGCAGTTCAGATGCATCAGCAACAGGCAGCTCTTTAAAATTGAAAAGAAAAACAAAGGACCTCTCCTTTTGCTGAGTCTTGGCCAGTTAGCCCTTTTAGCCATACCATGCCCAGATGGTGTGACTGGGCTCTATGGGGCTCAGGATCATCTCTCTAGGGACACCCTTGCGCACAGCCATGTCCACAGAGTGGTAGGACACAATCCTCCTGTCTGCAGATTTGAGATATGCCCTAGGTAGAGCCTCTGCCTCAGCAGTGCTCAGTCTGAAAGCCCTGCCTTCTCACTGTCCTCCAACAATTGCTGCTGTGGACATTAATTTTTCCCAGATTTTTGCTTCCCTTTGAATATCTCTGCTATGGATCATTTTCCTTGCATATGTTAGCTGGTATTTTTCTAAAGCTGAATCTTATGCTATTTCCTGCCTGTCTTTCTATGCTTTCTCTGGCTCCCTATTCTTTTACACTTAAACCCAAGTTGGTCTTTTTTTCTGCTCACTTTAGAGGAGGCTGTTTGTCCCTCTTATTCTGAAAGGTCATGAGAGGGAGGAAATTGGCCATTTAATAGATGGGGAATCCTGTCCACCTGTAACTTGCTTAGCACCTTCCCAGCTGGAGAAAAAGTGACTCAAGATCCATGATAGCCAGAATGGGAGGATAAATCATCTGGTTTCTGGGATGGGGAGAGACTTGAAGTGCAGGAGCAGGCTGCTAGCAGTTTGCAGGGTGAAGCTCCTGGCTGTGGCAGTGATGGGAAGTAAACTGGGATCTCTCATACCAGGAGTTCTGAAGAACCACGTCACAATATGATGGGTGTATAAAGGTGAGGCAGTGAGGCCAAGCTGGGTGGGTGCAAGAGATTGTGTCTGTTCTGTGGTGTAATAGCTGGGGTGTCGTGTTGGGGAGTGGGGTGGAGGGGATGTGTGTAGGCAGGGGCATAAAAACTAGTCAGCTGGTTCTTTAGCAGTGTTTTTCCACAATTCTCTGTAGATTCCCAAGCGGAGACTTATTTTAGGCTTGAAGTCACCCCTGTGCAATCTGTTCCTCTAGCTGTGAGTGCTGTTCAAGTTGAGGTTGTATGGGAAGTGTGCAATAACTTTTTTTTGTGGTTCCTTGTTTAGTTCTTGCCTCCTTAATTGATAGTTGTAGTCTTTTATCTCTTCCAGCTGCTGCACTCGTTTTTCTTTCCTGATGGAGAGTGGGACTGCAAGGAGTGGCACAGGATTGCTGAAGATCCTCAGGCTCCTGCAGTATGCCCTGAGCTGTGGACAGAGCATCCCCAGTGTTGGATCCTCTTGCTTTACTGTGGTTCTCATGTCTCTGGCTGTGCTGTGGCCCCTTCAAGAGGTGTGGGCAACCCTGTTTGTAGGAGGACACTGAAATGAGGTTCTGAGAGGATGGAGTGAAAAGTTTGGCCTTTTGTATCTGGATCAATGAGCCCCTTGTGCCCCTTCTCTTTAGACCTTGCCTTTCTTGTACCCTTAATCAAAGTAGCAGGAAAATGCTGCTTTTCCCAAAGCTAGGTGCTGGGGGACCACTGCCTCGTGCTATAAGCTCAGGAGCCAGACAGCAGCTTAAAGACTAAATATATCTGCCTCTGCAGCTCTTGGCTTCTACAAAAATAAATCTTAAGGAGGTAACTTTTTGCTGTGCACTTCTCAGGGCTGGCTCTTCTGTGCTTTCCACTGAGATAGCATTTGGCTAACACATCCAGCCAGGAGTGGAACAGGCCTGTAGCTGTATAGAAAGTGATTAAGATAAGGCAGGGTTATGATTTGCCTGTCTGATCCTGAAGCTTTGTGCATTATTTAGTGTGTGTAGCAGGAGGTCAGTAGCCTCCTGATAATTTTCATTAGATTAGTCAGGCAGGATAATCACCTGCTCAGGAAAAAACAACTTGACACTGTCTGTTCAATAGTTGGGGTTTAACTGAAAATAAATAGTCATGTAATTATAAGGACATTGTCAAGGTCAAGAGGATCAAAAGATTCGTTTTCTCTTTTCCTCTGGTATGTTTACAGAGATCCTGCAATTCTTTGTGAGAATTTTTTTTTCCTCCCTTAGATTCAAACCAAGAGCTTCAGACCTTTTTTAAAAGAAATTCAACACTTCCACAGCAGTGGACGTGAGTGGTGTTGCAATAGCCAAGTGGTGCCTGTGCCCTGCTGCAGCTGAGTGACCCCATGCTAATGAGGAGGGCACTCACTAGCGAGCTTGGAGTGTTTGCTGCCAGCCCAGGCAGACTTAAACGAGGGTGGAGATGCTCATCCTTCCTCCTCTGGGCTCATTGTGAGGTGGATCCTGCCCAGAAGACTGGGCTGTGCGTTGTGCCTGCTGAAGAGGCAGAGAGTATCCCCTCCTTGCGAGTGGTCAGCCGAGCACGAGTGCCACCCTGTTGAAATCAGTGTGTACATTACCTCCCGCGGGTAACTTTGCTGCTGTAATTAGCTGCGGCTTTCAGAAGGCTCAGGAAGGAAGAGGTGGGAGTGAAGCTGATGCCCTAATCAGCACTAACGGGCTCTGCAAAGGGTACTTTGGTAAGGAAAGACATAGGATATTAAAGCTGGGGTTGGTGCTTGTGCAGTGCTAAAATGCCTGCCCTTTTTCACCTTAGAAGTGGTTGGGCTTGCTATTTATCTTCCTCGATCATATGCAACAATAAAGCCCAGAGGGATCTTTGTAATCTTCTTAATCTGTCTGGCTGCAGGACTGGTACTTGCTGGGTGAGATCTGGGAATGGCTTGCAAGTGCTGACGGTAGATTCAGAGGTGGTAGTACTAGCCCAAAGTGATGGAGAGCTGGCTGTGTCCATGCTGGTGCTGTGGTTCCTTGCCAGTATGCTGCAGTGGCAGGCAGGCTTGGTTGGAACCCCAAGCAGTGGTGTGGAATATACGGGGGAGGCTCTCAGCTCTCTCTTCTGACCTCAGCTGCAAGCCACAAGAACTGCAGTCTGTGCAGGGAGCCTTCAAACGTGGTAACCTATGTGGCAGAAGAGGAAATGTTTACATGATTGTTCTGGCTATGCATATCTCTACCATGGAAAAATCAAGCTGATTTGGCCACACGCACTAGCGGGTTGAGTCCTTGCTGGTTTTGTTTTGGTTTTATCTAATTGCCCATAAGGGGGATTCTTGACATCAGGGGCTTGTGCTCAGACTATCTTCACTGAGAATCTGCTGTTCTTTTTCCCTGTCATAGGCTTTGACAGATGCCCGAGGGAAAGCGAGGGCATGGCTTGGCCTGATGTGCCAAGTGACTGATGGTGTGGTCTGATGACTGATGCCACGCGTCCACAACAGGCGTGCGGGTGCTCCTTTGCTCTTCCTCTGTGGGAGATGGGAGGGGTGAGGGCTGCCTTGACAGTTTGCTTTGAAAGCAAAATGACTCAAGGGCTGGATTTCTTCTCCCCCCTTCTCATCATCTTCTC
>JAWWMO010000096.1:62345771-62356258 GCA_035047845.1 Dendrocincla fuliginosa | reverse complement strand
TTATCTGTGCTTGTTAGTTGTGGCAAGGGGAGGAAGTGCCCTTGAAGGTGAAGGGTGGGTAGAGTTCATGCAAAACCAAAACAGCCTTTTCTTGGCTGGTGCCTCAAGTCTGACCTCCTGTACCTCTTCACAGACATTTCTTTGCACTGGTGCCCTGAAGCCACACTTGTGCTCCAACCAGTTGGACAGGAATGGTTGCAGCTGAGCACATCAGGAGTGGAGAATAGTGGATTCTCTGCTTGCTGACCTGCAAGTAGTTGCCTTCCTGTCTCCAGATCTGGGGGTTTTGTTTTTCGTTTTGTTTGGTTTTGGGTGGGGGGGTGTTTGTGGTTGGTTGTTTTTTGGTGGTGTTGGTGGGTTTTTTGGTTTTTGTTTTGTTTTTGTTTCCATTTGGGGGGATTTCCCCCACCTGGTCTGTCTGCACAGGCTGTAAATCTTTCCAGGCCGTGTGTGTGGTGTTGGAGCTGCTGCCTCAGCTGGAGGCTCCAGGCATACTGAAAAGACACAAGCACACATGGATGGTGGGGACAAGGTGGCTTGGCACTGCTCTACTGGTGTTGAGTGATGGCATTGCATGCAGACAGAAGTCTGGAGACCAAAGAATTTATATTGGTTCTAGCTGCCTTCAGGAGAAGGTGGTGGGAATGCTGTGATCAAACAGTGAAAGACTGTTATGGGAGAAAAAATCCCTGGGTCAGGATTCTTGCTGTGAGGCTGTAGGTAGCTTTAATCCCCAGAATACCTTGCCCACTTGCATTTTTAGGTTAATAATTCTGTACCTGGGGAAACTGAAATAGAAGGTGGACTTAAACATGACAGGCTCTGGGAGGTGTGAAGTGGCACTGGAGGATTTCATCAGGGAGAGAACTAGGGAAGGAAAAAAATTTGTGAGGCAACATGCAGCAGTGAGAGATGTAAAATGGAGAAATGTGCTTTTATGTGGATTTCTGTGGGGACTGGGAAGAATAGTCAAGCTATTAAAAACTTGTAATATCTGCAGGGAGGCTACTGGATGCCAGAAGGGAGTGTGGACCCTGTTGAGTTCAACGGGATGAATCTTTAAGTTACGGTGTGGAGATGTCTGAGCTGTATGATTTCAGCTCTTCCAGCTGGTGATGGAAGGAGGAAGAAAGGCTTTTTCACAGTTCTGCCAGGGAGAAGAAAACAGAAGGGAGACAATAGAACTATTAAATAGAATTGTTTTCTCACCAATTTCTTTTCCATTCTCAAATGACTGAGATCCTTGCCATCTTTTTATACCTGTCTTTAGCAAGACTGAAAAAGCCCAGAGAGATGTGGGGAGATTGGGAACAAAACATGACCATGCAGAAATAACTATTAAGGAAAGCTTGGGGGTACTTTGCAAGCATCTCAAATGCTTGGCTAACCTCAGTAAACACTCTTCAGGGCATCAGGGAAATTAATGATGGAATGTAAATAACTGTGTCCCTTTGCTTTAAAACAAAAAGGTAGTCTGATGCCAGGAGTGTTGACAGTGCAGAGGATGCCCCATGGAAAAGATGGGCTCCCAGTGCGTTGTTCCTGTCCCCACATGATGGGGTGTAATGTCTTTGCTCTCTCATGTGCAATTTTGACTCCAGGATGCAGCTCTTCAATGGGATTGCAGCCCCAGCCTGGCAGTGGCTGATCTGTGCCGTTTATTGGTCAGCTCAAGTAGGCATCCTGTACAGCCTTGCTTTAAAGGTGGAATGAGCACTGTAATTGGAGGAAGGAGTGAAGAGCAGGCTTTGGTGTTGCAGCTGAGTTTCAGAGCAGTGTTTGATGCAGTGTTTCCGTGATGGAATTGGTTTCAATACGGACACAGGAGTGGAAGAAGAGTGAGACTTCAAAGTCATGGAGAAACACGTGGGATGCCTGTTCTGACCTCTTAAGGTTGATGGTCTGTCCTAATTGATCCTCTTCCTGATCCAATGAGGATAACTGACTTGTATTTTAAAAACAAAATAATCTGCCTTTTCTTGTTCCGAATGACCATTGGCCTGACTCTCTTTAGTGAGAACATGGGCTTCTCCTTTGGCAAGTCTCTTGCATTGGAAATGAAGAGATAAAGGAAGGTGTATGAAATGAAGAGATAAAGGAGGGACATCTCAGGGTGGGCTGTCAGCAGATGCCCTTGGTGTTGCAATGCAGCTTGGCTTCTAGCTGATCTTGGTGGCTGGTCTGGGGAAGGGGACCAGGCCATCTCCAATACTCATCTGCCCTCCTCAGTTACAGCTTGGGTCTTAAGGGTTGGGGTGGCTTGCAATTGGACCTGAGACCTGAAGGTAATAGTTGTCAGCCCAGACAAGTTTGTTTGCCCCCTTACAGTGACCCACAAGCCAAGCAGTCTCTTTTGCCTTGACTGTGTGGAATCTGGGCAGCCTCAGAGCAGGGTTTCCACTGCCAGCAGAAATCTTCTCCCTGCAATGGCACTTTTGCAGGGGATGATTAAGTCCTCTCCTGATCATCTCTTGGCTTAGTTGAACCAATTGAGTGCTCAAGCCTGTGTCTGCACAGCAGGCTTTCCTGTTCCCAACTCATTCTCCTAATTCTTTTTGGAAGCTGTTCCACTTCCACAACCTCTTTTTTTTTTTTTTTTTTAATAAGTATGGACACTGGTACTGAAGGCAGCAGCCAGGAGTAGTCTCACTGTGCTCTAGCAAGAGCTGATACTAAGCTCATGCTGCTCACGATGCTCTCTGGTGTATGCAGGGCATTTTTCCCCCTTAATTATCCTGCTATGCTTGAACAGCCTGGCTTGTGTGTAGGAGCCACAGAGGAGAGTTGGAACTGCATTTTAGGATATATGAGGCTTGTTTAGGTTAACAAGTGGGTTGCAGTACTTCATTGTGCTGGCATACATGGTGCTCAGACTGGGAGAGGAGCTTCAGCAAAGGGGACACGGCAAGGGGAGCCTGTTGTCCTTGTGACACTGGGTTTGCAGCTGATGCAGTGTAGAAGAGTTTTGCCTATGCCATGGCCTTGAGCCTGAGGGTAGGGATGAAATAGTGATGATTACTTGGGAGGATCGGTTTTCTGCTGAGCAAGTAGGTGGAAAGTCAGGCAACAAAATTAGCTGAGTACACAAACAGTCTGGGCTGGAAGAGGTTCTCTCCCCGGGGAGAGATTAAGGCATGTGGTGTCTTACACAGCAGTGATGGCCCCTGTGCTCTCACTGTGCCTTGGTGCTCTGAGCTGACAGTTGTTGAGCTGCTGGCTTTGTGCTCTGTCCTCATCACTCCCAGCTCCTTTCCGGTGACCAGCTGGGGTAGAATATCTTGTGACACATGCTTGGTCCTTCTTGCTGCTCTTTTCCCACAGGTGGTTGGGTGCTCTGCCCCAAGCCCTTTGTCCCTTGAGCTCAGTTTCACACCCTGCTTGGATCTGTACATGACTGTCAGTGTGTGAATGGTGCTGTGGGACAGGCAGGGCTCTGCAAGCCCTGTCCCCTCACTGGTTTGTGCCAACTGAGCTTTTAACAGCAGGAGCTGTACCTGTGAGCATCCTATTAGACTTCATAAATAACTTTGCATTCAGAGAACCTCCCCAGCCTCTAGGTGCTAATGTGAGCACATCAAGTCCTGAACAGCGTCTAGCATATCTCTTAGTCTCTTCCCTGATATGCAGGATTGCAGAGGAGAGAGGATGGGTGCAGTTGAGTACAGCAATAGAAATGTGCAGGTCCTCAGTTGTTTGCCTCCTGGAAATGTAGAAATCAACAGGATGCTCTTCGTTCTGGAAGCAGTCTGGTGTGCAATGATTTTCCTTGGCTCACTGTAGCTGTGGTCTCTGTGGGGGGCTGTAGCTGACCAGTGCCCTGCAGGTGGTAGCTGTTTCCAGTATAAGTCTGCTAACATCCTACCCAAATTCCATGAAACAAACAAAAAAAAATTATCTGTTCCATGTTTTTTCCTGCAGGTGGGTCATATCTGCTCTCCAGTATAAAAAGACCATAGCAGGTGGTAAGTTTTTTGCAACAAACTTGATGCAGGAATGGAAAGTTTCCAGAAAAGTCTTAATCTTATCTTATTTCTGAGAAAGATGAGAGCTCTTCCCCGATGAGAGCTCTTCCCCCAAATCTATCTAACAGGATGTAGATAAACACTTGGCAAGGTCCAAATGTAAAGTCCCTTGGTGGGTCAGAATTCACAGTACATGGCAAAGCAATAAGAGGCTTGAAGGTGTCTCAGGTGGCATTGCAAGTAATCTCTTTAATTCTGCTTTTAATTTATGTCTGGTAATAAGCAGGGCGGAGTGGCAGAAGTCTTAAAGTCATCTCGTGTAACTTGGAAAAGAGAATGAAACTCGAGAAGCTGCCAAAAAAGAGGGGAAAAAAAAAGCAAGGATGTGAAAAGAGTGTGAGGAAACTAAAACAAGAGAGGATGAGAAATGAAAACTCCAGGCTACTGCAGGGTTGGGGGAGAAGGGAATTAAACCCTAAGATGTAAGGACTTTGGATGTTTCCTGTGTTGGAAGCATCAGGCTTCAAGATTTTGCAAATGGAATACAGGGCCGGGTTTCCTTCTTCAGAGCTTAGTGTGCACTGTGCTAGGTTCCCATCAGCTGCCTGGCTCCAGATGTACAGTTGTCCTGCTCAGGCAGGAATGGGGACGGGAGGAGGGCTCTCTGGTGGTATCGTTCCTCAGTGTGCATCCCTGGGGACTCCCCTCTGCTCTGAGCCTGCTGTTGTCTACTTTTGGGCACAAGTTAATAGTGTGGGTCTTCCAGGTACTTGCAGGCAGCAATTTGACCTGGTTCTCCAGCTGGTTTTGGGTGAAAGGGTGACTCTGACACACATGCTGCTTCTTTGGCAGCATTTACTGCAGGGCCAATAACCTTGGTGACTTGTAGATTCTTTCCCATGGGTGCATGCAAACAGAAAAACAAA
Organism: Dendrocincla fuliginosa; assembly: GCA_035047845.1. NCBI lineage: Eukaryota > Metazoa > Chordata > Aves > Passeriformes > Dendrocolaptidae > Dendrocincla > Dendrocincla fuliginosa. Next base: position 62,351,370 of record JAWWMO010000096.1, on the reverse strand, counting down.
AAGGAAAGAGCAGGGGTTGTAAGAGGAACAGGTCTGCATTTTCTGTACCCTCTGTCCTGCCTCAAACTCAGTCTGAGAAACCCTTAGGAGATGCCTTGAGGTGGAAATCACATACTGCAGAGAACTGGAACTGTGTTCTACAAGAACCAAAGGTGTCTTGTGGCTCTGGCACTGAAAGCAAAAAAAAAAAAAAACCTGAGGTGTGCAAGTTGGGGGAGCTTTTCCCCGGCCTCATACCAAGTGGGGTTCTGCAACCAGGAACCTTAAATCAGCGATTTGCTCTCTGGCTCCTCATGGCTGGTGTTGGACAAGGCAGATGTTGGCTTGTATCTCTTCCCCCTGGTTTTCACATGGAGACCCCCACATCCTTGTTACCAGCCTAAACCTCTCCACAGGAAACTGAAAGGTAAACAAATATTCTCTTTCAGAAACTTTTTTCCCAGTTGAATTGACTCCCTTGGTGCTTTCATGCATTTTAAGAAGTCAGAACAGTTCACAATTGGAAACAAGCAATGTTTAGCTCCGGCAAAGGGAAACAGTCAGGCAGCAGAAAGACTGTCATTTTCGCCATGCTCTTACAAAAGAGGGTGTTACAGTAAGCTTGCTTATTTCACTGAAGGAGAATTCAGCAGGCTTGATGGAAACCGGATGAGACAGGCAGGGTAAATGGATTTTGCTGGCCGAATTGAAAGCAAAGAAACATGCATGTGTGGTGGCTGGTCAAGAATTAACTGCGTCTCGCAGAAACCAGGAATGAATTAGGGACAGAGAATTAGGAAGCCCTGAAACAACAGCTGTATCAAGGTCTCTTCACCTGTGGCATGCCTCTGATGGTAATTGGATGCAGTGAGCCAGGTGGCTCTGTTCAACTGCCTTGTTGCCTTTTATCTCTGTATGGGCTGGGAGGATTAGGGGTGCCTGCCTGGTGTCTGCTTGAGTGGTGCTGTTGGGCTGCAGCAAGCGGCCATGCAAACTGAGGGAGCAGTATCCTGGAAGGCAGCATCCCGTGTGGTCAGCATCAGCTGATGAAGGTGGCCAGGAGCTGGTAGGGACCACTGGGGTAGAGTAAGAGAATATGTCAGATGTTTCTGGTTCCTGATCCCCAGGGGAGGAATTATACCCAGCACTGTTTGTGGGGGCAGGAGGTTCTTACAGTCTTTCACCACCTTTAGAGAGTGGGTTTTACTGCCCAGTGAGCACAGTGTGGGGTTCACTGTATCCCTTACTGGCACAAAGCATTTGTTCCCTGTTCTTGATGCAACATTGGCAAGGACCTTTGTGAGGGAATGAGACCCTATCCTATTTTGCTGACACTGTGGAGGGTTGGGGAGGTGAAGTACTTGGAGGGGTATACAGCATCTTACTTGTGTCCTCTTCTGCAACAGCTCACTGCAGTAACACAAGAGCAAGGCTCTTTTTCCTGGAGTCCTGCAGGCTTTCCTCTTTCTGAGCAAACCTACTTGTTGCACCATTATAGCTGCCAAAAAGGACTGATGCTGCCTTCCTTCCACGGCTGGGGAATGGGGACGTCTTGGGTTTGTGTGCAAGGTTTTGGTAGTGAGAGTGGTGGTTGCAGTGGTGGTTTCTGTGAGAAGCTGCTGGAAACTTCCCCTGAGTCCGACAGACTCCTGTGGTAGGGAATCCATGCTGGAGCAATGGAAGAGTGCAAGGAGTCCAGCCTCTGAGGAGGAAGGAGCAGCAGAGATAACATGTGATGAACTGACCGTGTGCTCCATTCCCCATCCTGCTGTGCCACTGTGAAGGAGGAGGTAGAGAAAACTGGTAGAGAAGATGAGCCTAGGAAGAAGGGAAAGGTGGTTGGAAGATGCTTTGAGATTTGGTTTTATTTCTCATTACCCTACTCTGATTTGACTGGTAATAAATTAAATTCATTTCCCCAAGTTGAGTCTGTTTTGCTCATTACAGTAACCTGGTGAGTGATCTCTCCCAGCCCTTATCTTGACCGATGAGCTTTTGGCATATTTTCTACCCTCCTTGTCCAGCTGAGGAAGGGAATGATAGAGTGGCTTTGGTGGGCACCTGGCATCCAGCCAAGGTAAGCCCACCACAGGGGACACTGTTCCTCCTGGGGACATAGAAGACTGAGCTTCATACCCTGGGGGTAACCAGGAGGGAGCCCAGCAGGGTGGTGGGCAGCATAATTGGGTGTGCTGTGCTCCCCCCAACCTGATGCAGGAGCCTCAGAACTGCTGAGGGCTCTGGTTAGTGTGTGAGGACAGCTACAGCAAAACAGCCTTTCTGGTGTCATCCTAAGGTAAACCACCTTGGCAGGGATAAGTCTGAATGCCAGAATGAAATATCCTTCTTAATCACACCCCAGCATATCCCTCTAGCAGAGACTGTTTTTTTCCTAACCAAAAGTGACATTGGCCAGGTGTAATGCCCAACAGCGGGCTCTTTGTGTAGCAAATCTGACCCAAAATATTAGGAAGATGGTCTTAGTTCTTCCACATTGGCTGTCTTCCTCCCTGCTGAGCGCTGAGACAGAAATATGCTCATTAATAAAAAATACTGTGCTCTGCCTCTTGGTAGTGGCTCTATTTACTTTAGTAAAGGGAAGTTATATTCTCCATCAGTATAAATCAGGAATAGTTGCCAGTGCTGTGTCCCTTGGCAGGTTGCTGAGCTCCAGCTAGAGAAGAAGAGCAGAGGAGCCTGAATAGGAGGCAAACAATAAGCTTATATTTATAAACTTATAAAAGAATAAACAAAACCAGGTTAAAACTGAAAGGAGAGATAGACAATCTCCAGATTTGGGAGGCTGCTTGAGTACAGGCCTATGAAGTGCTTAAGAAGTGCCTGTTTAACATTAGAGCAGTGCATTCTACATGTAACCCATGTGTGCATTTTGAGTTGATAATTCAGAAATGGCTCTTGGAGAGTTGGTTTAGAATTTCTGTGCATTTGAAGTCAAAGCATCTGGAGTCCCCCTTCATCACCAGTCTTCTGTATGAGGTGCAAGGTGGAAATGTGCTTGGGCTAAAAGCCTTGGTTACCTGGATCTTGCATGCTGGGTTGGAAAGGACTGGACCTGGATCTTTTTTCAGTAGACAGATGTTGGCCATCTCTGTGTGTTAGTGACACAGACCACTTCAGCATCATGGTTGGTGTCAAGGTTGAATGGAAGTCTGATACTTCAGGACGAGGGGGATGGGGGGAATCAATCTTGATGGGCTCTGGTGGCAAGGTTTAGCTAAGTTTGCTGCCTCTTTGCCAAAAACCACATCCTTCAGCTTGTGAGGTGTATCTGCAGCACGTCAGTTTTGCAGAGGCATCATTGTTCCTGTTTCCAGCACTGATTGGTGCTGTGTGTTCTGTGTGGTCCCATTACTGCTTTCCTCTGGTTCTGTCCCATGCTAACCTCCCCCTTGCTCCACAGCTGGCATGACCAGTACCTGGATTTTCCCTTCCCTGCCGAGGTGCTGCCTACATCTCCCTGCGTGGCAGCAGGCACATGGATACCCTCTGAAGGGAGAGGAAGCTTGCTTGCCTGAGGTTCCCAGTGGACTTAGAGTCAGATGGTGTTTTGGGGAGCTTGAAAGCGATCACTTTCCTGCTGCTGTCATGTCAACACAGGCTTGCTATGGAGCCTCAGCTGCTATGAGACCGGGGAGAGGCTCTCTGTCTTGCTGAAGGGTTTGTTTTCTCTCAGCATCCTCCTTTGCTGGTGCTGGGTTAAAGCCTTCAACCTGATGAGGTTTGGAAAAGCTGTACTCCTTGTGCAGCGTTGGGTTGGAAGGGCATTGCTTAGCGCTGGGTTGTAGCTGCTCATTGCAAGGTAGCAGCGGGATTTTTACCTGGTGACAGTATTCCTGGGCTCCGCTGCCTGGACCCAGAGCTATGTTTATCCAGCTGCTTCAGTACCTTTTGCAGCATCCACTGAGTTCTGTGCAGCTGCCAGCGCTGGAGGGTGTTGCATGGACTGGCAGTGCCACATACAGGTGTGGTGTTGTCCAGCTGTCAGGTCGTGTCCTCTCTGAATGTCTGGCTCCTTGTCCCTCCCCCTACACCAGAAGGACAGGCAGAATACTACCTCCCTCAGACACTGCAAGAGCAGGGCATTTTCAGTGTGAACTACCTCTCTGCCCTTCACTGGCAGGGAAATTAATCTTTGTGCTAATGCACTTCCCCATTTTTCTCTAGCAGGGCTGGGCCTCACTGCCCCACACCTGATTTATAAGCTCTTCCTCACCTCTCCATCCCGTTGCTTAGATCCCCCGGCCCCCAGTCTGGCAGTGCTTCAGGGAGAAGCATCCATTGGGGAGTGGGTACCAAACAGCAGCAGGATTAACAGAGAACATGTTGGTGCATCCTAGTCTCTGTGGATGTCACATCTCTTGCCAGGCAGATGCTGTTCATGGATCCCATCTCGCATGGGCAAGAGGAGGCAGAGGCAGGCATGGGGAGCACATCGAGCGCCTTTTAGCAGGAGGCCAAGGCTGCTTCTCCAGGCTGGAAGGACAATGAAGGCGCTGAAGCAGCCAGAGCACGGCCGGGGGCAGAGGGGGACAGGCAAGCAAGGGGAAGCCATGCAAATGGAGACTTTGATGTGGCTGCAAGGATCGGGGCTGGAGCATTGTTCCTATCACATCACATCAGTTTCACATTCCTCATGCAGGAGTGATCAACGCTTTCAGGGCCAGACAAAAGAGCGGGGAGATGAACAAAAGCGAGAGGGGGGGCTTTACCTACTGCAGAATAGAGGCAGAGGATGAATTGCTCTCTTGGCAAGCCATGGAGATGGGCTGGCAGTTGCTGTGCTTTAAAGCACCAGCTTAAAATTTTTCTCTTTTATTTAGAGAAGAGGAAAAAAAAAAGGTAGGAGAAAGGGTTTCCTGTGTGCAAAAGAAGGGATAAATAAGATAGCGTGACAAATATCTGTGGTCTTCTTACATTCCTTTGCTTGGTCTCCCCAAGTGATGACTCTAATCTTATCACAGAAGTGCATTGTGTCCTCTTGAGAAGAGGGGCTGGCAAACATGGGTTTGACCCAGACTGCAAGGTGAGAATACTTTCAAAGGAACCTTCTTCCCAAAATTAGCAATGTGAGTGGAGTTGGAGAGGGGCTGGGCACATACAGCAGAAGATTGGGCTCTGCAGACTCATGAAGGTTGTTGGCATCAGCCCTGGAACAGGGAGCAGGGGGAGAGTCTTGTTGGAGGGAGCTAAGCAGTGTGCCCAGCTCTCCTAAGATGGTATGTGAAGAGTAGGAGGGTGGAGGAGGTGAGGAACCACTTAATCTTTGCTACTGGCTATTCTGGAGGTCCTGCCTGTTGCTGCAGGGGTAACTTGGTCAAGTCCTTTCACTGGGCTGGGTTTTGCTGGAGCTGGAGAGTAGGGAGGGGGGCCAAGGCAGAATATGGCATAGTGTGTGTGTATCCATGTGTGTGTGCTTCTATGCTGCCATCTCAGCCTTTGCTGCAGCCTCAGTGGTCAAGCCCAGGGACACTGAACACTGGCTTTGCTCACTTGTTTTCCCATCCCTGATCTCTCCTGGCTCTTGCCGGTCACTGACTTCTCTCCTCTCTGTGAGTCTGGGGTCCTCCTTCTGCCTTGTCCTCAGCTTTGTGCTTTCTCT
>JAWWMO010000096.1:62308643-62335675 GCA_035047845.1 Dendrocincla fuliginosa | reverse complement strand
AAATTTTTTTTTTACCCCCCCCCCCCCCCCAGGAACTAAAGGAATTGTAGGTTCCATTGCAAACCAAAAAGCTCCTCAGAAAAAAACCTCCAACATATCGCAAAACAAAAGCTAAAACCCTCTGATTGTTGTGAGAGTTGGCTGTTAGAAGAGGCTCTCAGTTGATGTTTTGGGTCTTTCCAGAATGAGGGTCTGGAGAGCATTCAATCATATGGTATCTCCTTTTATGAAGCTTTCTGGGCATATTATTCTAATGACGTTTAATGGCACTGATTTCTTCATCTTAACTGAGCGGGTCTTTTCCCAGTCTCACATCATTTTAATTCATTCTTCTTATGAGAAATATGAGAGCTGGGACTGGCTTGACTTGGCGCAGAAGAGCCATGTTGGTGGTTGTCTTGTCCCTCCTGGTGGGGATGCGTCTGGCTGTCTAAGGCTGAGGGTCGTGTTGAGGCAAAGCTTGTATCAGGACCAGCATTTGTCAGAGGACCTGTTCTCCTTGAATTTTCCCTGCTTCTCTTGAAATAATTTGTTTTCTCTTATTCAATAAGGAGCTGTGTGAATATCATAGTTTGGTCAACACAGTGTGTCTAGCCTGAGGTACTGTGGGTGTCCTGCCTCCTTCTTCCCAGGCTTAAAAGCCATGGTGTGCTTGGTGTGCCCTGATGCTAAAGATGTTTTTGCCCCTTCCCCCAGTTCCTCTTGTCTTGCAACTCACTTTCTGCGAGGACCAGAGCTGTGTGTGGTGACCAAGTGACAGTCACATAGCAGACTTTTACAGTGCCAATACAGTCTGGTTTGGGGCAGAGGAGTGCTGGACCCTGTAGCACTGTCTACATCACAGGACATGGGAACAAGCTCGGCTTAGGAATGCAGGGTGGGTCTGTGTCTGTTTTTTTTTTCTGATCTTCTCACTGAGTGAGATCTGGGTTAAAATTCAGCCTAGGTCATGGTTGACTATGGGGAAGCTCTTGGTGCCACAGTTGGAACTGCACATTGATCCCTGCAGCTGGTTGGGTATCACTGGGTTGAGACACAGGATGCTGCAGGCATGGGAAAAGGGTCATGTGTCTCCCCCATCCCCCTTTCCCCTTTCTTCCTGAGATTCAGTCAGGGCTGGCTTTGCCTGACCCCTCCTCTTTGGGCACATACCTCCCTTCTCCATAACCTAGTCCAGTGCTCAGTAAGGGAGACCCTTTCTTGCATGCCAGCTGGGAGAGGGGTAGGGCAGTCGGCCAAGCTGACACTCACTGCTCATCCTGCAGCTGAAGGGTTTGTCTGTGCATCCTGACTCAGGATCAAGCTGTGTCACAGCTGGTTCCCTGCCTTGCGTTGTGTCCCCTGGGAGCTGTCAGGAGGCTGCTGGAGCCGTGTGGTAACACGGGTCTCTGGGAGGCAAGCAAGGTCAGATGTCTGCTCAGAAATGAGATTGGTGATGATGCCACCGGTGCTGACAAATGGCCTGTCATTAATCTCTGACTCATGGCAGCGGAGAGGGCAGCAGTGGAAGAAACCCATGAGGTCACTGGCAGCCTCTCTCCCCCTGGGGAGCTGCACACAACTTCCACACTGATCCTTTCTGCATGGGATGGGCACCCATCCCCAGGGACAGGGAGCGGTTCTTTTCCTACATGCCTGCCCTGAATGTGTGTGTTTGTGTGCAAGTGTATGCCACAACTCCAGGCTAGCTCCCGTGAAACCCCATAGTACCTGGGAACTGGCACAATGGTGCAGCCTCTGTCGGGATTGGATTTTGGGTTGTGTCATAACTCTGGCTCAGCAGTGGTGCAAGCAGGATGAAGGTTGAAACAAAGCTTGTGTTATCAGTGTGTTGCAATGCTGCTGCAATACACGAGGTGCTGTGCTTCTGGGAGATGCTGCAGCAAGCTGCAGGGGGACCAGACTGGGATGCCCAAACCTGGGCTGTGGTTTCGCATGGTGGGGCATTGCCTAGGGCTGGGTCTGAAGGGTGCTCCATCCTCTTGCAGAGGAGCCTTCATCTCCTCTCCTGCTCTGACTCAGTTGCAACAGAGTTGGAGGTTATAGCTGAAACAGGCAGGGACCTCCTGTGGTAGTGGATGCTGGTGGAGATGCTTGGCCATGCTGGTGAACTGCACAGGACTGAGCTGTGTTTTGGGGCTGCTGTTGGGGCTATGAGAACAAGCTTTGCATATGTGCAGGGAACAGGTGACTTTCTCCTCTGGATTATTTGGTGGGTTTTTTAGGCTCTTTCAGGAGGAAAGGAGACATGGTTATTCCATCTCTGACTCACTGCAGATGCTTGAACATCTCTGATAGTGCTGGGGAGTTGACGGGCAGCAGCAGACACAGGCATGTGGGAGTGGGATATCTGTGTCTGGGAAGGCAGAAGAGAAGGGAGTGCTGACGGGGATGCGGAGATGCTGATTTTGCAGCCGTGGCACAGCCTGAGCTGTGCCTCCAGGATCTTCCCCCTCCGCCTCTGCTGAGCTACAATTTCATTTTTCAGTTTTCTTCCATCCCCTCTTAACTGGAAGAAGTCCTAAATAAAGTTGCTGTCACTTTTATTTATGGGCACAGAGGAAGAGACGGACAAAAAGCCTGTGTGCTCCTGACAGCTACAAAGCATCTGGCTGTTTTTCTTCACTTGTGTTGGCAAGTCAATCGATCTGGGCACAGGCAAGCGCCCTCCTCAGGTGTTTGGGGCTCTCCCGTGCCCCTGCCCAGGGCATTTCATGAGAATGGATGGGAGGGGGCTCTGCATCCTGGCTCCTGGCCATCAGCTGTTGCAAGGCCAGGCTTGTCTGGGAACACCTGTCCTAAAATCCTGGACCCCTGAAAATACAGATGTATGAACATGCCTGCCTTAAGAATCCATCACAGGCTTCTTGTCTCCATCTTGATTGGTTCCAGTGAGGTCAACTTTTTTTAATAACTCCTGGACTTCGGCAGGGAAAACTATTTCCTTCAGGAAATAATATAATTAAGGCTGCCTGACACTTCTGATTATAAGCCCCTGTCTTCAGTTGCTTGAAACTACGCCAGCCTTTAACCATTTGGACTGAAACTTCACATGTCTCTGCCTCCGGCTGAATTTTTTTGGAAAATTTTAGCAAAGACAGTTTTAAGCTGCTCACAGAACAGAGTTTGGGGGAGAAAAAGGCATTAGTTTATCCACAGTTTAAAATAAAATTTTTTCAAAAACTAAACAAACCCACAGAAAAATTCTTGCAGTTGTTGTGCTGAAGAAATTTTAGTATCTTTGTGTTGTGAGACTGGGCCTGATAATTTTGGGGAAGGATTTTAGCCAGGCGTCAGGGATCTGCTTGTTGCTGACGCCATGAAAATCCACCTTCCCCTCGCCAAGTTGTGAGGCTCTGAAACACTCTGCTGTGTGGGTGTATTATATATAGTGTGTGCGGAGAGGTTCCCACAGCAGGAACTGTGCTGCCTTGAGCACATGTGAGTCCAAAACCTGTGCCCAGCTCTTGCACAGGATGCCGTGCTGCTTGGAAGCTCAGGGTCCTTTTTGCTGGTGCAAGTAAAATTCATGGATCCCTGATCAATGTTTCTTTTGGGGATAAAGATTTCTGGCAAATGCTGTATGTTTGAAATTTTAAAAAAATTTTTTTTACAAGTGATTTGGTTATCTGCTAGCCCTTGCTGTACCATGCAGATGGATCATGTGGGACGTGCAGCGTGCTGGGGGTGCTGGGCTTTCTCCAGGGTTTCACAGGGACCTGTTTAAACAGTTAGTGCCTTTGCAGGCAGGTTCCTCTTAGCTTATTGCTACAGAAATGACCAAAACAGGAGTATTTGTGTGGGGCAGCCCAGGCAAGGGCCTAGAAAGTAGGTGTCACACTGATGAAGTGCCCTGACCATGGGATTCCTGAGACCTCAAGTCGTGGTGTTGCAGGGTGAGCTCAGCACTGATGCAAACCCTCCTGGCAGGGATCTGACCCACACTTGTCCCTGCTCTGTGGCTGGCAACATTTGCTCCTCATGTAAGCCCACCTGAGCTGTGACCAAGGTAGTTCCCTGTTTTTGGGGAAGCCTAGCTCATACATCTTCCCTCTGGCTCAGCAGTAACTCATGTCCTGAATCAGGTCCTTCAGATGGTCACCTGATTTGGGCAATGAAAAGTTACTCCAAAAGCTTGTGCTAAAAAGCAAATCATGCTTTGACTTCTGTGTGGAAAGCTGGGCTGCTGGACCTGTGGCAGGAGTGGCTCATCCCATCAGCACAAAAGTGGCAGTGGGTGTCAGTCCTTCTCCTATGAGCAGACTTTCAGCAAAGGCATTGGGATTTTGCGCTTTGCACCCATAATAATGCACTTCCCCCCAAGGGTATTCAGTGCGAAACCCTTCTCTCCTGCTATATGCCTGCCAAGCTGGAGTTACAGCCTGAGCAGGTCCCTGGCAGGTAGTCACGAACAAGCCTCCTCTCTTGCTGTAGCCTGCTCTCTGTTCTGCTTCATCTGTGGGTTAAAAAAAAATGAAATCCATAACATAACTAAAGATTTGCATTGGCATTGCAGAACCAGAGGAGGCTTAGTGGGGAGGAGCCCTCTCCCCTCCTTGCCAGTCACTCATCAGCTCCGGGGTGCCTGGCAGAGCAGCTTTTGACTGATGGGGCGTTGTGACTGCTGGGCTTGGGGCAGCTGGAGTTAAATTTCTTGGTGGCTGACACCTGACAGGCATGATAAATTGTGGCACACCATGGCTGCTGGCATGACAAACAGTCCACTTCCCTCCTTTTAAGCTCTGGGAAAACTTTTTAATTATTTCCCAGCATTTTGCAAATGAGGGTTTCTCCATCAGGCACCCAGCAGTGATTTGGGGGGCTTATTTATTTACTTAGGTTTTGCAGGCAAGTCGGGGGTGGATGGAGGTTGTAGTTTGCGTTTCTATAGCATCCTCCTGCTGACTTCCCTAGGCTTTGCATGGGGTCCTGGGGAGGACTCTGGCAAAGCTCATCAGCTGAGAGTTGGGTGCTAATTAAAGCATGTGGTGTTTCAGGCTTGGACTGGTTGTCACCCTTGGGAAAGCAGTTCTGCAGGAGTGATTCCCAGACCTTCCTCTTGCCAGTGGAGTTTGTCTCTTATTTTTCGTTTTTCATAATGTAGATTCATAAGACTTTGTTTTTCTCTTCAAAGCATTTAAAAAGATGTGGGGGGAGCAACACAACCTCAGCCACAAGAGCTGGATAATGACCACAGATCTCAACTGATAATTTGTCTAATGCAAAAAAGCGTATTTCCTGCTATAAGGGAGGGCACCACTGGTTGCACTAATGCCTCAGACTCCATCTCACTAGGCAGCATGTCAGACGTAGCACAGAAAGTCCCTCTCCCATTTCCAGTCCATGGTGTCTGTACTGCAAAGCCGTACATGCATGCTTTCCTCTTCACACTCCTGGGTTCGGTCAGAGAGGCCTCTCCTTGCACCACTTAACACATGTGTGAGACTTTTCAGGATTAGGGCTTAGGCAGCGCAAGACTTCGTGGGCAAATGCCTTGTTGCTGGGCTGACCGTGTAGTGTTGCTGTGCTGTTTTGTCTGGGGAGCATTGCTGTCTGTCTTTAAAGAAGATCACAGATGCCCCAAGCTGCAGGATTTTTTTTTTTTTTCCTCTCCCATTTCATGTCTTTGAATCGAAATAATTAAGCAAATGCGTGCTTTGGGGCTGGACTGTGACGCTCATGTGGGAGGGCTCTTAGTCTAAACTAGCTTCATGTTTGCACTGGTTACCCCCAGCTGTCAGGGCTGGGAAACAGATGCCCCCCTCCCTTGGTTGTTTCCTAAACCTGAAGCAGTGGCAGACCTCCACCTGGAAACCTGACAGGTTGTCTCTTCTGTTTTGTTGAAGAAAATCCCAGATCTGAGCAGTGAGGGTTGGTCAAGCAGTCAGAAGAATCCTCTGGACGTTTATAAGAAATTGGGGACGCCCCAAGGACTCTGCACTGGTGGAGAGGTAAGAGGTGGGTTTAAAAGCCTTGCTCACCCAATTTGTACTTGGTTGGTGTGCTCTGGACCACCTGGCTATGGTGGGTGTGCAGGACATGCATCTTCTGGTGAGGATGGCATTTATTAAAGTGTGACTAAAGGCTACTCCTGGCTCTGGTGCACGAGCAGCCTTTTGGCTGCCGTGCAAGAGGGCAGATGCTGACAGTGATTATTTAGGATGTGGAGGGCCAGGTTTGCATGAACAACTTGGAAAATACACATGATATGGACTGCACATGGACAGTGTCTCCATAAAGAGCTCTGTCACCTGAAAGCCCTTTGGGCAGCTCAGAAATCTATGGTCTAACCAGGGTAGCAGAGATCCTGTTGTGGCTGAACCGCTTCAGAGCAGGTAAGTGTCACCCAGTCCTGCTTGTGGTGGGGGGTGAGGTGCCACCTCTCACAGAAAAGCACAACTTGGAGCTCTCAAGTTTCCTTGATGTTCTTTATGCTTTCCTGCCTTGGGTGGCTGCAGCATCATGGATGTGGTGGACTTCCATGGGTTATGCATGAAAAGGGCTACATCCCCTTAGGAGACCACCACCACCACCACCACCAGCCATGATCAAGAGGTTGCCTCACCTCTGAGACCTGTTGCATATGTGCTCTGTATGGGACTGTGGTAACACAGTGCTGTTTGAGGAGGGCTTCAGGGTCATGTTCTCCAAGCCATGGGGAGCTTGCTGGAGCAAGAAAGGGGCCTGGGAATGGGCCTGTCCCACTTGGGGGTGCAGACCCTGCAGACCTGTGCTTGAGAAGCCGATGCTTGCTGGGGCTGCACTTGAGAAATGAAAATGAAGAATTAAAATTTAACAAGTCTCTAAATGCCAGACAAGGACATCTTAAGTGGTAATTGTCACTGTTTGACTAGCACAGTCTCTCACATAGCTAAAACTATGTGACTTTAGTTACACTAATCTTGGAAAGCAATAGTTTATATACCAAAATAGCACGAAGTCTCGTGAATTTTCTCTGTGCTTGTCCCCTGCCTTCTACCCCTGCATCATGCTTCCCAGGGCTGTTTTTCTGTCCCTTTAGCCCTGGACCAGCAGAGTCCTTTATCCTCTGAGCCACAAGCAAGGACAGAAGTGCTCCTTGTGTGCAAGGCTGAATGTGGGCTCTAGAGTTAAAAGGTCAAGGTTAAGGACCTGCAGGAGTGGGCAACATCTGATGGAGCCACAGTGGGGAGTGAGCTGGGATCTGGGCATGCAGAGATGCTCTACAGGAGCAAACCCTCACCCGTTGGCTTTGCCCTTTGGTGGCATCTGTGGAGTGGCAATGCAATAAGGACTTCCCTCCCCATCCTCGGTGTGGATCAGCCCACCTACGGGACTCCTCGCAGTTCTGCAAATAGAGCAGCTCGGGCAGGGTATGTCGCTAATAATACCAATTACTGTTACATGCTGGCTACAAGGTACAGTGGCGGTAATGGGATCCAGGGGGGATGAAATGAAAGCGATGGAATATGGTGAGATAAATTAGTGTTGTAAAATTAGCCATAGGTCTAGTCAGGGATCTGACAAACGCGTTGCAGCTTTGGTACAAGCTCTGAGTGCTGCTGAATTGGATTTAGTGGCCCAGAGCAAAGCAGATGGAAGCAAGGGAAGAAAGAGTTTGAGAGGTCTCCATACACACATGTTAACAGTTAATGCTTCTGTTTCTTCCTTGGATTTGCTGAATGATACATCCCCTGATGCCTGCCTGTGCGTGGCAAGGCCCAGAGGAGGAATAAAAGCCCAGCTCAGAAGATACACTGTTGGAGTAGCTTGAGCCTGGCAGAGAGATGGGAAAGAGGGTTGGAGAAGCATCAGAAGGCTGGTACTCCTGCCAGCCTTGGTGCCTCAGCTGCTGGTCCCTGCCTTGCATCACTGGCTTCCCTTCCCAGGTATCCTCCCAAAAGGAACATTGATGGGGTTCAGGGAGGACGTCTGACAGGCATTTTCAGGTTTTAGCCTTGTAGGAAGGGTAGAAAGCTGGTTTCTGTCTCCTGTGCTGCAGCCTGACCTATTTTCCCATGCCTGGATGGGCTCAGAGGCAGAAGGATGCCTGGAGCTGGGCATCCCACACCATGAGGACTTTTGCCTGTTGACCAAGGGTGTACAGCCAATTCCTTCCAATCCAGATGCCTGCATTATTCTTCACCCTCTGAGGCAGAGGGTGGAAGCCAGGGAATGGTTTCTTGTGCCTTATGGAGGATGGAAAAGGTATGGGGCCAGTTCCAGGGGAATCCTCTTCCTGGTGGCTTGTTAGGACAGGCTCCATTGGAGGGATGTGAGCAGTTCTGCCCATGAGCAATGGATGGCCAGCAAGAGCCTCTTACAGATCTGTAAGTGCAGCTAATAGCGTGTTTAATGGCTGACACATTACATGGTATCTAGGGAGAGGCAGGCATGATTTAGGTCTGGTTTGATAAGACATGTTATGTGACTCACTATACTAAAAAAGGGAGAGAAAAATTCTGAATACGCTTTATAGTGCTCTGCGGTGCAGCTGTGGGCGCCAGAGGACTGCAAGGGGATCCATGGACGGTCTCTCCCTGTCATGTCATGATGGTGCAAGAGGTATGGTGGGTGCATGGCAGATGTCTCTGCAGGAGCGGACTGATTTATCACATCCCTGGGGATGAGTTTGCACAGGTCAGACATCTGCACTGTGCAGTTTTGCAGCAGCATCCAGCTGAGGAACAAATCCCAAGGGATCGCCTCTGCACTTTCTGGAGCATCCCAAGCGACTTAAGTCATTTGTGTGCTGAATCCACATGGATGGAGATCCAGGGAGACAAGCCTGCAGTTTGTGGGAGGTCAGCCTGGCTACTGCTGGCATCCCTTTGTCCTCCTGCAGCAAGCAAGGCACAAGGTGCAGTGGTGACAAGGTATATCGGACCCCAACCAGCTCCAAGGGTAAGTTCTCCTGGCAAAAGCAAGAGGGTGGTGGACTGTGGCAGTGGAGGGAGCCCTTCCCGTGGCTTTCCTGCTGGAGAAGCAGTGATGTGGGACCTCAGCAGGACATTGAGCTGGTGGCTGCAGTGCCAGTAGCAGCATAAACAGAAATACAACTTCTCGGCTTTTGTGCAGCAATGATACATCTTGTTTCTATTGACTTTCTTAAACCTCTAAAATACATTGTAGATTGATCAACAAATCTGCAAAAAGTGCCTTTTTTTTTTTTAAAGTCTAAAGCAATTTTCTGCCTGCTCCTTGTGGTTGGCTCTGAGCAGACACATGTTCTCTTGTCCTATTTGAAGCTGGCATGCTGCCACGGTGGTAGGAAGTTTAGTAATACTTGAGCAGGATCGATTCAAGCCCATTATCTGTGCTGCCTGGGACTTGGTGGCAAAGGGGAAAAAATATTCTCCCCAAACTCATCAAAGCCCTACAATAAGGACAAACAGTCAAGCTCTATTTATAGATGGACAGATGTCTTGCCAAAGCTTTTCTGCTGTCACTTGATTATGCAGTTTTTGAATATTTAGAAGTATTTGTGTTGAAGGAATATGTTATATCTTGTGGCTGAGGTGTGTCCCTCCAGGCACAGCCCAGAGTGTTACTGCTTCGAGGTGGGTTTTATCCTTCCTTCAAGTGGGGAACTAGTCTTAGACAGTAAGAACAAAGTGACTGAGAGGTCTTGTAGGTACTTAGGCAGTCAATGACCAAGATAAGGTCTGACCGGCAATCTCTCATTTTTTTCTTGCACCTGCATAGAACAACAGAGACCTCAAAGCTCCAGAGCAGAACTACCACGGACATTACCTCAGAGCAGGGGGGATGTTGAGCTGAGGGTTCACAGCTTAAGTGTGGAGATCCTCCATCTCCTGGGATACCTGGCTCTCAGCTGTGCCACCCTCCCAGCAAAGAGATTTTTCCTCCTGTTCACCCTAAGCCTCAAAAGCAGCAACGTGTGGCCACTGATATGTTGTATCTCATGTATTTTCCTTCTTCATCAGAGGCTATCAAGGATCTTTGAATCAGGATCAGCCATACAAGCCACATGTTTGGAGTCATTCCTCAGGCCAAGTTAACTAAAGTCTTACAGTGTATGTACACATACATGTTCTGTGAGTGTCTGATTTTTGAGAGAATGGTGGAAAGGGTGGGGTGAAATGGATTAGCAGGTCCAGATTCAGTTCCTCGTGTGAAGGAGTGCTTGTGCTCATGTAATAGCGTGGTTCTTCATTTCCTTCCACATGTTGCACTGTCACAATAATCATGAATTTGAGAATGGAAGAAGGATCAAGGCTTCATTCTGCTTAGCTTTGAGTGTTGTTCTTAAAGGTGCTGTGCTGATTTTTCCTTAGTTCCTACTCTAGGAAAAGCAGGAAAAACTTTTTCCTGGCATCCCGTGGGAACCTTTTGTTTCTGCTGTGCCCACCGTCACTCATCCTCTTACCATGTGTTGCTTCGAAGAGCTTGGCTCAGTTTTCTCAACAGCTTCTCTCAACATTTCAGTGGCCCTTGGCTGAATTTTCTCTAGTTAATCAGCATATGTCTTGTCCTGGGCTCCCAAAACTTAAGAGCATTGTCTTGATGTGGTCCAAGTCCTCTGCTCCATGACCTGCTGGCTGTGCCTCTGCTCCCACAGCCCAGCCTGCTGTTGATCCCTTTGCTGCCTGGGCAAGCAGCTAGATCATGTGGGGCTTGCTATCTGCCAGGACCCAAGCTGGCACAGGGCGGGTGTTTGTATGCCCAAGCCCCCATCAAACCACAGCAATGAGCTGGAGATATCACAATAAATGCTTTTTTTCAGGGCTCAGTGTATTGTGGCTCCAGGAAGGAAGGAGTTGTCCATGGGCAGGCTTGAGGACCAAAACCTGACTTCTTTTGGTTTTTAACACATCATCTTGGTCAGGTGCATGATAGTTGCATGATGGATTCTGGCTGTGTGCCATTCCCAAGACTGGGAGAAAGATTTCTCCTCCCAAGGGTGTCCATAATGTGTTCGCCTGCACGGCTCCTGCGGAGTGCTCTGAGCATCCTTTGGTCTCTGCTTGGTTTTAGTCTGTCTCCAGGGTGCTGCTTAGCCTCGCTCATATATTCCTCTGATGAGTGGGCAAGACAGGAAGCAAATACCTTTGGTGATGACACTTCCCCAAGCTATCTGTCTAGTGAATGCACTTTCCCTTGTGCTTGTTTATATTCACAGGAGTGTTACTTAGCTGTGCAGGTGAGCCATAGATGTCAAGAAAGATATCAGTGTCAGGAGAAGACTTTAATGCAAGTCTTCCTGCTGTTTTGTGTGATGGATGGTGGTTGAGACCCCACTGTGCTGAGGAATATGGGAGAGGGAGAGGGACAGTCTGCTGGCTCTGGCACTGGAGCTGTGGCTTAGGAGGGGCAGCAGTAGTGCTGGAGATGACATTTTACAGCTGGCCTGGGATGCTGATCTATAATGTGACCGAGATGATGATTCAGTAAATGAGGGGTCTGATGGAGGCAAGCTGTATGTTCCAATTAAAAAAAATAACCATCAGCAAGAGGGCCTGTACTCCTCTAAAGCCATTTCAGAGAGTGTCATGGATGCTGTGGGTCTCCTGACCATGGAGGGTCGTGGTGGTGGGTGCCTGATACTCTGCACTGTAAAGCTGGGAATTGCGGGGCCACAAATGTGGGGTGCATTTGCCTGGGGTGGGAGCTATGCCACTGAGTCCTGTGTCTGAGCCATGTGGAACCACTGTCAGCCTGGTGGTGGGTATATGTGTAAAATGGGCACCTGCTGCACCACGTGGAAGGGAAAAAGTGCAGACCTACCTCCTCATGGTCCCTCTGATGCCCTGGGAGAGTGGTTAAAGGTGGGGATCTGCTGGAGGAGCTTCTCAGCTGCAATGGAGATGGGCAGGATCCCACATGTAGGTGGGAAGCAGAGCAGGGGGCTCAGCTGCACACACCTGGATCCCTTCCACGTCAATGGTGCTCCCAGGGTCATGTGTGCTCAGCACCAGCGAGGCTGTTCAAAGAGGAGGGAGACAGCAGCACTGATAGGACCCCTCAGGAATGTCTAATGTATTATTTCCCTCTTTATTTATTTTCTCCTTTTTTTTAAGCTCTGGATAGCTCTAGGAAGCCTCTGTTGAGGCCCCATGTCTCCAGAGCAATTTAGAGCACACCAGTCCCTCAGCATTCAGTACAGCCCCCGATGAGGACACCTCAGTGCTGCCCTTCAGTAAGATCCCATATTACAGGCTCTTTTTTCTTCCTCTTGCCCTAAATTGTTGCACTTTACATCGAAAAGGAGGGGCATGCACATGGGGGCCAGCACAATTTATGGATCAGAGATTTATATGCTTCTGCAACGCTGTATTTTTTCCCCACAGTGACACTTTATTGCCACAAATTACCGAACAGGCAAGGTTATGCGAGTGACAGCAGGCAGAGTTGTAAAGGACAGGAACAAGCGACAGCAGGAAAAGTACCCAAAGGAGAGGGGGAGGTTGGGCACCAGGCAGAAATAAAAGAAGGTGGGACAAGCATCAGAAATCGGCTTGCCTTACAGTGGAATGCGTGGGTGAAACCTGGGAATCAGTATGCCATCTTTGATGCATGGGCATGCCATGGGGCCAGGAGAGCAGCTGGTGGTCTGGGTTTGGATTCTGTAAATCCTGGATTTTTAACTTTCTCCTCCCCCCACCTCCGTCCCCATACGCCCAAAGTTGCCATGTTCTTCTGCAGGATGCTCTTTTTTTGCTGCGGAAATGGCAGTTTTTTTAGTTGCTGAAGGTTTTTTCCCAGTATTCAAGGTGGTGACAGCAGCAATAAGCAGTCTTAGGATGTGAGACTTCATGTTCGTTCTAAGCACCCTTCATCCCTGATGAGGTTCAGCCTGTGGTAGGGGTTCTTGGGAGGTGGCAGTGTCCCTGTGCCTATCTCTGCACCAGCAATGTGTAAAACCCTGAAGCAGCTTGAACCATCCAGAAAGACAGATCCTCAGAGATGGGAATCATCTTGGGCTGGCTGAAGTCTTCTTGTCCTCCCAATGATTGCACCAGTGGAGTCAAGGCCCCTCTGAGCAAATCCTGTGAGCATTGTGATTCCTATGAGAAAGTTATTAGCAGTCTTACTTTGTTTTCAGTGTTCTGCCTATGTGCTGTAGGGACATTTGGGTCATTTTCTGGCCTTGTTTGTGCATCAGGCTTGGATCTGGAGGCTGAAGACTACTAGCATGAATTTTTTGCCTCCTTCATAGAGGGAGTGAGGGGATCAGGAAGAGGGTTACTAAGAGCTGTTCTGCCATGTAAATGGTTGCTGTATTTTCTTGCTTTATGGTTCTGGGAGTGGCAGGTATCACAGGCCTGCCTTATGGTAAGACAAGATGGTCACTTATGTCCATCTGAATGAATGCACTCAATATCCATGGTGGTGGGTGTGGGATAAGCACCAGCCTTTGGGTGCAGGAGTGTCTGTTTCTCTGCCAAGAGTCTGCAGCAGCCCTGATGTGACTTTGGCTCTTGTTGAGCAACTCCATCTGCGCCCACTCACCCAAGTTACGTCAGCTTAACTTCAAACAAATGTAAAAACTGAGAGTCTTGAGTTTGGCAGAGGTATTAAGGGTGCGTTTGAGCGGGAGATGCTACTCAAGCTGCCGGAGAGCTGTCACTCCATTATTCTTGCAACAAAACACTACCAGAGGAGCTGAGAGCTGCAGAGGCTCTGGAGCCACCGCCAAAATTGCGTTTAACTTGCAGATACATGCTAAAGCCGTGGGGCTCACCACACCAGCACTAGGGAGAGACAGCACTTCCATGTGCCACCCTCCGTGTCAGTAAGGTGGAGGGGGTTCAGGGTGCCTTTGCACCACATTGGACCATTGCACAGGCTAATTTGACTTGTCTGTTCCAGTGCTTGTAAAAGATAATTTCCCTTGAATCCCAATGCCATAAACCAGGTATTTAATCTTGCTTGAAGGGAGCATGTCTAACGCATGCAGGGCATCACAAACAATAGTAAGCAATCAATAGGCTAAATCCTGAGGTCTCTTACCCAGACTTTGCTGGAGTAAAGGTTGACAAAGTGCTGAGTAGTTACTCCAGACTTCAGCCCTGAGCTGAGGGCAGAAGTGATTGACTGATTTATTGATGATGCGTTTCACTATGAATCTAGCCTGTCTGTTAGTCACAAGTGCTCATTTAAGCATAAATCGTGGTCTGCCATGAGCAGATAGCTTCTCCTGCAGTAGAGCTGGGCAAAAATATTTCAGATGAATGACTTATTTGGTGAAAAATAGTTTTGGATCAACACAGATAGCCTGTGTTTCTGTGTTGCACTTGGCAAATAGCAAAGGAAAGTGAAAGCCCACTTGTGAAAAAGATGAGGCACTGGATTTTTGCATGATGTTTAGATCTCCTTTCCAACTGGTTTTAGTTTTTTTTCTCAAATCAAAAAGGCAGACCAGTTTCAGAAGATGCCTCTGAAATCCTTTTTCCTTGCCCTCTGAAACCTTTTTTCCTCACCCTCTGTGCCTGCCTTCTGCAGCAAGACCAGCGACACATGGCACTTCCTAAACCTGATGCAGAGTCTCTGTGAACCCACACTTCATTTATTTACAGTTGGCCCAGCAATGTGAGGGCTCAGGCACTGGCAGGTGTTCATTCAGTGCTGGTTGAGTTGTGTAAGGCTGCTGAGGGGCAGCCCCCACACCCCTGTGTTTGCTGCTGCAATGGGGGACTGGGCTTATCCTGCCTCACTGAACCGTTGAATGCCTCCTTGAATGCTAAGAATGCCTCCTCCCCCATCCAAGGTTAGGCAAAGCATTACCTGTTCTTGCAACCAAAGAGCGTGCAAGCCCTTTGGAGGTGTCTGTGGAGTCACCTCCACCCCAAACTCTCAGCAGCTGGGACATGGCTTCTTGCTCCCCTGTTCTCAGGAATCATAGTCCTTTTCTTGATACCTTAATCTGAGTAGTTTCTTACTAATTCAGGAATAAAACCACGCTACTCCATCACCTCCACAGCTTGTTTTTTTTCCCCTGTAATGTTGCTTTTTCTTTGTTTTAGTCTGGCTGCTGCTGGCTACTGCTGTGGTGGCTCCCAGAGTCTGTGCCTACTCTGGCAGCACATGGATGCATCTGTGGCGGGTGCCATAGGAAACCTCTCAGACAGATTTGTGCATGTGTATATGCCTCTCTCAGTATTTCCTGTTAATTAATGGACATTGGAGTCTGTCGTCTGTAACGAGCACTCACTGGCGGGTGATAAATTGTTTGTATGACAAGATGGCAGTGAAAGCTGGGCGAGCTGTGGCTGTCGGCGCTGGGTTTGGGAGTGAGGGGTGAACGTCAGTCAATATCTGGATGGGAAGAGGAATGGTGAAAAGCCCAGCAGCTGGCTGCAAGATCCTTGAGATATCCTGCCTTCTCATGCTGAAGGAACCCTTGCTGTGGGCTCCAGCAAAAGGGCAGCGGTGGTGCACCAGACCCCATGATTATCTGGCAAACCCCAGCTCCATTAACACTTCCTCATGTGGAAGCAGGAGGGGGAAGGGGCTTGTGCTGTGGTGGCCATTCCTGCTCCACCAGGATGAGCTAGAGCTTGTAAAGATAAACTTGGAGCAACCCCTCCTGGCCCACACTGGGTTTTGCTGCTTCTCACACCACAGAGGAGTCAGACTGGGATCTATTGTCCAGCAGTGTTACAGTTTCCAGCAAACCCTGCCTGGTAGCTGGAGTGCCCTGCAGTGGTGCCAGCACCATAAATCCCATGGTGCCATGGCACCACCATGCTAATGGTGGCTCAAGGGTTGTCTTGGGATCTCTGTGTGGGACCAGTGATGTCACTGGGCAGCATTCATGAAAGCAACTGTCTGTACCACCAGCAACTGGGTTTCAAACCACCAGCAAGTGGTGGTTGAGGTGTTGTGATGGATCCTGGTGTTTACAGCCTTTTTAGTCATACTGAGCCCAAACTCTGAGCCCCACATAATAGGAGACCCATCCTAGTGAAACAGCACTAGCACCAAAATCTACAGTCGCCTGGGGAGAAGACATGGACTGACACTGATTCCAGTGGAACAGATCCCTGCTGCAGCCCTCTGAAGCACACCACACAGTAGATCCATCTCCATTTTGGCTGGCACACTGAAGCTGAGGTTCAATTGCCCATTGTGCTCACTGGGACTCCAGCAGTCTAGCAGGGATCCTGCCCAGGAGGGCAGTGTAGGTCCCTGTGGGATCCCTTCTCCCCTGGAACCGGTCACTCTTCCCAAAGTGCAGGGGGAGCAGTCTGCCTTCACTGGGGAACTGAATTATCTGCTTCCCTGAGTGGGGAAAATAATACTACTAAAAAAAGTGCCTTCCACTAGGTCATGAGCCATTACCTCGAGGGGCCCTTCATCAGCTGATGAATTCTACTTAATAAAATAAATACTGAGAGAAAATGTAATTGGATTTCATTTATTACCCAGTTCCGCCTAGCAGCCCCAGATTATACAAAAGCAATTAGAGAAAGCTCTCCATTAATAGCTATCTTCAAGCCGCCCAATGGGTTCATTCCATCAAACCTTCTGGCTTGTGTAATTTCCTTTCTTGGAGCTCTCTCCTGGCTGGGGGAGGATGTGGGGTGCGCAGCGCCATTGCCAGCAGCCTGTAAACAAAAGCAGCCCTGTCTCTAACACTTCCACAGGCATCGTTTTCCCAAGCATGTGGCTCAGCCAAAGGGTATCCTGGTTTAGGGCGAGAAGCCAGAGCACCTGGACAGTTTGGCTGCAGACTAGAGCTTGGTTGTGCCTTCCCTGGGATGAGAGCATCCTTCCTGCACTTGGCATTGCCACACTTTGAATCTGCCTTTGAATGCTACAAGGGCATTGGGTGTAGTGCTCTCCACCTGAGAAGGTGGCTGGTTCTCTGGTGCTAATTTTTCCTGTAATGCTATGAGGTTGCATTGCAGCTTTGCTGTCTGGCATCTTGCAGGGACACAGAAGAATATTTCTGCTTCCTTGCTGTTTTTTGCTGGGAGCACAGGAGGGCCTGGGACAGGTTGCTAAAGCTGGGCAGAGGAGTATGTCTCATAGCATCTCTCTAAAAGTCTTATGGTAACAAAGGGAAGCATGTTGGAGGACTGCCACAGGGCATGGACAGATATCTGGCACCTGTATTGTCATTGCAGACAAGGCAGGTTAATCTGCAGCAGAGGCTTAGTGTGGTGTCTTTATTCATAATCCCTGTTTACAGTGGTGGATAGGAAGAAATGCTCAATGATCCTGGTGCACAGTCAGCGAGTAGTAGTCCAGGGTGGGGACTGGTAAGGAATGTGTACATCCCTTGTGTGTGTAGCTTGTGTGGGTACAGCTGTGAGAGGATGCAGCCCTCTTCCCCACTCTTCAGCACTTGAAGACCTGGAGGGAGGGTGTCCAGCCATGCTGGCAACCTTTGGGTCAGTCTTGTTTCTTGGACAGTATTTCTGGTCCACCACAGCAGACCCCAGGCTGGAGGGGGAGAAAGGATTTTGAAGGTTGGTCTTCTTGCAGTTTGAAGGGGGTGGGGGGCGAGGGGGAAGGTTTTGGGGGCCAGAGAGGTTCTTGGCTCCTGCTGGGGTTAACATTGTTTTCTCATCCTGGTTGTCACCCAGGAGAGAAGCCAGCACCCTTTCTCAGCTCAAACAACCAAATCTCTTCCAAGTGATGCTTTGATGAAGCCAGAGTGGCTCACCAGGGATGGGCCAGCACCCCTCACACTTGGGAATCTGCACTTGGCTCTGGCATCTTTGGTCACCCCTCATGTGAGTGTGCTCTCTCCCTCACTGCCTCTTGCTGTCACCTTTCCTGGCTCAGTTTTCATCCCCGTCCTTTTATGCCTCTGTGGCCTTAACATCTCTAGCACAAGGTGCAGGCGCGGGTAGCAGCACAGCCAGGAAGGAGCTGATGTTCAGTTTCAGACAAGAAACAACATAAGGCATAATGCAGCAGGAAAGGTGAGGGCAGATGGGGAGGGGCAGCAAGGCTGTGTGGCTCTTTATCTTCATTACAAGGCTTATGTCTGTGGTCTTGCTTCCGTGCTCCTTTGCTGGCAAGGAAGGGATGGCTTGTGAAAATGTTCAGAGAGACTTCTGTTTGCAGGAGATGATACTGGTCCTACTGGACGGTGAGAAAATCAAAAGGCAATTTACTAGGGGAAGCAGGCGTGGGAGCAGGGGGTATGCAGGAAAGTGATGAAATGGAAGACCCAAACGGGACAAAGAGGGATGCTCTCCTTGATGGGAGATGGGATCCCCAGCAAATGCCTTGTAAATGCAAGCTGTCTGCTTATCCTGGAAAAAGAAGTGAAGGGGAATGTTTGAGAGCATGAGATGGGGGTGGTTGATGCTAATGTAATTAGAGAGACAGGGGATTAATTTTGGCTGGTGAGATGGAAGGTGGTATAGGGCCACCTTGCTGAGATAGGGAAGAATTAGAGCATGAGATGTTGAAACTCTGGGTCTGTGAAGAGGGATGAGGTGTGGAAGAAGTCAGAGACCTTTCTAGCATGGAGTGAAGGATGTGGGAAGATCACACACGGGCTGTTGGGCTGGTCCTGATGTTCCCTCCTCCCCACAGCAACAGCCTGTCTTTGGCCTGGAGGGTAACCCTGGGCTCAGTTCTGAGATGACAGAAGAAGCTCCAAAAGAGGTAAACCCATCCTCTACAGAAGAGAGCAGACCTGAAAATTGCTTTTTCCAAGCCAATCAAGTGCAGTGACCACATGAAAACTTCCTTTTTTATCTCACTGTTTATTTTTCACAGGGGTCTTTTATTTATACCCCCTTAACATCTCTGCCATTAAAGCAACCTTATTAGGATGCTGCCCTTCACCAAGAAACTGCTATCAAAAAAGAGCATTAAAGATTCAACAAATAGCTGAGAACTGGGATTGATCCTAACCTCCCATAAATGGGAGTACCTTCCCCCATTAATCAGCCTTGGTTTTCACTTACAGGATGATGGCCTCAGTGCTACACTTCTTCAGGACTAAAAGCACGTTAAATATTTATCACAGCTGAGTATTCACTTCCCCCGCTATTGCCAGCTAAGATCCACTGCTTAAGCCTGTGTCTGTTTGACAGGTTGCATAGTGAGGTGGAATGGCATTAGGAAACCTCTTGTGCCAACGTGCTCCGCTCATTTGCTGTGCTAAGCACACATAGATGGTGGCATCTCTCATTTTGAAGCGTGGTCAGCACGGGACTGTATTATATAATAAAGTCTCTCTGCCAGCATTTTGCACAAGTAAATGAAACATACTTGGGTTGGCTCTTTAGCAGAGGCTGGATCATCCACATTCCTCCTTGTCCCAAAATGAGATTATTGCATTTAAACTGCTCTGTAGGAATAGCCCCTAGTCTGTGCTGAGGTTTTTCCCCCTGCCAGGGGCGGTGTTAGCAGTTCAGGGTGTAGCTGTTTACATTTCAGTGCCTGGAAACATTTCCCGGTTTATGACCATGAGCGTGGCTCCCGTGTTGTCCTCCCATGCTGAAAGGATGCTGGCCGTGCTCTGCCTTTCCATATCGTGCTGGGGAAGAGTTCTTATTGCTTTGTGAGTCTTGAAATGATGACAGGGTGTTTAGTGATCCATTTGGTATAAACGTGCGTAGATACAGCCTTGGTAATTGTGCCAGGTGTGCCCATAGCATTTTGGAGAGCAGCTATTTTAGGAGCATCTCTGAAAGCTGCCTTTCTATTTTGCTCTCCACTTGTGCTGGCATTTCTTAGAAGATGACTCCTGACTTTGAGAGTTGCTGATGAATCTTAGATGTTGTAAAAAGCATGGGCTACCTCATTCTACTGCCCTGAGGTGCAGCTGTGAGCAAGCCCTGAGTCACCATGTCCTGTTACCTGGTAAGGAAAAGCTCAGTGTGGTGGTGGACAGTGTTTTCCCACTGCACTGGGCTCAGTGCAGACTCCACTTGGCCAACTCCTACAGCCGAGATTGAGCTGTTGTTGCTGGGTTAGTGCTTATTTTTTCATATATTTAACTTGTTGGCATCATCATGATGCATCTCCCTGTCTTTGCACACACACCCCACACATCCCCCACCGCCTCCAGTTTGAGTTACTGATGTGCGTAGCCTTGTTATAGCCGTTTACATGTACAGGCGCACAATGTGTTTCATTATCCTTGTATCAAACTTGTTTTGCTGCTGTCACGCACCAGAAAAGTTAAACACGTCTGATCAAAGGCATGTAAACACAGCTTCAAAACAAATGCCCTCGAGTTCTGCCAAAAGCACAGAGCTGTCTCCGAACAAATCACGTCTCCTATTCCCCTGCCTGCGCCTCCCGCTTCTTCTCCAAGCGGGTGTGTGATGCCGCCTCATCTCAGAGAGCCTGGTGGGCTGCTGCTGTTTCCAGTGGGGAAGGGTTGCCCACTGGTTGAGCAAACTGCAGTGGGGATTTGCACCAGCGAGGCAGCTGGGAGGAGAGTGGAGCCTCAGCCATGGGGCAGGAGGGGAAAGCTTGCTGCATTTTTGCACGTGTGAGGTAGCAAACCCCAAGGGTCTGCAGGTCTGGTAGGTCAAGGGAGAGCAAAACATGATATGAATTGGCTGGAAATAAAAGTGCTGAGTGTGCTTTTTCCAGGGCTTCCCTCGGGCTCCAGCTGGTGAATTATTCTGATGCAGAAGCTGGAGGATCAGGAGCATCCAAGGCTACTGCTGCCTGTGCTCCCAGGGCATCGCTATGGGGTTTGGGCTTGGCTTGAAGCAGAGTCAGCCACTTGCATCCTTTGTGGGGTGCAAGGAGCCCAGCAAAGGAACTGGGGATGGTCCCAGATCAGGAGCTGCTTCTGCTCTGCTGGATTTCCAGCCCTGGGTAGGCAGGGAAGGGTGAGGTGAGGTGAGATTTGCACCCCTGGCTCAGAGATTCTGATGTCACTTGATCGCCCATGAGATTGATAAAAAATATGGGATGCTGTATAGTTGCAAACAAGTCAGGTTTTCATCTTATTACAAACTCAGGGAGAGCTGGATATGCATCTTAAATGGGAATAGAAATCTGTGGGCTTTTGCAGCCTCTGAGGGCAGGTGTTTTTAGAAAACATTAGCTCCTTTCAAATCTGCCAAAAACCTATTCGCAGCTTGGCGACCAGCACGGCCAGCAAATAGTTTGGGAATTCATGAGCTTGTGAACTGACCCGGACTCTGCATATGACTTGGTCAGGGTCTTTGCCAAATGCCTTTGAATAATGGACATGTCAGAACCAGATGGGGTTGCAAATGGCAGGTTATTAGTGCCCACTGCCTGTGCCAGGCAGTGCTGCACGAAGTGAGCGGCACTGCCGTGTGCCTGGGAGCGAGAGCGGGTGGAGTGCCTGGGTGCCTTGCAGGTAAGATGATCCAATGGGTCTCCTTCAGGACACCTAATGGCGTTAACAGGGGAGGTGAAAATCGTCCCCCCAGTTACTGCTGGACAGACCCAGGCAGGCTGCGAAAAGCCCTGCAGGCAGTGGGGATGTGGTCAGAGGTTAACGATGGTGTCAGCCTTCATGAATCATCCCTAATGAGACCTGGGAAAATGTTGGATTGGAGCTCTGATGCATGGCTTGGCTGAGTTGTCTTTACCTTTCTCCCCCCACCCATTTAGTTTTTAGGATTTATCTGGGTGCAAAATTTGTGAGGCTGAAGGTGCTGGAGTCTTTCCTGTGTGGAAAAAGATCCCAGGCTCTATCTAGCTCCTGTTCTTGGCACGGACTGCCTGATGTGCTGCAGAATAAATAAATTTCCCCCCTTTTATTGTCGCTAAGGAAGTAGTTCATGTGTCCCTAGGATACCAGAAATCTTAGGCTGGAAGATACTGCCTGTATCTTCGTGTGAAGGGGCAGCATTCTCCGTGCTCACTGATGCTGGTTTTGGGATGGCTCTGAGTACAGCCTGAACCATAAAGGCTGACTGGTCCAGTGATGCCTGTGGGCAGTATCCTAGGATGCTGGGACCTTCTCTCAAACTTTCCTCCCAGCCCTTCTCAGCCACATGGGAACCACATTATGGGGATGCCACAAAGCCCAAACGCTTCACCTGGGAGAAGCCGGTGCAGGAAGCAGGACTCCAAGTAAATCTTGCAAGGGAAGATGAAAAGAGGTTATTGATGTGCCCACCAAAGGCCACCTCTGGGGCTGGCAGTGGTGGGCTGCTCTAGGCTGTGTGTGGTCCCTGCTAAAGCTGCCAAACACCAACCGGAACATGAGGAGGGTACAGTGAATACTCCCTCCAATTTATTATTTATAAAGTACTGTCACAGTCCTGGAAGCGTTGGGACTCTCAGAAAAGCTATAGGAATGTACTAATTAAAGAACACAATGGGAATGTAAATTGGGAAAGCTCCCCAGGGGGACGCAGCCCTGGGGGGAGCTAATTTGCCACTCCCCAGTCCTCCCCTGCAAACTGGCTACGACACTGGAGCAATTAAGGAGGAATTTTAGTGTTAAATATAATCTGGAATTGTGTTTTGGGTTTTTTTTTTATAATTGATTTATTTTTCTCTTGGGTAACTGTGTTTCTAATTCTGTAATTGGGACTTTAACCCTCTGTTCTACTACAATAGGGGCTGTGTGGTGTTTCTCTGTTTTGTTTTTTTTCTTTTTGGAGTGGGGAGGAAGGGATGTTTTGGTGGGAGGTGTTGGTCTTTATTTTGTGTTGAAAAGAGCTTCAGGTGACTCAGCCAGCACCAAGGTGGCATGTCAGCTGCTTGGAAGTCATAAAGCTGGATGTAGTCGTCCCACAGATGGCACTGTGGGATCTTTGCAGCCCAGGACAAATTTGGGAAGCTCCCTGTGGGTCACTTTGGGGGTTGCTTTAGCTCCAGACTGGTGTGATTAAGGATATATGAGCCCACGGCAGAGCTAACCAAAGCCTGTAAGGGACAACCTCTGGTTTTGGAATCGCAGAATCGCAGAATGGTTTGTGTTGGAAAGGGCCATGGGCAGAGACACTTTCCAACAGATCAGGTTGCTCAGAGTCCCATCCAACCTGGCCTTGAACACTTCCAGGGATGGGACATCCACAACTTTTCTGGGAAACCTATTCCAGGAATAAAGTATCAATTATCAAAGTTGTCTCCTGAAACCTGTTCTGAGAGTATGGCTTTTTTTGGTTGGTCTTTTTTCCTGCCCATTTCTTTTCTGTGTGACCTGGCTTACTCTTTTGAGCTGCTTTCACTCGTCTTGCCCTGCTAAGGAATTATATGTATTTGGTATTATTTGATCTGTTATCAGGATGTGGGCTCAGGGTATTGGCTATGATGTATTTCTCTTCCCCTGTCAACTTCTTTCTTACAGTCCAGGGTGAGAAGAGAGAGAGACTGTCACGGATGTGAGGTGAAGTAAAGACATGCTGAGGGTATGGTGATCAGGAAAGGATGACCATGAGCTCATGCAACAAGTGGTGTTGGGTTTGTGGGTCAGCTGTTTGCCTGTGGCTCAGTTTGCAGTTGAACAAAGGGTTTGTGTTCTTGGGCTTTGCGTTTTTTGGTTTCTTTCATCTTGAGCAGGCTCTTTAGTGTACTGTTTATTGGAGGGTCCTCAAACCTTGTAGAAGAGCTTTGAGAAGAGACACCGGTGTGATTGTAGCTGGGTCTGTGTATGATGGCTTGGTTGTTGGATTGTTTTAAGATGGTGCTCTCAGACAGACAGTAACCAGTATGTTGCGGGGTCCTTTTCCCTCTCTCCTTTTTATTTTTCTGATTAAGTTGAATATTTATTCCCTTTTTTCAATAGGCATTAGTTGCCTGGGGTTCTCATCCATTGCTAGCTACCATTGACAAAGGTTTGAGAGCTCTCTAAGCTGAAAACAGCATAGACGTAGATTCATGTGATATGAGCACCCTCAGAGCAGTAGCATTTTCTGTTGCTATGGGGGCTGACTTGCACTGGGTAAGCTAATGTTTTGTCATAGAACAACATCCCTGGTCCTAACCCTGAAAACCCTGAATTCAGCCAAGCATGAGGGTTGCACAGCATCCCTCCCCCCTTACAGGGGTGTAGGGGAGTGAAGTCCCCATCCACCCAGCCCACTGCAACTGGTGGTTTCTGCTGCCACCAGGCCAGGCTCCATTCCCAAGGTCAAGCCACAATACCCTGTGACCTCCTGCTGTGGCTGCTCTGTCACAGCCTAGCAGCTCTTCACCTCCTCTGCCCATCTGGATCAAATAGCTATATATGATGAAAACTCATACCAAGCCTGGGAGCTTGGGGAGAGCCCCTTCCCAGCTGGGGCTGGACAAACTGCTCCCTGGCCAGGGCAGGAAGGTTGTCCATTGGGGACGCCACTATGGTCCACATTTCTCACTGTGGTCCACGTCTCCCACCATGGTCCACATCTGCCACCATGGACTACGTCTCCCATTGGGGAGAAATGGGCCCCAAAGTTTCAGCAATGTTCAGGAGATCACTGCCAGAATCTGGAGCAATCCCAGCCATTTTCCCCCTAAGCCTGCCTGTATTTATTGCCATTTGTTCTGGTTTGCTTTTCCAAAAATAAAAGTTGGTTAAAGTAGCACAAAAGCTTGGGAGGAAACAGGCTGAGGGAGCCTGGGGAAATAAAGATTTAGAGATTGTTCTGGGTTCCCCCCTCCTCCTTATCCCCATCTCCAAAAAATACAGTGGACTTCTGGGATTTAAAACCCTTCCATCTTTTTTTACTGTAGGGCCTGCAGACGTCATTTATTACCTACAATAGATAGCCTGGGGAGGCAGAATAAGAGAAAAGTAGTATTTTGCCTGTATTTGAAGATTGGTAGGGTAGAACTTGGAGTGCCTTCAGCCTTCCTTGGCTTCACAGCTCTGGTTGGGAAGCTGTGGTGGAGCCAGAGCATGGCTCACACCTCCCAAATCTCAGTCTATCCCTTCCTCTTCTGCCCGCATCACCAGTGATGGTCTTTTGAACACTGTGCTGGGACCTGCTGACACTCAGGATTGCATCCACATTCCAAAACGGCATTCTCCAATGTGGCATCTGACCAACCTGTGCTGCAGTATCTTATTCTCCCCAGATCTGGTGCTGATCACTCACCCTTCCTCCCTTTCTCACCATCTGAAGTTAGTTTCCTCTGGAAGACAGGGGTCAGGAATGCTCTGGTGCTGATGGATCAGCGTATGTTTTCCTGGATCAGGGCCTTGCATTCCTCCTGCCCATCCAACTGGATGCTGGATCTCTCCAGGGCTTGCAGTGCTGGGAGGATGCTGCAGTGGGGAACAAGACAAGAGCTGTGCAGTGAGCCCTCTCACCTGCAGCTTCTGCGGCTGCTTTTCTGCTGGCAAAGAAACTCGCCTCCATTGTGGGCATAAATTAAAATCAAGGAGCAGCTGCTGTGTACTGGGCTGGGTCAAGCTGACAGTGGCTATCATTGCTCAGTCCTAACCCCAGCCAGCTTGTTTAACTTTCTGATCCGTGAGACAGCAGCTTCCCGCCGGGAAACAGCACTCAGCTTTGCTTGTCCCATCTTTGGGCAAGGGAAAAGGCTTCCTGGAAGCAGGAGACCTGCAGTCTCCGTCAGGGGCCAAGGTAAGTCTGCTTCTCAGCAGGGTTGTTTGCACAGCTGCGGGTGGCCATGCCCACTCCAAGAACTCCACATTCTTCCCCCGCACTGAATATCCAGGACAGGCATCCCTCTGCGCTCAGCGCACTCTCATTTCCGTCAGCGAGTTTGGGAAGCTCCAGCGATCATCCAGATGCTAGGGCTGAGCCTCTGTCATCCAGACAGTGCTCTTTGCCTGATCACGGTGCAGCCAACGCCAGGCTGCTCCAGGGTGCTGGCACTCCATGCCTGTGGCAAGGCTGCTCTACATGCTCTTGAGTCCATGTGCAGTTGCTCTTGTCCCACTTGGGGTGGCTCACTGGCAGCCAGGCTGTCAAAGCAGGAGGCTCTTTGTGACCCCAGGGCGCTGACAGCGTCTCTGTGTAGAGCCTCCCCAGTCACCCAGCACGTTGTTTTCTTTCTCACCAGCCCTCCCTCCAA
This sequence comes from Dendrocincla fuliginosa, assembly GCA_035047845.1. NCBI lineage: Eukaryota > Metazoa > Chordata > Aves > Passeriformes > Dendrocolaptidae > Dendrocincla > Dendrocincla fuliginosa. Next base: position 62,309,788 of record JAWWMO010000096.1, on the reverse strand, counting down.
TCAGCAAACCCTTCGCTGCCTGCAGATTTTATGGCGGTGCCTCCGGGACACTGACACCCTGCTGCCGTCCATGGGTTGTGGGTTTTTTCATTTGCTCGACTGCCTCCATCACCCCAAAACCCCAGCATGAAGCCCAGCTTCCTGCTAGCAGTTGCTGTGAGATTTTGATGGATTCTCTCCATTCTTTTCCTGCTTTGCAGAGGGGTTTAATCCTGCCCTATTTGTCCTGAGACTCTGCAAAGTGGCAAGCCTGGTGGAGACAGCATGCCAGGGCAGCTGCCCATGCTGGCCCTGGGATTTACTACAGGCAGTTTATTTTCCCAAGGAAGTTACTCTCCGAGATAACATCTGGTTTTCTATGAGGTCTGATCAAATAAGGTGGTATGTGTACAAACAAGGGGGTGGTGCTTTTATGTTTGTACATGTATTTTAGAAGTTTTATAAATAGTGGCGTGATGAGTTTCTTTCTTTGCCCAAAACTGCATCTCTTGTGCCTGTGGTTTTGCTAAAATTATTAGTGAATCCAGAAAACAAATTGCTTCTCTGAAATGAGGAAAGGGCAGTGTAGATACTCATGCCTTTTACGATATACATATTAGCAGTAGGTGCAGCCATTTTCAGCAGTGATGCGGAATTATTCTTTAGGTGCCTTATTCACAGCATGAGAGGTCAGCAGCTGCAGAGGTTAGAGAGGAAAACCAAATATTTCTGCAAGCAACTTGCTGGCCCACTGAAGCTCTTCAGCAAACAGTAAGAGACATAACATGCTCTAGGGGGCTTGGGCTTAGTTTGCAAAGAATTTTCCTGGAATAAAATATGTTAGAAGTTTCAATGTGCTTTTGTGGCCAGAGCTGGAGAGAGAAGGTACATGCAAGTTTCCAAAGGGGCTATGGGCTTTCATCGGTGGGCAGCAAGTCCTGCATGGAAAAAGGACTGGATGGAAACATGCTGTGGAGCTGTTTCTGCTTTTATTTGTTGCTTTTAAAACTTTGGCTGAAAGGAAGGAGAACAGAAATTAAGGTGCAGCTCTTGGGTGTTAGCTTTTGAAGGAATTTCTTGCAATAAAATTGGAGAGGGAAGGAGGATTGGCTGGAAAGTATTGTAGTGACAGAAGACAGGACTGTGATATCTGCAGCCGTTTCATT
>JAWWMO010000096.1:62284031-62304856 GCA_035047845.1 Dendrocincla fuliginosa | reverse complement strand
TGGAGGACAGGGTCCCCTCCCAATCCTTCTCCCTTTCCTGGGACAGCAGGAGTGAATCCTACAGGCTGTGGGACTGCAGAACCGAGATGAGGCCAGCTCCTGAGAACAGAAGTTTGCCCCAGATCTGAGAGCTGCTGAGACAGGGAGAATTGCCTGTGATGTTCCCAAAATCATTATAGTTTGGGATGGGGGGGAGGGGTGTGCATTTCCAGAGGAGAGCTGATAGGGATGCAGAGAGAGAATATTTTGTCAAGTGTTTGCCATGCACCTCCCTATTGTTTTCACCTCCACCTTCACTCCCTCATTCCTGCCTCGAGCTGTGGCACAAGGGTGCTGGCGACCAGCAGAGGTCAAAGTGGTCAAAAGGCACAGCATTGAGCCCCCAAGTGGCCCTGAGGAAATCGTCCTGGCTGCTTCACTCTCCCAGCCAGTGGTGGGGCATCATTCCCAGGGCAGCTGGTGCCCGTGGCTCTTGGATGCAGTTTGTGGGGGGGCATCACTGCCTTGAGCACCCTTGTATTTGCCCAGGTTTGGAGCACAGGGACTGATGGGAGCAGACTGGGAGCCCCAATAGCCCCTTGGACAGGGGCTATTTGGTCAGCAGACCGAGGAGGGGAAGAGGCTGATGTTTGCCCCAGTGAAACCCTGCGGTCGAGCTAGAAGAGGCAGAGCTCTGCACGCTGGCACAAGCCCAAGGCATCTTTGCTTCCTGCCACCCTTTCAAATTAAGCAAACGATTCATTTTATTTCTTTAATTTTCCAAATGGAAGTGAATTGGCTGCGCTGGCAGGTGCCTGATTGACGTTCCAAAGAGGATGGGAGCTGGGGGCTGGAGGGTAGCTTACAGATCCACGCCTGCCACCACCCTCCCACTGCCCCAGTGGGGACCCAGCTCTGCTGCCTGAGTCCACTTTTTCCTCTTAAGAACAAGCAAGAAATACCCGGGTTTCATGCAGTGGGTAAAAAAATTGCAATGCTGAGCTCCTTCGAGGTCTTTTCCAGGGCAGAGAAGAGAGCTGTGGCATCCCTGGTGCCCCCTATTAACTCCGGGCGCTTGGTGTTTTATGAGTATGGCTTTTCCTCTTGCTGTTATAATACTTTGCAGAGCCTTTTTCATGCATCTGGTCAGTCCCCCTGCATGCCTCACGGGGACACTATCAATAAATGACATTGGCTTCATGAGTAAAGAGGACAGAGTCCCCTCTTGCAAGGAGGTTTTGGGGTAGGATGCTCCCACTGGGGATCCACAGGGATGCCTATGCACCTCACCCAGCACTGCCAATGTGCACCCTTGCTGCAGTAAGGGCTTAGTACCCATGTGGGTGCTTCTGTCTGTATCCTGATCCTTCCTGGCTTTGTACATAGGTGCAGGGCTCTCTGCAGAGCTGGCTGCAGCTCTCCCTGCAGCAAAATGAATGTCCAGAGATGGAGAGGGGAAGACTATGTCCACTATGTGGTACTGATTATCAAATCTGTCTGCTACATTGGTGAAATGAATGGCAGCTGGTGGCTCACTGCCGAGTGTGTGCTGTGTAATTAGCATCTCGATCTCTCTGAAGATCCCTTCCTAATCTCTGGCATCATGGTCTGCTGGTGGCTTTCCCCCCCTGCTGCTGTTTTTCTGTGCTGTCTTTACCCTTGGCTGCCCTCCCATCTCCTGGTGAGCAGCAGTGGGATAGAAAGCGTCCTCTTGAGTTGGTCTGGAAATACAAAACCTCAGGATTTGAAGGCACCGTCAGCTGTCCCAGAACTGAATCAATCCTACTCCATGATGCTAATGAACGGCCAGGGCTTTTTCACCTTCCCTCAATATCTCTGAGGCACCTTGGCTGCTCCACAGCATCCCTGGAGGGTCCAGGGTAGCAGCCTTGGCTGAACTTGTCAACTCCTGAGCTGTTCATTGGGGAGCAAGAGAAGCGTGGTTGTGCATGGTGATGATCCCAGCCTGGGATTAAAAAAGCAGCTTAGTTGACCATTTGAGGGAGGGAAAAATCAACTCTCACACACACCTCACCTGCCCTCTGGAAGGAAATCCCTCCTGATTTGCAAACACACCGTGTTCCTGGGACCTATGCTGCTGTTCCTCTGCTTGGTAAAGGTGTCACCGACACTCAGTCTGTTTGTGGCAGTGGGGGAACTGAGGCACGGCATGCTAATGTGATGCATTTTTTGCTGCTCAGCCTGTGTCCCCGGCCAGCAGAACTGCAGCTGTGCAGAAACCGGCTGTGGAGTGGGATAACGCCACAGAATCCTTGTACCAGCCCCTTTGGGTGATGGGATCCTACCAACTACAACCCCTCCCCTCTCTGCAACATGCCCTTCTATCCCAGCAGCCAGGGATCAGCCACAGAAGTTGAGTGTCTGCACTCTCTAATGCTCTGCTTGTGGAGGATAAACCCATTGGCAGTCTGAAAGAGGAAAGGTAAAACAGGAACTATGTGCAAACTGCATGGCAGCCAGAGGGATGCAGATAAAAGCTCTGCTGTCTACCACCGAGATAAATTTCATCTTGGCTAATTCAGAAGTAAAAAGGAAACTCGGCAGCTGGGTTTTGTAATCCTGCACACACGAGATTTTCTGGGAGACACTGGGGCTGACTCATTTTTATGTGGGCATTAAGGATGTGACAACTTAATTGCGGTGAGTTCTTTGGAAGGGGAGCAGGAATCAATAGGTGTTGGGTAAGGCACTCGTTTAAGATAAAGTCTATTTCTTAAATTATAGTAATTTGTCTCCTTGCAGCCTCAAAAGCGGCTAATTGTGAGCAGCCCAGAGGGTTCGCATGCTCTGACCCAGTGTGAAACCCAAACAGTGGCCGTGCCCTTTGGATGCCTGGGATGGACGTGGCTGGCAGTGCTGCCGGCTAGTGGTGCCGCTGCCTCGGTTCAGGCAGGAGGGTCCCTAGCTCCGGGGGACACTGAAGGTTATGAATTCAAGCCCTTAAGCGTGTCCTGTAATCCCTTTTCTGGCACGGAGAAGAGGCAGCCTCTTCAATTACGAGGGCATGGAGGGCTGCAGGGTATGCATTTCCCAAAGGCCAGCCCAAGGCTGCAGGGAGAGCAGCCAAAAATACTCAGCTTATTTGGGCACTGTGGGGACTCGCCTTACAAGGCTGGAGAGTAGTTTGTTAAACAAAAAAAGACAACCTACCCCAGGACCAGATGCTGAGTTTTGCATGCTGGACTGGTGGGGAGGTCTCCATGAGCTCTCTGGGACTGGCTCTGCCCTAGATGTGCATGCACAAACCTCCCTCCTCCTGTCCTGGTCCCACTGGGACACAGCTCTTCTGGAGCTGATGCTGTTAAAGCTTTTCTTTCTGGGGCTTCGGGCTGATGTGGTCTCGGCTTAGAGGCATGTTGCAAACAGGAGAAGCTTCAAGGGGATACTTCTGCTCCTGGATGGGTTTGAGGAGGGGGCTTTCATAGAATCACAGAAAGCTTTGGGTTAGGAGGGACCCTAAAGATCATGTAGTTCCAGTCCCCCCTGCCATGGGCAGGGACGCCTCCTGCTAGATCACAGGGCTTTGGTGTGGCATGGTTGGACAGATGAATTCCCTGACATGGTGCAGGCTGCAGACCTCCTCTGTGCCCGTGGCAGTGCCTGGCTCCATGGCTCTTTGGGCCACTTTGGTAGGAAGTGGATCTGGCAGGCCACCCTGCACACCCACGTGCGAAGCTGCCACAGGAGTGCAGGACAGCTGCAGGTGATGGGCAACACCTGCAGGAACCGTATCCACCAGACCTGTACAAGCCAGCTTCCAGAAATACTTGCCTAAGTGTGTATTTTTGCAGGAGGCAGGAAGGTCTGGTCCAGTGCTGTGTGTTTTCTACTCAACTCTTTGCTTAGAGCATGCATTACTTCTCTGTTTTTTCTCTCTGCTTTCTCTGGCACTTCTTTCTCTTCTCAGCCGTGTAAGCACAACTTGCTGCCACCTGGTGAGGCCTGTCTGGTGCTACACATCCCCTTGGGCTGAGAGACTTCCCCAGGCTGCCTTCCTACCAGGTCAGCTTTGCCCTGCCTGGCTCCTCACAGGTGCATTTGCTCAGCTGGTACTCAAAAGCAGGAAGGATGTGGAAAGAACAGCATCTAGATCAGAAAATTAAGCAGAAGAGGCTCTTAATGGAGCAGTGGGTCATATATTCTCCCCATGTGACACTGGGGATATCTGTTGTGCAGCGATCCAATTGATGGTGCTCAAAGTGTCCTCTGAAGCTCTTGGGAAGAAACACACAGAACTGGTTTAGTGATTTGCTGTGCTGCAATGGTCCAGCTGGGGTATTGGACCAAGTGGGCTCTGGATTTCCCTCCATATCCAAGAGGTGGCCCAAAACCATGCAGAAAAAATGACCTGAGACAGTTCTTTCTGCATCACAGCCCTTCAGTGCTGCAGAGTGAGGGCCTTGTGACTGCAGAGCACAGGCAGGCAGTTGCCACACAGGAAGACCTTACAGAAGGAGCAAGTTGTGTTTCTGCTGTAGCTGGTGGGGGCATGGGAGAATGCCCTGCAATCACACCAGGAGCCCTCACTCAGTACCTTGGAGGTGGGATGGGAAGCTCTACAGGGAGGACAGGGGGATTGGAGAAGACTTACTCAGACCTCCTCTTTGATCAATAGGGAGTAAGGATCTCATCTCTGCAGGGAGCTTGAGGTTTTTTTCTTTGCAGACCAGGTAGCCAGTGGGCTAGCAATGCTCACCCAAGGCTTTCAGCCTTCTGCACAGGCTCCACCATGCTCCCCTGTCTGTGTTCATCTTCCACTTACCCACTGAAGTGTTAGCCCATGGATGTGGTACTTGAGGATTAATAACTGAAGTCTGCCTCTGGTAGTGATTGAGCTTTGGGGGCTGGTGCTGTACGGGCTAAAGCATTAGACATTCCCACTCCCACGTTCCTATACTGTCTCCATAACCAGCAATGAGCCTGTACAGAAGGGTTCAGCCATTGCTCCCTGACCTGGGAGCAGCATCCAGCCATGCCTTGGGGCAGGACGCTCCAGCACAGCCAAGTGTGGAGCAAGGTGGGTGAGCTAGGACCAGGGCATTTGCAGGCAGGTCCTGCCAGGGCAGCCAGGAAAGTCATTTGTGTGTGGGCTGAATGCACCAGGCTTTGTGTTTGCATGTACAAATGGACATGTGTGTTCATACATGTGCTTGGAGGACAGGGAGAGTGCCCACACCTCACACGCTGTGGGCTTGGAGACGGTTGTCTCTGCTCGCAGGCTCCCCGGTGGGACAGAGGCGCACACGTGATGGTCTTCGTGCCTGCACACCGTCCACGTTGATCTCATGTGCTGAGATTCTCACAGGCACCCAAAGGAGTCATTGAGCTGCATGCTGATCACTGCACGCTGCCAAAATCCTCTGGAATCTGCTCCCCTGCGTCGCCCCGTCCCAGGTCAGCATCAGGCTTCGCTGCAGCAGGTGCTGAAACCCGTCCCTCCTCGCGACCTGCCTCCCTTGCTTTTCCAGCACATTTTCCGGAGGTCAGTCAACCCCTCCCCACCGCTGGATTGCTTTCCTGCCCTGTCCCACCTGCTCCATCCACCCGGCAGATTTTTGGAGCTGGAGAGCAGCTATGGAGGAATATGAGTCTGAAGGAGAAATCAATCCTATCCTGACTGGGACTGAAATCTTGGAAACACCCTGCTCCGATCCAGCAGCTCTCGAAGAACCAGGGCCGAACATGGCACTAGCTATTTCTGGCTGCTGGCGGCTATTCCTGGCCTTGACCCCAAGGTCAGTCTTTTTTCCTCGCCTCCTTCCCTCTGCACTCGGGTGAGCTCAGTGTGGTGTGTGTGCACTCAGCCAGCTATAAATAACAGCAGCCATGGGCGACCTCCGGGAAAGGCACCAAGGGGAAAGCATCCCCAGCTCTGCTGGCAATGAGATCCCCTGGCCCAGCCCAGCTGAGGGCAATAGGGTCCACCTTCCCCCTAGGGGGAATTGGGGTGCTGCACAGCTGTCACTGGGCCTTTTTCATGGGATTTTTAGTTCCATAGCCTCACTCCTCCCTGTAAGCAGCCAGTGGGCCTTTCAGGCTGAGTGATTGCTCATGGATAAGTTTATTTTTTCAACATTTCTCGAAAGGGACTGAAGCTGGACTTGCTGTCCTGCAAGACTCCTGGGTTGGGATATCTTTTTTCCTCCAGATCTCTCTTGTCCTTTGGGGAGGATTGAGCAACCCGATGAATGTGGCAAGGGAAGCGTTCAGATGGAGGCAGCTCCACTGGTGCCAGCATGTGGCCACAGCCTGCAGCTTCCTGAGTGCTTTGCTCCTCACTCTCTGTTTTTCTTTCTCCGCACCCTTGCTGTCTTTTCTCTGCACTCTTCCCCCCTTTCTCATGCTCTCGCTCTGGCTCAGTTTCCCTCTATAGTTTTCATTTCTCCATATTTCACTCCATAGCTACCCTGCGCTCTGATAACTCTCTCTTCCCTACTCCCACTATTTTTGCCCTCTTCCTACCCTATCCTAACCCTTTCTCTCCTTGATGCTCCCTCAGCCCCTCTCTGCAGCTGGGTACTGTTTTGGTTTGCAAATACCAGCTGCCTTGTTTTTCTTGAGGTACAGCAAATGTTTCTGCAGTGTTATGGAGGTCGACAGAGCTGCCGAACAAAAGGACCTTTTCATTTTAGCCGTGGGATAGAGGGTGACTCCACTGCTGGCCTGAGAGGTCAGCACTCAGGTGGCTACCATGCCTACAACCTCTGTAGTGTGACCACTGACCCCCCCCGCCCCATTCCATGAGGATGAAGGGAAAACCTGGTGGTCTCAGGGTCTGGGTTTAGTTGGAAACACCAGGCTTGTTTTTGCTTGTTTCCCCCTCCTGCCTGTCTGCTGCAAAACCAGTGTAATTGGAGCAGGAAATTAAACATTTGAAGCGTTAACGTGATAATCTGCTGTTTTAGGCTTTGTGGGGGGCAGGGAGCTGGGAGCTGGGAATTCTGGTGCTGCACTGACATGCAGAGGGGTTAGAGGACATGGTGCCAATGGTCTCTCCCCAGCAGATCCCACCTTCTTGCCCCAGCTGGGAGAATTACAGTAAGGGCTATTCTGCAGTTTGCTCTGGGTTCAGCTGGTCTTCAGACTCTTGGTTAGTATGGTTGTATTTTATCTTTGGTCCTGGTAGGCTGCACCTCATTGTCTTTGTTGGTGGAATCAGCACCAGTGCTGGTGTGTAGCTGCACGCATCACCTCTGATGAGTTTCTCAGTGTTTAGCTGATGCTGGTGGTGTACAAAGCAGAGAGGGACCTAAGCATGACCCACATCCCCAAGGCCGTGGTTTGGAAATGTTGAGTCTGGAGAAGAGAAAACGCAAAAAAGCTGTAAGCTTTCAGAGATGAAAAAATGTCCCCAGGAAACCAGCCCTTGTGTCTGTGGGGCAGTAAACTCAGGGGGTAAAACACGGTGTGGGAGTTTCAGACGGGGTTCCAGGAGAGATGATCCTCATGGAAAAGGTGGATGGATGTCCAAACTGACTGCCAGGCAAGTAGGTTGGGGTTTCCATCTCTAGAAGTGTTGAAGAGCTGAGCAGATGCTGATGAGGATGACTGCACCAGAATGGGCCAGTGTGTGGAGAGAGAGGTGCATTCCTCTGGGAGAGTTTGGGCATTGGGTAGGTGATGAAGGACAGGTCTTCCAATGCCTTCCCAGAGCTCCTCAGTGGTCTATAAATTTGGCTGGCACAACCATATTATGGTTTTTTTAATTCTTTTTTTTTTTTTTTGTCAGGCTTGGATTGTCAAATAGACGCTTGCATTGTAATTTTTTACTTTAATAGGAATCATTTGTAGCAAGATCTGCTGAGCTCAGCATCCCGGCTCGAGCTTTTGCATTGAGAGTTGCTGTCTTTGCAGATGGATGAGTTTCAAGGATTTCTAAATACACAGGCCTATCTCTCTAAACAAAAGTTCAAATGCTGTGCAGTTCACTGGTTCGGAGCAAATGTCAAAGAGGCAGGACTGGGCTGTCGCCACTAAACAAACCTCTGTCCCATTTTCTTTTGCACTTTGTACAAAATCCTGCACAAGTTTGGTGTGATCAGCCCATTTCTATTTATGGGGTGAAAAAACTGTGGAGCAGAGCTGTTTTGTTTTTTTTTTTTTCTCTGATTGGAGTTGTGAGAATATTGAAGGGAGGAACAGTGCCATAATTGCTGTAAACCCTTTCCCTTTCCAAAAAGCCTTTCAAGGAAGGGACAATGACCTTTCCTGCAAAGCATCATTGGCCTGAGATGCTGAGTTGATGCCTTTTCCCAAGGACCTTAGATGACGATGGAGGTTGCCTGACGTGCTCCCTTATACCAGAGCATGATTAGCATTCTGTCACCTCACTGTGGATGCTTGTCTCACTTTTCCTAAGCAATATCCCAGAATGGGTGCTCTGGAACCACTGGCTGCAGAAGCGGGGCAAGCTCCTGCTGTGCCTCATTGGTTTTAACATGCTGCATCTGTTTGAAAAAAAAAATAAATAGTTGTTTGCGGACAGGGATGTCACCAGGAGATGGCTTGGGGGGTAGTAGTGTGTAACTCCTGTCCTGACCTGATGCCTTTCTCCCTTTGCTGCAGCTCCAAGGACAGGGAGAGGCGAGACTGTGCTTCCCCCAGTGACACTTGTAGCTGAATGGTGAGATAATATTTGGTAGTGCAGCTCTCCATGTCATCATGGACATATTTGAAGGCTCCAAGACTATGTATCATCCCCAGATAGATACTCACTGGCGCCGATAGACATGAGTAGGCAAATCCTTACGCTTCTCCACCTGGTCCAGTTCACTGGCAAGCCAGTGGAGGGAAAGAATCCTCTTCAGCTATTAACCCCTCATGAGAAGGCTTTTTGGGATGAAGATAGCAGCCTGGCGTGGGAGACGGGAGACCTTTTTCCCTGACACCTGCATATGGTGCGACTTCGGCACGGCCTCTCACATCCGGTGTTTTCTGTGTGTTTTCCGAGGTGTTTTGTGTTTGCTCCTTGGCCGGTGCTGGGAGAACTGGATTGGAAAGGAAAGGGATTTTCATACTTCATCTTTTTCTCGCCGGGGCCTGAAACGTGAGCGCCTCCGAGGCGTTGCCGAATGAGGTGGTAATGTGTTCATCAGCTGGGAAATCACCGGACCTCAGAAAACAGGGAGGGGAGAGATGGAGAGACACACAAGCATTTGTGTCTGCCCATCTGCCCTTGGGCAACTCTGGTTCTAGGATGCAGCTGTTAGATGTGGGGAGCACATTGTTGAGGAGCATACCAATGGTGTTGGGAAAGGTCAGGCCTCTACCTCAGTTTCCTCACCATGAGCAGCAGCTACCCTGAAGAGCCATACGGACACGAGCATTCACAAAGATGTGCTGGAAGCAGTGCTCCTCCTCAGCAGTTGAGAGAGACATGAGAAGAGAGAGAACCCAACTCAATAAATGCCTAAATATGCCTAAGAGGTGCCCATAAGAGCCTGCCTGCTTCAAGGCATGGGTTAACCCTTGGCTCTGCCCAGGCAGGAGCACCTTGACGTGGGGAGCAAGGTTGCATTTTCCTCTCCGGATACAGGTCTCATCCATAAGATCTCATGCTGACTCTGGTGGTGCTTTCCTGTACCTTCCCTTTTTCCTGGCATGACTCTTCCTTGACCCATCCCCAGTGCCACCACACACCTATGAGTCTTCTTAGAAATCAAAGCATTTAATTTGTGTTCTCACCTCACTCGCATCATGAGTTTATGGGATCCTTGGATGCAGCACAGGCCCAGCTGTGCACCAAGTGCTGTATGTGTAAATAAAGCAGCTTGAAGTCTCCTTTTTGATTTTGTGGACTCTCCTGCCCTTGCCATATTCAAGAGCCATTTGTTGTCTCCCTTTCATTGCTCTGTACACCTCCTTTCTCTTCCTGTTTATCCACCTCCTTTATAAATTAAAGTCTCAGACTCTACTCTTTTTCTACATCTCATTGCTTTTATTGCCCATCTCTGAACAGATACTCTTTTTCCCCGACTTTTCTTTATGCAGGATATCCAAGATTAATCTGGACGTTACAGGTCAGGGCATACTGTTGATTTACAGCATCACATATTTTATAATCCTGGATTTTTATATATCAGCTAACATATTGTTTGCCATTTTAGCTGTGGCCACAGAACAAAGGCTGACATCACTTTGCTGGCTGTTTTCAGCTAATTTAGGCTGCAGCAATGTGTGTGATTAGTTCAAAATCTCCCTTTCAACATGCGGTGCATTGCATTTATCATCACGCCATGCTTCCTCACTGCCTGGCACTGCCGTTCACTTTGATGGTCTCCCCTATCCATCATACTCTTGATTAGCCTAAATAATATTATCATCTGCCAGTTTTTCCTCCTCGCTACTCAGTCCCTCTTCAAAGCATTAATAAACAGATTATATGCTAAGGCTCATCCAAACAAAGAGGCCCAAAGAGTTGGCAATGCCACAGTTGGTCCAAGCTGCTTTGGCTGCTTAATATAACATTCAGGGTCTGAGACGTGACAAAGGTGATAGCAAAAGGAGACAGAGAAAACTCACATGGTTTTATTACAATTAATATTGTTTTTGTTTTCTGACATGCCTGCAACTCTGCCACATTCACTTTATGAATGGTTAATGCCAGTCTGCATGGCCAAATGTGCTTGTGGTCTTAATACTTCAAAACACAACTGTTCTGCATTCAAATATCAAGGGCCTTTTTTGGAGAATGCTTAGGACTTTGGCTTCATGGAAATTGCATAGCTTAATATGAAGAAAGTGTAAAGTAGTATTAATATGTGATATGGTAAAATTATGGAAGTGGACATATGCTTGCAGTTAGATCAATAGATATTTTTAATGTGTAAAGATATATTTTTTTTTCCCAAAGGGTTTTGTGGTTAGTCTGTATTTTGAGCTTATTGATGAAAGAATAGTATTTATTTTTAAAAGCCAATGATTCAAATCAGGGCAATTTTTTTAATGGGCTGTAACTTGTAAGCAGCATAATAAATTTTCTTTGTCATTTACAGAAGTGTTTCCCTTTGTGTTTGAGATGAATGTGTCTGTCTTTAGGTCAATGGCTCTGGTTTTGCCTACGGTAAATTCTGGAGGTGCTGAGCTGGCCTCTTCAAGGTGAAAACAGCTTGCAACTAAAATGCCTTTAAAATTTGCATTATTTGGGAAAGGAAGCGGGAAGACTGATCACAGCCCTGTTCACAATTTTCCTATGTGTTGCCCAAATTGAAATAAATGTAATTCTTAAAGAACATAGGAAATGTGGCAGAAATAGCACGTCTGTGCTCTGGTCCGTAGCCTCACAGCTTCTTGGAAGCAGCTGCTGCTCTGGCGGCTGCATCAGTGTTAGCAGACCTGTGCTTCATGAAGGTCCCTTCCCATCTGTAGTCAGGGTGGGTGTTTTGTTTGTGCAGTATGCCCTGGCAGTGACTTCCAGTGTTTTTTTTCTTTCTGAATGAAAACACCATGAGAGTTGTGCCTTGTGCTTGCTGTAACCAACTGTCTGATGGTTGTATTGAGCAGCCTACAATTGCGGTGCTGGGTGGAAGAGTAGCCTGTTGCTCCCTCTTCACTTCCCTCATTTATTTTGTTCGTTTTGCTTAGAACTTCACTATGGAGAGGCTGGGAAGTCCGCTGCAGCTTGCTTGCTCCCAAAAAACTCTACATAACCTTTTTTGAAATGCTGGCTGGGAAATGGGAGGAGAGCTCCCACCTTTGTAGGGGGTGCTCTCTCCACTGGCTCTGGCTTTCCTCTTGGCTCAGGCAAACTGTGCTCTTCATGACCTGAGAAAGAGATGCTCAGAGATGAGAGAGGGACTTGGTTGGCTTTATTTGTGTCTTTGCACTCGTGGGACCAAATTTCTGCTCTGACTTTGAGTTCAGTTTGTATCCCTGCTCACCAGACTCCCACTGCACTCCAGAGCCATTGGGACTACTGTTTCTCCAAAATCTTCATTTCCCCTTTTAGAGGATGGTGGTAACTTCTCCTCTGTTCCTATTTTACTCAGTAAATAGGGTGAAAATAGATGAGGTCATTGCTGTCTATGCAGGCAGATTTGGCCTCCATTTTCTGTTTACTAGGACTGCATTAGTTATGAATAATGGTGCGTCAAACTACTCGCTCCAAGCAATTTATTCATGGGATTTGGCCCTGCTTGCTGTCTGAGAGTTGCCTGCCAACAGGATCTGATTTTTAAAATACACTTACAAACATGCAGCCATTTGCCCGATCTGTTTGCAAACATATCTGGGCCTCTGGGTGCTGAGCAGCTGCTCAGCCCTGCTCTTGGGGTGGCACAGCTGGGCTCCAAAAATCACATCCTGGTGTTTCGGTCTGTGGATGGGCAGTGGCCATGTCCTTTGAAGCAATTAAGAGAGGTGGAAGACAGTAAGTCATGGGTGATTTTAAAAAGTCTTCCTTCTCTTTGTGCCCCAGGGAACATCATTATGTGAGGCTGGTGGCACACTCACAATCCCAAACCTTTGAGACAAGATTCCCTCCCTGACCCAGGAGAGACGGCAACAATTTCTAGCTCGTTTCTTGCCGTCTGGCAAATTTTACATCTGATTTTTTGCTCTGTCACATCTCCACAGAATAACCATTGATTTATGTATCCTCTGAGTCCAAAACAAATGCATTTGCTGGATACCTGTATTCTCTCCAAGAAAGGGTCCTGCTCCCCAAACTTGGATTAAAAAGCCAAAACCAAAAAGAAAGCCCCACTTGCTGTGATGTTGGTGGAGAAGGGATAAAACAGCCCCACATGTGATGGGAGGCAACCACAGGTCAGCCCTGCTTGCCTGCTCCTGTTGCAATGTGCAGCGTGCACTGTTCTGTTCCCGGGTATTGCTTGTTTGATTGATTACTTAATTTGCGCGCTTGTGTGATAGTGACTGTCATGCAATGGCTCTTTTGTCATGCTGGACTGAAGGATTTTATTCTTGGGAGACAGTTTAGGCTCTGAGATGCTTCCCGAGAATGCCTGGGCTGTTGTTCCCATGGGCCATATTTGGAAATCCCAACCGTTTCTGCTTGGCCAAAAGCACCAGTTGATTTTAAGGGATGCTTTGTTTGTGTTATTGTGCAAGTTTCTGGCCCCTCATGGTTTTGAAAGGAAAAAAAATAAATTCCCAGCTCACAATGTATTTGTATTAATTAAACAGCGGGGAATTCTCTTCTCCACAGGTTTGATTTTTAGGCTTCTCTCAGGCTTTTTGTGCACAGATTTCCACAAACCTCATTAACATGAGTGGTAGGTGTCACAAAAAGTTGGACAATTTTTTCCTCTCGAGGTTGGTAGGATGCAGCCTGAAGATTAGAAGATTAGGGATGTATTCCCTCCACCCCACCCAGTTCCATTGCCTGCAGTTCCATATCCACTCCGTTGCCTCTCCATAAAAAAGGCTTCTCAGTTTATTAGGGGGTGATTTATACCAGGAGCCTTTCCTAGGTCCTTTGTGCTACTGCCTCTCTCCCTGGATATGGAGGTATTTTGGGAGAACTGCATCCCAGCTAAGACAGCACCTTCCCCTGAGTACCACATCACAACTGAAAGTCTTACTATTTTTATTATTAATGTCTGGAGCTGCTGGTGAACTTGGGAATCCACCTTTGTCCCAGGGAAGTGAGGCAGACCCTGGAAAGCCACGAACAGACTGATGTCAGGTAGTTAACCTGTGCTGCCAGTGGAGAAGGCTGGGTGCTGCAACAGGAGCCCTGTTCAAGCTCTTCCCACCCTGGAGGCTTATCCTGCCTGTCCCAGGCTCTGCTCCTGCAGAAACCCAGTGGCTTTGTTGAAGGGTGGCTCCAGCTTCCAACAGTGACCGCAATGCACCGAGTGTGGATGGAGAGATCAAGGGGAGCCCAACCATGCACTGCTCCCTGTGTGCCTCTGCAATTTCACTCCATTAATCTTCTGTGGTCTCATTTTTGGCTTTAGGGAAATATGAAAGGGATTTTGGAGGGAGGAGGATTACAATCCAGAACCCTCTGGACTGTAGTAGATGCCATGATGTTGCTTGCAGTGTGTGGGACCATCGATTTGGAGCAAGGGACTAAATCCCTCAGCCCACATCATGGCAAGTGCCTGCTTCTTGCTCTAGTGAGGTCTCTGATTTTGACCACTAATTCCTCTCCTTCGTCTGAGAGATTCTCCCTGAAACACCCTGCTTTCAAGGAATCTGTAGGGTTTTTTCTCTCCCTCTCCTGTGCAAAATCACACAGTCAACAAAATCTTTTCCAGTGCTAATCCTCAGCTATGCAGGAGGACTCCTCCAGCCCCGCAATAGTAGGGGAGAGACAGATGTTCAGCAGATAATTAGTGCAGTTGTGCAGCGCCTTCCTGCTTGAAGCCTGGATGCCAGAGCCTCCATGTGAGTTGCTGCGTGTCTGCCTGCATGGCTTTGTGCTGTGAGACATCTTTGGAAAACCAGAGCCAATGGGGCTTGCTGCTTTAGGAGACACCGTACTCCCCAGAAAAGTCCTCTCTTGCCCCAGTTCCCAGACCTGTTTCTGCTTCATTAGCCATTTACACATCGCTGAGCCTCTCTAAAGTCTTTTTCCTATCTGAGGGCTATCCCTCAGAAAAGGAGCTTTTATTTTCTTTTTTGGAGCTTTTCTGAAGTCAAGAGTTAAATTTTGGGATAGAATCAACTCTTTTCCTATGAGCATAGCAGCACCAAATGCAATGAGAAGCAATGAATTTGGCACAGGGCAGGGAAACACTAACAGTTTCTAGAGGTTTCATTTCTGAGTGACATTTCTGAGTGGTTTTCAGAAGCAGCCAGAATGGCATAGGTTGATTTTGGTTGAAAACCAGGGAAGAGGTAGTCCTGACTCCTGTTTGACAGAATATGTGAAGTTGGGTTGCAAATGCTTTGCAGAAACTAGGCTCTTTGGGAACAGGTGGCTCCTTGTCACATTTTTCTCTGGTGGTCATGAGGACCATCATGGGCTTAATTGCTTCCTAGTAATTGGATAGTGTGGATGTGATGGCATCTTTTAAAAAGCCAGGTTATTCGCAGGGCACTGGAGTGCAGCTGGGGGGTGTGATACAAGCCTGTCCTCCTGGTGGGACTCCTACACCAACATCTTAGGATTCCCCTAAGGAGAAACTGGCAGCTGTGGTGGTCAGAGGTGCCCACAGTGTTAAGTGTTTGGTTCTCCTGTGTTAGGACACTTGGAGGTCCTGATGGTTGGACTTGATGATATGAGAGGTCTTTTCCAGCCTTGAGGTTCTATGATTCTAGGTTTTTGTGGCTTATTTCTCCCAGACTGGGAGGAGGAGAGGAGTAGAGATGGGGAGTTTCCCAGGACAGCAGCATCACCCCCTGAGAATGAATACCTCCATCTCTTCTGGTGTCAAGAGGACCTACCCAAATTTCCTCTGTGGCATTCCCCATCTGCTTCTCCCTCCTGACCTCTATTGGATTTTGGACTAGGATGGTTTGTAGAGCTCCTGGCTCGCCTGGTACCTGCTCCCCAGGACAGGGAAAGGGGCTGTGCCTATGGCATCTCATCACAGAACTGGTGAGAGCTCATTGCACACATACGTGCTCCTTTAACATGGTCTCCAGCAAATTTAGTGACTTCTTTTAAATCTTGGTTATTTATTCAGGTGCAGAAGCACTGCTTGCTGTCTGTGTGCTCGTGGAGTGGGGATGGAGATGACCTGAGAGGCAGCTGGCCATGCTCAGGCCAGGAGCTGGAGTAGTTTGCAGGTCAGAGAGTGGAATAGCAACTGGAGAGCCCAAAAATGGAGTCTTATCTTTCCTGTGTCCTCCTTTGGACAGCTGTGTAGCTTGCTCAGTATTCACTCTGCAGCATGAACTGACTGTGTACACAGCACCTAGTGCTGTAAGATTAGTCTTTTGGGTTTTTTAATTTGTTCCAGAAAAACCTTTTTCAACAAACAAAAGAGTAACTTTTGATGCATGTCATTCTTCCCTTCTTGCATATGTTCATTTTTGATTCAAACATACTGTTGAAGTCTTTCTTTCCTCACAGAGCAAAATCCCCTGTAAAAGGGCAGAGGCTGCTTGTGTGCATTTATTTTTACCAGGTCTTGAAATAATTTCTGACTTAAGAGGAGAGAGAGAGGGAAAAAAAAGTCTGTTCCTGATTGAGACCATTGAGCATTACTGTGATAGAACCAAAAATAATAAGGTAATGAGCAGCTCTAACCTTAGCTTAATTAACACATCGTTAAGATCAAGTGCATGGAGAGGTAGCAGCTCTGTGCCACTGTGCCTGGCACAATGCTCTTATGGCTGAACTGGGAGGCTTGTGACCCAAGAAATGCATCACAGTTTATTTCTTATTTAAGTGTTTGTTCTTTAGCCCCAGTGAATAACCTGAGTAATTTCTCCAGGGAGACCTGCGACCCACTCGTAGCAATTTTGAGGTGCAGGGAGGAAGAAATGAGTTTTGTGAGAAAGGGCAGCATGTGATGAGAGAAGGTTTGCTCAGAAGTGCAAGCAGGTCCAGATCTGGATCCTCCTCTGCTGAGAGCAGTCAGGAAAACGGGAGATGACTGAAAGCTTTTAGTGCCAGAGCTATTTGTTGATGTCCGAGGCAGATCGCTTTCTGATCTCATCTCCCTTGCGCTGGGCTTGGAACCAGAAGGAGAGGTAAATGGGTCAAGATTCCCAGGGGAGCAGTGAGAAGGGCCAAAAAGCAGGCGTCCACAGGGGGAAAACAGTCGATTTGGCAGGTCTGGAGTTCATTGAGAAGTTATTGCTTTGGAAGGCACAGGAATATCTGTTGGGAGTCATAGAGGAGTTATTGGTGTTGGAAGTTATGATGTAGAATTATGGTGGAGGATATAGAGACCCTTATAGAAGCTCAGCAAACCTGTGAATCCATCTATCTAAGCACCCTCAATTCCCACTGAAATCCTCTTGGAACAATAATAATCATTTAACAAAGGAAATGGTTTTTGACCCAGACAACTAAATGCATTTCCGCTTAGTGCTTCCCAGCCCTTGCCTGATGCTCAGCCGTGTGTTGAGGTTGCCTGTTATTTTCCCAGACATCAAAGGCTTTGAAGGGAAAAAAAAATGCAACTTGGGAAAAATTGATTGTTTGCCATGAAAAAATCCCCTGAAAAGAGCAGTCTGAAGAACAATTAGCTAGAGGCATGCAATCAGGTTGCCAAGGAAAACAAGACCACATGCGAGGATTCTCCTGGGAGAGGTGATGTAGTGCCCTGCTGGTACAGGAGTGGTTAAGGAGGATG
This sequence comes from Dendrocincla fuliginosa, assembly GCA_035047845.1. Lineage (NCBI taxonomy): Eukaryota > Metazoa > Chordata > Aves > Passeriformes > Dendrocolaptidae > Dendrocincla > Dendrocincla fuliginosa. Next base: position 62,287,640 of record JAWWMO010000096.1, on the reverse strand, counting down.
AGGACATTTCAGAGACCTTAATTGTCCCCTTTACTCAGGTTTTTTAAGGGGTGATATTGGAGGAGGATCTACTTTCAAGTAAGTGCTGTCAGGAGGGGTTAGATGAAACCTGGAGCTTTGCTCTGCCTCTGGAACACCGGGTCTTATCTAATACAAGAAAAGCCCAAAGAGCATCATGCCCTGGATGGAGGGCCTGATCTGGTGTTACCCTCTTTGCTTCAGCTGGGGAGTTGGGGCTCTGAAGCACTGCCTTTCCTATAACTGAATGTGGTGGTACCCACACATCGCTCCTGCTGAACACCTCTGGCACAGACTCCTACATGCACCAGCTATCCTTCTATAAAACTCTGTTTGGGTGATGAATATTTAAAGCTAAATGATAATTTTGGGTCATGAAACTCACTTTCTACCTGCAAGCTGCAACATTGCTTCCTTGACAATGGAGAGAAATAAATCCAGCCTTGTATGTTTGTGTCTGCAGAAGGTATCGCGTGTGTCTGGGAAGGACATGAGTCTGCCTGCAATGCCAACGGGGCCACATGTGAGCACCGAGCTCATTTTGCCATTGCAAGCTCACTCCTTCATTTTTTGTGTATTTTGGACAAAAGAATGATTGTTCTGAGAAGGGATCAATAGCTCACCCAAGTGTTCAAGTTATTAACTCACAAACAAACAGTGCCAGGGCTGATGCGAAGAGGAAGAATGTCAATTTTCTGTGCAAATGTTATTGCAAGAGGCCTTCAAGGAGTGTTTTATTTAGCAAATCAGGGCTCTAGGAGACTTCTGTTCCCTTGCTGGGAGAAGGGAGAGAGTTGGGAAATCAAATCACGTATCTGGTAAAGTGTCACAGGGGGTTTGACCTTCAGGCTGAGGGTCAGCCTGAAGAAACCAGATGGGGTAGGATGTCACGTGTGAGAAGGATTCTTCTCTTTTCCTATCCATCTGCCCATTTATCTTTGCTCCCTCCACTGAAAAGGCTTTCTGTGAGTCTCGTCTCTCCTCATTTTTGGGATATTTACCTTCACAGGCAAAGAATATGAACCTGTCATGATTCTTTCCTGAAGGAAAAAAATGAAGGGCTGTCCTGTTCAAGCCATCCTCCATTGGAGGTGGCTAATAAAAAATGTGGAATCACCCACTTGGCTGCACTCATGACCCTTAGGCCATGTCACCCCAAGGCATGTCAGAGGGCTGTGCCTCATTCTCCTTTGAGTCCTCATCCTCCTTTTGCCTGGTCTGGTGTGCCCGTGTTTTACATTGCCTAAGGTCATTTCAGTCTCACTGCCTTGTGCCCTTAATAAAGAGTGGCAGAGGGCTGGACTGGTGGGCTGGCAGCTGGGGCTGTCCCAGTTCTTAGCAGATCCAGCCATGCATTAAAATCTTTGAAATCCCAGCCCTTTCCCCCTGGTATTTCTAGTGTCAGGAGTGACTCAATATGTAAAAAGTATTACTAAGGTCAGAGCATATGCTTTGAAATCTCAGCTGCCACAGAGGAGGTGGTTTTGCAACACATAAAATGTGGTTGGTGTCTTGCCACATCCCAAGCTTGAAATGTACCGTGCAATGTGCTCCCTTGCCTGATGTTTAGGAAGTAGATGGGGAAAAACTCTATTTCATTCCCCTTCACTCAGGTTTGTCCTGCTGCTAAAAACCAGAGGGGGTGAGGTAGATTTTCTTTAATGTTTTGGTGTGGATCTCTCATGTTGAAGTTTTTGCAGCCAGTGTGCTGAACCTGTACCTTGCAAGTGTATTGCTGTGACACCAAAGAGCACTGTGAGGGCAACAGAGGGGAAATTCCAGGGCTGCCTGCTCAGCAGGTTAATGTGTTCCCTGACAAGCTTCCAAAACCTGGTGTTAGTGTCAGGGAGTGCATGCCTGTAGCTGTCTGTGCCAACCCCTCTGCCCTTTCCTTAACTGGGAGTTGGGTCCTCATTTTGGGGAGGCAGTGCACTGCTTTGACCCAGCATGGGTGCAAGGGAGGGCCTTCTGCCCATCTAAGCCCCTCACTGAGCATCACCAAGAACAGCCTACTCCCTCTTCCACCCATAAAACCTTATGGGTGGCAGGTCCCCTGGAAAACAGAGCCTGGCATTTTCAGGGAGTGTGCATCCACTTTGCCTTTACACGTCCATAAAAGCAGAGTGGAAAAGCACCTTTCTATTGCCACGTAAACATCTGACATTTAAGGAAAAAATGTGCAATTAAGGCAAATAATTCAGTGGTGAGTTAGCCCAATCCTGTATGGTCGTGCTCTTGTGATAACTCTGTTTCCATAATCCTCTGGGGCTGTAATGGGCCCTGCCCACAGTGGTACAGCACAGCCTGGAAGCTTTGTTTCCCCACAAAAGTAGCCTGCCAGGTTTTGGGTTTCAAGGGTGTACAGTGCTGATGCTGTTTGGGTGAGTAAGGCAGAGGAGCCCAGTTTATCTGGGCCCAGCCATTGCTCTACTGCTTGCTAAATCACATCTCACAAGCTGGGTTTTTAGATCCTGATGTCCCAGTTGCTGGAAGCAACAGATGTCATGGCAAACCCACTTGACTGCACCATTGTTCCCTTATATGCCCCTTGCTCACATGCCTGCACATCCCAGGCATGCTGTTATAAGCATTGCAGTGTCCAACCTGCTGATGAAAAGCCTTTTCCTAAATTAGTGGTGGAAAAAATAGCAATGGCATTGGGTTCACATCCAGTGAACTTCTTCTAGTGCCCATTTGCCATGCAGCATCATGCTGGGCTCCTGTGAGGAAGCACATGATATGGGTGATGCCTTGCTGAGTAGCAGCTGTGTCCCAGAAAGCAGTTGTCTGCAGTTTTGTGTTGCATTTCTCACCCCCTAAAGCTCTTATTTTCAAACATAAGCTGGTAATAACTTGCTGCTGCACACATCATGCCCTGACTCATACACCAGAAGAGTTCAGAGCTGGGGCAGTGAGGACAGACACATGGTTTGCAGGGTAGAAGAAGTTGTGTATGGTGGCAAAACAACAAAAACTTTGCCCTTGGATGAAACAGGAAAACGTGGCCATAAGGTCCAACACTTTATTTCACATGCAGCAATTCCTGAAAGAAAAAAAAAAAAAAGAATGAGCCCTTCATGTTTTTGCAGAGCTCTGGTCCCAATCAAATAGCTGGACTGGGAGAGGCATTAGAAAGTGGGGGAACAATCTCATGTTAGCCCATTGGGAAAGTTAATAGACATTTTCCATCCCAAGTTTGTAGGATTCTGGGCTTTTTGCAATAGCTGTTTCACTTAAACCACAGCTCTGCGCATTGCCTCGCTCAAACTGACAGCTCCTTCCCCTCCAGCGGCCCCGCTTGTCTCATTAAAGCTCCCACCTTTCCGCTGCTCAACTGAAAATCAACAAAGGGAAATTTAGGCTGGATATCAGGAACAATTTCCTCAAGTTGACCGTGAAAGTGCCTCCAGGGAGGAGCAGCAGAGGGTTCATTGCTCGCAGTGTTTAATGGGTTTCCCATCTAGGTGTGAGAGGGAGGGCAGCCTGGGCTTGGAGATGTCCAGACAATGCTGGGCATCCCTGGCTGTGGGCAGTGGTCTTGCTCTATTTTTTGCTCATTCCCCTAGGGAGAAGCAGAGCAGGTGTTGCCGC
>JAWWMO010000096.1:62264628-62280105 GCA_035047845.1 Dendrocincla fuliginosa | reverse complement strand
CCCAAAACACTCTGCATGCACCCCTTGCAGACCTTTCCTTTCCTGTTCCAGTCCCTGTGACTAGTTTTAAAATGTATCGGAGCCTGCCTTTGTGTTTTGCTGAGTTTAGTCTGCTTGTCTTTTCTCTCAGTGTCCCAAAACAGCTGCTGAATGAAAGGCAATCTTTTTCTGATATTCAATACCATAAGCAGGAGTGATTTGAAAATGTGTTGATTCCTTAGACTGTGGGAAAAAGACCTGTACTGCTGGTAAAACTGGGCTGAAAAGTAATGTGGTTTTTTTTCAGGGTGTTTTTTTTTTTTCTTTTTTTCAATGGGTTCATAGAAAAACAACTCATATTTCTTCATTGCTTTGAATTTTCCCTAGAGCCTTCTAGGGGGCTGAAGTCTTGTATTTCTACACTTGTTTGCAGAGATGGCAAAATACAGTGGATTCACACAAAAGCCTCGGATTTGGCAGCATTGGAAAGAGGGGATCTATGTAATGCCCTGAAGTGTCGTCCTTACAGCCCACAAAAGCCAGACATCCCAATGGGAGCCCAATGCCAAAATTAGCTGAACTCACAACCACATTAATGGGGTGAAGTGGCTGTCCCACAGCCAGTGCTGGAGGAGCTGTGCTTCCCAGCCCTCGCTTTGACGCAGATGTTTTGTGTCACAGTCACGTCCACTGGCAGCAGTGCTGGGGCTTCCCATTCCCCACACCTTCAGGGCATCCATGAGGGAATTGCTCCTGCTATCAGGGTAGACCCTGCTGGGCAAGTGTGGGGTGAGATGTTGATACCCAGGCTTGGTCCGGGTGTTGTGCTGCCGGCTCTGTGTAGGCTTTCCCCATCCAGCCAGCAGCCTCAGGTCCTCTAAAGATTGCGTGTTTGAGATATGTATAATATTAGTCCGTGTCAAGCCTATGCTTTCCAGCACTGCTGGCTTGGGCTTTTGCAGACTGGCTTGCTGTCATTCAGCCATAGGCCGTCTAGGTTAGCTTAATGAGGAAGCCAGACTAAGATGAAATAATTAATGCAGCTGTAGAGTGGAGATATAGGAGTCTTTGGGGAATAAGGGAGCTGGCCCAAATCTTCCTCCCCAAGCAAAGCGCTCCAGGCCTTTGTGAAGGTTCGGAATTACTCCATTTCCACTGAGTGCTGAAGGTGGGTCTGTCATCCTTCCTACACAGGATGCTCCCAGGTGCTCGCCAAATCAGCTGCGTAGGCACAGGGGTCTGGACTGGGTTCAGGGCAGCAGCTGGACTGTGGCTGGGAGGTGGGAGCATTGTGGGGGGTCACAGGTGTTTTCGGAGGGTAAAACCCCCATAATAGGAGAGAGGAGAGCAGTGCTGGGCTCCGGAGGATGCTCTCTGGTTAGGATCTTCTTCTTGGCTCCAAGAGTTGGGACGTGGGCCAGAGACCACTCTTTTGGGGCTCGCCCTGGTCCAGCAGAGTGAATGGGCAGTGTCATGGAAAGACACCCACTCACACTGTGGTCCTGCTGCTCAGCACGAGCCCAAATTAAAAAGGGTTTATTTAGTAAACCCATTCCAGGATAAAGCTTTTGATTTATAGGCACCCCGATAGCGCTCCAAGGAGGACTTGTACAACTTTAACTGCATTTTCTCAGCATCACACCAGCCCAATAAAAGAGAGTTCATATGCGCTGCACAAATTCTCACTTCCAATATAAAAAGGGTTTTATGAGACTGGAAGTCTCGCTGGCTCTGTGGGGCCGGTTGTATTGGCGGATACTCCGCATGACAGACCCTCGATTCCTCTTTGAGTTGTCAGACTTCAGTAGCATTTACAGCTATTTAGCTATCAAATTTTATGTGTGGCTCTGAGAGAAATGTGTCTTTTAAATACTGCTCTGTCTCATAAACAGCAGTGTGTTAAACCATGTCAATGGTGCAAGCAGTTCGTGAAGCCCTCCAATGCAATCGCCTACAGCTCAGCTCGTTACCTGAGCGGTAAAATGCTGAACAGCTCACCAAGTTAATTTCTTGAGCCAGTTGCCTTGGCTGGGCATCAGCTTGCCAAGCAAAAGCTTGGCATGCTCCAGCAGCCCAGGTTAGGGTTATGTTTTAGCTAGGATCTGTAAAGCCCCATTTGCTCCGTGCTCACTTGGACAAAGATGTGGTGTTTGTCTTCTGTGCTATGGTTATGTCAAGAAGCCACCAGCAAGATCACATCCCTGATTTTCCAACCCAAAATTTCTAAGCTCACAATCTTCTCCTTTCTGCAGAAAGACTCTTTGGTCTTCCCTTTGATCCTCCTCATTGGGGAAGGAGCTGGAGTCAGGACATTCTCAGGGTGATAACCTTGACCATGACCATGGCCATGACCATAACAAAAACCTCCAAACCTCCCCCTAGGATATCCTTTTCCTGTCACTTTCCCCCTCTGTGCTTTTCCCCGCAGGGGAACTGCACGTACCACACTGCATCTTCATTCTATTTATTTGGTGACCCCAGCTGAGACTGTTTGCATTGGATGAGAAACAGAAGCTTGTTTGACCTCTTTGCCAATAGTGCAATCCCAGCATCTCCAACGTTTGAGAGATAATTTACAGACTCTGAGCAACGGTTCAGAGGTGAGCCAGACGTGAGCTTTCAGACTTTTTTATTTCCTTCTTTTCTCCTTTTTTTTCTCTTTTCTTATGATTATTTTAGCATGAATTGGTAACTTTATGTGTGTTTTCAAGCCTGCGCCACTTGGAAGATGAAGGTGGTGTGAGGAGCCCGGGCTGTGGCCACCTTCACCCCAAGGCATGGGGTAACGAGCTGCTTGCATGTCTAATTACTGCCGTGCGCTGCAGACTGGGAGGTTTGCTCTCCCATCGCTGCTGTTTCCATGGGCAATGAGCTGGGGGACGGTGAGGAAAAATATATATGTACGTGTGCAGCATGGTTATTTTCAAATACGAAGTTGCACCTGCAAAAATAGAAGCCAGGAAGGGACTGGCGAGCAGCTCGGAGCTGGGAGGCGCCATGCGTGCACAGCAGGGATGGAGACAGCGTCTCTGAGTTTCTTTCCCATGCTCGTGCTGCCTGATAGTTTTAGCGGACATTACTTTTCCTCCTGCTTGCATTTCAATTAATCATCTGCTTGTCAGCACTCTTCCCCCCAGCTCCCCTCCCCGCCAAGTCTCGGGGAGCAATGCGCACACATGCAAGCGCCCATGCACGCAGCCTGCGTGCTGACGGGCTTGGCCTCTCATTAATCACTTACTGGTGTCGTGTGAGTCAGTCCCCACAGAAGGAAGTCTGGAAAAGGGGAAGACAGCCATCTCCATGGTCTCCACTTCATTGATGGGGATGAGCTGAGCACAGAATCTCACCCTGGTGCGTTGTAGTCCCATGGTCTGTGTCCATCTCCGTGGTCTCTCTCCGTCTCCATGGTCTACATCCCGCTCTAGGCAGAGAGCTGGTCAGATTTGTTCAATCAGATTTTGCTTTCCAACGTGTTTGAAAAGAGCATTGACCAGGGCCATACCCCTCGGAATTTATAGCGGGCTTCTTTATACTTAACTTTGCTTGACAATGGCATACTTATCCATCCATCCATCCATCCATCCATCCATCCATCCATCCATCCATCCATCCAGGTGAGAAGCGATGTTGGGAGGTCTCTACTCCAGCCTCCTGCCCCAGGCAGAGTAAATACTGAGTGCGGACCAATTTGGTTTGCCCATTTGGGTTTTAAAAGCTTCTAGGTCTCACAGCCTGTTTGGGTTCATCTTCAGCAGGTGACTGCTATGGGAAAATGTCTTCCTTACAGCAAGCCTGAACCTCACCTGTTGCAGCTCCTGCCTCTTGTCTCTCATCTTTTTACCACAGAGGAAAGAGTCTGTCTTCATCATCTCAGGGATCTCTTGTCAGATTGCTGTTTGATCTCCCAAGCCTGTAACTTCTTCAGTCTGCAAAAGCCCTTTTTTCTCAATCTGTCCTCTGTGCCTCAGCCTCATCACCACCCTGATAGCCCTTCATGGATCTGCTGGAGGTCAGAAATGCCTGTCTTGTACCAGGGCCTGAAACTGGGCACAATGCTCCAGATGTGGTCTAAGGACTCTTTTTTCCATTTAATTCTTCTTTTCCATAGCGGATCTTGCAGACCCTGCCTAGGCATATACTTGGCATCAAATTTCCCTCCCAAGTGTAAAAAGTTGCCAAAAAATATGAAAATTAATGAAATGTGGGGGTGTGTGTGTGCATGTTAGTGTGTGCAGTTATTTAGACATGATTCCTGTTTTGAAGATTCAGTAGATTTTTTTTTACTAACGCTTTTCAAGAGTGTGTTTAAGAATAGGAGTTTGAGCCCAGCACAAAGGTGCTGCTCTGCTCATGGTGGGAGCCGTGCCTGCTCCCTGAGCTGTCTTTGACTTCCACAGAGATAGTGAGCAGATGATTTCTTTTCCTTCCCCCTGTCCTTGCCCAGGGTTTCTTTTCAGTAGCGCTCTAACTTTTCATCTTCCGGGAAGAAACTTCTTTGGGAGTCAGTCAGGATCTGCACCAGTCAGGATCTGCAAGGGCTGGTGCACGCTGATGCTGGGAGGTGCTGGAGCTGTAGATAGCTGCTTGACAGGAATGAGGAGTGCAGCCAGAGCTGGAGAAAGAGAGTACAAATGCTTTAGGAAAGGTTAAAGAAGACTGGGAAGCACAGGAAAGCTGCAGGGCAGGAGGCAGAGCATGTTTGAGTCAGGGGCTCACAGGAAGAATGGGTCTCAAGGGCAGGGAGGGAAGGGAGCATTTGTTAGAGGTGAGCATCCCAGTGAGCATCCCAGTGAGAAGTTGCTCAGTATGAGGTTGGCTCCTTCCAGAAGAGCTCATTGTTCGAGAAAAGAAAATGGTGCTCAGACAAAAGGTGAGGATAAAAGAGGGGAAGCCAGAAGCAGCAGTGGGAGATGAGGGACTAAGCGAGCCATGGCAGTCATCCCCTTGCTGGGACTGGCTCTGTGGCCACACTGAAGTGTTTTCAGTCTTCCTGAGTTCTGCAGAAGGACATTAGCTAAAGCATATACCTGGCAGTAAGTCCAGGATGAGCCACCTCCATGTCCTTGGGGCGGAGAGCTGGGAATTGAACTGAATCCTTTTCTGTGCCAGGGAGATGGAAGTCAGGCATCAGCTCTCCATCCAGACAGCATCAGAATGCGCTCAGGCAACCAGAAAGGAGCAAAACCAGGGGCAGAAATCTGTTTCCCCACATTTGCTGCTCATCTGTGGCCCTACCCTGTGGTGATTGCAGAGAGCTGATGCGTAGGAACAGACCTGACTCTGGCTCAGCTTTTCCTTTGTTCTGCTGTTGACAAATATTCAGGGATTGAAAGTGAAATATTGTGCTTTCCTCTTCCAAAGGGAAAAAGAGGAAAAAAAAAGAAGGGAAGAGAAAGAGCCCCTCTTGCACGCTGCACCGCCGAACCCTCGTCATCCTGTAGCAGGAGGCCAGCACACATGAATATTCCTGTGCAATATGCACGAGTGATGAGCCCCATATGCAGGCCTTGGGAGAAATTAAATGTTTTCTACAGCATTTTCCAAAAAGCCGTTCTATCAAAGTGCTCGGTCGGGAGCCAAAAACGCCCCAGCTTTCGCGGCCCCAGCTGGTTGACACTTTTTTATTATTTTATTTTTAAATGCTGATGAATATTTTCTAATTAGAAAACAAGCCCTCCCCTAAACTGAGTCTTGCCCCAGTGGTTGGAGTTGAGCCAGAGTTTGCAAGGGGGCTGGAGGCCACTGGGGACTCCATGGCAGCTCTTGGCTGATGGTTTTTTTCTTCCTTCAGTGCTTGAGCTTGCAGGAGGAGTCCTGAGACAAAAAACACACGTGGTCCACACCTGCCCTGCCATGCCTGGTGGAAGGCAGCCGGCTGGGCAGGGGTGGCACTCTAGTTCCTATCTCCTGCCTGGCCCCTAAAAGAAGGGAGGAATGAGCACAGGCTCCAGGCAGGAGGTTTGAAGAACACCAGCCTCCCAGCAAGGAGATCAATGGGGTGCAGGTGGGCAAGGGGGCTTCCAAGTCAAATTTGGCTTTACCAGGCCTGTCCTTCATATACTGGCTGCTTTTCCTGCAAAGGTGAGAGAAAGCAAAGTTGTGACATGATTTTAGGGGTGGAAGGGATTGGGAGATTGCAGGAGGGAGAAGGGACCCTGATGAGAGGCAGATGCACAGAGCGAGACTTGATGCTGGCTCTTGTCTTGAGCTCAGGGACAAAAATTCTTGATAGTTTTAAGGCGTAATGATGCAGAGTTAGAGAGGAGCTGACCTGTAAGGAGTGTAGGGATGGGATATAGGTGCTGTTTTTGTGGACTGGCAGGAAAAAAGAACCTGGAGAATCCAGTGAGAGCCTAGCTGGTGGGGCAGGGTGATGAGCAGCAGTCTGATGTGCACCAGTGGTGCAGAGAATGTGGGTCCAAGCAGAAGGAGCATCAAACACTCCTCTGCTTACTCCTGGAGTCTGGTAGCATGGCCACCTCCAGACTCACAGGCCCTAGAATTGCCTCAGGATGAATTTAGGCCTGGATCTGTGGTCCTTGAATGCGAGTCTTCATGGCAGATCACAGAGGCTACTTGCATTCATGTTTAGCACTCGGCTTTGAGGGTTTACTAGTGGAAAAAGTGCCTTGGAGTAGGAATACTGGAAGCAGATGCCTTTGCCTCCAGACTCCTCTCTGGCAGCCACAGGGGTTGAGAGTGGAGCAGAGCTCAGAGACCAAAGCTTACGTGATGGAGAAAAAGCTGTTGGGGTCTTGCAAAGTGGGACCTCTCCCAGGTGAGTTTTTTTTTGCCATATAGCCAAGTTGGCTTCACATTGTTTCCAGTGTAGGTAGGTGGGAGTGACAGTATATCCACCTTGGATGCTGCATCCCACAAACCACAGGAGAGAAAAAACAAAGAAAGGAACTGTGCAGGGGGACATCACTAAATCAGTTCTAGGGCTTGGTATCAATGTATGCATCTTGCCCACCTTGCAGGGCTGAAAACAAATTGGATTTTAATCCAATTTCTCCTGTATTGAGTATTCATTTAATTCTGCTGGCTTTACATAGCAAAATCTTCCTCCAAGTGTACATTTTCTTGGCTTTCTTTTCTGGAAAGAGGCTGAGACCCAAACGCAGACTCACACCATAGCTCACCTGGCAGTGGCAACATGCAGTGATGCTGGGCTTGCCAGAGCTCATTGCTAATCACGAAGAGCTATGTTCAGTGGGAATCCTCTTTTCCAAAGGGGTATTTTGTTTCCCGCATGGTGGCTGAGCCCGCCACATCACCTCGGCAAGTGTTTCAGTGTACAGCCACTCAGTCCTCCTCTTTGCCCCATGGGAATTGCTTCCCTGATGTCCCACAGCTAATACCCCCGCACAAACATGCTAATTTAAGAGCTGTTGAAGCCCGGGGGCAGCAGGAGGTCACAGTCAGCACAAACAGATGGTGTTTTGTCCTTGATAATTAAACTTTCCTGTAGTTTTGGGCGAGAGAATTTCTTGACTTTTATTTCAGCGCAGCTGCCTGGGCCAGCTCTCTCTCTCCCTCCTCATCCTCTGCTCACTCTCAGCAAATGCCGTCTGTGAAGTCTGGGGCAGAACCCCAGGGATGGCGAAGGTCTCCACGGGGTTTCAGAGGTGTCCTCATTGGCCCCTTGTGCTCAGCCCATATGCCCTGCTGGCTCCAGGCTCCAGCAGTCAGAGCCTCTCAAAGAGGCAGCAGTTGGAGGCCAGGTAAGCAGCACCAGCCTGAGGTGCCCCCAGCCCATTTCAGCAATGCTATTCAGGGAGAGACCCTGGGCTTCTGCCTCTCTTTGCTGCTTTTTCCTTTCCACCAGCTCCATTCAGGCGATGCCAAGCTGAGAGGGGGCAGTGGGGAGGGAGTCAGTGAGGTCCTGCTTCAGACTGAGGCAGCAGTGATGACAAGACTCCTGTTGACTCTTGTTGGCCAGTGAATAGGGACGTTTAGAGGGTCAGACAGAAAGGAGACCATTTCTCCCCACTACTTTACCGGTTTGCAAGCAAGTGGGGACAGGCACATCACCCCAGTCCCACTGCCAGCCTTAGGCTCAGTTCTGGGCCAGACCCCTGCGTCTACCATGTACTGGCAGCAGAAAGCCCCCTTCAGCATCACCTACCCCCACACGGGCTGCTCCCACTAAAGGCCAGGATTAGTTCCTCCCTTCAATGCCACCCTTTTCACTTGTTGTCTGGGCATTAGAGAGAACCCCCATGCCTCAGGTTACCCCTTCTGTTGCCTGATTCAAAAACTGAGTGGTGCTGTGATGTCTGGAGACAGTCTCCAGCAGGCTGAATGGGGCATGCTGGGCACCTGTGGGACCACATGGAGTGAGTGGGGTGATGCTACTGCGTGGAACCAGGGGAAGCAACAAGCACCACACCCCATCTGTCTGCAATGTGGGCAGAGTTTCGGTCCAGTCTTCTTTTCCCTGCCAAAGTTTTGGGCAGCTTTCTTGCAGTGGGGAGAGAGGCGGGGGGAGTCCATATGCACATGGAGGACAAATGTCCTCACTATAACACCTGTCCTGGACACTGCAGCAGCTTGTGGGCTGGTGACCCCAGGCTGGCTGGTGGCCTGAAGGCAGTACAGGCACCACTGTATAGGATGCTGCTGCCCCATTGAATTGTCTGCAAACTCATGCCCCAAGTGCTCTGTGGGTGTTTGGAGCTGCAAGCCTGCATGGTGGTCATGCAAACCCACAAGTCTGAAGCCATCAGGCACAACCCACCATGACAATCACCCTTGCAAAGCCTGCTGAGGGGAGCCCAGGACTGCAGAGGTGGGGTGGATCAAAGTGTGGAGAGGCTCTGTCACAGCTTGCTCAGGCACAACAGGGCAGGCCTGGGGGTGGCTATGGTGCAGCTCTGTGCATTTCCCAAGCAGGCATCTGCAGAGCAGCTTGGTGAGCATACAGACATTTTGTCCCAGTGCCTTTTGTCCCACTTGCCCACCCATAGCACCACTTCTGCTTTTGGAGCATCCCATATGGTGAGGACCCCCTGGACTCTCCGCACCCTGTGGAACAGCAAGTGAGAGGGGAGGGCTGGGGTAGGCTCACAGCCTGGCCAGAGCTGGTGTCCTTGCACTGTCCTGGTGCTCACCCTATGCCATTTGCTGTCCCCCATGGTCCACTATGCTGGGAAAGAGGCACACATGCCAAGGGATGGAGGGAGTTCCTGTATAGGGCGGATGGTTTGCAGAGTGGGGACACCAGCATCTCCTGTGGAGCCTGGACAGGGAAGTACAGCAAGCAGGGACCAGTGGGGAGCACACAGTCCCCAGCATACTGAGCTCCTGCCTCCAACAGGGTTTGCTGCCCGGCCTGGAAGCTCCATGGCTCCTGCCTACCCCATCCTCCTGCCAACTCGTACTGCAGGCATGGGGGAGAGATGAAGCAAAGCAAAACAAATCATAGTCACTGTCCCTGGAGGCACTTAGGGACATGGTTTAGTGGTGGACTTGGCAATGTTAGGTTTACAGTTGGACTCAGTGAGATCTTTTTCCAGCCTAAATGATTGATTCTATGATTCCATGATCCCAAGACTTCCCTGGGGAGGCAGCATCAGAGTCATTGGAGTGGCTTCCTCTATGCCAAGACAAAAAGCCCAAACAAAAAAGAAAGCTAAAATTAAAATGCCCAAGAAGCTTCATACAACTGAATGTGCCATCACATACTCCCCCAGCTGCTAAGCCAGTATCTTATTCCCTCCCTGGACAAGATGGGCTGCCAAGGTCTCTTCCAGCGCTCTTCACTCCAATCCTGCTGGTGTTCCTTAGTGCCTGCAACATAACTTCAGACTCTCATCCTCGTCCAGCTGTCTTAACATGCTGGCAAAAAGCAAAACTGCCTTGCTTTCTGAGCAGCAGTGCTGTGGCCTCAGTCCTTGCCTTTGTGATTTCATTTGGGAATGAGCTGTAGCTCTCTCTGGCTTGGGAACATCATCACCAGAAGGTTTACTGGGGCCAAGCCAGTAAGGACCTGTCTGTGCTGGAGGAAGAGGGTCTTGCAGGGTGCAGGGGCCAGCAACTGGATTGGGGCAGCAGTTGGCAATTTTGCCCTGCTTGCCCTTGTGCTTCTGCAGCTGTGTGGAGCCCTTCACCTCTCTGGTGTGGTGGCATTCAGGTGACCCCAGCACCAGCGACCTCAGCCCCAATGTCCACACTGGTGTCCAGCCCCTTGCATGGGTGCTGCAGAGCACAGACCTCCAGAGGAGCAGGTTTGAGCCAGTAACAGATGGAGTCTTCATGTTTGAAGCAAAACCCTGTGTAACCTGTGTCTCCAGGTGCTATTGAGAGGGATGCTAAAACTCCTGCAGCCAGACACCCTCCGAAATCCCTACTAGCAGCAACCATTCTCCTGAGATTTGGCAAGACTTGGAAACACCATGCTGCTCTATGCAATGTCTGCTGTGCCATGGGCATCCAGCTGATAGAGGAAGTTTGGCCAACAAGCTCTGTCTGCCCTCTCTTTCCACTTTGTCTTGTTTAGGACAGTGCATGAGTATGCCTCAGTCTGAATTTTAATACTAGGATGCTTTTCTCTGCCCTGGAGCTTTGTGTCTTAAGGGGTGTTGGATATTTCATAAAGCAGCCTAGTCACAGAATCTCCTCAGGACAGAAAGCAGGGTTGTGAGCAAAATGCTGGGTAGATTGAAGGGCAATGCATCCCCGCAGGCAAAAATAAGAAATGTTGCCAGCATTTAATTGGAAATCACAAACCAAACCTGGAGTGAGGCACCAAGACCTTCCTTAACTATTTGGGGTTGTTTGCTCAGAGTTTGGGAGTTTGGTTTTGATTTTGTGGTTTGTTTTTTATTTTGTTCCACATCATTGATATTCTGTTTGTGGGTGGAGACTGGAAATTGAAGTGGTGAAATTCAGTGTGATGCCAAGAGCTCCATCTCATAGTAATCACAGCCTGGAGGGGCAGAATGAGCAGGATCTGCTCCCAAATATGCCTGTTTTGGGTGATTCCTCCAGTTTTCAAAGAGGAGAACTCAGAAGCACCTGAACCACAAGCATCTCCAATCTTTAATCTCCCTCCCTTCTCTATCTGATCTCTCTCTGGCATGGTACCATAAAGTCCATGCCATCTATGGGAAAACACTGCTCAAGACCTCATTTTTATTGAGGCTCCAGATAAAACGCACTGGCTTTGGCAGTTCTTTAACAGAAGCAAAGATCCAATTGATTCCTGAAATCTCTCTCTGCAGGGAGCCAGGAAATGCTCAGTGCAGAAGAAAGTTGAGTAAAAAAGGTGGGGAAAAATTACATTTCCCATTGTCGGTCTAAGGTTTTTCCATCTCAGAGGCTGTCCTGGTGTGGACGTGGGGTATGGAGGAGTGGAGGGCTTGGATATGACAGCTCGGCTGAGCTTCCTGCCCAGGTGGTACTGGTGTCCCTAAGAAATAGTCCTGGGGCAATAGTACTCCTCAATCTCTGCCATGGGGATTCAGACTCCCTCCTGCCTTGCTGTGCTTTCTCATGGTGCCAGTTTTGAAGACTTGCAATGCTTATTAATATTCTGTTCTTTGTGTTGTCTTTTATCACTGCTGGAGCAGATGGCTGGTCTTGGACTGCTGCCCTCTACTTGAAATAAAACTGGATAACATGGTGGGAGTTGTGAGGACAGGTACAGGCTGTGGGAAACATTCCCGTCAAAGCTCTGAGTGGGAGGAGGGGATGGGCAGCAGCAGCATTACCCCACAATGGATGTGGCACCGAGGGCTGTTGGTAGGCAGGGTTGCTGGAGAGGTTTCCATCAATGTACCTGTCCAGTGCTCTCATGACACTGTGCTCCTGCCTGTCCCTAGGAATCACGGCACCCAGTGTGTGTCCACTGTCCTATGAGGGACAGAGGTGGTCTGCAGTCCTATTGCAGTAGGGCCCGCTTGGTCAGTTTGAAGAGCTACAAGGTATGGTTTGAGAGGAGAGGACACAACTTTGCTCCAGGAGCAAAGATTCCCCAGCCCTTGGAGCTGCAGGTTGAAGATCTTGCCCTGCTGGGCTTTCCACACCTCCCTGCCCTAGTGGGAGCATGCCACTGTAATCCATGGGAGCAAGAAACTGTCCTGAGTGCCAACGTACCAGTCAGGCAGGTTTCCAAACAGCCTGAGCCATTTCATGGGTTTCTTGTTCTTCCCTAAACCATACCAGCTCCCTCTGGAGCTCCTAAATTCTGCAGTACCTCCTGCAAAGCAGTTCTGATTTTGTCTGAGCTGCTTTATTCATCCCCATGGTTATGGGGAGAAGCTTTGATCACTGCTTTTCTCACTGAGACAACCTATCTGTGACATCCAGGGAAGTTGGAGCAACCCTGGGATTCAGCAGGTATGTTGGAGCCAAGAGCCCTGCAATTCTATGGCTGTTTTCAGGGGCATGTCTTCAACCAAAAGAGCTGGGAAATTTTGTGAAGACCATCCTTCCACCTTTTGTCCCTCTCTTAGACCACAGGGAACCAGTGGCACTTAGAAGTTTGGCAGAGACACAGGGATGGAGGTGCTCTACTGTGGGGGACTCTTTCCTCTAGAGCATCCTCTTACTTGGGGCCTCTGTTTCATTACCAGAAAGGGAGAAGGTGGAGGGAGGAAAATCACAGTCCATGAGAGCCATGAGTGAATTAATTTCAGCTGGCCCCAGTCATCCCTATGGTGCTTATGGACCAGGAGGGCAGTGCTAATTGCTCTATTGACGGTGGGGGTTTAAATTAGATTTAAGAAAGCTTTTCAGACAGCAGGGATTCTGTCTCTGCAGGTAAGGCTTTCTGATAGCAAGTATTAAGGATATTATAAAGCCCCTCTCTTCTCTCTTAAGCAGCAAAGTGGAATTTAGTGCTGACGGAGCACTGTAGGGCAAGAACGTTTTAGGGCTGTTAGCAAGTGTCTGACTTAGTTACAGCTATTTTTTTCCTCTCCTTTTCATTGCCTTACTGCCAGGAGTGATCTGAAAGGAGGAGACAGCACTCAGTGCTTTCTGGTGCTCAAGCACTGCTCCCAGGGCTGCCCTCCTGCACACAGTGCTGCCCACAAGTGGTGCAATCCCCGGGGAACTGGAGGGAGTCCTGCTCTCTGCAGTGCTTCACTGCTCATCTCAGCATCATGCGCTGCGGTTTCGGAGGAATGGCATCTCGCTGGAGGCATCCTGGATCCCCGAAGCCAGGGGAAGCAGTGTCAGGATCTCTGACAAAGGGCTAGACTGAGGAATCGAGAGTGGCTTTGATAAAGGCCTTTCTCCTTTGGTAATGCTGGGGCCCAGGAGGTGTCTGCGCAGAGTGTGTCCAGTGCAGTGACACTGTAATGGCTGCAATCAATGTCTGCACTACAGGTGTAGCATCACACCTCTGGAAGGGGCAGATTGTGACCTCTCCTGCAGGATAGGTGGGCTGCAGTGTCAACGTCTGCAGTACAGGTGTGCAGTTCCACCTACACTTGGCATCTGTGGTACAGGTGTACTGCAGGGCAGGTGTACCAGAGCATTTGTAGTTGGTGTGTGCAGTACAGGTGTACCATGGTATCCATAGCTGGTGTCTGCAGTAGAGTTGTACCATGGCATGTACAGTCACTGTCTGCAATACAGTCACATCACAGTGTCTGTGATAGGTGCCTGCAGAGTTCCAGGCTCTGGGCAAGGCTGCAGGGGAAGGAAACAGCTAAACAGAGTTTGTTTTCCCCCAGTTCACCACTTCAGAGGCAGACCCTGTAACAGCACCTGGTGGGGAATTGCCTGACAGAATACTTTGTCATGGAAACACTAGGTTTTGAAACTACTACTTTTCTACTGTGGGAGCCACCCACTTCTAGAGTGAGTTTTTATTTATTTATTGTTGATGAGAGCGAGCTGAGAGTGACAGGTGGGAGGCTGGGATGCAGCCCACATCCTTCACTAGACAGGGATAACCCTGACCTGGAGCTGCCATTTTCAGCTGCCAGTTGGTACCCCATTACCAGTGAGCATTCCCAAGGCTTTGGAGATAATACCAAGAGAGAGCTGGAAAGGATCCATCCCACTGCCTGCTCAGAAGAGGGCACTGAGACTGTTCAGCAGATAGTGGCATCCTGCTGTTTGCATGAATACACAATCCCCTTCACTCCTCTGCCCGCCTCGGGACTGTCCTCACCTCATCACACCAAGCAGTTAATGTCACATCTCTGTGCCCCTTCAATCCTGATCTGGCTCAGGGAACAGGCAACTAGAAACAAATTTGGTTTAGACTGAGAGCTGCTGCAGGGGACCATACTCATATCTATGTTGAGTTGTCTTCTTCCAAGAGTGGCCATGACTGATGTCTTCGTTACCCTTGGTGTAGAGGACAAGGCAGGGAAAGATCAACTATTTGATTTCTCCCCTAAAAAGAAGCTGGGGACAGGGAGGATGGCTCCAGAGCTGCTGGTCCACTATATCATGTGTGCCCCCTCATGCCCCTTCCTCCTGCCCAGGCTTCCCTTTCCTCTCTACCAAGAAGAAATGATTCATTACAGGGCTAAAATCTTCCTTTTCTGCAGAAGATTTAATTTCCCACTGCTGAGTTTGCTGTGTAATAAATGTAGTTCTCCTCCATCACCTTTCAACTACTGCAGGGTCACAGCCCAGGGTGCTGCACACCAGGGAGCTGCACACCATGTGAGCTGCTGCTTGCTGGCCTGTGCACCCACATGCTGGGGTGTTGGGTTTTGATGGAGAAAGAGTTAAATGAGCAAATACAGCAAAAGGAAATTTGCAGTAGAAGCATCTGCAGAAATTATGAAGGTTTTGTTATGTGCTTGAAAAAAAGAAATCATCATGGCTTTGGGCAAAACAGTCAAACAAAGCAAATACTGCATGGAAAATTGCAATTCAAGTGAGAAAAAGTTGGGTTTCTGGATAGATTTTTCATACTAAAGTAGCTCTGGCTTCTGCCTGGTTGCAGGGCTCATCCTTGAGAAGAAATGAGGTTTTGTAGGGTGAAAGCAGCTGAACAGTGGGTTCTCTGTACACTGTAAGCTTCTGCCTGTGTCCTGTACATGCCACAAAGTCCCCAGGGGCCTCATCTGGGTCTCTCTTTTCCACCTGTATCCAAACAGCATCACCCTGGACATTATCAGTACTTCAGGACAGGAACCATTCCTTGCCACATAACAGTGGTGTCTGTCTCGGCACTAGTCCAGCCTTAGGTCAGACTGCCAAGCACATGGGCAGGAGCAGCAGCAATTATTTTTACAGCCAGTAAGACTAGGAAGAGCAGGGGAGGGCAGCAGGTGGCTTTTCTCTCTGGCAGGACCAAGAGGTAGAGTGCTATGGCTGGTGATCGTATTTGCACTGAGCCAAACCAAAGGCTATGTCAGGAAGGTCTCTTACTTTTCAAAGAGCAGATTGGTTGGTGGAGGGTCCTGTTGAGGGCCTTAGGGTTTTCATGAATTTGTAGATTTTTTAATTCTAGGTAGTTTCTCACATATAGAGTAGCTAGCAACCTCTAACCCTGTGCTAGCTGTCTTAAGGGTCAGATAATAG
>JAWWMO010000096.1:62236905-62246961 GCA_035047845.1 Dendrocincla fuliginosa | reverse complement strand
TACCCCTTCCCCCCCCCCAATAAAAAACGTTTTGGAAAGCCTTTTGTACAACACAGTGTAGATGTTTTGGAAAAAAAACCTCTAAAAGACATGAAAACCTTGGGTTTCATTCTGAAGGGAGGAACTTAGTCCTATTTTTTTTTTCCTTCTCTTTAATGAAGAATTCTTCTAAGTTTGAACTTTTGCCCTGATAAGGCCAGAGCAGCATTTTCAATTTGCTGGCATCCTGAGCCTTTGCTGGCTGTGGCAGAGCCGTGGGAGTAGCCAGGGCATCTCCTCTCTCTGGTCCCTGCTCCGGTGGCTGCTCTCCCATTGCCTTCTCCTGTGGGCCCTTCTCCCTGGGTGGGCTGCAGAGGATCCTCTTAGTGCTATGCTTCAGTTTTTCTATTCATGGCCTCAAGCTGGAGGTAGGGGAAGAGCCATTTGCTGCCTGTAGCTGCTTTCCATGTGTGTCTGCATAGATTTGCACTGATTTTTCTCTCCTTAAGGACTTTCTCCTATTCCCCCTCTCAGTTGTATGCAGGCTCCTGCCTCTGGGCAATTTCCTCCTCCTCATTACTACCCTTTATTCCCTCATCCCTTATCCTCTTCCTCCCTCCTGATGGAGACAGCCTCTCACAGCCGACTCCTTTCAGAGATGTTTTTTAACTGCTGAAGCCAAGATTTTTCTCTCTCCCATCACACTTAGTCTGGAAATGGGAGGGGGACGCAGGTTTTGGGTTTGGTTTGGGATTTTTTTTCAGCAATAAATAATTTTTGCATGCTGAAGAGGCAAGGACAGTGAAGCTGGCGTTAGGCTACATTGAAATACTCCATTTGTTCTGGGAGTGTTTCTCCCCCCTCCTTCAGAAAGCTTCCTCCAGTGTCTAATTTTAAAGCAAGTCACTATTATTTTTTTGCTTTCTTACTTTTCAGAGGAGATCCCTGTATTACTTTTCCTTGCTTGGAGATTTCTATGTGCACCAGAGTTTTTTATTTGGTTTTAATTTCTTCTTTGCTTCCTTTTTGCTGGGGTTAAAAGCCCCAAGTCAGCAAGGTACTTAAACACATGCTCAAAGTTAAGGCCTTGCCTAAGTGCTTTGCTGACTTGGAGCCAAAGATATTTTCTCAATTCCTTTAAATACTTCAGAACCTGAATTCAAAACGTTTTACAGAAAATCCAGAATTCATGTATCTTTTGTGCTAATAATAGTTGTAATTCAGTAGTGCCTTCAGATAGCTGGAGGTCTGGACATGGTGAGCTTCTGTATAGTCTTACTTTCAGAAAATATGCTTCCCTAAAATCTTCTGCTTCAAACCCAAGAGCTCTCCAGAGAGCGGACAAGTTTATTTGCATTTCAGTGAATGAGCATAACTGGCCTTTTAGCTGTTGTTTTGCAGTAAGACACTCAAAGCTTTTAAGTGCTGAAGTTTAGGAAATAATGGGCAATTGGTTCAAGTCAGACTGAATGAATGTCTGCTCCTGAACTAACATATGCTCATCATTCCCAACACTGGGATAAAAAAACCACACCAAATTGAGGGCTCTGAAACAGCAGCATCAGTAATTGGAGGTTAGGAGATGCTCTGAGAGGCAGACTGAGCTCCCGAAAGCAGCACTGCTCTCTGCTTTTGAGAGTTTAGTCAGAAGGGTGGCAACAAAGGTGGTATGGAGAGGGAATGGCAGTCAGTAGACAAGGAAGAAAGGCTCTGTGGAGCAGGAGGACGAGGTATTTCAATAAGCAGAGAGGCCGCCAATGTCAAATAGAAATTACAGGGATTTTTTTTTTTTAATTTATTTTTTTTTTGGGTGAGGGACTCTCTATGATGAAGCTGGGACCATCAGCCAGCCAGTGGGGTCTGTTTTGGAAATGCTCAGCTGCTTAATGAAGAGCATCTTCTTCACAGATTTTGGAAAGGGTGCTGGACATCGGTGCTTAGGGCACCAACAAGGGAGCAGGGCCAGACAGGAACTGGTTTAGTTCACAGTCCTTCAAGGACTTGCATGCACCCTCTCCTGAAAGCACTCTGTGCTGCTGCCCGGAATGGAACCAACCCAGCTGAAATCTCCTGGCTTACTTTGCCCATCTTAAGGCTTTGTTTTCCAAGGTGGCACAGTCTCTTGTGAGCTTCTGCATTGCGTTTATAGGGACATGAACAGGATGTATCCATCCCATGATTCTGTGGTACATGCACATCTGTCCCTGCTCATGGCAGGGAGGTTGGACTAATGAGCTTTAAAGGTCCCTTCAACCCAAAGCATTCCATGATTCTGTGATCTTCACAAAAAGGCATGCAAAGCCTCTGTATGTATGCCCCAAAGCATTGTGGGCTTTCAGACTCCTGCTGTCTCATGGATGTACATCTTGCTGCAGGGATCATCCATGTAGTGCACAGAAAACCCCATCTCTCCTACCTGCCCAGAGTCAACTACAAGAGGTTGTGTCACCCTCCATAGCTCTCTGACTGCAGAATAAATTGTTAATACTCAGGCAGCCTATGAATTTATGGGGCTCCCAAATAGTGCTGATCTGCATGGGAAGCTCAGAAACCATTTGGAGACCACCATCCTGCAGTCATGTCATCCATTGTTCAGATACACTTTCCAGCCCTTAACCAGAATCCCAGCCTTATTCAGACACAGGCTGGAGCCTGCTTCCAAGCTCTGCTCTGTCCTGGGATCCTATTGCATGGTCTGTAGTGCTCCATTACCTACACTCAGGTATTTATCTTGTGTCTCTGGTGTAAATAATGGTCTTTCCAATGTGCAGGGTCTGATATATGCCCCTAGACGTGCTTGCAACCTACCAGATACTCTGTGTGATGGGTGGGCTGCAGCTCTGCAGGTTGTGACACAGTTCATCAAGTGCCAGTGATCCTTTCCAGGCTTGGCTTTGCTTGAGGATCTTTAAGAGTGAAAGGCATGAAATGCAAATGTAGTATCTCGTTATTACCAATGCAAATCCTAAAGCCTTGTCTAAGTTGTTAATAAAGCCCATGCAGGGCAGAGTAGATGGGTGCCTTATTTTTAGTATTGCTTTGAAATGAGCACTGGGCTCCAGATGTGCAGGTGTTTCTGGTGACTGAGTCAAAAAAAAAAAACCCAGCTTGGGAAAATGTTTCCCATTTTAGCAGCATCTATTCTTCCCTCCCTCTTCATTGTGCTGCCCTGGTGGCAGCTCAGTTCCTTTGCTATCCTGTAACTACATGCACAAAAAAATCTTGCTGTTGTTGCAAGGAGAAGAAATGAGTCCTGGGATGTAACCTTTAGTGGATATAAAGGTGGAGGGAAAAGTACTGGTGCTTCTGTTGGGAGTTCCTGGGCACAGGGTGTAAGTGGGAATACTTCAGTGCTGCCCTGTCCCCACCTTGTCTTAGTGCTGCAGGTTGTACTCCTGTTTCGATTTTTTAATCCAGTTTGGGTGATGCTTTAGAGTCCTGTCCCTGTGTTCAGCATGCCCTGTGCCTCCTGCGTGCAGGACTGGGCTGTAAGAAGCGGAATGAACCTCCTGTACCTGTGGCTGAGAAAGAAGAGCAGTTTTTCCATCCTCAGGCTGCAGAAGTTCATGTGTTAAGTTGTAGCGGCCCCAGCTTCAAGCCCAGCTGCTGCTGATCCACCCAGGGGTGGGAGCATTACATGTGTAAGCGACAAGCCACTGGCCTACAGCAGGCAAAACCCAAGCCAACAGAGAGACAGAAAGAGCCTGAGGGGCTGAATTTTAGAGCTATTAAATGATTAAATGCAAGGGAAAAAAAAGTTAATTTAACATCGCGGTTGTGATTTTACACACCCAAGAGCCTGGAAATTGAGAGCTCTGCTTCTCACACAGGGATCGTAACTTGGCACAGCACAGATTGTACAGTATGTAAAATTAGACTGGAGAAATAGTAAATACACTGCAGGGACCAATACTGTCTTGGCAGAAGGAGGATGGACTGAGTGGGACCCAACAGGTCTTTTACGCCTCTGACTTCCATAATTCTGTGCTAATAAAAAAACCCCTGCACAATGCCTGATGCTAATCCGCAACCCTGAGTGGGGTGAAGCACAAGCCGGGCTATTGTGTGAACAAACAGCGGTCGCCCCCGGTGTATTTGTGTGGAGGAAGGCTGTTATCTGAGGGCAGGCGTGTGGGCATTTGCAAACAGTGATGGGGAAGTGTACACTGTGTACTGGGATGAAAAGGTGTGTTTAGGTCAGCAGGTTGTGAGGCACCCCGACGTCTCTATCTAGCTTTACCCCCCCTCCCCAAAGCTCAGTAAAACAGGTGTCTTCACATGTTGCTGGACCACAATGAGCTTTTCTTGTGTTTATGGCTGTGATTTGGGCACCTAATTCTGAATCATATTGATTTCCCTTTAAACGGCATTGAAAAGCCTGATCTAAGCACTCTTTTGTGGCCTAGAGTTATTTGTCCTGTCTGCATGAAAAAGCAGGACCAGAAAACAAGCCTCTAATTCATCCATGGTGCTAACACCAGTCACTTGGCAGTGAAGGTTGAAGGCTCAAATGAGCCTGGCTTGGGGAATATTGGTAGGATTTTTCTGCTGTGTGCTGGTTCCTATTAGTGCCATTCATGTCCTTCTGGTCTTCCAACACCTTCCCTCCAATACCATACTGCCCCACATGCTGGGGCAGCCACTGTGTAGTTGCAGGGGATCGCAGGAGTTGCTGCTTCGCCAGGCAACTGCTCTTCCTCAAGATGAGTCATCTCAAGTTGACTTTGCAAGGAAGCCAAGTGGGCAAGCCTTCTCTTTGCCCTAGGATGAAAATCGTGTCACAGCTCAGCCAGTTGCAGTAAGGAGAGCATTTGGAATCCCAAAACACTTAGACCAGCAGAGGTAGGACATCCAAATGATGGTCTTATCAAGACCTGCTTCTGGAAAATACATCAATACATGAGCTCAGGTCTCCTCGTGGGATGCAAGAACAAAGCTTCCTATGCGGGGAAAAAAAAAAAAAAAGGAAAAGAAAGCCAAGATCAACAGCCCGATAGAATCCAGACCTCTCTGCTGCAGAGAAACTGGGAGAGAAGAGCAGAAGTAGCAGCAGAGGTGTATCTTCTTCTGGTCCTGGCTGTGTCAAAACAGCTTGATCAGTGATAGAGGTATGTGACCATTGCACACCAGCATTAGGACCCTCTGGCAGAGTTCACACCCACCCTGAAGCTATGAGAAAAGGACAGCTTCTTCAGGGTCTCCTACCCATGCATGGCTGAGGAGACTCTTGTTACTGAGGCAGGATGGACTTGGTTGCTGTTCCCAGTTTTTCTTGTCCCCTGTGACCAGGGTCAAGTTATTGTTGAGGCAGCACATCCTGGTACAGTTCCTATTACTCCCAACGAGGGCTGGGTGTGATGGCATGAAGGAAAACAAGGCTGCCTCTGAGATGGAGCCACTGCCAGCGTGAGGCTCTGGGCTGATGCAATTTGGCAGGTCTAAAGAGCTACAAGAGAGATTGTTGCAATATGGGGCTGATGAAAATGCAGCAATACCAGGACAAGACACAGACATGATAGTTCTGCCAGGCACAGGGAGGGCACACTCTGCCCTGGTGAGATCCCATTCAGACCAGGCCAAAGCTGTTGATTCAGCCAGTCTGATGGTATGGTACAAGCAGAAAAATAGCACTTACTTGTCTGCTAAGGCGACATTCACCGTCCTGCTACCATGTCTGCCAGCCAGGGCTCCCCATGGGACCACAGCCCAAAAGGCACGGGGAGCTGCTGCATCCCATGGGCCTGAGCCAGTGCTGCAGCAAGGACTTGGTGTGACTTCTGCTTCCAGCAGTCAGTCTCTGTTCTGTAGTTTCCTACTGGGTTTAGCTCTGTGTTTTCTCCCCTGGAGAATGCTGATGCCCTGCCACCGCATAGCTTTGCTGGCCCCTGTGCACGAGCGATACAAATGCCACTGTCTTGACAGTGCTGCCATCCCAGGTGTGTCACTTGGAGCTCGGTCTGGGGGGATGGCATTGTCAAGCTCGTAGCAGGTCAGCCGTCATACCTCCCCACTGCTGGACCATCAGGTCCAAGAGGGAGCCCATGGACTCGATTATCATTTGTGAAAATGGAACATTTCATGGTGAAAGTGTCCTTTCATCCTCAAAAAGGCCCAGTAGATGTTGCATCAAGGTCCATGGGAGAAGCACCAGCCTTGTGCCACTGAGCAGCTAGAAGGGCCATGAAGGCCCTTGTCCCACCATGAGGGACGTCCCCAGCCGAGTTTGGGGTGCAGCTGCAGTGGGAGGTGCACTCAGCAGGGCAGTGGTGGAAGGAGGATGTTTTGTGGTCACATCCGGGCTGAGAGAACAGGCTTTCCTAACCTGGATCTTGCTCTGAGCCAAGCACGTAGAAGGGGTAAAGTGCCTCCTTTACAACACCCATGAAGTACACCGAGGTCTGCTTCCAGGCTATTGTGGCATGATTGAGTACAAGTCCTTTAGCACCCATCTGTTATCTCTTAATTAAAGTTTCTTGCTAATTATTTTTTCTTGTCAAGAGCGAAGCTGCTGACTCCAGGGATTTACCAAAGTAGAGCAAACAAATGCGGGATCTGCTTTCTGCAACTCTTCATTAATGGACAAAATTAACTTGGAACAGTCCATATCTTTGGCTACATCGATGACACTTAATTATGCCTGTTTCCTTACAAAGATGTATCCAGTTCTAAATCACTTGCGGAAGAAGTGCCTCCTTAAGCATGAAATTTCTTCTCCTTGAAGGGAAGGTTTCTACTGGCAGCAAAAGCTGTGCAAAGACCAAGTGGCACCAGAGGGAATAGATGTGAGGAGATTGTGCTTCAGGGAGCTGGTTTCAGGAAACCCCCTCCAGAGCCAGAGGCTGTTTGGTCTCAAGAAGGGCTGACATCAGGGCTGTGGGGCTGCACATGGGGTCTCAAGAGGAGTTACACTGGCATCCCTTGGACACCGTACTGCTCAAGCCAGTGAACATGGGTACTGAAACAAGAGAGGCCACAGGCTTGTGCCAGTACCCTGTCCAATGGCTGGAGAAGGGCAGGAACATCCTCCCTCAGAAGAGGTGGTCAGGCTACCTCTCTGTCTGCTTGCCCTCTCCATCCTCTGGGGCTCCCAGCTCATCTCCGGTGGGCTGATTCATCTTTTTTACTATGGGAAGTTAAGTATGAGAGGCCTTGCTGGTTTATATGCTTGAAAGCTCCTGGCATAGCCCTGGCTATGTGTAAATATTAAATGTATAATTTATTGTGTACACAGACAGTTAATTAACCACTGAGATAATTATTTGTGGTTAGTTTCTTAGTTGTGAAGGGGAGGTATGAAGGCTAGGGGGGTGATGTGAGGCCTTTATCCAAAGACGTGTGTAATTCTCTGTCCTACTGCAGAAGTGCTCCATGCCCTGTCAGGGAAAGTGGGGACATGACCTTTCTCACTGCTTCAGTTTCCTGAGGCTGTACAACCTACAGAGGACTTGTGCCTCTCCCCAGGAACACTGCAGTGCCTTTCTTTTGCTCTCTGCTTACATGAGCCACACTCCCCACAGTGCATTTGGTCACAGTGCTCCAAGAGGGAATAGTTGTCCCAGTCTGTCTGTAAATTGCTGTGACAGCAGGGATGGTTTTGGCCCCATATGTGCCTGCTGGATGTTGTCTTGCCACAGGCCCTGGCTCCAAGACCCCCATTGTGCACTGTGCCAGGAATGCAAACCATCTTCTCCACTTCCTCTGCTGGCTGTCCCCTCAGGCATCTGGGCACAGACCCCCAGTGCCACATCCGTGGCTCCATGCAAGCTGATTAGGCTAATGCCCAGCAGCATGCCTGCCATGGCTGGCAGCTGCCCATGCTGACAGGAGGGGAACCTCAGCTGGAGCAGAGCAGGGAGCAGCCAGTGAAGCTGGAAGGTCCGAAAAAGAGTTCCACTCCTTCCCAGCACAGTGCATGCCAGGGCAGTCTTCAGGTTTTTGGAGAACTTCCCTGTATTGTTGCCCTTCCAGTCTTGATGTAGGTCAAGATTCATTAAGAAGGAAAACAAGGATGAGCTTTCTATTGGATTTTCAGCTGGATGGATTTGGGAAGCATCAAATATGTTTCCATGGGCCCCACATCTCAGCTGCTTTGTCTTACCTTTCCTCTACATCTCCCTGACAGACCACTGTCCCACTGGTCCCTGCATTTGCAGGACCTGTCAAGCTGTCACTTGTCATCCCTTGTAGGGCAGCAGACACCTCACAGCTTGTTTCATGAAGCTGCCCCAGGTCCAGTACTGGGAGCCGTGTGTGTTTGTCCCACAACTGGCTTCTGTCTTCCCTTCTTTGCAGTTTTGCAGGGCTGTGGGTAAAGCTGTAATTTTTGATCCCATTATGCATCACCATAGCTCCTTTCCATATCTGGGACTTCATGTAAGAAACCATGTTGTGCCTGGCTGGTGCACTGTGCACTGACAGAGGGTGTGGCCCTAGGTGGGCTTGGATGCTGAGGGGCATATTGCTCGTGGGGGTGCAGCATCACAGCTTCTCTAAGATGACATCACAGCCCTGTGATGTCACTCAATCCCAAAAGCGGCATACTTCTAAAAAGCAAGGTGGTGTAGGTGCAGAGCAGCATCTCGAAGTATCACTGGTCACAAGCATCTCAAAGTAGCCAATGATCACAGGAGTGCTGGTGGGAAGGAGTCTTTCGAGGTGTCTAGTCCAGTGTGCCACTTGGAAGAGGTCTGTCCTCAGCAGAAGACCAGATCAGCTATGGCTTTGTCAACACAGCCCTGACAACCTCCATGGATGGAGATCCCCCCATTGCGAGGGTACCTGTCCGAGTGGTGCACCACCCTCCTAGAGAATAAATTTTCTTCCACATCCAGCTCAAAGCATCCAAACTGCAGCCCTCAGATATTGGCTCTGTTTCTGCTCATGTCACCATTTGATGTCCCTGCAGCACAGGCACCATTTTGGTCATTGACCATTTTTATTACCATTGACATGATGATCAGGAGTGTGGACAAACCTCTCTTCCCTCCCTGCTCAAGTGAGCTGTGAGGCTCTGGGTGGGCTAGAGCGGCGCTCCTGCCCTTTCCCAGCCTGCAGGAAGTGGAAGCTTCCAGTAAAAGTTCTGGTCACTACTGCCGATCTCCATCCTAAAGCAGAGCTGGTGTCCATAGTGCAAGACAGGGCTGCTCCAGCATTCTGGGGGAGCTGCCCCTGTGGTGCCCCTTCCCAAAGGATCTGCCACACATTTGCACAGCAGTGTGGTTGACTGGGAACTTCCATGCCTGGAATGGGGTGAGGGAGGACATGAGGACCTGTCTCTGCTCCAGGAAGATTCTCAGCAAACCCTGCTGGGAGAAATACTTCTGCTGTAGCTGTGCTTTGGGTTTCTCCTTCATCAGGAACCTAAATCATTGCTTTGGAAAGGAGCATTGCTTTCAAAGACCTGCCTTCCAGGAATGGCTCCCTCAGCCCTTCTGGATGAATGCTGATGTGTTTGCACTGTGTTTAAGGACAAATAGCAAATAATTCAAGGTGCCTTTCCCTCCTTCCCAGCTTAGTCCTTTGGCCACTAGCTGCAGACAAGCTCTCAGTCACAGTCCTGAGAAGCAGAGCTGGGCACCCCAGAGCTTTCCCCTGTTCTCGATCTTTCCCCGGGGCTAGGCAGCAGGCAGGCAGAAGCAAGTCAAGGGGGGCAGGTCTGTGTGTCCCTCACTGCATCAAGCCTTTTTCCATGCAAGGCTGATGGATGTTGAAATGTCTCCGGTGTCTATGCCAAGCACAATCCTAGGCATAAGAACAGGATAGTCAATGGCCATGTGTGAGCCAGCAGCAAAGGGGAAGAGAAAATGTCTTTACCTCATGCCGCAGAGGAAACTAGAGGAGAACTTGAGTAAGGTGCTGGAACTCTTATTTAAACTCTGATATCTGTGTCTGTCCTTCCACATATCTGTCTAGTTAATTTGTCCATCCATCAACCTATCCGCCCATCCATCCATCCATCCATCCATCCATCCATCCATCCATCCATCCATTCGTCCATCTGTCCATCCATTCATCCATCCATCCATCCATCCATCCATCCATCCATCCATCCATCCATCCATCCATCCATCCATCCAT
>JAWWMO010000096.1:62218454-62232329 GCA_035047845.1 Dendrocincla fuliginosa | reverse complement strand
TAATTTAATGTTCTCCATGAGGTTTCTTTTCCCAGCGCCGCCATCCCCAACCCCTGCCTGCAAGGCCTTCCCTGCCTAAAGTTTGCTGGCTCTGCTGGGAGTGATTGATTCCCTGGAGGTGTGTGTGGCTTCATGCAAAGGAGTGAGTTTGGGAGCATCCCAGGAGAGGATGGAGATGGGCTGGGGCTTGGAGGTGGAGATGGGTGACTCATGGGAGGTTTGTGGCGTGGCCCTCCAGTAGCATCTCTGTTGCAGCTAGGTGCATTGGGAGCCCAGACCTGAGATTTGAGGGATCTTGGACTTGTTTCATTTCCACTGCATGGGAAATTAAATGAAAACAGGCCTATGCCTGCATTTTTCTCTTTTACTGGGGCAACAAGAAAGTTGACTGCAGTGAGAGTGAGGAGCTGGGGGCTGTGAGAGCAGAAGTGCTGGGGATCTCATTAAATAAATGATGGTACCTGAAGTGTGCCCCACAGGCAAGTCAGGGGTGCTCCTGAGAATACAATACCGCAGGAAGGATGTGGAGAGGGAGCGGAGAGGGGTCAAGGACCGGGAAAGGGTGTCAATTAGCAAAGCAAGCTCTGTCACGGGGGTCAGCGAGCACAGGGATAAAGGGAGACCTGCCAGGAGTCAAGCTGAGTGAGACCTTGCAGAGGAAATGAAAAGGAGTGTTAGCTGTATAAATACTGAGCAAATGAGGAGAGAAGAGCAGAGCTGGCTCTGCAGATAGGTTTCAGGGGAGATTAAAAGAAGCTCAGCAGAGCCAGATACCAAATGAACCCTGCCAGGCCTGAGTGGCAATGCTGAGGGCGAGGGCAGCAGAGGCTAAGGGAGAGGAGAAAGGCTAAAACCTGGAGATGATCCTCTGTCATGGAGGCACCTTCAAAGGAAACATGCATTGAAGACTTGGGGAGCACCTCATCCCCAGCAGAGGACATTTGTTCATTAGCAGGGCTCATTGGCAGCTGAGAAGTCAGTGGTGGTACCCAGTGCTGTGGGGAGAGGCAGTGTGTCTCCTGAGCTTACAAGAAGGAAAAGTCCTGATCAGACAGCCTCCCCACAGCACAGTGGGGCTGTGGGGCATGCTTGGAAGAGAAGGCAATTAAAGACATGGAGACAAATGGAAAATGGGAGAAAAATACGAGGGGGACTTGCCAGGGATGTATCACACCAAATTAACCTGATAGCTCTCTTTGATAAGGGAAACGATTTTCTAAGCCCAGAAATGTGGTCGATGTAATCTGTCTTGACTTCAGTGAAGTATTTGCTATGATGCCACATGGGAAATTATGAGTTAAACCAGAGAAAATGTGGATTAGTATGAGAATTGGAACACAGCTTAGGAAATAGCTAAAGGGAATCAGATTGTGCTGAAAAGGGGAGCTGTTGGGAGAGATGGGGAAGCTTCGGCATCAGCATTTGGATCACTCTCAGTGGTGTTATCGATAATGGTTCTGGGCCACAAGGACCAGGGGACTCCAGCGGGATGTGTTGGTGGCTGTGGGGGTACCTGAGGATATATGGGGTGGGGATTTCGTGCTGAACGGGCAAGCATGCTACATAATGGCACAAGCACAAGTGTGTGAAGGTGTTTCATAGATGTGCTTCAGCAGGCAGGAAGGCAGGACACAGGTAGCTCACCTGGTCCTCATGGTGGGGTTTGACACCCAGATCCACATCATAGGGGATGTTGCTGAGAGCCCAGCAGCACCGTCAAGAGGCTGGGGATAGCTGGGCTATCTCATCCCCTGCAGAAACAAGGACACTGGTGCACATACAGTGGGACAGTGTTCATCCAAGGATGATGAGAAGGAGGGGCCTACAGACCTGGTTACCTCTAAGGGTCCCACATCAGCCATCTACAGGGCATGAATCACCCCTAGCACAAATTTGGCTGTGGGAATCTGGCAGTCCTCCAGGGAAACCTCTTCCAGGGCACTTGAAGCAGTGACTGGTTGGTCTGCCTCTTTTTTCAGGCAGCTGAGCATGAGGTGAAGCACAGGAGAGCAACCAGGATGCTCTGTGGTTGTCTTCAGTGATCACCTGCCCTGCCGCCTGGAGAGCAGCAGATGTCCAAGTATGGCCAGAAGCAGGAGATGGGTCCAGGTCCTTTGCAGAACAGGCATCCCTGGCCTGAGCCTGGGGCTGAGCACCAGGAGCAGGCAGAAGGGAGGGGCAGGCTCTGGGTACCAGGAGTGTGGTGCTGGGCTCCTGGCTGCCCCCACAAGCCACAGCTCTGCATTTGGAAATGCGCAGCCGGAGGGCCCGGGGGTGGATATAACAAAGATGTTGGGAAATAATGCACTCTTGAGGTTTGGCACACGGCTCCGTGCATTACAGAATGTTATAAAAATACTGCTAATGGGCCAGAGAGGAGTGGAAACGCGCGGTGGAAAGGCTGCCAGAAGCTGGAGAGCGCACATGGGAGCTGGGAGGCCTTGTGTGCAAAGAAGGGAGGGAGGGAGGCAGCCAGGGCAGGCACCCTCCTTCCACTGCCATTCTTCTGTCCCTTTCTAATCTGCTTATCTCCATCCGAAACGAGCAGCTCTGTTTGTCCTTCTGCCTGGCCTTGGGGATGCCCAAGCCCTGTCAGCTCTGCATCTGACCCTCATCGCTCTGCCAGCTGCCTAGCAAGGCTGCTGCCTCGTGGTTTGGAGTGTAGGCAGGGATGGGGTCTGGATGGGCAAGGAAATACAGCAGAATCCCCTCCAGCAGCAGGGGCACAGGTCGGGATGCAGGCAGTGGAGTCACCTTCCACGTCTCAATGGTGGTGTGGGGTCTTGTAGCCTGGTGCCAGCCCCAGCCCTGCCTCATGGGCATTGCTGCCTCCCAGGCAATGAATGGTGGGAAGGGGACTGGGGAAGGGACTGCCAGAGGACAAGCAGTCCCAAGCTGGCCTGCTTCCTTCATGTCTGTCACTGCAGCGCCTGGCGAGAGAAAGGGGAAAAAACATGCGGTTTGACAGAAAATGACATGGAAAAAACAACCAAATTATCAGAAAAACAAACAAAGCAAAACCAGAGAGAGGGAGGGGGGAAGGGACAGAGCAACAGGAACCACATGTGAGCAGGGAGGCCAGGAGAACCCAAGTGTGTTCTCTGGACTGATTAGCAAGCAATCAAACATCGGCCACTAATAAATAATCAGAGCCTCCCTTTTCTCTTAGAAGTCTTTTTCCTCCCAGCTGGGCTCCAGCTGCAACTGGAGGGTTGTACTGCAAGTTTGCATCTATTTTTTGTTGTTGTTGTTTTTAGAACATTTTTTTCTTTTTCACCTATCCAAAATAAAGAAGAAAAAAAAGAAGGTAGTGACATCTCCATGTAAAACATTCACCTCTGGCTCCCCAGGACTGCAATGCAGAACCAGAGCAGGCATGAGCATCCCATGATGGGCACCAGCTAAACAGTGGAGCAAGACAGTGCCAGAGACTGGTATATGCCAGTCTTCTTCCATGGGTTGGTTTGGTGGGAAGAACTGCAGAAGGGCACTGTTGACGTGCCAG
Source organism: Dendrocincla fuliginosa (assembly GCA_035047845.1). NCBI lineage: Eukaryota > Metazoa > Chordata > Aves > Passeriformes > Dendrocolaptidae > Dendrocincla > Dendrocincla fuliginosa. The sequence continues at coordinate 62,228,824 of JAWWMO010000096.1, read as the reverse complement.
CTTGGAAGAACAGAGGCTTGTCTGGCTCTGGCAGCCAGTGGTGAGGATACCTCTGCCTTGATGCAGGGTGCTGCTGGTCAGGCCAGCGCTCCTGCCACTTGCACAGATGCTGATGGAGAAGGCCCAGGTTTGGGGTCAGTATGTGCAGATATTTCCTTGCTCATGTCCAGCGATCTGTGACACAGAAGTTGGTGTTTTTGGTTTTTTTTAAAAAGCCCTTTTGATGGATTTTTCCCCTATGACCTTATCCAATCCCTTCCCGCGGCGATGTAAACTTAGGCTATTTCGAGAGCAACAAGTTAAACATGACTGGGGCCGTTCCCTGGCACCAGGGCCAGCTGGCAGGGAGGAACACCCACCCCTTTGATTTATCCCTCTCAGCTTCCAAATGTTCTCCTGACCCTTGGGCATAGTCCTGCACAAGCTCAGCCCCAAGGCTGCGCCCAGGAAGTGCTTGGGGCAGAACTACATTAATGTGGACCAAACCTATTACAAGAATGGAGCTAATAAATTCAAATGACTCCTGGTATTCCAGCATCAGGAGATGCACCCCAAAGCTGTTCGCTTTATTGCTGTGGATGTGGTAGCAATGGGGAAAAGTGGAGCGCTGGGGTCTTGGGTAGGTGCAGTAGTCCTGGGGCAACTTACAGCAGACATAACCCCCCAGTTCCTGAGAGCCACAGAAAGGGAGTGTGGCAGAAGAGGTCAACTAGCTTGTAGGAGTGCTTTGTTCATCGAAATTCACCTTTATTTCATGAGGCATGCAGGCTCTCCAATTGCTGCCTCCCCATGCTGTGCTGTTTTTTTGTGGCTGGGAAAATTCAGTGGATGAACTGTACTGCAAGTGACCAGATTTCAGGTCTTGGCCCAGCCAGGAACTGGAAAGGCACATCGGGTAAGAGTATGCAAATCACTATCCCAGCTTTTCAAGGAGAAGGCCAAAAAAAACCCACCCAAGAAACCCCACCACGCTCCCAAATGCAATTAGTCCTAATCGAATTAGGAGCTGGAGTAGAAAAACAAACATGTTTGCAGGCAGCAGGCGACCTCTCTGCCCTGTTCATTGGGATGCAAGCTGCGTGCCGCAGCAGGGAGGGCTGAACGAAGCCGTGCCCCATGGCCCGTGTGTGCTCACACCCCTGCACTTGCACCCGTGCATGCACACACCCGCGCCCTGCCGCGTTCCTCTCGCCCTTCCCCTTGCTGGGCTGGGCAGCCAGCCCAGCTGCAGCATAGCAGAGTGATGCTTCTTTGGCTCGCTGCATAAAACATGATAATCTGGGGCAGGCAGTGTCAGAAACAATAAAAATATCCTTTCTCCCACCCTTGTGGCTCCCCGCTTCACGCGGGGGAGCTGGGGGTGGCGAGGAGCACGCAGTGATGGGGCCAGGGGAACGTCAGTGGTGTTTATTAGGTGCCATGGCATGGGACCATAGTGCTGGCAGCTCCACCCTGGCCCTGCTGATGCTCTGGCCTGTGGATCCACAGCTTGAGGGAACAGCATGCCCAGTACCCTACGTCCCAAGGCAGGTCCCCATCGGTACCTGAAGGAACGTGGCCTTATGATAGACCTCACTGAACAATGAGCTCATGCTGTGCTGGGTGCAATGGAGAGCTCATAGGTCCACCTGAGTCACAGCATCTCATGGCATGAAGGCGCTGAGAAGGGGAGAAGGTGGTCACCCCTCACCACCCTTCTTGGGTGGCAGAGTTCCAGAGTTGCCAGTAAGCAACCAGATGCAGGGGTGGAGTATCTGTCAGAGGGGGGCTGCTCAAAATGCAAGAACCCTCTTAGTGAACGTGTGATCCTGAGCTTTGGACCTACATGTGAAATGAGCCCAGAGGCTCTCTCTGCGTCCTTTCCTGCAGCTGGGCTGAGAATAAGCTCATAGGATGGGATAGAGGGGAAGCTTAGCTCCAGCTGCTGGGCTGCAGGAGAAAAGGAAGAAGGACTTTGGGGCTTGGCAGCTTCCTGGGAAACCCTCCCTTTTCTTGCCTAGCAAATACGGAAGGCTTTGTGCAGCACCAGCATCCCATGGCAGCACATCCTTCTTCTGCTCTCCTGAGGTTTGTTTATCCTGCTTAACATGACAAAAACAGCTCTGTAATTAAAGAAGACCAAGTCCAGTCTAAACAGCTTCCCACAACCCTTGCTCTCTGCAGTGCCAGGAATTAGGGATGCCTAAGACTGAGAAGACAAAGCCTCCTTGGCTGAGGGTCAGTGGCCACAGGCTGGGACTGTGACTGTTGGGGTGAGCTGAGGGGACACACACTGGTGCTCTGTTTGTGCTCGCCTCTGCGCCAGGAAGGATTTTGTCTGAGCTGCTCCTAAGTGCCCCTTGTCAAAATATTTGGCGCAAACTTCCTGCCGCCCACCAGCGATGTGTCCCCAGCTTCCAGGGTGATGGGAGGGGAGGGATTGGCCGGGGATGTGGCCACCTCCTGTCACTGCAGCAATGGGGCAGGGAGCAAAGGGTTCCATGCTCCACATGTAAATGCTGCTTTCCCTTCTCCACTCACAGCACCATACAGCTGTGGTACTTAGAGAAGATCGCTATCTTCTTTCCAGACAGTGCTGAAAGAAGAAACTCTGTTGATGTCACCAGCACAGGGCACAGCACTTGCCTGTCACTGGCCACATATGTCTATGTTTGCATGGTCCAAGGCCGGGTAGTGTTACTAGGGATGGGAAAACCCCACCATGGATATCCTGTGTGGCCACATCCCTCCTGCCTGAAAGGAGAGGAGATGGCTGGTAGCAAAAAATCCTCATCTTTTCCCACTTCCCAGTGCTTTTCCATGTCCCTCTGGAACTTCTGGTATGGCTGTGAACTACAGCAGAGCCTGGGCAGGCAGTGAGGTGCCAACCAAGGGCTCAGCAAGGTCAGGGCAAGATCAGGGTACTTTGGTGTGAAAGACATTGTCATTAGCTATAGTTTCCCAAGCCAGTGAGTCTGCTGTAAATAATTCAGCAGACTAAATGTGTGCTAACATCAGGTCAAGACAGGGAGCAGAGAAGAGGGGGCAGAATTTTGGGTCTGAAAAGCAGGGAAGGGCAGAGGGGTAAAGTGAGATCATTTTTCTCATATTAGCAGGACAGGGTGGTGTCTTCTTCCCCTGTAAAAGGAGTCAGAGGCTTCCCATGCCCGATGGATCCCTTCTCTCCCCAGTCCCTTCCTGAGCTGTCAGCATCAGTACCAGAGGCAACTACAGGACAATTTCCAGTTGCTCTTGCTCCAAGCACTTTAATGCTGTTTAAACAATTACGCAGTTGATAAATTTTGACAAGAAGAGATAGAAATAGCCTGGGAGAACCATGCAGTAGAAATGCTCTAAACAGATGTCCCTTTTCTCCCCCTCCTGTGCTCCCTGGAGGTCTTTATCATATGCTGCCAACTAAACAAGGCAGTGTTTGCATGAGTTGGGATGGTGGGGAGGGGGAACAAAATGCCTTATTAAAATGGTTTATGATACCATCCCTAGGGTGATGCCTGCTTGTCTTCTCTCCAGGATAGTCTTCTCTGCACCAACAGGAGCTATACACAGCCTGATAATCATGGGTAACAGCAGGCTGGGTGTCCCTCTCACCACCAGCTCACAGGGTACCAGACTGGGCAGCCTGGCTGCTGGTGATGCAGGGGAGTGAGAGGGGTGCAGGGTATTTGCCAAAAGCAAGTGAGCAATGACAACCTGATGTTCACGCAGCACGGGGAAATTTGGTCTTTCTCTGGGGACATGAAGAGAGCACAGCCCAGCCGTGCGTGTGCAGAAACTCATGGCAGCAGGGACCAGCAGTGGCTCCCCAGTGCTGCAGTTTGCCCCAGCTGAGGGATGTGAAGGACAGACCAACTACAGACAGGGCTGCTCCAGAGTCAGGTTCACAGGGGAAGTTTGATTTTCTGCGTGGCTGAGCCTGGACATGCAGGAGGAGGTGCTGGATGCTGCTGTACATCTCTGAAGGCCAGACCACTCAATGAGTCCATGCCAAGAAACGAGGAGGTTAGGAGCTGTAGCTCAGACCTTCGTGCTGTATTTTTGCTCTTGTTGGGCTGTCTTTTTTCTGAGCATTCACAGCCATGGCAGTTTTATCTCTGCACAGTTCAACAGTGTGAGTGGCTTTGTGTTGAGCACACCCCAACTCTACATGTTCCTCAAGGATCAGCTTTGCACAGCATGGCTTGTCACATGTCATGGGAAGAAAGCAGAGGGCTGCAAGCTGCTCTCTGCCTTTTGACTTCTTGCTGGATGCTGTGCAACCTGTGTTGGGCTGAGTCAGTGCCTGCTCCTGGCAGGTTGGAACTGTAAAATATGTTGTGTGTATGGTGAACATGCAAGAATTTGTCATCTCTTGTTGTCTTTGAAGTTGACATGGTACTGTTCACTTTTTTGGGGAATAACAGCCGTGCTGAATCCCTGCTTCTGATGGTGGGGTGTATACTGATGGTGTGGCCCACAGGTCCCAACATGCACTTCTCCCAGAGAAGTGCCCAAGGCAGTATGTGCTCCCAAAACCATCCCTGCAATGAGGTAAGAGCCCAAAGCATCCAGTACTGCACAGGCATCTGTCTGAGCACAGAGTGGAGAGTGCTGGGCAGAAAGGTACTTTTGCTGATGTCTCAGTGCAGGTGGTGGTCCAGGGCTCAATGACCTGCCTGTTCATATCCATCCATCATCACCTGCATGCTGCAGCATCCCTGCATGCACAGCGGTGTCGGGGCATGGCACAAAGGACAGATCTGTTTGAAAGTGTACAATAAATTTGAATGAGCCTTTGCAAAGAGGGGATACTGACATGGAGCATCTCTGGCTGTTATGGGCACATTTCTGGCTCCTAATTGATTTCCTAATGCTCATCCCTCTGGTGCTGAGTTCATCCCTGTTCTCTGCTTTTGGACCCAAGCTGCTCCCCTTTCCTTCTGTGCCTGAGTTCCCTGATACCAGCCAGGTGCAGCTGCCCTCTGAAAAGGCTCTTTGGCCGCACCAACTTCTTCCTCCTCTTCCTTTCCTCTTCCTTTCTTGGCCTCACTGAATCCCAGGGACATGGACTCCGGTGCTGCATAGGTGATATAATTCAGCCTGCCAGGGAAAAGAGCCCCAGCTCAGTGGGAAGCAGGGGTGTTAGAGTCTAAATGAAAAGGCACAATTAAAGGAAATTAAGGCATAGACAGGGAAGCCATTTTTCAAAGCCACACAACTGGAATCAAAAACTAGACTGATGATTCAGTCCTCACCCTACTGGGCTTTCCAAATGGGTTCTGTTGAGTTGGGCACCCCCAATCCCAGGACTCCTGCCCAGTGCAGCCCACCCCAGGGAAGCAGCACACTCTGATTGCACAGGACTAGGTGTTTCTATATCACACCATGCAGTGGGACAGCTCACAGGCAGCCAGCATGGAGGCATCACTCATGGGCAGCCTCCACTCATGTTCCCCTTTCTGCCACAGCCTCCATCATCCAGCCCTTCCTCCCATCCCTCCTCCCACTCCTGCTGCCTGGACAAGGAAGGCAGAGCTAGCTGAGCATGGCTGGCCAGCACATGGATTTGCTTCTGCTTCCTTCTACTCACAGAGTCATGAATTCTAAGGATGGGAGAAATCCCCTGTTTCCAGATGACCTGAAGCATTGGATGTAAGTGGCTCAATAAGGTCCAAAACCAGAACTTTGCAGTCCTGGAGAAGAGAGCATGGAGGAAGGTGCTGGTACCATGACCACCCTTGCTGCTCACATCAATGCAAAGCATGTGGGAAAGTGCTTCTGGGTTGTTCTGTGCAAGAGCACCTGGCTGTTCCTTGCTGAAAGTGGCAGCAGTGACATGTGGCTTTTGCAAACACCACTTGCTTTGCTGGAGCAGCATAAGCACACTAATAGTGCTCCCATCTCCTCTGAAGGCTCAAGAGGCGAAGCATGTCTCATTTTTAGCTGCCAAGGCAGTGTTTATGGATGTGATTTTTGCCATAGTGGTGCAAGGACTGCTGTGTCGTGCCACGGAGGATGCTGAGGGTTTTGTTCAGAAGTGGAAAAGAATGGTGGGTTTTTTCATGTACATTAAAAATCTCACAAGGCTCCTGTGAGACATAGTCATTGCAGGCATCGCGTTGCAGCATTCCCTCTCACTTCCTAGTCTCTCAGCAACTCCCAGCAAACATCAGCACTCACTCTGCTCACTTGGGGTGAGCAGAGCAGCTGTCCAGGACTGGTGGTGATGTAAGGTCTGTGCTACCACACACTTCCAGGCTTAATTGTGATGAAGAAAGCAAAACTGCTGAGAGCACAGAAGATACCTCTTGCAGGAGGGTGCTGGAATGGAGATGCCACAAACTGTGAGTTTGCACTGGGGCAGGCTGGCCAAAAGGGGAGCTCTTGGATCCAAGATTGAGCCTGCTCTGCTGAATGCTGCATATGCACACCAGAGACAATAGTAGCTCCTTGCAGATTGTTCCCGTGATGTTGTCGAAGACATGATTTGAGAAGGACCCTGGAAAACCAGGAAAGCAAAGAAGGATGTGAAGGCAGCAGGGGGAACTGCCAAAATGAGAAAGACTTAAAATAGTCTGCTCAGTGCCTTCAAGGAAAGCTGGATAGATGCCCTGACTCCCATTGGTAATTGCCTCCGAGCAGAGAAGATACTGGGTACTAAACCAGCAAGCAAAGGCATAACTAGAGCCAATAACTGGAAGCAGAGCACAACCACGTTTGAATTAGAAATGAGGCTCATATTTTTAATAGAAAAAATGATTAAGCATTGGAACAAACTGCCAAAAGCTGTGGCAGCTCCTCTGTAGGTTGTTACCTGCAGAGCAAGGCTGGCTGCCTTGCTGAAAGATGATTCAGTCAAACACGAGTTATTGGGCTCAATAGAGAGGTAATGGAGGGATGTAATGGCCTGTGCAACCCAGGAGGTCAGGTGAGATGAACTAATTTTCTCCCGTGGCCTTCAAATCGGTGAGTTAAGGAAGGTGCATATCCCTGTCTTGCAGATTTAGCTTTGCAGTTACTGTTTGTTTCATCAGATTATGTGACTCGGGTGTTTGGTGGTGTGGAGCAGGGCTGCAAGGAAGAACCTGCCGCACAGCAGGCTGTGGGGTGTTTGGAGGATGCTGCATGTCTCTCCTTAGGATGCTCCTCACCCAGCTCCGTGATGCCTTGGCTTTGTTTGCACCCTGCCCCTGGCCTGGAGGAGCCAAATGGTGGCTCAGCACTGGGGTGTCTGCAAGGTACAGGGAAGGCAGAAAGCAAAATATGCCAAAATGGGATGAGATGGATCGAGTCTGAGAAAGCCAAGGAAGAGGGGAGATAGGATGGAGATACTCAAGTAAGCATTAGCATGAATGAGAGAAAGCTCCTGCAGCCCTCCTCCAAAGGAGGGATTGACAGAGAGCTTTTGATGAGGAGCCGAATGGAGATAATGTGCCTTCAAACAGCATGAACCTCTGCCTCCAGTGTGCAGACAGGAGCTTGGCACAGCATGCCCAGAAGCACTTACCTTCCTTAATGGCTGGGGAGAGTCTCCCAGGCCACCCCATTAGGAGCTGCCTCCCTAGGCAGGTTGACACAAAGTGCTTGGCCAGCCCAGGGAGCAGCTGTGCCACAGAGACAGTGATGCTGCCTCTAAGCATGGCACTCCCAGCGCATTCAGCTGGGTGTAAGGCAGACACTGAGAGTACAGTGGGACACTCTTTTAGGGTGAGACCTGGTTAGTTTGTCTCTTTCTGAATCTGTCTGACTCCTTTGGGAGCTGGAAGAGCCATGCATCACTCAGGGGATGCCATACACTACACCCTGCAGGTCACAGTGCCATGTCCAGAGGTGCTGACATTACTCATGGCAGGACAGCCCAGGACAGGAGGAACTGGTGGCACAGGATAGCAAATGGGCTGCAGTGGGCTTGCAGGTGGAGTTTGGAAGTGGTATTGCTTGGTGGGCAAAGCAGCACCCAGTATCCCATGTTCTCCACCAGCACCCTGCATGCAGCAGGCACAGGTGAGCCTGTAGTGGGCAGGCAGCCCAGCAGAGCTGGAAGAGGAGGGGGGTACAGCCCCAGCACTGGGCTCCTGCTGAGCAGCTTTTCCCCATGAAGGAACTAACACGCTGGCAGCTGCTGCCAAACATGATCTGGAGCGCATAGTAGCGGGAGAAGGAGCTGGCTCTCCTGTGCTAAGCAAGGGCGAGTCCTGTTCACCTACCACTCGGGCAGCGCTCCCTGCTTTGCATGAAAGAGGCGCTTTGATTGCTGACATCTGTAGACAATCAGATAAGAATTAAGAGTTATTCCTCTCGGCATAAATGGTATTTCTAATCTCATAATCCCCTAACATTGTTCTCACCAGGATGTGTCTGCTGCTAATCCCTGAGAGTTTGTTCTTGGGCAAATTTCAGGGAGGCCGGGAAGACTCGGGAGGAGGGGTTGCCTAACTTCCCTTCCCTCACTCCCAGAATCCCTCCTGGGTGCCGAGTCCTCTTGGTCAAACTGCAGCCCCTCTTGCCAGCTGGAGGATGCTCATGCTAGGATAGAGGCATTTGCAGAGTCCTTTCACCACTGCTGCTGAGAGCCCTCACAGATCTCCTGTCTGCATTGCTGCCCTGGGTTTGTCTCTTGGCTGCTCAGCTCTGTGGCACCAGCAGCAGGCTCCAGCCTGGTTTAGCTACTTGGCTGCTTTCCAAGAGCAAAGACTGATCCCTGAGGAACAGCACTGGACCTCTATTTCTGTACTTGAAGAGGTGCAGCAATGGAAGCATTGTGCTGCTGCTGGGCTGCAAAGTCCAAGACCCCCAGACAGATGATGGTTGTAGGTGCTCTGTAAGGACCCTGGGCTGCCTTCGACCCTGATTTTGCATCCTCTTTGGGACAAAGTGGGGAGAACCACTTGGGTTGCTTCTTATCCCTATCCTGATGTCAGTGCACTGGATAAAGTGTGCCTTTCTCCAGCAGCTCACAGCAGCCTCTCATCCCGGCCACCTTGCAGGCAGAGTCAGAGTGGAAAAGGAGCAGAAAACCTCTCACCATCTATCCCAAACAGGCAGGGATTCTCATTTCTCTTGTCCCTGCTGCATCTTTCCTTCTGCAGCCTAACCCACCTGTGTGTGAGGGCTCCAGTGGCTGGTGCCCAGTCTCTCCAGGGACTTGCACACAGCTCCCATGGAAGCAAGGATTAAATTCGTCCTGAGTGATACTGGGCTCCCCTGATGCCTGCAGCCTTGAGCAATCCACCATGGTGCAGTGGTGGGAATCTTGCCCTGGGCACCAATCCATTCCAACGTGAAGGGGGCAAGGATGGCTTTTTCTCAAGGAAGCAGCCTGCAGTTCAGAATGCCTGGATATGCTGGTCTCTGCAGGCACAACTCTGTGCCTTTCCTGTCTTCTGGGTTCCTCCTCTTTTACAGCTCATGTTGCTTTTCCTGCCACTTCAAATGTTTCCCCACTTCTATTCTGTAGACAAGTTGAAGAGGCAATACAACTACTTAAGTGATGTTTTGGTCATCTTCATTTTGGTGAGGTGAAGGTGTTGGAGATGGCTTGGTAGCAATAAACTCAGCAAGTCTGCCTCTATTCAGGAGGTTTAAAGAACCCCATGCTGGTACAACATGCCCATGGCATGGGCACAAAGCAGGACAGTGGATGCAGGCGGAGGCTGTTTTCCCAGGGAAATGTGCCCATCACTGTATCCTCTGGGCTCCTCTCACAGCATCCTACCCATCCGTATCCTTCCTGTCTGCCATGGTGAAACCTGTCCATCATTTCTTCACTGCCTTGTATCTCCAAGTGATTTGTTACTATAGCTACATTTTTCCATGGAGGGAGAGCTCAAATCCCCACCGGGGTGAGGTCTCCCTCTCATTTCTCACAGCTGAAAGGGGAGGACAGGGCTTAGTCTTGCAAACACTGTGGAACTCTGAAAAGTTCCTGAGAAGAGAGGGTTGATCATGTTGGTTTGTATGTCCTTCCTGCTCGCTGAAGGGTGGCAATTGGAGAAGGAGCTAGTGGGAAACTTTGTTGCACTGGGAGATGCTAATCTTCAAATTCATAATGGGTTTGCCCAGAAAGCAGAAATGAATAGGTCTTGCTATTCACTGGTAACTTTGGAAAAATGCCCTGGAAGTCAGAGCCAGATGAAAATTTTTGTTGAACTTTGTTAGAGAATTAAGCTCTTGTGTTCAGGACTTTGCTCATTTTATTTTTGTTTGATGAGGTTTTTAATTAAATCAGAGGGAGCTCCAGAAGGAAAACCCCTGGAAACTCAACCTTTCATTTAAAATCATCAGAAGCAAAAAAACACTGCTGTTGTTGTCCTGTTTCTGTTGTGAACAAACAAGCTGCAAAGCAGTCGCAAATGAAACCCTTTGGCATGGCCAGATCCACGATGTTCCCCAGG
>JAWWMO010000096.1:62206448-62218354 GCA_035047845.1 Dendrocincla fuliginosa | reverse complement strand
GGACAAGGTGCTGAGAGGACAGTGTGCTTCATCCTGATTTGGGTGGTTCCTTGGCGGCAAACAGGGACTGCCTGCAATGGCTAAAGAGGGGATAGGTACATGGCTGTGGGTGGGCGAGCAAACCTCCTGGGGCTGGTGTGGGTGCAGAGCTGCCAGGGTACAGCAAGGGCTTACCAAACACTGGGACACAAGGGGTGGGAAGTAGATGAGTAAATGTGCCCATTGGCACTGGGACCACGCACCTCTGCCCCTTCCCGTGCTAGGGTGGTTCTGTCCCCCTCCCTGGAGTGTCTCTGTCTCTGCACGAGTACCATTCCTCTGCCCAGAATTTGGCCTTGCCCTGTACCAAATCCTAGGCAGAGGAACCCTGAGGTCAGGTAGATAACCCAATCTTGCCTGAGGGGCAACTTTGGCCCCAAGATGTGCCATCATACTGAGAGATGCTGTAGGGCATCACATCTGCAGCAGAAGGGCAGTGACAGCATTCACTGGACTCTGATGACCTCCAGAAGTGGGTTGTACCTGTGTTATCTCCTTTCCCATGGACAGCCTAGTCCCTGTCTCTTTAAACCTGTTTAAACCAGCCATTTTTTTCCTTGGGGCTTGGATAATATTGCTGCTCCCAGCCGAAGGCCCTCCTGGCTCCACAGTAATCAACCAGGGTTGCACCAGGAAAAGCAGATAATTAAATTCAGGCCCTTGCTTTTCCCCATCAAGCAGATGCAGCGAGACGGCAGTCCTACAGAGACTTTATGTGGGGCAGGGGGCAGAAATTTAAGTCTTGATCTTCCCCATAGCAGCTGCTGGTATGTGTCCACTGAGCCAGGGACCCGCTCCCCCTATCTGGCCATGCCTCGCTGGCTTATCATTTCCAATCCTATCAGAAACAAAACTGCTGCTGCTTAATGCTTCATTACAGGCTGTTATGGGTCTCCTGCACTGCCCAGGAGAGCAGCAAGGAGGGCTCTGACTCTATTTAATAACTGTTTCATGGTTCCTAATTGACAGATAAAAACGCTACTAACTCAGTTTCATCAAACATAAACCATGGGCAGGAGCAGCCGTGCCCTTATGGAGCCGGGGTGGCAGCATGAGTTTTGATCCATTATTTTGACATGGGAAATCCATAACATACCAATCTGCCATCACAATGATGAGTTTAGGCCTCACTTTTCCCCTCTGTTGGTTTTGGCTTTTACAACCTGGGGAAGCCATTGAGGAGGAATTTGGGAAAGGGTAGCCAGGCAGGACAGAGGGAGTGAGATGGTGGCTGGTGCTTTTTTCCGGGGGGGCCATTCCCACAAGGGTCTGTAGCACCCCTGGCATGGTGCTTGGCAGCAAGGATTGGCTTTGCAGCGCGTGCCTATGGAGGATCCATGTCTGATCACCTCAGGGCTGTACTTCACATTGGCAAGTTCCCAGACTGGCACCCTGTGGCTGTCAGACTGAGCCATGCTTGTGTCTGGGGATGATTCACCAAGACTTTCAGCGCTGATAGAAAAGGACCTGTATGTGCTCAGATGAAATAGGAAATATTCTTGTAATTTGGAGATGATGGGAAACCAGGGTGTTTCTTTGTGCACTGTGTGGTTAGCAGGATTGCATCAGTGCCTGAGGGGTTCCCTTGCCCCTTTTTGCTGTTGCAAATGGCCCAGACTTTTTCCATGTTCTGCATTGAGAAACTCCAGACAGAAAAACCCCTGCTCTCCCTGGCAATTACATGGCCAAAAACGCAGCGCCAGGATGTGCAAATAGTAATGAGGAGTTGCAGACATGGGACTCAAAAGCTGAACCTGAAACCTGCTATTCAACCCAGACACTTTGGGATTTATCAGATCCCACATGGGGCTGGCACTTAAAAAAAGCCTTTGGAAATGAGATTTTTCAGGGTTTTCTCCTCCCGTCACAGTGTCTGGAAGCTTAAATACCAACAGGGAGTCCCACAGGTACTTGTGACTGCTGGAGGGGTTGAACTGCACCCAGGGTGGAAGCAGCATCACTCCCAGGCAGCACGAGCAGAGGTGAAGTTGCAGAGGAGAAAGTGTTGAGGGCCCGTAGTTCTGTGCAGAGCAAAGCAAATCTGACCACCACTGAAGGCATGCTGGGAGGATGAGAGGTTATTAGTAGCGAGCACTTCAGGGAGAACACAGAAGATATTGATTTAAATAAAAATCACCACAACAGCAGCTCTAACAGTACCCTGTGGGTCACTTGGAGGAGAATCAGAGGCAGCAGAACTCCAGTACTGGCACACTTGCAGCATTTCCTAGCTGCAAATATCACACCGGAGAGCCAGGACTGCTGCCTGTGCTCCTGAGCAGGGATGGGGACAGGGAGGCAGGCACTGTGCCAGGGCGTGCAGCGCACACTGGGGATGCCTAAAGAGCATCACTTCGGTGAGTTTAGAGGCTGGAGCTGCCATGAGCCACAAAGGCACATCATGCTGTTTGCAGCACTGCCAGAAGCCACAGTGCCAGGAGGTGGATATCCGTGATCTCAGCCGGTCAGGGAGCCTCCTTGGAGGTCAGATTCCTATGGTGTGAATCAGCTGCATTCCTCCCCAGGGTCAGCGAACTGTGCTGAGCCTCGGCAGCCCTGGCTGTCTCCTGCCTCGACGCTTGCAGTGATTAACTGCACTGAGGATGCTTGGTTTGGGTGGACAGCACAAAAGCTAAGGGGCTCCGGTCAGCTGGGGACAGCTTCAGCTCTCATCCATGGGAGAGGAACCGAGCAGTTTCTTGGCCACCCTTCATACCAAGAGTGTTTTTATCAATGGGGTGTGAAGGGGTGATAAAATGCTGCCAGCTATCCCCATAGACAGCTAATCCATTGTTATGGATTTGTTATTAGGGAGTCCGGCAGACCCATGCAGTTCCTTGTAGCTGGCTGTAACTTTCCTGCCAAGGTACAATCACCTGCAACACCAGCTTCTATCATCACAATACGCAGCCATGTCATGACATGCTATCAACAAATGGAGATGTGATGCAAGATAATAGCCAAGCTGTCAAGATAAAATGAGTCTCAACGTGTAACAGAAGGGTTGCTACACTCCAGGGATTTTTGTACATGGAGTTTTTAGAGTGTTTCACCCTAATCAGTGCACTTCCATGAGAACTGGATGTTTTGCACAGGAAACCTCCCATGCCCTTCAGCTTTCCCGTCAAATATGGGCAGACCATCTGCTGGACCTGCTGCACAGACAGCACAGGCTGCACCAAGCTGGATATGCATTACCAAATCTCTTGTCACTTCCTGCTCACGGGAATTTAAACCACCTGGAGCAGTTCCCTCTGTTAGGACCCAGCTTCCCTGGGGCAAGCTCATATCCTGGTTCTTGCATCTAGCAGCATGTATAAGGCTCAATCCAGCACATTCATGCATTAAAGTGGGTGCCTGGAAATACCAATCCAGCCCACCTCCTGCCCCCCAAGGCTATCTTGGGAGCAACACAGACCTGATCGACATCAGCTGCTCTCTGAGGACAAGGCAAGATGGGCAAGCTTACCTGCTTGGAATAGCTGCTGGGAGTGGTCAGATGCCAGGAGTTGTGGCTGGGAGCTCCTCGGTTCTTTGTGGGGGTTATTATGTAGTACCACAGTCTCTGCTTGCACTCAGACTCTGCATGCAGAGAGAGTCACTCAGGGTTAATGTCCCTGTAAGTGACATGTGTGGGGTTTTTTTCAAATCAACATGACCTTCTTGTAGATATGGAGCTGCTGGTGCAGTGCTGCAGCCCTCCAGCAGAACCCCAGTGTTCTGCAGCCCCTTCAAGGTGCTCATTTCAACACTGAAAATTCCAAATGGGGCAAAACCAACAGATATGTAGCACAAGCAGCCAAAATCCAGCTGTCTGGGGCTGCACAAGTCCTGCTGTCAGTGACTTCCAGCTAGTGGTAGTATGAGCATGTTGGTATGCATTCACAGCAGGGATAAGGATATTTCCAGCACTCTTAGAGGCCAGTTTACAATGCTGGGATTCTCTCCAGCCAAACCACTTGAGTTCAGATTTCCACTAACCCACCTCATTTCCTTATTTTTCTTAATCTCCCAACAAAAATTAAACCACTGGCTGCTTTGACCAGCTCCTTGCCTGGAATGAAATGACTTAACTTCTGACCACTGGTGGTTCTGGGCTGTCTTGTCCTAGGAAGAGGGCAGTAGAGAGTAAAAAAGGGGCAATAAAGAGTAAAATTGCAACCAGAGAGCTTTGGCCAAATAAGCAGCTTTGTCCCCTGAGCATTACAAGATGATTGACCTCAATGTCCTTGTGCCATGGGGAAAGGCAGATGTGTGCATCCCCTGCAGCATCCCTGTGATGTGGGGTCTGAGGAACACATGGGGGCCTGCTGCTGCTGCCTGTCCTGCTGTGTGGCCCATGCCAGGGTGCTGCTCTGAATAAATCCCTCTTTGAAGGGCAGCAGAACTGTCAGGAAAGCATTCAGGTCTGATACAAAGACTTCAGTGGCAGGGAATCAAATGGAGCCTTTGGTGAGCTCTTACAGGTGTCAAAATGGTGTTCACCATTTTTATTGGTTGAATCCACACAGCTTTGGCTTCATCCGTTTGGGTTCATGCTGGCAGATGGAGGGTCAGGACAGTGAGGTCAAGCACACCATCCACACCACTGAGCCACAGCCAGCCTGGCTTTGCACATTGTGTCAACACAGGGTGACAAAGGCATTTGATTGCAAAGTTAAGGGTCTTTCTAGCACACGTGTATTGGCTGTCCTCTGTGTACAACCACACTGCAGACAGTTGTGCACCCCATGTAAAGGAAAGATTTGGTATTTTCCTTCCCCAAGTGCTTGTGTCCCCATCAAGCACAGCAAGAGCAGAGACAGACTGCCCAGCCAGTTCCCTTCCAAGCGGTTAAACATAGATAAAGACAACTAAGAGCATCAGCCCAGCCCTTCAGAGAGGTGGCTATGCAGCTCTCTGTGGCATTCATGCGAAGTCACCAGGCTTGGCTCCCATCAGGATGGTGTCTCTCCTGGCTCAGGGCTTGGGGAGGGCAAGATCTGCCCAACACGCTTCCAGTCTATGTCTCAAGTCTTCTAAATCCTGCCTTGTTTTATGCCTTGAGAGGCATCCCACATCTTGAGAGGCTTTTGGCCATACTGGAGCCAATATGCCCATCCTGGGTGTAAACCCTCAGCTCAGGCAGAGCTCAGGTGGCTTTCCTTACCAAGCTCTATTGGTAGGGTTACTTTTAATAGCACGTATGTGATGTGGAGTGGGATAGATCACTCTGGCTCTGGTTGGCACATTATAAATCTCACACAAAAAACCCCAAAATAATGCAAAGGGCCAGGAGGCTGGGGGGCTGAAAAAAAGCAGAAGGAAGAGACTGCTTTCCCAGAACCCAAAGCAGGCAGGGGTGGAGAGCAGGAAAGGCAGGGTTGTATGGCTCGCTGGGGCAGAGTGTGCAGTTGTTTATACTGGAAATGAGTTTCTGTTTATTGCAAGCTATGGTGGGGAGACCACAAAGTGAATGTAAAACAAAATGGGAAGGGTGTGGGAAAAGTCAGGGGAGGGGGAGCGGGTGCCTTTGACAAACTCCAGAAGTCACGTCCAGTAATAAATCAAGCCGGGATCTGTCCCGGGACACAGGACCCAGAACATCTGCTTGGGCTGCAGGGAAGCCGGACAGACGAGAAGGGATCTCCCAGCCCTGTCTGGAGCCAGGCAGGAGACAGGGGCTTGGGCAGCTCAGCCACCCATGGGTGCTGAGCTCAGCAATGCTCATATGTGGGCAGAGGTGGACTGAGCAGCTGGGTTCACCAGAACACATGGGGAACTGCACTCAGGGCTGTGGGATTTAGCAGACATCCTCAGTCAACCTCTCCATTCTCAGTAGCCGTCCCTTGACTGCTCTGTACCTCCATTTCCTTCGCTGTAAGTTGGCACATGGTGCTTTTCTCCCATATATCACTTTTCCCAAGCTTTGCAGCAAATGCCACATGGGAAGTCAACTCCTGCAACATCTCAGAGCTGGGGCATGGTGTAGGTGCCAATGGGAAGATAGGTCACCTGCACTCTTCCAGAGTAGCAGGAATTAGTACGTTAACGGGGCTGCTGGTGAAATCGGAGACAAATCTCATGATAACCCTACTGGGGCCAGCAACGCATCCATTCTGCGTACAGACTTTGAAGGTATTAAGTGCTAAGGATTTTGATTTGACATCTGAATCCAGCTGCATTTTTGTGAGAAGCCCTTGCAGGTTATAGCTCCAGACCTAACTTTAATAAATAATCTATTGCCTTGGATGTAGTGGTTTGGAAGGGGCAGTGAATTTTTGTTTTGCAGATTTAAGCATTCCCCTCTTCTTCTTCCTTTTCCCCTTTCTTGGAAAATGGATCCTATTAACGACTGCAGATGACACAACACATGCCAATACATTTGCAACCCACTTGGCTCATAGCAAGGGCTGCTTTCGAGCTACAGACTTCCCCAAGGGTCCAAGTAAAGCATTGTCATGGGAGGAGAAACAAATACTGTGTGTCTGCCCTGTGAGTCCTGGACCAGTTCTAGCCTTTCCAGCCCATATTAGTGCAGAAATCAGGAGGGACAGCCACCAAGATGCATATGTGAGCTATGACCTCAAAAGTCATTTGAATTTCATTATGTTGGGCCATGGTTGATCTGCTCTGCCATAATGCCATGGGTGGTGCTGTGGGATCTGCTCTTCAGAAATACCTGTGAACCACTTTCTGGGCATGGGGCAGGTACCATTGATACGGCTCTAGCATCTCCCTGTGACACAAACCCCAAATTTTTCCATACTGGATCCTGGCCAGGTTCAACCTCATGTCACCACTGGAAGGGTCCAAAACTTTGGCAGCACCACAGCTTTTCTCCACTTACTCCAGGTATATTGCCTTCCTTCCCGTGCTGCTGGTGACTTACACACCATTGGATTGATCTAGCTGCCGTGGCATTAACGCAGCTAGAGCTGCTTTTTCTGCTCCAGGAGAGGATGGCAAACTGTTTGGGTAAACCCAAACTGCTCTACTCTGTTTTTTGCCAGCATATCCTTGCGTCTCTCATCTGCAGCCAAGCCCTGGCTCTCAAACCTGTTCCAGCTGCTCACCTCATCTTGGAAGGATTCTGAGCCATCTGTGTGCATCAAGAGGAGAGTCCTTCTTGCAGGAGGCATTTGCAGTGTGCTCTTGGCCCATGATAAGGAGGTGGGGCTTATGTGAGCCAGGATAGATACCACTAGCATGCTAGTGAGGAGCTAGCATGCTGCTAGCAAGGTCCAGACCACAGGGCTTGCTCTTCACCTGTAATTTTCTGTGCAACACTTCAGAGAGCACAGCAAAATCCTTCAGTGACTTTAATAATGGTTCCCTTCAAAGCTCTAGGGTATTTCCCCCCCACCATCCCTGTGAAGTCACGCTTCAGGTCTGCTGAAATCCTAGCAAATACCTCCTGAAATCCCCTGGTGCCCCTGCGACAGTTTATTGAGAGTCCAGGACTGTTTGACCTTGGAGGGGGTGAGAAAGGGAGGGGAAGAAAGAGGGGACCTGGACTTCCCTGCCAAACTACTTGATCTGGTGCTGAGCCTCTTGCAGAGACCACAAGCCTGCCAGAAATCAGTCCCAGCACATCAGTGGGGTACCCGGGCACAGATACCCTCTCCCCTCTGCTCCAGGTCTCTGGAGGGTCTCCCGCTGTGCTGGGCAGTGCTGCTGAATACACAGTGTGGTGTGTTCCCTAAAAAAGCAGCAGTGCCCCAATCACCTGTGTGCGGTGCCCATTCCGGCATCCTGGCCCCCTCATCCTGCCAAAAGAAGTTTGGGGATCTCCAGGTGACAACTGATTGCCAGCTCTGGTGCTTGGTGTGTGCAGGGAGGTTTCCCACCCAGGGGGAGCTCTGTGCTGGGGGTTCCCACCATTCCTCAGGAAATAATTAAAATATTGATAACAATATTTTATAGGACAAAGTGCTTGTTATTTCTTCTTTGTTGTAAGCTAATCAGAGGATGCATTGCAAGCTGCTCTCCTCCATCAGAAGGGAGAGGCTGTGCCCGAGTATCCAGGTTATCACCGTGGGGGCAGACTTGGCAACGATGCTGCTCTTGAGACTGATCCGGTGCTGATGCACTCAGGGAAGGTGTGTTTGCTTCTGGGGTTTCATTATTAAAAGACCATCGATAAATTACAGGGAGTCCAGGGGAAAATTGATTAAAGGATTAAAAGATAGCGTATGACCTAAAGGGAAGATTAAGGAAATTTAGTGAGGTGCTTGCTGCGGAGCAGATCTGGGGGGAGCTGGGAGGGAAGAAAATGAAAACAACCTTGCAAAGGTAGTGATTATAACAGGTGAAAACAGTTGCTGCGGGTAACTGAATTGGTTTGTGCTTCACACTTTGGCAAATTTCAGGCTCTCTGCATGGGTGGGACAGGCCTCCCCAAGCCCCTCGAGCTGTTGGGGCTGCCCTTGGCCACACATGCCATGAGCGTCCCCTGGAGTTTGCCCACTGCTGCTTGTGGGGATTTAAGCATCGATCCAGGATTTGAGGAAGTTGAGTGTCATTTTCATAAAGCAAAGGGCCTTTTTTTAGCTTCATTTCTTTACAGATGGGCTGAATAATGGGACCTCCCTTGAAGCTGCCTGAGTTAAGGATGCAGCTATTACTTCCAAATGCAGTGAAGTCTGGAGCTGTGTGACTAACATCATCCCAAGGACCCCATTGCCTTAAAAAAAAAGAATGAGGCCAGGGCCTGAGTCAGGCCTGAGGATTAAAAAGCAGATATTCATAAAAAGAGCAGTGGTCTTGAGCTGTGGTTTAGCTGAGCTGGTACCCCAGCCCACTGCATCCAGAAATGTCACTCTCCTCTGAGTGTCATCCACTTGAAGGACATACTTCGGGTGATATTCAGAAACTGATGCTCTTCCTGCCTCCACCCCAAGGTACCAACAGCATAGTGGAGGATTTAGGCTTGAGCTGGGAACAGTCATACTGTTAGTGACATGTTTCACTGGTATTTTCTTAAAGCCAGAAAATGGACAGTTAAAGACTGGTGTGGAGACCTGATTTCCTGTGATAAATTAGGCCTCTTCCCATATACCTGTCATTAATGGGCTATCACCATCTGTGAGCAGCCAGAATAGCACCACAAACCATAGTGACCCCCGAGGTGCCCATTTCAGCTCTACCCCCATCATCATCCAGTGCTACAATTTGCTAGTATGTATTATGCAGAAGCACATGTGGGAAGGGCCAGGTGCCTTCACTGGACGTACTGAAGGAGGCTGGCTACTGCTGAGAGGGCTTGCACGTATTCAGGGTGGGAACAGCATGGGAAGAAGCTCTTTCTGGGCCTTTGTCATCTCTCTATAGCCAACTGAGGCATGTCTTGGGGGACCTCTGGCTCCAGCCCAGCTGTTTTGCAAGGTGCTTGCAGTTGTTTTTCCAGCAGGACTGTGACAATGACATTAAGCTGGGCAAAGCCACCAGCATTACAAGAGCCAGAGCTCTTGGGCACTGTATAGTCCCTGGGGCTGAGGGACCGGCACAGGCTGCAGATCAGCCCCAGGAGCAGGACAGCATCTTACCAGAACATGGAGGGCAGAAGGGCAGCCCCAGGGATATGAGTTGGTGACCAGGGGATGCTGAGGCTGCGTGAGCAAACCTAAATGCAATCAGGATGGCCAAACACAGGATGAGCAAATGGCTCCACTGCCTGTGCAGACACCTGGTGCACAGTGTGGTACCTGCACACAGATGCCCACTTTCAGGTTCCCTGTCCCGACTGAATCCAAGTTTGAGCAGCTGGTACAGGCTCAAGGGCACCAAGGGGTCTGCCTTGTATGGGGATTGGAGAAAAGCCTGAAGCATTTCCTCTAGCAAAATGTGGGAGAAAAGAGGAGACAGTGGTTTTCAGTAAATGCCGAAGGAAAGGAGCTTTTCATGCAAAAGCCAGTGCAACTGCAAGGAGAAAGTGGATAGGGAGTATGTCTGCTTACTAACTGCTCCCATCAGCTTCTCCTCCTGACCAGACAGGAGAAGAGAAGCTCAAAAATATCCTTTTCTCTGTTCCAGCGTGTCAGAAATCTCTTACTTCTACCTCTCCATTCCCCATGGGGTGAGAAACATGTCTGCCAGGAGGTACCTCCCTCACTGGGGTATTGCAGAGAACAGTCTGGGGAAGAGCAGAGCAGAGAAAGGGATGTATCCAGACTGCATGTCAAGAGGGATGAAGAGAGGAGACATTTTTGGAGAGCTGCTGGCTGTTAAAGGCAGCCCACACTCCCCGCTGGGAGTGATAGCTGATAATATTCGTGGCTAGCTTGTTACTCAGGGTATGACAAAGTGCTTATAGCTTCCCTCCAGAGGCTCCTCATGGATAAATATACAACTTCCAGGAGTTCTGGTGGGACATCTTTGCTGAGGATACATGGCTGCTGATGGTCCCAGTTGTGTCTGATCACACCTGGTATTTTCCCTGTCTTCTCCATCTGGAGAGAGGATTGATTGCTTTCTTGCTGCCTTTGAATAAGTTGATGGAGTGGGCAGGGGCATTGCATGGTGTAGATTGTGCCGGGAATTTGTGCCTGGAGCTGGGAAAATAGGGAGAAGTTGATGCCGAGTTCTCTTCTGCACGCACTGCAGGCAGGGAGGCAGGGGACTGACATGGCAGTCCCCAATACTTGCCAAAGAACCCTTGGGGGCATTCCCCCTGCACAACCGAGACAAGGAAGGCACTGCCCTTTCGCACACCAGACAAGGAGGTTCCCTTCTTCTGGCTGGCAGCTTTTCCAGCTGAGCTCCTGGAGGAGATTGCCATGGGTCTGCATAAATTCAGGCTCCAGGACTACATGTTGCTCATGGACTGAGGTGGTGCACAGCAGAAACCAGAGCAGTGCCAGACTGTTCTGCCTTTTATTGAGGAGTACCACAGGAGGCAGCTCCTCTCCCTGGAGATCAGGGCTATGATGTGCTCTCATGTTCACTGACCACAAGCTCCCTGGGGTGAGGAGCAGCTGCTGGGGAACCCATGTGTTGCTAGAAAGCATTTCCCCCCTGCATTGCCTTGGCACAATGCATTCAGCCCCATGTCGAAGAAAATGGTCTCTGGAAGCAGAAAACATTTTGGCAGGGACTGGAAAATCCCATGTAATTCATGCCCTTCATTCTTCCCATCCATTTTATAAGGGACAGGCACAGCATTTGGGGGGCGAACTGCAGCGACCTCAAGCTCTCCTCTCCAATTCCCAGCAGAGGAAAGCCCCACAAATGTGCAAAGGCCAAGAGCACATCAGCCCCCTGTTCTCCACGTGGGAGCTGCAGCCCTTTTGCTGCTGTGCAAGCATGGCAGACTGGCATCCTGGGATACTCCAGCCTTGAGGATGAGAGTAGGGA
This sequence comes from Dendrocincla fuliginosa, assembly GCA_035047845.1. Classification (NCBI taxonomy): domain Eukaryota; kingdom Metazoa; phylum Chordata; class Aves; order Passeriformes; family Dendrocolaptidae; genus Dendrocincla; species Dendrocincla fuliginosa. Next base: position 62,206,981 of record JAWWMO010000096.1, on the reverse strand, counting down.
TGCACTCTCTGTCCCCGGAGGCTCCCTACTGGAGCCTGGAAGACTGTTTGCCAGCACCTTCCCCTCGGCTGCTGCACAGTCCCTCGCCCCACACTGCTCCTCGGGTCTCCGGGAGCTGGGCAGGGGCCCGGCACAGTCAATCCTAGAGCAGCCGGCAACGCTGTTTGGTCATTACTGCCCGGAGCTATGTGCGAACCAGTGACCTGGCTCTGAAATGGTTTATGTTACATGCAAATCCCCGCGCAGAGGTGTTGTGGGGAGGAAAGCCGGCCTCGCCGTGAACTCCCCGAGCTGGAGAACAAACCCCAGCGCAGCAAAGAACTTCCCATGCCCGGTGCGCTGCTGTGCCGCCACATCCTGCCTTGCCGGGTACCACTCCGGGGATGCCGCACTGAGCACCGCGGGCTCCGGCCTCGCTCGAGGGCTGGCGGTGCTACTGTTATACACAAAACAATAATCAGCTGCCGTAACGAGGATGCAGAGTAGCTGCGCTGGCTTCCCTGCTGTTGTGCCGGCTCCAAGTAGAAACAGCT
>JAWWMO010000096.1:62175185-62194186 GCA_035047845.1 Dendrocincla fuliginosa | reverse complement strand
CTCTTCCGATCTAGAATTAAATTACCTAGACTGACATTTGGCTAAGACATGGAGTTTAATATCCCTCTGCTCATGGAAAATGCCAGGGGATATTTAATGGCCGCAAGGGATCCATTTTAGTGCTCATTGGAGAGACGGGATGGGCGACAGGCCACTCTCTGCCACAGGGTCTTGGCTGCCTTTCTGAACTGCCAGCTTCATTTTGAGACATGTCTGACAACAGCCAGGGGCGATGGGTAGCTAAAGACTCACAGTTAAGCATGAGCATGCAGTGCCTTAAGGAGAAGCTGCTCTCAGATGCGCTTCTTACTCTCCAAGCCCTTGCTTGGACACAGCAGCCAAAATCCAAGCGGGAAAAGCTGTGAGTAGCCTCCTGGCCAAGTCCCCTTCCCAGGAATGTCTGATGATGCTCCCTCAGCTCTGCAGGATAATATTACATCTGGTTTTATAGCCGCTTAACCAGTACTCAGCCTAATGCCCATCATCCATTATTATTATTACTATTACTGCTTTTATTACGTTACTGCCTGCAGGCCCTCAGTGAGGACAGGGCTCTATTATGTTGGCTGATGTACAGCCAGACAGCCCCTGCTTCACCATGTGCAGGCTCAATGAAGGCAGACAAAGGCTGGGGAAGGAGGAGCACATAGCCCTGTCGGCAGAGCAGGGACCCAGGAGGCTGCGGGGGATAAAGAACTCCTTCAAGGTCACATAGAAACTGGGGAGCTGGACACAGCCCGTCTCCCATTGCTCTCCAAACTGGCCTCTGTGGGACCAGTCCAACTGTTTCCCATGATGAACACAGTGTAATGAGGTCTGTCCTAAGAGACAGAGGTCTGTCCATTCTGGACAGGCTGCCAGAGGTGCAGTTGCCTGTCCTGGCTGTTGTGTCCCCATCACCTCAGAGGGATGTGACAGGAACTGATTTGGCTTTGTGCTTTTGCAGGGGCTGGTACTGCTGTTCTCTCTAGCCTGGACAGGAGTCCCACAGATGGAGGGACAGATAGGGAGGTACCAGGGACTGCTGGTTTTCCCATTAACACACAGTGCTGTTTGAAGGCTTGTTACAGCCAGGAACACTCTCTTGGAACCAGGGCAGCCTTCCTCTGTGCACCAGGGACAGTCTCCAACCCACAGGAGCCAGGTGACACGTCACATCCCTGCAAAATGGGCAGGTGACTCCCACCTCAGCATCAAAGAACTCTTTCTGACTTCCTCCAGCCATCACAGTAGCATTTCTCACTCCTGCCCAAGCACATTTCTCTTGCCCAGCACAAGTGAATTCAAGTATCCTTCCAGCCTGGCATAGTAAAAACCAGGGCCAGGCTCCCTGCATTACCCCAGGGACTATCCATTACGTTCATCCCTAGGCCTGCACTTTCCTTTGCACTTCCTGACTGCAGAGCTGCAGTTCACAGTCATCTGCATTCGTTCAACCAAACAGACTTTTGTTTGCAAACCAAGCCTCCTGAGCCAGTGCTGGATTTATACTTTTCCATATGCGTTTGGACTCCAAGTCCCTGTCGATGGAAGCTGATGTCCAGCCCAAGCCCTGGGATTCAAAGCAAGCAGAGGAATTGCTGAGCCATCTGGAGTAGCTCAGCACAGCACAGCCCCAGCAAGTCCTCCAGCTGAGGATAAAGCTGTAAATGGAAAATTGTGTCCTGTCCTGCTACGGAGAGGGGTCAACAGCAGCAGGGAGGTGGCACTAGGCGCCCATGTCAGGCCCATGAGTGTTTGCTTACCAGCCACTCCCCAAGCCACTGGGAGCTTCCTCTGAGGACTAGGTGTCATGGACATGGAGGAGTGCCCAGCCCTTCTTGCACTCACTGCGATGGAGGGAAGGTAATGGGAGGCAGGAGAGCCTATCAGGGTGGTGGTGAAGATAATGGTAAGAAAGAACTGTAGGAGGGTGTGTGCCAGGGTGCTGAGCAGTAGGGCTGGGAAGAGGGAGGTGTTGGTGGGTTATTTCTCAGGAGAAACAGATCCCACCAAGATAGTTGGGCTCCGACTTCATTTCCGCAGCCTCCCTCTGCCTCACCCACAGCCAAGAAAGTGTGTTTGCAGGCAGTTTTCTTGTAAGAGGAGCAAGGGGTAGTGGTGCAGGGAAGGTGTCTGGTGTCTTCCTGGGGACTGTTGCTGCTGTGCCACCATCATTCTGGAGCAGGATGGCACCGAGCAGCACACACACAACTCCACGTGCAACAGACTGGCCCCACATCAGCATGTGGTCCCATTCGAGCAGAGGGAGAGATGCCCTTTGTGCAGGCAGAGAGGCTGGTGAGGGAGCAGCTCACTCACCACCTCCTTCCTCTCTCAGGGCAGGCAAAGCCCCAGTGTGAACATCACCTCCCACCCCCAGCAGCTGAACCCTGGTGTAAGCATGGAGAGCAGAGAGCTCTGACAGGCAAAGGGGATCCCTGCAGTCCCAGCATTCCTCCTTCATGCTTGACAGTGGAGTTGGATGCTGGCATTCACAGGCTGCTTCTCAAGGTGATCAGAGCTAGGGGACCGTTCTTCAATCCAGAGATTTTCAGGCCAAGAGGGATCCACTCACCTGCATATGGACTTCAGAATAGGGTTAAGGGCTTTCCCAGGACATGAGGGCTCATGTGCCTTACTATTCTTTGAGTGCACAGGGAGCCCTGGCACAGCTCATGCCCAGATCCCTGTGTCCAAGTCCTCCCTGGCTGTGAGCAAGGGAGAAGCATGGGTGTACACTAATTGTTTTTGCTTTGCTATTGCAATTGGGAATTCGAGCTGTCAGGAATTGATCAAACCCTTGGCAAGGACCAAGGGTTGCTCTGCAACAGGCAGCGACGTTCATCACAGCCTGTCTGTGATGTGCTTCCGGCACTCTGAGAGTAACTGCAACATCAAAGCATGTTGCATAGCTCACGGCCAATTAATATTCACTTGGAATACATGTCAGGTAGCAAGAAAATATCCCCGTGTCCCAAAAGCAGAGTGGGGCAGAGAGAGAGACACCTGGGGTGGAATGTGATCATGGCAAGCTTCCCCCCTTAGCAAATAGGATCTGCAGTGCTTTGAATCTCCAGAACCCCAGCCCTAAACCCAAGGACTAAACTTGCCACATTACTGCACGGTAAGGGGATTTGAATGTATGTCAGACTCCCAGAAATCAGGAGGTGGGAGGAAAATGCAGGATTTGGGCTTGGTGGGCTCCTCACCCTGACTCAATTAGCCCTGTCTAAGAGGGAGGCTCTCTGCCCTGGACAGGCTTTTTCTGCCAGCACTGGCATCTTCTTAATAGTGGTGTTTTGAGCCAAAACAGTCATATCACTGACCCAGACAAGAAAAGCTGATTTGCATCTAATTAGTTTGGGAAAAGGGTGTTCTGCATATTGGCTGCTCTCCTTGGAAAGCACATGATGTAATGTCCAGCCAGCTATGCCAAGGGGTATAAAGGAAGGATGCCACATCCAAAGCTTTACCCTCTTTTCCTCTCTTCCAGTAAAGCCAGACCCTCCGGAGAGTGTGGTGGCTAAACCTGTGCCCAATAATCCTCGGAGACTGGAGGTGTCATGGCAAAACCCCTCTTCCTGGCCGGACCCTGACTCTTTCCCACTCAAGTTCTTCCTGCGGTATCGGCCTCTCATCCTGGACCAGTGGCAACACGTAAGTGATGCTGCACTGCCTCGGATAGAAGGAAGTGGGGGGAGCTGGTGACTGAGAACAAGTTGCACTGTGAACAACTGTTCAGGGACAAAAAAATGTATCATTACTGCCCAGGCAACCTCTCTTGTCCCTTTTCCCTTCCTCTCCATCTTTCTTTTAGCTCACACTCTGCCTACAAATGGCTCTGCAGGCTCTCCCTGCTCCACATTTTCATCCACAGCCCCTATCTACTTTCCATACATATGTTCTATATAAAAATTGCCAACGAGATGTAAAAGGCATTTAAAGTATAAATGTCACCACATTTAAATGCGCCTCTGCCACATTTAGATTTTGAACTGGAGATAAAATACCGCTTGCCGTAACTCAGAGTGTAGTCACAGAGCAATTGCTGTGATGTTATCGTATTTTTTACTTTTATTTCTTGTTTCTTTAAAAAAAATAGCCAGTGAAATCCTTAGCAGCCCGGAGGACAGATTTCATTTGTTATGGCAGGAAGATAACGAACAGGCTCTTTTTTATTTTTTTTACCTCTGTGTGCTGCTTGTGTAGGAAAGCAATCTGCTGCTGAAGGAGAGGTGCCGCTATGCTGGTGTGGCTCATTTAGCATCCCCTCTGTGCTGAGCTGGGCCAGTTGAAAGCCAATTGGGTGCTTTGCTTGATAAAGCATTTTGCAAAAAAAGCAAAAGACAAATAGGAGGCTGTACCCAGTCTCTGGGGACCTCACCTGTGTCAAGGAGCCAAGCAAGATTTTCTTCCAGCCAGCTCTTCCCAAGGAGAGAAACATGTGGCAGAGAGGATGGGAGGCTTTGCACATATCTCTGCAAGGTGTTGTTGTCTCAGTGACTTCTTATTATGTTTTTTTGGATTTTTCGATGAAGCAGCGCGGCAAGTTGTGTTTCAGATTGCAGTGTTTGCTGATGGCTTTGAAAATCAGAGAAGAAAATCAGAGGGTTTCCCTGATTGTCACTTAGCCCTTTGCTCCCCACCTGGGAGTGAGAGACCATCAGCTCTCTCAGTGAGGCAGCAATGGTGGGAAATAGGTGGAGGTGTTGGCAACACTGGTGGCAGGGCCACCCTCGTTGGAAAAGACAGTTCTCAGACAGTAAGAACTTGATTTCTCATATACAAAGATATCCTGAGGTGCAGAGAGAGCTTGAAGTACCAGCTCTCATGATGGGTGTAAGGATGTATCTCCCAGCATTTCAGGAAGGTGCAGCAGTCCTAGGTACTACTTTTAATCATAATCCCATTGCAAGAGACATGCTCCTTATCAGTGAGGGGTGGAGAAGAGTGTTTGAGAAACAATTTGCTCAGTCAACAAGTGCAAGCATTCAGCAAGGAAGGTACCAGCGTTGTTTTCTGACTCTCTGCCCTGCTGGCTGGGTAATGAAAAATCTCATTTGTGGATGATTTGAGGAAAACTGCCACTATTCATCAGATGAATTATTTGCGAAGCCTAATTCAATCAGTTCCCAAACACTAGGGAATGGCAGCACTGCAGCAGCTGGAGCTGCTTCGGACCCCAGACTCCCTTGGCACATTCAGCCTGCTTAGCCCAGCCAGGCACCTTGCAAAAGCAGACATTTGCACCCAAAAATGAGTGCCACCAATGTCAGCATGCTGGGAGCATGCCCAGGCCATGCTGCATTCTTTGCTTGACTTATTTCTTATTGTTATCTTGGGAGGCATCCCTGTTCCTCCAAATCCAGATGGAAAAGGGAAGGACGCGGTTTGTTAGGGCCAAGCCTAGCTCAGCCATCCAGCTTGTCCTGAGGTGGTGGTGGTGGTGGATCTCACCTCAAAGGGAAAAATGGCCTGAGAAAGATGATCACACATGCCACACTTGCATGGAGATGTCTTAGTTCTCACAGAGATGTAGGTCTCCTGACACAAGCTGCCCCCCATCTTGGCTCTTGCTGCCCCACTGGCTTTTGGCATGGAAAACCCCTGCTTATTACGCCCACACAACCTGCATGCTAACAACAGGGCAGCTTGGGAGCTCGGTAGAGAGACGAGAAGGCCCTGCTAGCAGTCAGGAGGAGCTGGGTAACCTCATGTTCTGGCACATCCCTGTGTGCCCAAGGTTCCCAGGCTGGGCCCTGTTCCTGCCTCCTCATAACAACCCATCTCTGCACCAGCCATGGGTTTTAAGCATTTCCTTGTCAGCCCTGTGGGAAGCCCTGTATCCCTGCTGGAGCAAACCCACAAAGAAGCACCAGAGGCTGGCCCAGAGACACGAATATGCATGCAGACTCCACTCACATGTGGTGTTTCTTGGCAGAAGAAGCAGCTCCCCTTTCACCTCTCCACCTCCTGTTATCTTTGCAGGGTCTGATTTATGCACAGCACCTCGGCAGGCAGGACAATGAGCACTAATAGGATCAGATGGATGTCGAGCTGTCGAATACCATAGGGCCTGATTCAATCAGTGTCTGCTTTCTTCCAGGCTCTTCCTTTCAGGATTTTAATAATGCCAGGGCTTGGCACCAGAAGATGAAGCCGTCCATGGCAGGAGCGGCGGATCTTATCGAGACTGCCGCTGTGTGAGGGAGCCATAAATGCAATTTTCCCCAGCAGAGAAAGTCAGGTGATGCTTGGCCCAAGCATTCCACCCCATCAGGCAATCTCTGGGGCTCACCCGGAGGTGGGGGGTACCCATGTCCCCTTCCCACTGCTTTGCAAATTGGGTTTGAGTTGCAGTGTGCCATTTGCACTCCCTTTCCCCTGCTCATCAGTGCCTTTACACTCAGGCCACTTAGCAGCTCTCATGTTGCAGTTTGCTCTGGGAATTATGGTGATGTGCTCTGGGAATTACTATCATGGAGAGATGATGATGAGTTTTCACATGGGCATGCAGTGAAGCATGTGCCAATCGTGCTACCTCACATAAGCTCCCTCGAACCTTGGCACAGGCATTTTGTAGCTGTTGGGGATGCAGCCATGTCACATCATGTTGCCAGAGACTCCCCTCAACACCACCAGCACCGAGCTCACTCTGAATGTCAAGCAACTTTAAAGTCACGCTCCTCCCTTTCTGGAAGAGGGGCTGATGGTTTCTCGGCTGCCAGAAGAGAGATGGATATTTGTAGCCTAAACAGGTTTTTTATTCTCTCCTTTTGGCAGAATCTCCCCTTCTGTCTCCTAAATATAAAACATTAAATGTTTAGGGTATCCTTTATTTTTCTCCCGCTTTTAAGTTTGTAATTCAAGCCAGATTAGCGTGGTTTCCTCTTCTGTTTTATAGCCCCATCCTGGCCCCAAGCGAGCTCTCCTAATGCTCTCAGATGTTCCTCTAATGGCTTACCTAGGCTGGAACTGGATACTCTTTCCTAATGGATTGCTAATAGCCTGTTTCTGGTTTTACAGGCTCTTTCAGTTAACTCACAACAGCAGCGATCTCCGCGCTCACACTTAAGATCTCCCCGCAAGCACATCTGCGTGTTCACCCCTAGATGCAGGCGGGTGGCCAGACACCATTATCAGCATCTTTGGGGAGCCCACGGCAGGTCTTGCACCCAATTTGCTCCCATCCCATAACATTTTTCTGGAGCAGGATCTCCTCTTTTCACAGCTTTTGGAGGCAGATCATATGGGCTGAGCACTGACCAGCCCGATGCTCATCCTGCGAATGTGGCAAGGCTGAAGAAGGTATTTCTTATGCAGTGTTAGAGCTGGTGGCCAGACTGGGGGAGGATTTCCTTCCATGGGTTGCCAGCAATTTGCAGATGCCGTTGCGAAGTCTAATTGAACCCATTGGCCGTGCTGACAACATGAAATGTTAACGAACCGTGAGGCGGGCTGCGCCTCAGATCTTGAGATTTGCAGTAAAAGGTCATGAGATATTTAAAGCTAATAATGTGGTTGGGTTCTCTCCTTCCTCTTCTGTTTTTGAAGCATTAAAGCCACGTTTGTGAGCGTTTACAAAGTCTGGAAACATCCTTCTTTGGAAAAGCAAGCAGAGGTGCTCCCACCATCACAGGATTTTAAGAGCTGGGGGTAAAAAAAACCTCATGTAGACATATGTGCTTGCTCTGATCTGGGCAAATGATAGGTATTTGGGGCCAGAAACGGGAAGTTTGTGGATATTACCAAATATTTAATTTGGAGTTTGTTAGTGTGAGGACAGCACTGTCCCCGGACTGGCTGCCCTCACCCAGTGTTGGCCATGGCCACCAGACTGGGCTCGGGCTCATCTCTCAGGGCAACACAGCACTTTTTGGTCAAACAGGTGAATCTCACAGGCTGTATCTGCAAGTTCCTGCCTCGGAGCTGCCTGAAATAACCTGAAAGTGTGAGCTAATGCGTATCCTGCCTGTGACGGGCAAAGGAAAGGGATGGAGAGAGATGGGGAGGGAGGCAATTAGTGCCACTGCCTGCTGCAGCAGCGTCCCCGCCGGCATGGTGGCAATGTCACTTTACAGCAGGAGTGCTTCTTTGTGTCCATTTGCAACCCCTGTACCTCCACCACTTTGCCTCTGCTCCCCCTCTTCACAAGGAAACGTTGGCAGGGAGGTCACCCTGAGGAAGCTGGGTTACAGCTTCACGCCTGGCAGCTTTTATTGCAGCATTTCTCTCCCTTCCCCTCCTGGCTGCAAAGTCAGTGATTAAAAAAGAAGAGAATGAAAAAAAAAAAAAGGAAAACGAATTATAGGTGGGAGCAAAATGTTGAGGATGTAATAGTGTCACTCACAGCTCAGTGTAGGGCAGGCAGGGCTGGAGCAGAGGGTGTCTCAGAGGAGAATGGAGATGGGAAACATCTAGAAATCACCTTTTCCATCCACCCCTGCCAGCCTCGGGGACACAGCCAGGCTCAGGACCCTTGACTGGTTTTGTCTGGGTGCTTTTAGGCACCTTGGAAACTGCTAGTGACCTAAAAGTTCTGAGCACCTGGCTGCTGTAAAGGTGCCACTGAGCAGCAGAGCACTCATGCATGCACCATGTGCCTGTGCTCACCTGCATGCTCACACAGCAGCAGGCAGGTGGAAAGGTGCTAGCAAACCTAACTTTCCCTGTTCATATGCAGACCATGCCAGGCAGGCACTGGTGCCCTGCCATGTGCAGGCACAATCTTCTTTCACCCCATCCTACAGTGCCAGCGTGGTAAATGCATCTGCAGGCAGTATATGCCAGTACTGGGCAGGGTTAGGGCTGGTGCAGAGCACCCTCAGCATCCCAGGTCTCATCATCCCCACAGCCACAAGCAGAAGTGTGCTCTGGCAGTTGTCACTTGGCCTGAGGGGCCAGTACATCCGGAGGAAGACTCCTGTTATTAGTGGGGTTACAGCCCTGCTCTCAAAGATGCTCTTTATTTTGAGCTGGAAGGGATCTGTTCAGCTCTATCTGTTGTGGCACAGCCCTGACTGCAGAGGAGCCCTGCAATAGCTTGTCCTCCCAGACCTGCAGCAGGGCTGAGCTATGTGCAGCAGCACCACAGCAGCCTTGTCAGGAGGGGATGACAGCAGGGAGCACAGCCCAGACCCTGCTCGGCGCCTGCACTACGTGGCTGGCAGATAAGAGGGGATCATTCATTTTTCCCAACCTTTTAATTATTCTGGAGTTCAGGTAGAAAGTTTTGTCTGTGGTTAGCCCAACTGATTCCTGTGGCGCTGCAGAAGAAGGAGGTATTTGTGGGCTCCTTTGTTACTAATGAATATCAGACCTGTTTGCTTTCCAGACATGGCTTTGAAAGAGAAAAAGCAAAACATTTCTTTTCCACATGGTGACGTCTTTTTGCAGGCTGCTGTGTCTGATTGCAGTGATCCTGCACTTTGCAGTAGTGGAGCAGCTTGCTTGGGGATTAATCCTGTTTTTGGTTTAGCTTGTTCCCCAGGGCAGATGGGAGCATGTTGGGATCCCCCTGCCCTCACAGGGGCTGAAGACACCTGAAACAGCAGTTGCTTGTGTAGCTGAGTCCCTGCAAAACTCATCTCAGCCTGGTAGCAGGATGTGTCTGCTTGTTGTGGGGAAAAGTGGCTGTGAAACTGAGCCCACTGGGGTGTTCCATCCCTATTCCAGTTCCCATTTCCCTTATCATCCAGGACAACTTGAAGAGCATCCAGAGGAGGAGGAGGCTGCAAGGATGCCAGATGCATGGAACACCCAGTTTTCTTTTATAAGGGGTTTCCTTCTGTGTTCCATGTGTGGTGTGGGTAGCACAGGCTGTGTGAGCCTATCAGCTTCATCCTACAAAATCCAGGGTGCTCCTTTTATTTTGGGGAAGGCAAACTCATCCAGGCTTGATACAATACCTGGAACAGGTGCGTGGTCTCTGTCCTGGCATGCACAGTGGTGGTGCAACCCTGCCATGGGACTGAGGAGTGCCAGCCCCCATCTCCGTATTGCCAGTGGAGCACCCCCTTCCTGTATTTGGAGCTACCCTGGAAAGCAGGAGTTGTCAAGGAATGAAAAGCAGAGCCACTGCTGCCACAGGGGAGCCAGCAAATGCATTTTCATGTGGGATGCAGAGAAGGAGGCATCTGATCCCTCCTTCTCCCCCTCCACCTCCTTTCAAAATGCACCAGCCCCCAGTCCAGTTGCCAGGGCAGGAGGGTTGGAGTTTTTTCCCTCCCCAACCCATCCTCTTCTAAAGGCCATCTGGGCTTCTGACCTGCCTGTGTATCATCCTGCTCACAAGCAATTGCTACTTGGTCACATTGGACCAGGAGCAGAGCCCAGGTGGGAACAGAGGACAGTGACCTTTTCTACTGCCAGGGCACCTCTGCAGGGTGGGCTGGTGGCCATGGAGCAGGGTGTGGGGATCTTGGAGTGGGGGATTACTTCCTTAACTCCTGCTGTGCCAAGCAGTGAAAGGCAGTATCACCAGTCTGCAGGTAGGGACTGGAATGAGGGCACATGTGTATGTTCTCTGTTGGAATGTGAATGGCTTGTGCGGATGTCCCCAGGTCTCCAGCACATGTGATGGGGGAACCAGCATGGACAGAGGGAAAGCGGAGTGTAGGGCAATCCTCCCCTCAATCTGCACTGGATGACTGTCCCTATCCTGTCACTGTGGCACCAGCCTCGTCTTGGTGCTTGGGACTGTGGGTGGGCAGTGGGCACTCAGCAGCTCCATAATCTTTCCAAAGAGGCTGATTGGGGTATGTGACCACAGCATAGAATGGGATCCCAGCCCACGCTGTCCTCAGCAAGCTGTTGACTGAATTACTATGTTAAAAGGCTTTTTTTTTCGTTTCTCTCTTTCTTTCTTTTTCCTTTTTTTTTCTTTTTTCTTTTTTTTTTTTTTTTGCAATGCTAATAGCTCTGCATTGCACTGGCTACTGATCCCTCATTAATCTGGGCAGCACTTCACAGCCAGTCAGAGTGACTTTTGGCAGGTGCACAAAGGCAGGCATCGACATGCAAAACCCCCCACCCTGGCCAAAAAAAATTACCATGCACAGCCTTCCTTCAACTTTTGTCTCTGTGTGGCTGGGACGCGGATTAAGGAATTTCTCCCTCTGCCTTTGATGCTGTGTGTCCATCCGTCCCTTCACAGCTTCCCCAGTGTGTCTTCCCTGCCATCTCTCCCTGTCTGTATCCAGACAGACCCAGTCCCCATGTTCTTTCCCACCTGCTCTGGAATTTCTGTGTTGAGCCACAGGCTTTCTGACCCACTGTGGCAAACACTGGATGTGTCCCTGGCTGCCCAGCTCAGATGTTCTGTATCCAGAGATCATATGCATGAGGAGAGATGGATGATGTCGTCTGTGCCTTCTCTTTTTATCTGCTGCATAAAGCGGAGCTTAGGGCAGCATCCTCCCAGGTCCTACAAGGAAGGTCCTTCAGGTTCTCCAGCCTGGGTCATGGGGGTACATTCTTCCTCCCCAGGCGAGGCACAGACTTGGCCCCATTGTGTCTGTGCCGTCCCATCTGCAAACACTCAACTGCAGGTTGGTTTGGGGTGGGGAGAGGCAGGAATTGCTCCCAAGGGGATGCACTCAACTCTTTGAGATGGAGAAAATGCTTCTGATGGAAAAGCAGCCTGGCCAGGTCAGTGGGACCTTAGTGTGCCTGGCCTGCCTGCAGCCTGCTGGCTGCAAGTCTCAGGGAGGAGCCAAGAGGGGTTCAGAGGATGCTGAAAGTTCTGGGGAGAGCCACATACCAGCTGGATAACCCCAGCATCTTTCAGAGCCCCATCTTTGTTCTCATATTCCAAGCCACCCCTAGCCTAGCACAGAGCAAGCCAGATCCGCAGGGAGCTGGCAGCTCACCCAGTGAGGTTTCATTTCATTTAATTGTCATTAGGAATTAATTTAACTTGACAACCTTAGCATTGCCACCCACATTGGTGGATGCCACCAAACATCTCTGGTGGCCACCGACCCCATCCAGGTGGGTGCCCACTGTGTGTGGTATGCATGGTGCTGCACAGGCACCCCATCCCCACTGTGCCCATAAGCAGCATACCTGTGAGCAGTGACTGGAGCTGCTGGCAAAAGCACAAATCCCAAGATCGGGGTGGCAGACACAGCCTCACCGTGCCGCAAGACTGCGGGGAGGTGCTCTGCTGTCCAGAACAGGTGATTCACAACCTGGTGGGTCTCCTGTCCTGCCTACCCATCCCTAGGTGACTGGGCTACGAAGGTGTTTCCCTGTGAGAAGAGGGTATAAAAATCGCCTCCTCAGCTCTGCTGGGTGCAGCAGTGGGTGTCAAGAGCCCATCACCTCTGAGGATCCTGATCCAGCTTGGGCCTTGGTCCTGGGCTGAGGAGGGCTGGAGCTTGGTGAGGCTGGTGGGATGTGTCTTAGCCAAGACCCCGTGCATGCTGGAGGACGCGTGACCTCGTGTCACAGGCGGAACAGGCATACTCCTTGTCTTTTCCCCATCCTCCCTTCTGCCCAGACCTTGCAGGATTTCAGTTTTCACCTATCCCATAAGTGAAATGGTCCCAAATAATTTTCCTGCAGGATGGACTGTGCCTAGCCCGAGGATGGGAACAGCCCCACCTGGTATAGACTGCTGGGGGACCTGTGAACTGACCCTGTTATCTGCTGAAGAGGCAGCACCTGTGACCCCAATGTTTGGTCTCAGCCTTTTCAGCTTGCTGTAAACTTAGGAAGATCCTGCATGGAGCCCCACCAGGGTCACTGTGTTTATCTTCCCCCCCCATGTCAGGTTCTCTCCAGCCAAGGTCTCACATCCCCTTGGCAGGCATGCTGAGTAACTGCCCCCATGCCAATAGGTCAGACCTGATGGTGAGACTCATGTCACAGTGGGAAGGTGTCCCCTGGATGAAAGGGGTGGAGTTGGGCTTTGTCTAATGGTGGTTTAGTGCTTAGGCACATCTCAGCTTGGAATAAGCCTGCAGTGAAACCAGTGGCATCCCATTTGTATCCCACCAGCATTGTGACTGTCGGCTGTGGGTGTCAGCCCTGAATCAGTGGTGTAAAGAGAGGCAGGACTGCTATCCAGTCCCAAAATCTGCAGCAGTGAGATGGACACATGGCTTTCTCTGTACTGCTGAGGTTTGGTAGCACTTCATGCCTTGCCAGCAGCAGGAGGCCCTTTGCTCCCCGACGACTGTGGGGGAGACCATTTGGGTCTGCCTCCAGATGTGCTCCAGATGTGGGGCTCCTGCGGGCCTGGGCTGGGCGGCAGGAGCAGCTGGGAGTGCAGAGCCCAAGGGCCCTGATTTGCTGGGCGGAAGGCTAGATGCAGCCCTGGAAGTGGGAATAGGAAAGGAAAGGCTCTCACCTGGTGCAAGAAAGCAAAAATGCCTCTCTGCCTGGTGAGGGATCCCCCAGAGTGACTATTAAAAGTCGAGGGTGGGAAGGAGGAGTGCTGCAGTTTGCATACCAAAGGCATTAAATCTGTGCCATGCTGTTGCATGTGCTGCACTGTGGGGACTGGAAAAGGGCTGGTTCTTTCTCATGGTGGGTTCCTGCATTTCAGGTACCCCTGATAGCAGTGTTGCGATGACACTGACCACACCAGCCACTGGTGTGTACATACATCTCTGATGTGCACACGACCACTGTGTGTGTAAAACCAAAATGCTAGGTCAGCCTTATCCCACATGTGCACTAGCCCAGGTACCTCCTGGGCACCCCAGCAGTGCTGCTTTTCTTTCTTTGGGTTTCAAGGACCAGGCAGAAGTTTTCATCTTGCTCCTGTAATTGAACTGAGTTCTTAAAAAAACTCAGCTGTTGGTGCTCCCTTGGGGCAGTGGGATCCTGTGCCTGACCTTTCTCCGGGGTGTCTGGGGAGGTGTGGAGGACTTTATGTGGCTTGCACTGTGAAGTCCCCCCCCACCCATGAAGTGCTGCTTGTTCTGCTCAAGCTTGTGCCCCTGGATGGCCACTGGTGCTCACCGATGAGCTGCATCAGACCTGCACCACTGCCTTATCCCTCCAGCAGGATTTTTATTGTCAAGGTTTCTGGGCAGGGTACAGGGCAGACAAGGGGTGTCCTGTGTCCCTCCATGCCATACCCAGGCAGCACAGTGAGGTAATGAAGCTGGCAGCATGTTGGTCCTCACTCTCAGAGATGGAGTGGAGGGCAATATCTCACGTAGCCTCTGCAGGGTGGCCCTGCCCTGGTCCCCTACATACCCTCAGTACTCCAAGGCCAAGTCTAGCTTAGTTCCTGGAAGGTCTGTTGGGTGCTGAGTGCTCCCCCTCTGTCAGCCAGGTGTGTTTGCTCACTGGTGTCTGTGCCATGAAGGTGTATTTCTGCAGCAGGAAGGGCAGGCTCAGCAGGACCTCCTGTGGCCCAGGCAGCAGTGACAGCAGGACAGAGGGAATGTTTTCTAGGAAAGACAGCTGGACACGATCCTTGGCCAAGACCCCAGACAGAGGGATGCAAGCCAAGGCAGTGGGATGCCACCAAGCACAGGAGCAAGGTGGCCAGAGGTGTTGCTGGTGGGAAAGCCTCCTTCCAGCACTGGCAGTGTTGCCCAGAAAACATGTTGCACATCCCATCCACTGCCTGCAGTATCCAACTCCCAGCTGCCCTAACATGTCCGAGGAAGCCTGCACACACATCTGCTAGTTTCTGGTGACCTCTAGAGGAAGCTGCTCCACTTCAGCACCGCGAATTTGGGAGCAGGACCGGGTCTCTAGACCTCTGGTTTAACTGCACTTGGATCCCTGTCCTGGGCTCATGTCTCTGTCTACAATGCCCCACTACTTACCAAAGTGCTCCCAAAGTCTTTTATCATCCTTTAGCCGAGCTAAACGTTTTGATCATCTTACACCTCTCAGCGCTGGGAAATCCTCTGACCACCCTCCCCTTCCCACTGCTTCCCTCAGGTTGAGCTGTCGGATGGGACGTCGCACACCATCACAGACGCCTACGCTGGCAAGGAGTACATCATCCAGGTGGCAGCCAAAGACAACGACATCGGCACGTGGAGTGACTGGAGCGTGGCTGTTCATGCCACCCCCTGGACGGAGGAGCCCAAGCATCTCACCACAGAGGCTCAGATCACAGGTGAGAGCCCCCTCCTGGTACAAACAGGCTGTGCCTGCAGCCAGGAGGAACCCAGGAGTCCTGGCTGAGGGACCTCCTCTCTGGCTTTGTGCAAATTTTGTCCCCAGACGAGGATATCCCCCAAACCCCCGAGTAGCTGCAGCCCCTTACCCTACACTTTCCCTGTCAGCAGGTGCAACCAGAGCCTGAGGAGTGCTGACTCAGTTCACCTGGGTCCAGCATCCTCCTCGCCAGGGTGCTCTGGGTGGGGCAACAAAGCTGGTCATTGTTTAATTATTATTAGTAGTAATACTGTTATACCCTTTTAGTGCTGTCTCCCTTCAGCCCCCACTCCCCTCTTCAACCCTACCCCCTCCACACTTCCGACCCCTCACAATGGCTCGGAGTGATGCCAATTCAAAATAAAAGCCACAAAGTTAACAAGTCTCTGCTTCTAGGAAAGAGCTGGGACTGTGTCCAAATGGGTGTTCTCAGCCCTCTGTTTCCCAGAAGGGATGGAGCAGACCCTGCACTGGTTCCCATGACTCCTATGCAGAGACTCCCCTGCTTTCAGAAACAGCACCCAGTAGAGCTCCTGGAAGTTCAGGCAGCATCAGAGACTTGCAGTCCTCCATTCCCAGGGCTATGAACCCCCTGTGAGAGTGCAGGCACACCTTGCAGCAGTGCTGGTGCCAGGAATTTGGTTTTGCTTCTATACCCACTGTGTTAAATGCAAACACCACTTCCAAAGACACCTACCTGCTCCCTGTGTACACATGTGTCCCTCACACACATGTCCTTTGCACACATGTCTGTGCAGCTTGGTGCAGCCTTGGAGGGCTGGTGTGGGACACCCCAGCTCCAGGGATGAGCCCCACTGTGACACCTCAAAAGAGCCTGAAAGATGTCGAGGCAGACCCTTGTGGCAACCTCAGCAGTCAGCCCAGATTGTCTGACATGGGGCACTCTGGGACCTTCTTGATTTGGCCAAAGCTGCCACAGTCTGCTTACCCCATCCAAGCCCTCCCTGCAATCCTGCATCCCTCTGCATGGACAGATAACCCACCTGGTACAGTACAAAGGAGGACAAGCCCTGTCAGCCAGTCCGGCAGCCAGAGCTGCATCTGGGCTGTTCTGTGGGTGAGGGATGTTCTCTGTTGAGCACTTATCATGACTTCTTAGAAAAAATTCCCACAGAGCTAGTGAACAGAGTAGCCTGGCTGGGCAGGATGGGGATGAGAGGGATCCCCAGCTCTGTGTGATTGTGTAAGCATCTCCAAGCAATAGATCCACTGGCACAGCAGGGAAAGTATTATGGATGACATCATCTCTTGGATTACCCCAGCCCTCCAACTCAGCCCTAGTGTGGCGTAGCAGTGAGAAGGGCAATTTGGGGTTGGGATGGTGTGCTGTCTCCACCTGCAGGAGAGCAGGGCTGCCACTACAGGATGCATCCGAGCTCCTCTCACTGTCCACTTTCCCTACCTGCAGAGACAACAAGCGCTAGCACCTCCTCTTTCATGGCACCACCAACCACCAAGATCTGTGACAAGGGAGCCATGGTGGGCAGTGGGGCCGTGGCAGTGTGTTGGACAGCTGGACTGGTCGTGGCTGCCTATAGTGTCCTCTTTATTTAGTGAGTATATCCCAAATCTAAGACGAAAGAGGTGGGATGTGGGTGCAGGGATATGGGGATCCTATGGGCTCTAGTGTGGTTGGGAAGGCAATTTTCCAGCCAGACTGCAGGTGAAGGGCATTGAGAACAAGGCATTTGGGGTTTTCTTACAGTTTTTTGTAAATGTACCAAGTC
Source organism: Dendrocincla fuliginosa (assembly GCA_035047845.1). Classification (NCBI taxonomy): domain Eukaryota; kingdom Metazoa; phylum Chordata; class Aves; order Passeriformes; family Dendrocolaptidae; genus Dendrocincla; species Dendrocincla fuliginosa. The sequence goes on along the minus strand of JAWWMO010000096.1, from coordinate 62,177,324 downwards.
TGATCACTTTTCCAAGTGGATGTTCTGGTGGACATTTCAAAAATGGCTTTTGAAACAAAGCTGGCAAGGGGGTCGGTCTTTGATGTCTTGTTCTCAGCAGCCCTTTTCCCTTCCCACTACTGATTTATTAAGAGGCAAAGAAACCACATGAAAATCTAAGGCCTTGGCGTAGTGATGGAAGAAAAATTGTCCGAGATCAGAAGATTCACAAATGCATCCCAAAAATGTCCTTGGTTTGGCATAGAGTGGAGCTGTCAGCCTGGAGAGCCACAAAGTACCCTGTTGCTCTACAGACCAGGGCTGCTGTATTATGGCTGTCCCACTCAAATGTCTTTTCACTGTACCCAAGCTGCCCAAAGATGGGGGTATGGGTCCTGGCACAGCCACCTGTGTCACTTTTGGGAGATAAAGAATGTGCCACCCATCCTTTGGTGCCCAAGGAGGTGCCCAAGGAGAAGCCCCCAGTGGCCGTGGGATCCTTTGCTCCCCTCTGACTGTGTCATCTCACCTGTGACATAAGTGGTGACATCAGCAGAGGTGGTGGCATGCAGCCTTGGGAGGATGGGCAGGGTCCAGTCATGGGAGGAGGAGGTGGAAGTGATGTGTTTGAGCACCTGGGTTCTGGGAAGGGCTGAATTTCTCCCATGGAAAAAGATCGCATGTCCTCAGTGTGTCCCATTGGTGACTGAGCACAGCCAAGCTCAGGGCAGGACTGTGACCCTTCTCCTCCTGGCTTGCAGATCTCCATCTGTCCATCCATCACAGCCCCGTGCAGATGCCTCCCCATCGCCCACCACCGCCACCGCCCCCACCCCACTGCCCCGCTCCCGGGTTGAGTCTCTTATCTCTTCGATTTTGCACACACTGAGGACGTGTCACGCTTCTCGCCGCCAATTCGGAGGAGGACAGAGCTGCTGCCGTCCCCTGGGGAGCTGCAAAATCCTCTCCCAGCCCGAAGCAAGGAGACACATCCCTGTCCCCCTTTGCCCAGCAAAGTGAAGCGAGCCTGGGCCCCACGCCGCAGCTGAGGGCTCCACTCATACAGCTAACCCCCCCACGCCAAAGACGTGCCCGCCGCCCTGCATGGTGGAGCACCAAGAAAAGGGGATATGAAAATGGGGGGGTGGTGAGGGGAACGATGCTCCAAGCTGTGTACTCCCTTATGGCAAAAGGGAGTCCCCCAAGGACTGGATTCGCTCCCCTGAGCTCTCAACTGTGTGGCGAAGCTGGAGTGGTGCACAGGTCAGGGGTCTTGGTCCTCTCCAAGGGGATGATGAAGAGGAGAACTGGTGGCTTTCACAAGTGTGATGGGGAGCAGCGGGCTGGTAGGGTTTTAATGGCAAAAAAAGGAAATGAAACACCAATAAAACCCTCCTGCCCCTTGCTGAGCACCTGGGAGAGCTGTCCCTCCATCTACCCCTCTGCAGCACCCTGCAGAAGCCTTTGCCACCCCCAACCCCACCCCGACATCACCTGCAAACTTTTAACCATATTGGATACAGGGAATCACCCCCATTGATGTCTTTGTCTCATTCTCCAACAAAAGCAGAATAGCTCTGCTGTTGCCTTTAGAGCTGGAGCCCTGCAGACCTGTCCCCTGCTGCCCCCCTGCTGTCCCCAGATGTCCCCGTGCCTGCTCTGCTCTCCTCCCCATCCTGCCTCAAGTCCTGTTTTGTAAAGACACCTCTTCTTGCCCCTGCCTGGACCCAAGCGCAGTATTTAATACCATACGTCCTAGTATTCCCACTGTTGACATGCTGTATTTGAATTTTTTATAGATGTATATATATTAAAAAAAAATAATAAAAAAAAAGTAATAGAGGGGATAAAACTAAGCTCACACAAAGACAACGCGCACACACACACGCACACACACAAACACACACACACGCGCCAGGAGAGACTGTCTTCATTAAATGTTCATTTCATGATGACTGGAGGCTCTGGGTGTTATTTCCCCTCTGTCTGTAGTGGGTGGTTTTGGCTGTCTGCTTCCCTGTGTGGTGCTAGCTGAGACGGGGAGGATGTGGGGACAGCAGTGAGAGGGACACAGAGACCCTGGAGCCTGCCCTGGGGCTTGAGACCATAGCATCACCTTCCCAGGCCTTCAGGACAGCCTGAGAAGGTGCAAGGGGGATG
>JAWWMO010000096.1:62165055-62175171 GCA_035047845.1 Dendrocincla fuliginosa | reverse complement strand
AACCCCTGGTGATGGAAAGAGGATAGTTGTCACCACTCTGTGTGACACCAGTGCTATGTTGGGGAGGTGCCACATCTCCTTGTTCAGAAGTCCTTGAGTATCCTACATGTTCCCAAGCTCTGGCTGCATCCTGACACCTCTTGGGCAGGCAGGAGGATGAAGGCTTGCCTGCGCCCCGCTGCAGCCTGGAGGCTTTGGAGGTGGCACGTAGTCACAATTAATGCACTTTCCTTGTCTGATTAATAATTTCACATTAGGAAAATGTCACTGTCCCAGATGCTCTGAATTAAACTTCCATCAGGGCAGGGCTCACAGAGACCCAGTGTGGGGGCAATGAATGCAGCAAAGCACATTGTTTGAGTCTGTCCTCTCTCCACGTGCCTTGCTTTTGAGCACCACCTGGAGCACAGGTGCCATGAACCTGCAGTTCAACCCAAGAGAAAAAAGCTCAGTTTTTTAGCAAATTACCTATCCAGTGCCCCAGCAGAGTGTTTCCATCAGGGAGATGGGTGGATGGGTGGATGGGTGGATGGATGGATGGGTGGATGGATGGATGGATGGATGGATAGATGGATGGATGGATGGATGGATGGATGGATGGATGGATGGATGGATGGATGAAAAGAAGGAAGGAAGGAAGGATGGAAGCAAAGGAGTCACAGCCTCGGCCCTGCAAAGCCTGAAGGCAGTACCAAGCTGGTCACTAGATCCCACCAGGCACTTGCTGTGATTGTAACAGTGCTGAGACTTTATTAGGGGAGAGCTCAGTCTGATGGAGCCCCGTCTCTGTCTCAGCCATGCTGGCGGCAGCACTGCCCCACGTGCTGGCTTGGTTCACTGGTTAATGTTCCATTACCAGACAACATGCCTCCGTCATTTATTAATGTTTCATTAGTGTTAAAAACATCTGGTAATTAATTATGCACTAATTATGGATTCACAGTGCTAAAAGCTGGGGTAATCTACCATAGCAGATGGCTCTTTGGGGCAAGGGAAGGGACAGCTCTTAACAGAGATGAAAATGTCAGGCCCAGCCCTTGCCTGGGGGAAGCATCCCAGACAGCCAGATTGCCCTCATCTCCACACAGATCTCCATGCCTGGTCTGGAGGCATGCTGTCTCAGGTTATTAAGCAGAGGAAACCTGTCCCTCTCAAGCTGTTTCAGGAACCAAGAGAGCAGTACTGCCCAAAGCAGCTGTATGAGAAGCCATCCGAGAGCAGTGGCTTTCACACACAGCTTCGGGCACCCTCAGCACCTGGAGCTGGTGCAGAGCTTGCTGCTGGGTCTGGGATGAGGTTCATTGGCCCCTCTGTGGTGCCTGGTCGCGTTAAGCAGCAGTCCATAAAGCCAGGGGTGTTGTAAAAGCCCACTCGTTAAGTGCCCCAGAAATATTACGTACAGATGTGCAGAGATGTTTCAAATTGGGGAAGGTCTCAGGGGAGCATCCCTGCCAAGCAGAAAATCCATCCACTTAGCAGTATAAATCCATACAGGAAGAAAGAGGGAATTACAGTGCTCAGAGAGACCTGTGCATCACATAACCTGAAACTCAATACATCACCTGGGCGCAGTGGGTCCCTGCATCTTCCCAGCACAGATGTGGCAGTAAATCCCACCTTAGGTGTTGTTTTCGGCTGTTGCTGATGCGAGAGCAGCCTTGCACGGAGATCCCCAAGCTCTGCAAGAGGGATCAGAACTATGAATGGAAAGCAGGAGCTATTTCCTGGACGTGAGGCCTCGTAGGAAGCAGAAAGCCCCCTTGCTTGAGTAAGGGGAATGGGACTGAATCACTGTACCTTATGCATCCTTCCCTGAGGCTGGTGCCAACAGAGACCTCATCCTCCCTGAACGAATAGAGAATCTACCTGCTCCCACGCCAGCCTCCCAGGACCCTGGAGCCCTCAGAGGATAAAAACCAGCTTATTTCTCACAAATTAGGCTGATAGAGATGAGTTGTGTAGCCTTTGATGAGGTAACATGCTTTGGTAGATAAAGGAGGAGCAGTGGGCACTGTGCTGTGTGTTTTATCTCTGTCAGAGCATTAAAGTCATAGGTGAGAGCAGGGAATGAAGAGCTGCACAGCCAGACCCAAGAATGAGAGCTTGCTGGGCAAGGTGGAAATGCCAGGTGGAATATGTTGAGCCAGCTGGCATAGGAGAGCTGCTGGTTATTTGCAGAGGAGTAGACCTGGTCCTCAGGGAGCAAATGTCCTCCTCCATCACAACAAAAGGCAGAGGTGGGAGGTGAAAGTGAGAGCAGCAGGACTTGGTGGAAAGGTGATCTCCCAGGTGAAAGTGTGAAGAGCAGAATCTGTGAGGGATGAGGAAGGAAACACAGTCAGCTTGACTTGGAGGAGCCCAGACTGCCCCAGTCCTCAACCTGCAATGGTGTCAAGTGCAGCAAAATACAACAGCCCACTCCTAACCACAGGGTATTGATTCAGAAAAAGCCTGTGTCTCCAGAGATGTAGCACTGGATGCCCATGGCAGGTTATAGCTTCCGTCTCAGGGCTTTCTTCCCTAGTTGCTGAAGGGATGGCTCAGGCACCAAGGTCCACACGTGAGGAAATGCTCCTGTCTGCTATTTGTGGCTCTGAGTGATTCAGCCACCACCACACAGAAAAGCAGACAGAGCTGCAGGTGGGGACCCTGGGGGTAGAAACAGCCTTGGGCATCCCCACAATGCTGTAGGGCAGAGGTTTGTAGCAACAAGAGGTGACAGATGGTCACAGCAGACCACAAATGATAGTCTTGGACCATCATATTCCTTGGCGCCTCCAGATAACAAGTTGATGCACCTCCAGAAGAGGCCACCTGTTACTTGAAGAGCCTCCAAGCAGTGACTCTCCTTTTCCTCTTGTCCACTCTTACTGGTTCAGTATCTGTCCTGGCACTGTGTCCCTGTTCCCCAGACACCTCTGCCTGCAGCCTCATGCCATCCCTCTCCACCAGATCCCTCTAAAAACTCTTCACACTCCAGATGGCCAGCTCCCACCTTTGCCTTCTCAGCTCCTCATCGCTGTCCCAGTGCTGCTACCCCCCTGCTCACCTCCAGTCTGCCCCAGTCCCCTGCCTGCTGTGGCCAGGATTGTCTGCTCACAGCATCCCTGCACACAGACACAGCAAAGCACAGCCCACCCGGCTCAGCTGCATCAGGGAGACCAGACCACACCAGGGCCCTCTAATAAGCAATTGACTCTTTTTTCCCTCCCTTTCAAGAAAAAGCCAAGCATTAATTTGGCTTCTGCCACTCTGTTTATCTAATAGCATCACTGATTGATTGTCTTATTTATAACTCAGATCCGGTGTCTGGGCTGCTCGCAGAAGACGGGGTGATTGATGGAAAGAAGACAGCCAGAAGGGGACTTAATGGAGCCATGTGGCTGAGTAGCAGAGTAGTGGCTTAGGCATGAAATGAAAGTGTCTCCCACAAGTCTGGGCTCCTCTCTTTCTTTCCTGCTTGGTTCCTGGGGATGCTGCTAAGTGCTGGGAGAGATCAGCATGCTCCCTACCCCCTGCCAAAAAACGATCAGGGACTGTAGTCAGGTCTTCTCCAGCAGCCTGGGGGAGGACAGGCCAAGGGGACACAGCCAACAGGGATTTGGACTGCTTCCCAAGAAGACATCATATAGTCTCTGGGAAGGCCATCCCTCTCCAGAATGGAAGGGGTGTTTGAAAGGTGTGAGACACTGTGTCCCTGCCCAGCCACCAGCCTGCTGTCAGGATGCCTGTCCTGCTGGCTGGAAGTTGGGTCCTTGCACAGATGGTGCAGAAAGAAGCCTTTCCTGTGCATGACAAAGTGCCCTCCTGCAGGCCGGCAGCATCTTCCATAAGCATCAGTTTTGTCTGAAGCTGGACTGAGATGTTTCTAGATCCTAGGGAAAGTTTCTCTGCTCCTCACACCCAGTGGGCATGAACCCCAGCAGAGTCACCAACCCACGTGTGAATCACCCCATGGAGACAATCACTGCCATAAAGCAGCAAATGGGGAGAGAGATGCAGTCCCAGGAGGTCACATGCCATTACTTAGGGTCATGCTGGGGTTGTGTGACAGCCTGGATATGTACCAAGCCTGCAGCTTGAGGGCTCACCCCAGAGCAGCCCATCCCACAGCTGCAGGACTGGGTCATGGTCAGGAGATGGCTGACAACTCCAAGTCCCCAAGAAGGCATTCAGCTTTGATCTGNNNTATCTTGTCCATAAAGATCAGTTTGGGAAGAAAAAAACAACATATTGGTTCAGTCAAAATATTTCATTGCTGTTTAATGGTCTTTATTTCATGTCTGATTGTAATAGATAATCTAATACAAGCCTCAAGCAAAGCCAAGCACAGTTGTTTCATTATGAAGGACCCCATCAGCCAGCTCTGACGTGGCCAAACCCCGCTCCTTTCCTTTTTTGTTTTGTTCCTTTATTATTTTTTTTCCACATCTGAAATGTGAGCAAAACCAAAGCAGCTTCATGAACACTGCTGTTCCAGTGGACTGAATGAACCAGCCTGGGGACAGGCCCCCAACACTGGGCATATTGGTGTTCCCATCACCTATGCTCACTAAACACTATCCAAACACTAAAGACTTATGACAGAGTTTTACTGCTTCCAGGAGAAACCCCAATTGGGAAGTCCACCTGGACCACCAGACATGAGCAGGTTGGATGCACAATCCCTTTGGCTGGAATGATCCCAGACATGGTGGTCCTTCCGTGGATGATGCCACTATCAGCTGACCATGTGCCCAGGTCTGCACGGAAAAGAGACCAGGACAGGGCAATCCTTGCAGGATGTTGGAAGATGGAGGGGCCTCTCAGCAGTGGGAGCGGAAACGGGCTTTGATGTGGAAGCTCTCCTTTCACAAACACAATGAGTTGCAGAGAAGTTTTATAAACATGGCTATTGTTGCTCCATCCCTTTGGTGGGAACAGATGGTCTGAGCGCTCTGTTCCCCCCCTTCCCTCCACTCACTCCCTACCCCCATTAATAAAGCCCCAGCAAGTCCAGAACTGCTAAGGTTTTCCCAAGGGGGATCAATAAATAAATGTAATAACAACAAAGGGGCCCATGCAGACGAGATTGGGTTACAAAGAGGCCTCAGCCCCCCTCCTCCTTTCCGGGTGAGAGTCACTGCATGCAGGCACTCTGTCCAGTTCAAGGAGAGGTTCCTCCATCCTCACTGTCTGTGGGAAGCAGGGACAGGATTTTCCCACTGAAAGAGCTAGGCACCACCTGGAAAGTCCCCATCCTGCAGTCAAGGATGGTGGTGTGTCACCTTGGTGGTCATCTTGCAGCCTTGGCCATGGGACATTGATGGCATATGGCTCCCAGCTCCCACCTTTGGAAGTCACGTGAGGTAGCTCTGGAGCAGGCTCAGCCACTGGCCCCCGATGTGCAGCAGTCAGGTGCCTTCTTCTTACAAGATTTCCTGATTGCAGGCATCAGGGCTTCACCTCCCTTCACTTTTTGCCTTGCTCTTACCTGACAACAGACCAGGCAATTTTCTGGCCACCTGAAAAGCATTGGTGACTCTGACCTGCTCCTCAGTGGTGAGGTTTTATGCAGGGCTAGGACCTAAATTTTGCTGGGATTAAACCAGGGCAGAGCAACCTACAGACAGGGTATCCTCATGGAAACTAGCAGCATGCACCAAATGCTGCCCATGAAGCTGCAGGGCAGGAGAGCAGCTTCTCCAGGAGCATCAGTAGGATTTGAAAGTGGTCACAACATCTCACCAGACCCTGGATGTTGGACAAGTCACGCTGAGGTGCTCCATCAAGTGAGTTCTCATTTAGGGAATAAGGACAACAGCTCAACTAAGCTTTCCAGGGACTCATCTACTGAGGAAGGGTCTGAGCCTGGAGTAACCCTGAGGGCAGGGAGCAGAGAGGACTTTGGTGATATACCGGAGAAGCTGAGTAGAGGGTATGATCCAGAAAGCCAACTGAGCCTTGTCAGCACATCCCTGTTCCAGGGAGTCTGCTGGCTGCCATTGTCCAATCTCCTCCTCAGCTGGTCCCTGCTGCTCAGAGATGATGGGGTGCTGGTTTTATCTGTGCAGGACTCCTGCAGCTGGGGGTCAGTGGGACGAAACGTGTCTCACACACGCACATGCATGCACCGCCGCCTCCTCTCCAAGCTGTCCTGGGAATCCCCTGCTCCCCTTGACCCCTCGCTCATAAAAAAATTAAAACTCTCGATATCATCTCACATAAACGTGGATTTGAGGCCCCGTCAGTCACCAGACACGTCCCACAATCTGCACTGGCTCCAGACAGCTGGAGGGGTTTGCTGGAAGACCAGAATGACTTCATGCCGCCTCCCACGTTCCGGGGGGTTACCCAAAGTGCTTGGTGTGGGGAGGGGTGCCGGGGGTTGGGCCCCATAGCCCCATCCCACTATGCTGCCACTGTGCCACGCTCTGGACCCAACAGGATGGGTGCTGGTCTGGGGAACAATCCCAGGTACAGACAGGAAAACACGGCTGGGGTGCGGGAGCTCTCCCTGTGGGTGCAACAAGGCAGCTGGCCAGGGCTCCGGTGCCGGTGAGGTTTATGAGGGCTGACCCCTCGCACTGAGCGCCTGGGGCAGGATAAATCCCACTGCGCCTCGGAGTGCAGGTGCACGGGGCTGCCAGAGAGGAAGGGACTACAGATGCGTGGGGGATCCGGCAAGGGGGAGCTGGGGCCGCCCTCAAGCTGTGTGCTGCTTTGGGTCCATCCCAGCAGTGGGAATGGACCCCTATTTGCTCCAGAGCCTGGTGCATTGCCCTTTGGGTGCTCTTGGAAGGGCTGCCTTCACGTAGCCTACCATGGATTTGCTCAGGGGTTCAAGAAGACCTGCACCACGCCAATGGATGTGCTGCAGGATGCCCAGAGTAGACTCATGGTGTTGTGGAAGTACCCATAGCATTCCTCAGGTATCCCAAGTGTTTGGGTACCTGGATCCATATCTTTGTGACTCACATTCACCCCTGGTTTAAGTCCTATCAAGGATCTTCTAGCCACTATAATGAATGAAACAGGAGATCACCTAGTCCCTATTCTTCCTGGTGTCTCAGCCAGGTGGCAGGAAAGATGCTGTGCCAAATGCCTCAAGGCATGGTTCTGGTAATGTCCCCAGCCATAGGGGTCCCGCCTTTCCTCCCAACACTGGGAGATGTTTGAGACCTGCACTGGGAGAGACACTGAGAATTGACATAGCCCTCAATCCTACAAACACTCTGAGCAGTGGGTCCTGCTGGTGCTGGCACATGGGGAACACCATATGCAGGGCTGCCAGGGAGCTTTGCAAGAGCAACAGGGATTTCAGCCAATAGTCCACCTCCACCATTTCATGTAGCACTGATCTGAATCCTTGTCTTAGGAGCCAAGCAGGGGGCTGGGAACCTTTCTCTGATTGAATTATAATAATCTTTTGAGAAAAAAAAAATAACACAAAGCAGGTGGCTTAGCCTGAAGGTGGATAAATGCCTGTCACAGAGCACCTGACTGAAGCCAAGTGTAAGCCTGACTTTGGGCGCTTTGAAGTCAGCCCATCTTCGTGCTCTCCACAGTTTTGGGGCTCAAACCCTCTGTGCGTGCCTTCTACCAATGCCTGGGTAATTTATAGACATGTGAGGATATCCAGAAAGCTCTTCTGTGAACCTCCTGCAGCAACCCTGTCCAGCTGGCTGGGTTGTGCTTGCCTCCCATGAACAGCTCAGTAGAAGCATTGTACAACATGAATCACCCCCAAAAGTAAATGCTAACATTTGGTGGCTCAGTCTTAGACCACACCTCTCAGGCAGCCATCCCATGCTGCACGGCTACCTTCTTCTACCTGACAGGCAGCCCACTGACTAACAAATGTGTACATCCTTTAATTACGGCATGGTGAATCCACTTAGTACTGTTTTGTTAGATACCTTATCTATTCAAGGAGCTGGAGCAGTACTTACTGAGCTCAGCAGCCAAAGTCTCTGGATTTTCAGGCCCTTAATATGCACTCTGATCTGTTCATAAGTTATTCATGGGGAGTGGGAAATGCCTTACAAGAGAACTCACTCTAAACAGCGAGTGCTTCTGAGGCACCTTGCAATCTGCTTGCATAGGGAAAGGAGGGGAAAGTAATGAATAAATGATTGTTTACAAATTATTTACTTGTCTCCACTAATTTCCACACTGTTTACCTGGCAGCATGCTGACGTCAGGAGCAGTTGAAGAAGATTTCATCCTGGCATATCAGTGGCTGGAAGTTGTGCAGCATGGAGGGAAAAAAGCCAGTGCAGCAGAAGAGCAAGGAGCTATCTTTGGCTGTCAAAATTGGCCAGTGTAGTCTTACTTTATCTTCACACTCCAGAAGAAATTGGCTGGGCTGCCTTTTCTGTCCTAGCACACTTGGACACATGGAGTCAAGTCCAGGACCCTCAAGGCTGCTGAGGGTTGTAAAGTCCTTAAGAGGACTATGCTCTACAGAAGATTACAAGACCTTGCTAGGAGTTCCTTCTCTGCTCCTGAGGAGCCAGAGCTTTTTGGGGGAAAACCAGGAGAAAGTCCTTGCTGTGACCCATGCAGCAGAGTTAGACCTGATGGGAAGGCTGAGCTATTTTGGCATCAACAGTGTAGGGTCTGTGAATGCAGGAATGGTGATGCTTACAGCCCATGATGTGACACCCCAAAAAGCCAGTGGGAACTCTGCCTTGGGGCAAAGTCACCCCAGCAGATTGTGGCTTCCTTAGGCAGGCAGCAGAATGAGCCTGTCCTCCTAAAGGCCATTTTAGATTTCATTTTCAGTCCTTTCTCAAGCTAATTTTCCACAACAAACCAGAGAGAGAAAACCACAGTGAAGATGGATGGGGAGCAGCAAAATTACACGTGTGTACATGTCCTTTGGGGAAGGAAAGGACAATCTGGCTATGTCAGGAGAGCAGGATAGGCAAGAGTCCATGGGAGTTATCTCTGCAACTTGTAGTTCCCCATGCTTCCTTTCCCTCCTGTTGCTCAAGGGTTTGTGAAATCCCTTTGGCTAAGCATTCACACCTTGTATCCTCCTAGACTAGGTGCTGAACCATCCTGGGAAATGTGGCTCTGAAAGGAGGCACAAGATGCTTGCAGAGTGGAGAGGCAAATGCCTCCTGAAGCTTGAACTGGATTGCCACTGATTGCTGGCAGAGCTCAAGTGAGCACTTGGGGCTTGGATAATGCAGATGCACAGTGTGGAATGAACCCACCTTGCAAGCCAGTGACCCACAGGAGGCAGAGTGATGCTGTGTATAAGAGACTGACTAGATGCACTGAAGGGACAGGTGGAAGTCAGATTACCCAGCCACAGCCTGCTTTCATTAGCCAACATAAAAAATGTGTACAATATGAGATAGACTCATGCCAGCAAGACCCACAAGCAGACTGTCCACAGTGCTCACAGCTGCCTGAGCCATGACCATATCCTAGGGACAGGCAACAGTGTCCAAGCTCTCAGGCTGCAGGAGGCTGAGCAAGGCTGCAGGTACACCAGGGATGAAGCGGGGATTTGGGATATTCTCACCTAGAATGTGGAGAGAGAAAGATGCCAGCAGGCTGCAAGACTCCTTTGAACATTGTCTCTTCTGCTCCCCTCCCAGGTCTCAGCTACCCCTAACTCCTTTCTACAACCCCTCAGTATTCCATGCCTGAACCTGCTTGGCACTGACCCTGCTCCCTGCAGCCTTCCAGCTCATCACTCCCTTCAAGCAGCCTGTAAATCATCCTTGTACATGTATCTCCCTTGGCCTTGGGGAAAGGGAATTTATCCCCCTATCTCAGCTGTCAGACCTCCAGCTGCCAGGAATGATCAGCGTGCTCTTAATTCATTGCAAAGGGTGCAAGGCCTCTGGTGAAGGCTCCCATCCCTGCTTTCCTGCCAAACCTTTGGTGCATGCTGTACCCAGGCCATGGAAACTGTCTAGGAAAATTTTGTAGCATGGCTTAAATTGCTGTGGTCCTTAATGTGGGCTCACCAACCTTAGTGCTCTCGTCAGGAAGCAGAGAGGCAGGAGGAGACTGCAGGCAGGAGATGCAGCTTGGGAGACACAATCATGCTCCCAGTGGTAGTTATTTACATGGTGGAGACTCTCCCAGCTCCCTGAAGAGTTCTGAAGCATCCAA
>JAWWMO010000096.1:62136526-62164955 GCA_035047845.1 Dendrocincla fuliginosa | reverse complement strand
CAGCAGGCAGATGATTCAGGAATGTCCTAACCCTTGCCAGTCCCATGTCAAGTCCATTATGGAGACACAGGCAACATCTGGATGTGCAGCCTCTCTTATCCTTGGCCTGAGGAAATGGTGCAGCTGAGGAGGCAAGAGGGAGAAACACATGGAAATGCCTGTAGGTCCCTTGCTCAGGGCACGAATCCAGTGGAGAAGGGTTTGCAGCTGGGTGAGGTGGTGGGAGCTGGCAGCAGTTCACTCACTTACACCAGTCTACTTATCTCCCTTCAAACCCACCCCCCACCCCGAGCTTGGATCTCTGGTGTGAGATGAACACTGAGCAAATACCCCTTTTTTCCTGCCACAATTACCCTCTTTAACTTTTCAACTTATCACCTGCACAGAGGTTTATAAAATTTTGAAGCTAATGGTGTCTCCAGTAATGATACTGCAGATGTACAAGCTGCATCCTGGGATGAATAAATTATAGGAGGACAAGTAAACTGCAATGGGAAGGACAGCAGCTGCAGGATGGAAACAGATGGCTTCACTGTGCACCACAGCTTGGTCTCAGTGCGGGGTATGTTCCCATGGCTGGCCCTTTTGTGGTGGCCCTGAAGACCACCTGGGCACACCTGAGGCTGCAGATCCTAAGAGCAGCAGCAAATGCTGCAGCCAACGTGGGGGTCTGGGCAGCTAGTTGAATGCTGCTCTGGAGCTTGGGGCTACAGTGGCAGTCTGTGGGTCACTGTGGGAGACCTGTCTTCATTCTGCTTCTCACTGGATTTTGGTTTTCATGCAGGAGGAGCATGCAGCCTCCAGGAGCTGACAGGACACTTGGCAGATTTCTTGAGGGGATAAGGCTGTGGTTTTGTTTGCTGCTGAATTTCTCCCAGCAAACCTTTTCCTGCTGTTTTCCATCCCTGCACACACACACACAGATGCTTTCCAGAGCTGTGTGCTGCACCCTACTCCTCTGCCCCACGGCATGAGGCACTCAGATGTATGATGAGGATGCATGTGGGGTTGTGCACTTGGTGCATGCTTGTATCCTCATGATGTGACCAACAGGGTCACCACAAATCAGTACTTGGGCCAGTTCATACTGAGGGTCAGCACAGCACCACCTAAAGTCCAACAGTGCCATGTTTCTCAAGCTCTGCTTCCAGCAAAGCTGGTAGTACACTTGTCACACTCAGCAGAGTGACAGGACAGAGCTGTTTCTATTCCAGACAAGGGACAGGTTAACAGAGCAGCTGTTATTCCCCGCTCAGTAAAGCTTCATTTCCCCATGCTGTTTCAGTGTTCACCTCACTCCATGCCCCAGTTCACAGCCCACAGAAACTCATTCTGATACAGGTAACTCCTACCAGTGCAAGTTCAGGGCTCCTCAAAAGCTGCTGCAATCATGGCCTCAGATATTAACCAGCCTGGGTTGGCCCTCTCTTGAACTGTGGTCTCAGCCACATCCCTGGGTTCTGCTGTCCCCTCTGAGGTTGTTGCTGGAGCAGCTCAGCCCCAGTGACATTGAAGGGATGCAAGGTAAGACACAGGTGTCAGGGGAGCCAGGGACAGAGAGACAGGCAGTTCCTAAGTCACTCTGTTCCCTGCTTCTTCTTGTGAGACTGCATCCCTCTGACCCAAAGCATACACTGTGGAACCTACTTCTGCCACTGGGACTCCACTGAGGCTGATGAAAGGTGGAAGCTTTGCTCCCAGAACTCTCAATGTCACCAGAGGCTCTCTGACAGAAACACAGCTCTTTAATACACATCCAGCCAGCATGGCTCTGTTTCTGAGGGATCCACTGTTTATGCAAACCCACACCCTATATGCATTGCCAATGATCATGGGGTCCAGCCACTCTCAACCCTGTTGCATGGCGGCTGCACCACACTACTCCATCCTATTCCTCACAAGAGTCCCTAGTACAGGTCAGAAGGGTTCAGAGGGAATTCACCCTCTGCTTCAGATGCAGGAGTTGCTGAAGCGCCAGAGGATCATGCTGTCATCCTGAGAGACCTTGACAGGCTAACAGGAACTTTATGGCATTCAACAAGTAGAAGTCTTGCATACTGGGAGGAACAACCCCATGTACCGATAAACGCTGGGGGCCAATCAGATGGAAAGCAGCTTGCCAGACAAGACCTGGAAATCCTGGTGGACACCAGGTTAAACAGGAGCCAGGAGTCTGACATTACTGCTAAGGAGTTATCCTAAGCTGCATTACAGAAAATGCTGCCAGCAGGTGAAGGGAGAAGAAGGTCCTTGTCCTCTACTTGACACTGGTGAGGACACACCTGGAATCCTGTGTCCAGTTCTGGAATCCCAGTACAAGACAGATATAGTTATACTGGGAGGAGTCCAACAAAGGGCCATAAGAATGATGAAGGGAGGGAATAATTTCTCCTACAAGGAAAGACTGAGAGAACTAGGACTGTTCAGCCTGGAGAAGAAGAGGCTCAGGGCAGATTTCTTCAATGTGTTTATCGTATTTATTTATTTAATAAATACCTGGTCAAAGGGTGCAAAGAGTTCAGAATCAACAGCATCCAGTGAAAGGTGAGAGGCAATGGACACAAACTGGAAGACAGGAAACACTCCTTTATTGTGCATATGACCAACCACAGGAGCAGGTTGACCAAGGAGATTGTGGATTCACCATTTCTGGAGTTATTCAAAAGCCTTCTAAATGTGGTCCTGGTCAACCAGATCTAGGTGGCCCTGCTTGAGCAAAAAGGAGTTGTAGAGGTCCCTATAAACCTCAGTCACTCTGTGACTGTGAATAATTTTGCATACATTACCATTTTTGCAGAACATTACAAATTTTACATGCATAATAATTTTTGAAGTATATTTTTTTATGTGCCTGCAGAATGGAAGCTGTCAGGGCTACACTCAGTCACCCAGCCAGAAGAAAGATGGGCACCTTTGGACATAGAGCCAAGCCTTAGCAGAAGGCAAACACTTTCTCAAAACCTGTTCACATCCATGAGCTAAGGAAGCCCAAATTAAGTATGGTGGAGGTGTGCCTGTGGACAGAAGGGAGTAATCAAAGTCCAGACCTACCTGCACCTACCAGACTCAACAGCTACTGCACCCACCCCCAATAAGGGAAGGGACCTGCCATCCATGTGCCCTTGGTTGGGCTCAGATACCAAGGATAGGATAGGACTGTGCACAAAGGCCCCCTGGGATGGCAGGAATCCTGCCAGAACAACACGAGGCACCAGCACTGATGAGGCTCACTTCTTTGTCAGCATCTCCAAACTCTGCCTAAGCTCGAGGGCCTCTGAGCACCAGTGACAGCATCCTCAGGGCCACGGTAAGAACAGAGCTGGGAGGGGATAGGGCAGCCATTCTCTTTTGCCTGGAGAAAGTTTTACTGCAATGGGTAACACCATCTAATTCCACTTTCTTTCATGGATTCATGCCTCATTCCAGACTGATTGCGCAGGCGAATGTGTCCAAAAGCAGATGGATCCGCTAAGCGGTTCTTTCTTGCACATTATCTCATACAGTTTGGGTGCAATAAAACTTCCAGGCAGAACAAATCTTCAAGCTTGTGCCGTGCCTTATTTTTAGCCGCAAAGTACGTCTGTTTTAGTGCTCCTAATCCCTATCTTGGTAGTAATTTATAG
The DNA here is from genome assembly GCA_035047845.1 of Dendrocincla fuliginosa. Taxonomy (NCBI): domain Eukaryota; kingdom Metazoa; phylum Chordata; class Aves; order Passeriformes; family Dendrocolaptidae; genus Dendrocincla; species Dendrocincla fuliginosa. The sequence continues at coordinate 62,161,332 of JAWWMO010000096.1, read as the reverse complement.
AGCAAGCTCTTGGCTCACTTGGGCCAGAAGATTTGTAGTAAAACTTTTATATGTTACAGAGATAAATCCCATGGACTCTTGCAGTCTTGGGGGAGTCTTCTCCAGAAGTGTGTTTTGCTGAGCACTCCCTCATCGTGGGAGCATGTTCAGACGAGAAAGCATCAGATGGCTGAGAATAAACTATCCTGGGTGTCATCATGGTCTGCAAATCACCTGGAAGTGGAAATCAAAGGAAGATATGGATTCCCCAGCCTCAGACATGTCAGAGTTATGAGAATACCTGCTCAAGAGGAGCTGTTTGCCCCAAGCTGAGGTCCTCTGAAAAGTGCCTGGCAAGCCTTAGGGATGAACCATGTTATCAGGGTGTGCCAGGCACCAACCACTGGCTCACGCAGGGAAACCTGCAAGTATATCACCTTGGAGCTTTTAGTATGGACAAGGCTGTGGCTTAACAACCTGGGCAGTGGCAAATGTCTATTTCTCCAATGTCTTGGGCTTGCTCAGGGAAGGAGTTTTCAGGAAAGAGCACTGCTTCGTCCTTCAGTGGAGCAGGGGTTTGAGAAAAGCAGAGGAGGGGAAGGGGATCGAGACATGGGACAGATCTCCATAGAAACATGGGCCTGTTTGTTGGATCCAGTTCACCCACTCAAAGGCTGTCTGTAGCACCAGACCTGGTTTCCTGGAAGCCCTGATATTTTATGGAGATGGCAGCTCCCAGATGAACGCTGTCCCTAAGCCTCACCTCTCACCCCAGGCAGGAGGTGCTTGGGTTTGGTCCAACAGCTGGGGTGGGATCTGCTGTGTAATTACTGTGGCACATCCCAGTGGGTAGGCTGGTGATTCTCCATCTGCACTCTGCCCTCCATTGGCTGGCATTTGCTTTGCAGCTGTGTTTAGATTCACACAGACCCAGATCCTCAGGTACTTCATATTCCCAAGAGCACTTTTTCTAAAGAGAGGGAATGTTTCCAGAAGCCATAAAGGAAGCAAGGTCAAATCCAGGGAGAAGAGACTGCAATTTTATCATGACTTTATAAGTCAAGCAGGTATCAAGGTTAGCTGCAGCTGACACGTAGATGATCTCCTGGTGTGCTAGCTCCCCAAGAATGGAACAACCTTCTCTGTACTTGGCATAGAATCATGGAATGGTTTGGGTTGGAAAGAGCCTTAAAGATTTTCTCATTCCAATCCCACTGCCATGGGCAGGGACACCTTCCACTGGACCAGATTACTGAGAGCCCTGTCCACTGGGGCCCTGGATACTTCCAGGGATGGAGCACCCACAGTTTCTCTGGTCTCTTGACTTGCTGTTGCCTGCGGTTATAATGGGGAGGATGGGTCTTTCTCAAGTGTTTCCAGGTAATTGAGTCAAGAATAAAGTTGTCCAATACCCATATTTAGTGCCTTAGTTTGGTATTCCTTGGCAAATGTAGAGGTTAGAATCAGTCCCGTAATAACCTGTTGGGAGCTGAGCAGGCTGGGCTGAGCAGGGGGATAGCCCTGAGAGGTATCCTCACACAGTCTTGGTTCTCTTCCCAGAAACACAGTCCAGTTCCAGTGTCCCCCAGGGATTTTTTCTGTGAGGAAAGTACTTCAGACACTGTCTGGAGCTGGGAAACATTGGAAAATCCCCTATGCTTTCCTGTCTCTAATGAACAGTATTCTCCACAAGGAGAAATACCTGGCAGATTAGCAGCAGGATCCTGCACAAAACCCTACCTGCTCACCCTCCTGAGTGCCTGCTGCTCCCAAAAGTATGCTGCTCCCTCTGGCAGCTCAAAGCCCACACACCTTCTGCCCTGTCACCTTCCCCAGCCTCTTTCCCCTCCCTTGTCTGAACAATGTTGGTCTCCTGTCACACTGGAGGGGCTTCTGTCATCCTGGGCATCCTCTCATCTTCTTCACAGGGCTCTGTGGGGGCACTAGGCTGGACAGATCCCCTCTCCCTGCACCCAAAACCTTTTTGACAGCATGGAGACGATTCTAACATGGACGCACTTCCAGTCCCTGTTCCCAGTGTCATGCAGAGACATGGCCTGCTGGTGCACACGGCAAATTTTGGATAAACACAGCTCCCCATGCAGCTACTAAGAAATCAACTTTCTTTTCAACTTTTTTTATTTCTTTTTCCCATTTTCAACCTGTTTTTCTCAGTCAATGAGCACGATTCATACAGCCCGAGGAGAGTGACATACAGCTGGAGCCACGTGCGCCCTACCAGGATGGTCACTGCTTCTCATCCACTATGGGAAAAGGAGATAACATGTTTCCTGAGCCAGCAGCAGGAATTGCAGCAGCTTCACTCAATGCAAGCAGTGACCTGCTGGAGCAGGAGCATCAGGCAAAGGGTCCCCAGAGGGACCTGTGCAGTGAATTGTCAGCAAGCAGGTGTGCAGGCTTTGGTCTGCTGCTGCTGCTGCTGCTGCTGCTGCTGTGTCAGCGGTCTGTGCTGCCCTCGCACGGCTGTGCTGGGCATGCTGCAAGGATCCTCCAAACTGACCAAATGCACCCGTAGATCCAGGCTATGCTGTTTGGATACCACAAAGCCTGCAGGACAGCCAGCCATGGATTTACTAACACATGCTGTCCTGCTGGTGAGAGAAATGTCTGCGGGGAACCCCACCTCACTGACACCACCTGGGAGCTGCCACGGGTGCTCTGCACCAGCGTGGCTCACACAGCCCCTCAATGAGGGACAGACATCCACTAAGGAGGAATGTTTCCCTCTTTCCCACACCAGACTCTCATACTGACTCCAAGAAAGAAGCCCAGACCAACTTCCAGCAATGAACCTATATAACCCATTTAGACAATGAATTCCAAGGACTTATTTGAGACAGTGGTTTTATGATACACAGCATAAATTCTTATTTTCTGGTCACAGACCACTCCATCTTCTCTATTGCTCCCCTTGTCCCAGTGCAAATCCCTGCCACTGCAAATTTTACCTGCTGCTCCACAGGTGTAATTTCTTACAGGGAGCAGGTATGAATCCAGAGACGCCCAGGGAAACATCAGATTTCTCTGACATATCACATAAATCTCCAGCCCATAGCATTTCCTCCTGGTGCAGGGGGGGCTGTTGCTCCCTCCCTTTCTGTGTGGGTGGGTTGTTCTTCATCTAGATCTGTCCTTGCTCAAGGGATGCTTGCTGTTAAATATCAAGATCCTCATTTTTCATGGTGCCTCTAACCTCAAGGTCCATCTTCTCGTGACCCTGTGCCACAGAGGTGCATGCCCTGGATTGTGCTGTTCCTTCTCTCACAGGTGCCCCAGTCTGCTTGGAGCCACATGGAGCAGCAGCTGCTTGGAAAAAAACTGGTCATTCGCCTTTTTCCAGACTGGAAAGCTGTTGCCTAGAGGATCATCCTTGGTGAATATACCTGCAAAGTTTAAAACCCTGGTGGAGTTTTGAATGGGGATGGGGTATGCCTTGGCCCTTCTTGGGCAGTCCCCATCTCACAGACACGTGCTGTGCTATCTGCCTGTCCCTGAACACAATCATGTTCCCACTGCAATGGGTAAAGGCCCTGAGCACCAGGGACCCAGGAAATGTGGAGCACTGAGAGAAGATATACCTGTCACCTGATGTAGAACATGCCACCATGACACCGCTACTTAAAGGGGGCTTGGCTTATAGAAAGAGGGACTTTTCACACAGGCAGATAATGACAGGGCAAGGGGGGATGATTTTAAACTGAAAGAGGAGAGATTTATATTGGATGTCACAAAGAAAATTTTTGCTGTCAGCATGGTGAGGAGCTGGAACAAGTGGCCCAGAGAACGTGGGTGCCCCGTCCCTGGACATGTTTTGACCTCTTGGTGTAGTGAAAAGTGTTCCTGCTCAGGACATGAAGGTTGGAATAAGATGATCTTTAAAGTCTCTTTCACCCCAAACCATTCTGTGATTCTATGACTTTCCAGGCATTAAGTATCCCAGTGCCTTTTGTCATCAAGGGGGAAGTTGCGAGTGCTACTGATCCTCTGGAGCAGGGAAAGAGGACAGAGGGGTGAGAGCCACAGGTTTGCAGCAGTCCGGGATTCCGGAGGAGGCAGATGCCGGTCGGAAAGCAAACCTCAGCCCCGGTCAGCAGCCGGGAGAGGGCAGCCGCACCCCGAGCGGAGGAGCCGGGAAGGCTGCCTGCATCCCAGGCCTCGGCAGAAACTGCTCCCGCTCCCCCCGCAGCCGCCTAGCCCTAGCTGAGCATGTCCTGGTCCAGCCTGGGGGCTGCTGCTCCCCTCGGGATGTGCACACATCGGCCCCACGCCCGCCCCCAGGGTAAAACCCCTCCTTCAGAAAACCACTACGTGATGGAACAGGGGATCCAGTGGGATGGAGAGTTTTGAGCACTGGGCTTTGAGTCTTCCCATCTTGCTCCTATTTCCCAGCTCTGCTCTATGCTCCAGCATCACCCAGAGCCCAAAGGCATGGATCTGGGCTTATGGGGGCAGGAGAACTGGAACTTTTCACATCAGCATAAAAATTTTCTATCCCTTGTGGGCCACAAACCAGGAGCAGCCTCTAGAAGCAGGTGCTTAAGAAGAGACCCCCATCGTGCCCTGATTCACAGCCAGTAGCAGGTCCCAGGGATGGCTCTCCTCTAATTTTACACCAGCCTGTGAGGGGTCAACCTGCCAACCTGCCAGAAGTAGTGGAGCTGGTCCAATAGGCACAGAAGAAATATCTCCAGTCAGAAAAGTTGGGTGTCCCAGGAACAGCAGCACCTCAGCTCTGCTAAGATTTACTAGAGAAACGAAGAATTATTCTGCCATGAGATTGAGAAGGAATGTGAGTTGTATATCCCTGGGTCTGAACAACCAAAAGCCAGCCTGTAGTCAGTCACTAATGGCTTCGGGAAGCAGCCAAGCCTTATCCATGGGCAGGGTCTCCTTGTGCAGTGCCCAGGACGTGGCGCCATGAGCCACATCCAGATGCTGAGGGCTGGCACCCAGGAGACACTGTCCAGAGCCAGAAGAGAATTCCATCCTCCAGAACATTTCTTGTTGTCCTTTGTAAATAAATTCTCATGTTCCACATCTCTGGGTTGTTTCTTGTTGGTTGGTTTTTGCTTGCTATCTCACCCTATAAATTTAATGTCTTCAGAAAGTGAGACTCAAATATTGCTATGGTCCTTCAGTGAATCTCTACTTGGACTTTCTTTTAGTGAAAACCACACAAACTTAAGATGCCTAAATACAACACAACTAACACCAAACTCTTCCAAATCTCCTTAGCAAGCAGATGTCTCTCGCCTTCATAGATTTAACTCTCTATGACTCAAACCACCCATTTTAGACCAAGTGCTTAGTCTGGCTCAGCAGGCTCCAGCACCTGGCTTCCTGTTCTGGGAGGAGGACTGCCAAACTGCCCAGGGTTTCAGGACCTGGCTCATCTTCCCCTGTTTATCAGCTCATAACATTTTCTCCCTTCAATAGCATTGCAACCCAGCAAACCATGTGACTCTGTGGGGACCAGGAGCCCTCTGAGTGCTGGGAGGTTTTGTTTCATGTCCCCACGTTGCTGGTTGGTGATTTTGGACTGAGCTCCCTAAATGCCAGGCCAGCCCTTGCTGCTGCCTGTCAAGTCCTGGTAGAAGGGCAGTCCCTATAAATAGCCATGTGTATAATGTTGCTTCTCTCTGCTTCACCCTTCAGCTGAGAGTCTGCCCATGTCTCACAGCATGCAGTGCTTTGCATTGTACCTCCCAGGTGATTGCCGTGCACAGTGGTGGGAGCAGCTGGGATGGCTCAAGTCCCCATCCAAGCACCTGCCCCCAGACCCACACAGAGGGATTCCAAATCCTCAGTAGCCTCCAAGCCTTGAACTTCACCCTTAAAGCAAACACAGCTTCCACCGTGGTGTCCTCTCTAGGAGGAGGACCTGCAATGGCAGCAGGGATGGAGCAGGCTGTGTGGAGCTTCTGGCCATGGGCAACAAACATCTGCAGTCCTGCAAGCCCAAGGAGTGAGTGAGTCCGGTCTCTGCACATTATATTGGCAGCTGGGCAGTGTTCCTCAGTGGTAGCTGGGCCAGTGCCCCTTTGGGGGTGACAGTCTTAACAGAGATGGATGAAAGTCCCTGGAGTAGGGATGCAGCTATGGACACTAGGACAATGCTCACTAGTGTTTTGCAGAACAGAAGTGAAGAGCCAGGGAAGATGTGCCCAAACTGAGACGTCCAGGTGTTAGTGCAGGTAGTGACTGTGGTATGGCATTGGGCTGGGCATCCATCAGCAATTTCTTCTGGCATGGTGTGGCTGGACACCTCTGGGACAAGCCACCCTTCTCTCAGACACTATGATTGCTGCATGGCACTGAGCATCCTGCCATCTCTCTCCAGGGCAGGACTGCTACCAGCTCCAGGATAACAGTATGAATCAGAGCAGAGCAGGGCTGGCAGGGCGGGAGCTGTGCTGCAGCACTTGGGGTTTTTGCTACCTTAATTTCACAATGTGGGCAGCCCAAACCGTGACCATAATAAATAAAGCGACAGCCAGGGAGCAGAGCTCTCTGGTTTCCTGTACACCTCAGGCTGGTCAGGGTAAACACAACAAGCCTGCACTTCAGATGGGGCCATGCCCACAGCACACCAGCCAGAGCCCAGACACGTGCCAAGCCAGCCAGAGCAAAGCTACCAAGCAGGAAGCTTTACAGGACAAGTCCCACACTAGGCAAATATGCTGGTGTCGAACAACACAGCCCCATTTCTCCACAATGCTCTGCACGCAGCAGGCACTTGCATCTCTGGAACACTCGTGTCTCTAGGATGTCAGAGACAGTCACTGGGGCTAGCTTCCAGTGCTTATGTGTGCTCCATCCATGCCCAGGCTGCATGGTCACAGAGCATCCATCTTCAGACAGGCAGTGCTGAAATGGGCTCTGGGGCAGGAGAGGCTTCATGCAATTGGCCAGCCCTGTGCATGAAAGAGACACCCTGTGGAATTCCCTCTGCAGAGAAACCATAAGGGGACACCACACATTTCCAATGCGCTCATCTCAAGTCCCCACAGTTCTCTTCCCTCTGTTCATCTGCTCCCCTCGCATTATCCAGGCAACAATCCAGCAAGTGCTAACTGATCCTGCACAGTTGAAGACCAGTGTCCCCATCCCTCAGCACATCATCATGAGGTGGCACCTGCACATCAGCATGACACATCTCACGTCAAGCTTGGCCCAGTTCCAGCTCCCAAGCCTATGAGTCCAAATTTTCCAAACTCTTCACCCCGTCCAGCACGTAGGAACCCAGTTCATGGATGTGCCTGCTTCTTCCTGGCAAAAGAGCTCAGAACATCTTTGAGCACCTACCAGCAGCAAGTCAGGCAAAACTGTGGACTGGGAGGGAGGGCAGCAGACAGCTCGTAAGGTCCAAGTTCAGCTGGTCCTGCACGAGTTTGTGGTAGTGTAATATAACCCCCAGCCATCTGTTTGTGTGTCCAAGTCTTGATCTGTCTGGACAAGTACTGGCAGCTTCCTCTCTGGCATCTTCACTCAGAAGAGAGGGAGTTAGAGAAGAGACCCTATGGTCCCCAAATTCAGTCCTTATAGGGGGCTGAAAGGGGGACCAATTGCTGAATGGGATGCTGTACACAGCCTGGAACATGTCCTTTTGTAAGTTCTTGTGACATGGCAGAAAGGAGGAACTCAAAGGTGTGTGAAGCTCACAATTCTCATGTGCCCTGAGAATGGGGCAGGGGAACAGCTGCAATGTCAGAGCTTCCCTGTACCAGGGAGGTGCACTGGAGTTCTGCCCCAAGGACTCCAGGGAGCATGCAGCCCCACAAAGCACACTGTTCACCCAGCAGACCCCACACCAGTGCCAAACCGCCTCCTTCTTCACCCAACATTGCAGCTCTCTAGCTCTGCTCAGAGGTGGTGTTCCAATATACTCCAGATCCTCACTACGCCGCTCCTCCCAGTACACTGCTGGTGTGTATGCCAGCACCAACCCCCAACACAGAGACCCCTCCAAATCAAGCTCTGGTCTTAACTTCTCACCCCCAAAGGTGGCCCCAGCCCTGCAGAGCTGGGGGATTCCCCGGATCCTCAGCTCGGCTCAGCTCTCCAGCACTGCAGCAGCAGAGAAAGCAGCGTGTGGCTCCTCGCCAGGGCTGGCGCCAAGCAGCCCAGCTCCCGGCGCCCTGTGAGCACCACGAAGTGTTGAGAAAAGCTCAGGGTCTGCTCCCGGGGGAGAACCCAGGGCCAAACATGCGCTGCAGCCTGCCCAAATCCAGCTCCTTCCAGAGGAGCTGGCTGATCCTGCCATATGCTCTGTGTCCCTGAGCTTGCATGGACTGCAGAGAGCAGAGCAGCATCAGGAGGCAGGAATTGGAAAGTGTGAAACTGGATGGAGGAAACCTCTCTCAGGTCAGGACCAATCTCTCCCCAGGTCTCCAGAATCCACATGAGCTGCTAGCTGGGGCAGATGTGAGGGGGTTGGTGGGACCAGACGCTTCCTGCAAAGCACCTGAGAGGCCACGTGAGCTGACTTTAGGGAGGGATATTCCCAGCCCTGGCACAGCCCCAGCTCTTGCAGTGCAGGCAGGCTGGATCTGGCCACATGTGGCTGGTGAGGCAGTAGCCCAGGCCACGAGCAGCTGTGCCGCACTGGGTTATTCCTTGGGTGATGTGGGCACCAAGCCTCAACCACAGCTGAGCACAACACCCACAGTGCAGCTCTAAGCCAGTGCAGGTGCTGAGATGGGCATGCTCACTCCACACATGGCCTCCACCTCTCCCAAAGTTGGTTATGGTAAGGTTGGGTGGGAGAGCTGGGGCAAAGGAAAACACCGGTTTATTACCATAGGGATAAGCAGGAGGTGGGATAACTCATGGGTGTGTTTTTGTGGGGTTGCAGGCATAGAAAAGGATAGCAGCAGGTAGCCGTTTGTTATTGTGGGTTTCAGAGATGTGCCAGGACATGGGCAAGGATCAGTTTGTTCCTGTAGGGTTGCAGAGAGAGTCTGTGACCCTACTCATTTCTGCCAGGCTACAGAGCCTTCTGTTGCTGTAGGAAAAGTCAACCTGTGTGGGTACTACACACACCTGGAACATGCGGCCCTTATCTCTGTACTGGCACCATGCCCAAAGGAGAGGGAAGCGCCGCCTGTCCCAGCACTCCAGCAGTGCCAGCCCTCATGACATCACCCGGGGGAACCCCAAACCAGACATGGCTTCATGTACCATGGGAGGGGAATGCCCCACCATGGGTCTTCACTAGCCGGTTTCCCGACTTTCAACAAGTAGGTTTCCTCCTGAAAATTTTCACCACGATAAAATGGCAAATGAAACTCAATTCTAAGGGAAAGCACATCGGGTGGTGGATGGGTCCTGCAAAACAAAGACACAAACATGCACCACAAGCCATAAGGAGAAACGAGCCTTTTCTTCAGCTCATGGACACAAACCCCGCAGCCAGATTTCACCCTGCACGTTCCAAGCATCAAATAAACCACCACAAAAATAAGCCCCAAAAAAATGCCCCGCCAAGGGGCAAGGGAAACTAAGTCACAGGCAAGACCTGCCTGACTCCGCTTCTCCGGCATTCTGGGTGGGGGCCGGCACGCTTGGTGAATGCGGGAGCTGCTTCCCCCTCCCCGAGAGCACCGAGGAGGGCTGTGCACCCGCGGAGGATCCCCCGGTGATGAGCACGGCACATGAGCGCGCCGCGGCGGCATCCCCATCCCACCCCACCCCAGCGCCGCGTCCGCGGTGGGACGGGGAGCCCCGAGGGGCACCGCGCATCCCGAGTGCGCGGCGGGCCGCGGGCTCGGAGCCCTCCCGGTCCCCTCCCGGTCCCCTCCCGGTCCCGGGGAGCGGCTCAGAGGCAGGAAGCGTCCCGGGGCGGCGGCGGCAGATTGGCAGAGCCCTGCTCCAATGGAGCGGCGGCGGCAGCCCCGCCGGCTTCGCACCGCCTGCGCTACCGGAGGCAGCCAGCCCGGTGCGGGCGCCCCGCTCCCGGCCCCGCTCCCGCTCCGTCTAGCGCCATGGACACTTAGCCGCGGCGCCACGCAGGAAGGTAGGAGACAGTCCCCCCGTCCCCACCCCGGCAGGGGGATTAGTCGCCGCCGCCCCGACGCCGCGGTGAGGGGTGTGCGGCTGCGGGCAGGCGGCATCGCGGGGGCTCTTTGCTGCCCGGACGAAGAAAGTTTGGGGGGGGGGGGTGTGAAGGTGTGACTGTATGTCTGTGTGACTGTGTCCCCTCGCAAAGTAGCTGGCTGGGATTTGCCCTCCCGGTCCCTCCTGGCTGTCTGTGGGTAGCCGGTGCTGCTCCCCCATCTCCGCCCTCCGCGCCTCCGCCTTGCTCGGAGATGCTCGGGGGATAGACGGCGTTCCCGGGGTGGGATCTTTGAGCTCCGTCCCCAGCCTCCACAGAGCCCCCTTTTCCAGTTGAGACAGCACCACTGTCTCCAAAGGGAGCTTTTTGGAGAAAGGCTGGAATGCCAGGCAAAGCGCCCCCCTGGCAGGGCCCCCTCTTCTCCTGGGGGGTCCACGGAGGGAAAAGCTGCTCCCAATTAGGAGAGGCGCTGAGAGAGGCGCTTTCCCATGCGCGGGCGCTGGCAGGGCTTTCTGCTTTCCTTGTCCCTCCTTGCCCCAGGATGCTGTCTCAATCCCAGCTTCTCTGTCCTCTGCCAGCCACCACGGGTGCCCAGCGCTGAGCTGTGCCGACTGTCACCTTCACAGCCTGGCTGTGTTACCTGCCAGGTCCCCTCCAAGTTCTGCCTCCGGGATGGTGAAAATGTGTCAGAGCGGCCCGGGGGGCAGTGCTTGGCCCAGACATCCCTGTCAGCAAAGTGAGACCCCACTGTGATGGGGCCTGGGAGTGCCTTGTGCCTGACCCCCATAGATGGGGAGAAACAGCAGAAACAGCTACAGCAACTTACAGATGTGTTGCCATGCCCAAACTCGTGTTGGAGTGTCTGGCATTTGGTGGCATAGCCAGAGCTGAGACATCCAGGGCTGGCATTGTGCCTTGGATGCCAGGAGGTGACTGCTCCACGTCCGGCCGTCGCATTTGCAGAAGGAGGTGGGGTATTTGCACTCTGCCTGTTTATAGGAGGTCAGATTGTAGGAAGGTTACAGGTGGGACTACGCAGCGCACACAGCATCCCAGTCTGGCAGAGGGCAGAGGAGCTTCAGAGGGAGTTCTGAGCTGGTGCAGGTCCTCCTGTGGTGGGGACCAAGGATAAGATATGGCCACAGTGTTCCCTTAGCACCCATGCACCCTCTGCTCCACCAACCTGGCTCTCTTTTTGAGAAGTATAAAAGGTCACTATGTCCTCTCCAGAGAGCCTTGGCAGGCAGAGTGGGACTGGAGGTGGGGGAAAGGGTGTAACTGGTGACAGCAGGGATGTAATTGGTGACAGGAGAGTTGTTCATAGAGCTGGATGTCACCACCGATGGGTGACCAGGGAATGTCAGTTTCAATAGGGTGATAGGGAGGGCTCCCCAGAGGGAGGTAAAGGCAGAGATTCCCTGCAGGAACGTAGGAGGAAAGCAGCTCTGGTTTTGCCCTCCCTACTCCAGGAAGAGGAACCTCGAAGGGAGGGGAAAACTTGACTTGATTATATCTAATAAGCCACTTTTTCCCTGTCCCAGCAGCGGGGGGAGGAGGATGCTTGGCCAAGTGCAGGCCCTGTTTGTGAAGGATGAATGAATGACTCACAGCATAGCGAGTCTCCCCGCCGTTTTCATGTGGCGGCAGCAGCAGCAGCAGTTCCCCTTTGCAGCTGGTTTATCAGATACTGTCATACTGGGAGGGCACCCAGGCCGCCCAGATCCTACACGTGGAGGTATCCTGCCCTTCTCACATGGCTCACCTGGACTATCCTGAATGGGGAAGCCTCCATGGACGGTGACAATGCATGGCATCCTCACCTGCCATGAACTAGCTGACAGTTCAGATCCTCTCTTTCCACTCTGCTCTTGTTCAAAGGCTACTCCAGGCTCTTCCTGCTCACACAGGCCTCAGCCTCCCTCCGGTTTCCTGCCGAATGCGTTCCTGGAGAGCTTATTCCCCTGTGGGTTTGTGCCAACATTGTGCTTTTAGTTCAAGACCTCTTCTCCCTCTCTGGTGTTTACCCTGCTGTATTTATAGCTTCCTTGTTAGGTTAAACAAGCCAAAGGATTCTTGCCTCCTCTTCTCCTGCGGGTTTGGCTATGGAGGAAAACCCCTCGAGAGATGCTTCCCGCAGGAGGGGGCAGGTGCTGGCTTGTGTCTCTGCTCTTCTCCCCTTGGAAATTTTCAATATCTCTCACAGCTTTTTTTCCCCTCTTCTTGTTCAGGCATGGGAGAGGATGACTCTGCCCCTGCCCAAGATATAGCCAAGGACTTGGATGACATGGGAGCTCGTCCCTATAGGTGATACACTGGGGCTTCACCAGCATGTGGAATGCTGATATATCAGGAATTAGCCCTTGGATGTCTGAGGTGACTTGTTGGAATGTTTTAGAGAGTTTTTGGTTTTTCTAAGTGTTCCTGTGGTTACAACCGCATCGCATGGGTGAAAATCACCAAATCTCTCTGGCTGGGAATGTTGTGACCTTACAACCCAAGTTCCTACCAGCAAATCTCTCTTGCCTCCCAATGATGGTTTTCTCCTACCGTCCAGGCTGTGAAAGCTGGGGAAGGGCACAGATGCCTTGCAGTTGTCATTGAGTCTTCCCCAACAGCCAGATTCCCATGGACCATTTCCATGGGAAAAGGAAAATTCCTCTGGAGATTAAAAGCAACTCTGTAGTGTCAGGGATCAGGGTGTTAATAGGAATTATCTCTCAGGTCTGGCTGTTTCTCAGGTCTCTGTGTCACCCTGGCATGGGAATGGAATGGGGCAAACTTTGGGCTCTTTTGAAAGGTCACAGCACTTGCACTCCTTGGAGCATCTGCTAAGCTCTCCAGTACAGGTGGACAGCTGGGCTTAAATGTGCAATTCTTCCTTCTCTATAGGGGTATGAGTCTGGGACATGGTTGAAAAAGCTGACAAATATCTCCTCCTCTGGTGTTTTGGGGTGTTTGGGGTGGGGGAGGTTCAGAAGAGGGATGAGAAGTCTGCCAAGACCTGGTTTGCCTCTATCCTACCAGGACTGTCCACTGTGGTCACACTGATCACATCTGATCAGAGAGCTTGGGCTTGCTCCAGCGGGGATTGATCTTTTCTGGAAAAGCTTATGAGGAATTTTGGAAGTGTCTGGCCAAGAGAAGGTCACATCCACAGTACTCTGCTTGTACATGTCTCCTAAAAATGCTTTTAGAGAGGACAAGTAGGCTAGAGGGACCTCAGGAGACCTGACATGGTCAGGCTGGCGCATGCAGGTGGGCACCGACCTGCCTGCAGGTATGACCGTGCATCCGCAAGGAGAGGGGAGGATGCTGAAAGCATTTTGGAAATCAGCTGCTCCACTCTGGTCTCTTTGTCTCAATATGGAGATGGCTGAAATAGAGACTGCCTAATGAAAACTGTTTCAGACCTGCAGAGATTGCCATATAGGGAGAGGTGAAAATGTTTACAGCTCCTTCATCTAATGAAAACCTGTTTGTGGAAAGAAGGTCAGTTGGGCACTTTCTCATTTACTCCACCTCCTAAAGCGAAAACAAGGGATGCCAAGCCTTGTTGAGAAGCCAGTGCTGAAGATGCAGTGAGAAGGAAAAGGAGTGGGATAAGTTTCCAGCTCTGGGGGACCGTCGTCTCTGCAGCAGCTTGGGGAGAGTCTTCTGACCCACTGATTTTGGTGGGTCTTGTGCTCAGCTATGGTTAAGTCTCATCCCACCTTGGAGAGCCCCAGATAGGACTCAGGGCAGGTGCCTGCCATTTTGCTGGCAGCCTAAGACGTGTGGATGTCCCCACAGAAGAGCATGGGGGAGGCAGTAGGGCTGGCACAGCATCCCTGGAGCACGTCCCCGCAGACTGGCATGGCTATGCTTGTCCAGCTGTTTCCTCTGCCTTCCTGTGCTTTCACCATCCCCTTCCTTTGGGACAGAAAGCTTTCATCCTGGCCAGACCGATAGTCGCAGTTGGAGCCAGGGACCTCAGCAGCCCCACTTTGATGAAGGTCGGCATGGGCATCAGTGTCTTTTGATTTCAATAACATCATGAAAGGCACAGTTCAGCCCTTGCCTCCCCGCAGAAATAGATAGGGAAAATTCAAGGTGCCATCCTGCTGGGTCTCTGTCTTGGTCCGGCCCAGTGCCGTGCTGGTGTTGCGACAGAGCTCCAGCAGCTGTGCTGCAACAGCCCCACAAAGGTCTCCAGGGATGGCCCAGCTGCACTGGCCCGGCTTGGTTTTGCGAAAGCTGCTGTCACGCAGGGTGCCCAGGCCAGCTGGCATCTCCTCAGACTTCCTTGCAGGGACAGGGCCAGCCCCCAGCTGCTGGGGAGGTCTGCAGGAGTCTTTCCTTTGCTTTCCATGAGTTTTGCCTGAGGCCTCAAGGCTTAGGAGGAGCTGGTGGACCCAACCAGCTATTGCTCCATCCTTGTCTTGCAAGGACCAACACGCAACCCCGGGAGGTTCCTCAGTGCTTTGGCTGCTTTTGATTTTTTTTTAGCTCCTGCAAGGCTCCCGGGGGCTGTTTTGTAGCTCCCTTGAGGCTGCTCCACCCCATCCTGGCTTTGAGTTTTGCAGCTTCATGGCTGGAGCACGGCTGTGCCAGGGGATGCGTGCCTTTTCCCTGGCCTCTCTGATCCTGTGCCTGGCTCCATTTTCCCTCTCCAGCTGGGACTGTGCCCATGGTCCTTGCACCCCAGCATCCAAAAAACAGTTGCGTGCTGCTGGTTCCCTGTCTGCTGTATTCCTCCTCCTTGCAGTGCCATGGGAGGGGCTGCACTTAGTGAGGAAGATGAGGTCTCCCGGAGCCTGTGCCGGCACAGGAAGCAGCCAGTGTGAGGGGCTGGTCTCCCAGAGTATCTTTTTAATGCAGCTCTTGGTCTGCTGCACATCCTCATCCCTCCGTCCCGACCAGAGGCTGCAGTTACACACTGGGCTCTCTGGCAGCTCCAACAGCTGAGCAATTTGCCCTGGAGATGCCTTGGAGGCCACTGCTCAGCCAGACACCAAGGTTTGGACTTAGAGTGGTCGGGGAGGAGGAATGGTGAGATGCCTGAGTTCAGCTTGAGCAGCAGTAGTGCTCATTCTGTGCCTGGAATGAATGGATGGATGGATGGATGGATGGATGGATGGATGGATGGATGGATGGATGGATGGATGGATGGATGAAGGACTTAAGCCAGGCAAGGTCAGTGGGGAAGGTCATCTTGATTTTCATCCCTGGGGCACAGCTGGAAGAATGAATTGATGCTGGGGCAGTGTGTCCTGCTGCATCCCCAGGCAATGTCCCATGAGACATGTCCCCAGTAGGGTGCTTAATTGTGAGCACGTCTAGCCATGAATAGAGAATTTTCTTCCTCCAGTGCATGGAAAGGTCCCTGAGGGTTTTTTTCCCCACTTATTTTCCCAATCTATCAAGGGCAGAGGCACCCTGCAGTGGCATTTAACCCTCCTGGAGTATGCAGGCGACCTCACAGTGCTGCCGGCGACGTGGCCGCTGCATCTCCATCAGCAGTGGCATTTCAGGGACGGCAGTGAACGCCTCCCCACCATCCCTCACCACAACCAGAGGAGGGTGGAGCGGAGCCAGAGGCAGCATTTGTGGCCAGCTCTATGAATTTCCAATTACCAGCTCGCCTTGCCACTGTGTGAGAGGTTCCTGCACCTAATTTTTGGTGAAACGATCCATTTTTCTCAGTAATTTAATAGCGTGGGCAGGCTGCTTGCTGACGGGGAGCCAGCAGCCAGCACCGAGGAGCCTGTGTGCCCCGCTGCCGGCCGTAACCACCTTCCCTGGGCGACGCAGGAATGCTGACCTAATAGAAAAGACATTTAAAGAGGAGTTTTGGAGAGCAGCTCAGCTTGGATTCAGCTCACGCGTGTGGCTGCTGATCATAGCGGGGTCTCTCCATGCTATAGCAGGTCCTGGGGACTGTCAGGGGTGGAGGGGACATCCCTGATGGGAGCCTGACACCGGGGCATGAGCCATCCTAGCCGTCAGTCAGCACAGCAGTTGCCTTATTTTCCGGGAATAAAAGTTGCTTCGGGGAGGCCATCGCAAGTTGGGAGCTGAGGCTGGGTTCAGCGCCTGGTTGCGGCTCTCCCAGGCTGGAAAAGCTGTGGCGTTTCACTCTTGACATTTTCCAAATGAGATGTTTTGATTTATTCTTTCTTTTTTTTTTTTTTTAATTTATTTTATTCCCCGCCCCAAGGTAATGTTTGGAAGACAAATTTAGCTCGATTTAACTCAAACCATTTTAAAAAAGTAAAACCACTGAAAACTAAACAAGGCCTATCATTTAGAACAAAATGTTTTGGTTTTCATTTTCCTTTTGGCATGAAAAACACAAACTTTTTTTTTTTTCCATTTTCCTCCTGCCCTACAAACAATTTTGCTGTGTCTTTTTTTTTTTTCCTCCTCCTGATTCATTCCCAAGACCACATTGTGCACTGTGGCCAGGAGACAGGCAAGCCTTGGTGGTGTTCCCAGTGGGACGGGGGGTCCCAGGGTCGGTGCTTCCCCGTGGAGACCAGAGGAATCTTGCAAAGGCAAGCAGGAGCTGCTCTCTCCACTGCCAGCACTGACTCAGCTGGGAGCTCCTTGTGGAAAAGGGAGGCCCCCGGGTGTGGGTCTGTTCTGGTTCTCCTAGGGGCATGTGAACCCCCTGGGCAGGGCAGAGCTGTGCTGCAGGCGCTGCGCTTTGCTGTTGGGCATCCTTGCAGGGAAGGGCGAGCTCTGGCATTGCCTTCTCTCCTTGTTTATTCAGGTTTAAAATTAATCTGACCTTCCCCCGCTCAGACTTGTGCAAACATGGCACGTCCCTGTGCAGGGAGCTCCCTCCAGCGTGAGCAGGAGCCCTGTCTGTCCCCAGCTTGTGTCATCACTGTCCCCTCTGTATGAGGTCCCCACCAGGAGCTGGGTGCTGGGGGTGCTGTGGGATGGAGGAGCACCCACTGTCGCTGTTGGTGTGCCACTTTCCTCCTGGCAAAGTCACCTCTGGCTATAAATCAGCACACGGTTAATCCTTCAGTACAAGCTGCCAGAAGACAGAGTCCCCAGATCTGGCGTCTCTGGGCTGGGCAAGGGGTGGCTGGGATGCTTCCATCCCAGGCAGGAGCCAGCGTAGCAGTGCCAGCGATTGTTCCCCTAGCCTTGATCCCCTCCACCGCCTGCCGACCCACCCTTGCATCCTCCATGCTTTGCCAAATCCCAACTCTCCGGTTTTCCTCAGCCTCACCAGGCTGTCAGCCGGGAAAGGACGATGGGAAGCAGCACTGGGGCCAGACCCGGTGCAGAAGCAAGCGCCCGACTCATCCACCACCTGATTTTATTCTACTCCCCTCTCAGAGCCTCGCTGCATACCACAGCCGCGCTTTTTATAGCCCCCAGCTGCAGCCTCGGCGTGCTCCCAGCCCGCTCCCCGCCGCAGCCCTGCTCGCTCTGTGCCAGCAGCCCCGGACGAAGGGGGACGGACGGCATTCCCAGACGGCATTCCCGGGGACCCCGTGGCGGTCCAGCGAGAGGGGAGCACGGCCTGCGGAGGAAGGCCGACGATTAAACCCTAACCCCGAGCCGCGCTCCCGTGCCCGCGGGGGCGTTTAAAGAGCCGCATGAGTCACCCCCGACGTGGCCGGCGCGTGCCAGGTCTGAGGCGAGCGCTGGTGGCCTGTCCCCGTCCCCGGTCCCCTCTGGTGCTGCCCAGGGATGCTTCCAGGCAGCCTCAAGTCACCACCTCCTCCCGTGAGCCCAGTTTGCTCTGCCACGGTGGGGGTCAGCGAAGAGGGGGTGGTATAACCCCTCCAACACACAATCGCTCCCTGCCCCCCAGCCTCTCGACGGGTTTGCAGAGGCTAAAGGGGGATTAGAGGCTCCTGCCTGCTCCCTGGGAGCGCTTTTATGAGCACCTGGGTCTTGCTGCTCCGTTTCCGCATCCCGTAGTCATTTCCAGGTCTGGGATGTTGCTACGGGATGCGGAGCGAGGAAGAGGAGATAAGATAGGGGGTTCTGTCGCAGGCTGCGTGCCTGGAACACCCCTCTACCAGGACGTGGGGTTTGCAGAGCCGGGGCGGCCGGCCAGCGGGCAGGGAGTGAGCATCCTCGCTGGGAAGCAGCGGGGGGAGCCCAGTGTCTCACTCCCCGGGCTTTCTCCAGACGTGATTTCACCGCTGCGGGGAGGGAGTGCGGCCAAGGGACAGGCCCTGCTCGCCCCGACGGCACCCGGTTCTCTTGCCGGGGTGTTAGTCATTTGGGCCGTGGCTGGGGGTGGGATGTGGCTGTTGCCCCATGAGGCAGGGGACGGGGGGCTTGGAGAGCCTTCACTTTTGGAGTGCTGTGGGAGGAAAGGGGCAGGGACGGGGGCAGGAATGGATGGGAGTTGCTGCTTGGCTCACAGCCCACCTCCTCTGCTTGCTGACCTGGGGCGCGGGGCAGAAGGCACTGGTAAAGCCAGATGTGCACTGGGCATCTCCAGCCAAGCAGGTGGGCCAGGATGGGGCCACCTTTGGTAGGCTGATGCCTTCAGCTGTTTCCCAACCTTCTGGTGTGACTTTTCAGAGCCAGACATGGCAGCATGGAGGCAGAGGCAATGCTGTTGAGAGGCAGCATCCTGCTTCAGGGGTGGATATGGGGAGATGTCTCAAGGAAGGGGTTTCTGCAGAGGCTTGTGGATCCTTGGAGATGGAGGGAGCCCCATGGGGCCTTGCCATGTCCCCTTATTCTGTGTGGACAGGAGTGTTGGGTGCCCAGAGCTAATTTTAAGCTTTGACCAAAACACGATGCAGCTTGTTCTACTTCCAGCAGGGATGCAGGCAGAAGCCAAGCAGTGGAATACTGGTGGTGCTGCCATGTGGCTGCTGCCAAGCAGCTGGGGTCAGGCAGCCTGGGCTCCTTACAGGCAGGGCAGTGGACAGGGAAAGGCAGGGAGCTATAGGGGTGTCAAGGAAGGAGTGGGTTTAACAGAAGTGCAGCTGTAATTTCAAGCCAATATGGGTAGCTGTAGAGAGGTTGCCTCCCAAATCTGCTCCCTCCTGCTCCCCCTGAGGCTTGAGGGCTCTCTGACAGCAGCTCAGTCCTTGGGCAAGCTGGAGATGGCTGGAGAGGCTGCGGGAAGGGGGAGCTGCTCGTGCTGCCGGCCAGGTGCCGAGCATGACGGGAGAGGGGAAAGCCTCGGAGACTCGTTCTGAAACAAGGCTGCCCTTTTATTTTACTTTACGACTGCATTTTAATATCCACAAACATCCCTCCCTCCCCAGGCTGCTGCCAGCAGAGCCTGTATTGCCTGTGCTTGGCCTGCCGAGAAACCCTGGCCAAACCCTGGGCCCCAGCTCAGGGGAGAGGATTATTTTTCCCCCCTCGTATTTTTGTAAGATATGTTTTCTATAGCTCTAATTGGACAGGCTTGAGCCCCAGCCAAGGCAAACACACCTGGGGGAGCCTCACTTTACAGACCCCATCTGCTGTGTCGGGGGTTCTGCTCCCTGCACAGCCGCTGCCTGGCCCCTTTATAGGGGAGGGGGCTGCTGAGGGTCGGGAGTAGGACTGCTCCCACGCCAAACCACTGAACAGCCTCCGTGGAGGAGGAGAGCCCAGCAAGGCGGCGCAGGGAGATGGTGCAGAAGCAGTGGGGGCACCCAGCAGAGCCCCATTCCACAACAAGATTCCAGCCCGGCGTGGAGCTGAGGTATCTCCCCCCTGCCAGTGCTACTATGGTGGCACAGGGCTCTGTTACCACCGGGGTGTGATGCTGTGGGTGGGAGATGAAGTGGGTACTGGCAATGTTTTGCCTTCCTGGGGTGACAGGGCGTGCATCAAGGGATTGCAGCCCCCTAAATCTGCATGTGCCTGTGAATGGAGGATGTGGGGGCTCCCCAACATGTCGGGGTGCGTTTTGGGTTGCACGACCACCTACCTGGTGAAAGTCATCCAGGGATGGTTCAGGAAAGCAAGCAAGGGACATCAGCATGCCAGGCCGCTACAGTGGCTTGCATTGTCAGCCAAATCCACACTGAACTGAGCTTCAGGTGCTTCTTCCTGCCACTGCTGGCTTTTTTTGTGGAGCTGTTTGGCTGGGCTCTTCTCCCTCCAGTTGTTTCAAGGTCTACCTCCAATACTCTCCTGACCAGCAGACTGAGCAGTGCTGAGACCCCTGTGCCATGGTCTCCTGGGTTTCACACCACATCTGTGCTTAACCAGTGACAAGAGAGCTCTTGGGGATCTCTGCTTGACCATCTTGGGGTCCCACCTCTTCTGGGACTGCGGTGCATGCCCTGACAGTGTGATGTGGGCCAGGGTGGATTAGCATCCTTGAGTAACACACAGCAATTGGCGCCTCCTGGGGTACATTTCATCCCCCCTTCCATGTACCATCTCCTAGGGATGTGTTCTGCCCCCACTCCATCCTCAGGGGTGTATGTGGCACACCATCCCTTCCTTCTCTGCCTGCCCATGTGGTGAGCTGTCAGCACCAAGCAGGCATCACCCCTGCAAACTGCCCTCCTGGTGCTCGAGATGCCACTGACTGCTCCAAGGAGGAACTCTGGCACTCCCTTCACCCTCCTCCCTCTGGCTGGTCCTATGGAGATGCTGCCTGCGAAGGGAAATACTGTGGGGTTTGGGGTGCATTGCCATCCCGTTGCAGCCTAGCACTTTGCACCAGCATCACTGACTTGGAGCAGGAAGAATAGAAGTGGCAGCTTAAAATATAAAAGGTAGGAACCAGCCTCACCAGCACTTGCTGTCTCCTTTCAATTGATGGGCTGGGCAGGGGGGTTATGCAGGCTGGGATGTGCTTCCGTCCGCCTCTGGCAAAAGTGCCAGGCCAGAGGATTTCCCTGTGCATGACGGGGTTTTGGGGCATAGCTGGAGCTGGGGCTGTGCAGAGGGCAGCTCGAGCATTTCGAGAAGGATTTTGGAGCTGTCTTGGCCTCCAGTCAGAGCAGGCTGCAATGGGAACATTTCGAAATTCTTTTGGACAAGGAAAATTCCACAGGCAGCCCCCCTCCAGAGAAAGTTTGGGATGGCTGAAATGTTTGGAGTGAGAGACTGCTTGTTTTT
Source organism: Dendrocincla fuliginosa (assembly GCA_035047845.1). Classification (NCBI taxonomy): domain Eukaryota; kingdom Metazoa; phylum Chordata; class Aves; order Passeriformes; family Dendrocolaptidae; genus Dendrocincla; species Dendrocincla fuliginosa. Next base: position 62,140,241 of record JAWWMO010000096.1, on the reverse strand, counting down.
GTTTACTCTGAACTATAACATTGGAAGGGGGGAATCCGAAGGAAAAAAAAAGACAATAGGATCATGTAAACAGCTGGCCCTGAGTGGGGCCGAGGCATCTCTCCAGCACTGGGGAAGGAGATGTGTCAGCACACTCACTGCATTGCCCTGCTTTCTCCCACTCGGATACGATCGCACTTAATCTTTCAGAAGAACTTGGCTGGGTTTTTTTTTCCCCTAGCAGAAAACGAGCTGGACAGTGTTTTTCCAACCTTCTCAACTTAGACAGGGCTCAGCCCCCTTCTCCTGGCCCTGTGCTGCAGCCCCCAGCTTTTCCCCGCTTCTTGCCACTTTTCCACCTCTCCTTTTGCTTTGGGAGCTGCCATCTGATTGACTTGGCAAGAGGTTTGGGGACGTGGATGCTGCCTCAGTAAGGTGTTTCCCCAGCTTCTGTCTCTGTCGTGCCTCATACCCTGCTGTTTCCCCTGAGCTGCCTGTGCTCGAACTTGGTGATGTTGGAGGGCTTTTCCAACCTTAATTATTCAGGGATTCTATGAAAGCAGGTAGGGTTGACTCCAAGCTTGGAGAAGATAGGCCATGATTATCTGACTGCATGCCGAAGACTGGCACTGGCATCCCCATGTCACACATGGTCAGGGATTTGCAACTTCCATCCTTCCTCCCCACCCACAGGGACACTGCTGGTGGTGTACAACGGGTTAACAGGCCACTCTTTGGTGGTGGCTTTATTTGGGCCACCCTTTGGTTATGCCTTTATTTAGCCACCCAGGTGGTCCTTAATGACTCCTGAAATCCCTCTTTGACCCAAAAGGGATTTTGTTTTGTAAAAGGAGTGACAGCAAATTGCTAGCTGGGGGAGCATTTGTGTAAGGTGAGCTGTTTATTTTGGCTGTGCAGCGTTTTGGCTGACCCATGTACCTTCGTGCCTCAGGGATGGAGCTGAGCCCGATGGCTCCTGGGCTCTGGCCAGCTTTGGAGCAGGGGGAGGAATGAGGGAGCACCAGGCATGGGGATGCTGTGGGGCCCCTCTCTGGATCTGGGTTCCCGGCTCCAGGCTGGAGTTCATCAGAAGCATCAGAATAAGTTGGATATGTGTACACACATTCACATGTGTGTACATATATGTCTATCCCCTATAATTACAGATGTGTGTGCTTTTGTATTGGCTCCAGGATCAGCTTATGTGGGAGCTTTTTTTTGGGGGGTGCAGATGATACTGGGGGGAGAAAATGCTCCATCATGCTGGGAGCTGCAGATTCAGTGAATTCTCCGCCAATCTGGGCTAAGCCCAGGAGCAGAAAAATATCCCAAAACCTAAAACGTTCCTGGGACAGGAAAAGCCTTTCCCACCCTGCTTTAATCACAGGGTAGCCCAGCTCTCTGCTGGCAGGTCCCACCCGTGTCCCTAGATCCAGCACTGTGCCCATCCCTGTCCCGCGATCATGTGCCAAGGACAGTGGGGATGCAGCAACCCCCCCACCAACTTCCATGCCTCCACCCTAAAAATAATCTCCAAGCTGTAAAGAAACTCACCAGCACTACAGCTACAGCTTTACAGCTGAGAAATTATTTTTAGGAATTTTTCTGGCACGTGGCTTCAGAGAGGAGAGTGTGGGGATGGGGATGGAGTGGGGGGCGCCCCTTCTCTCTCCCCCTCAGAATGCAACACTGCCAGCTGGCACAGTGTCGGGGCTGCTGGCTGCTAACAGAGCCCTCGCTGTTTTGGCCCTTGCCAATGCCTCCGGTTACAACCAGGAGCCAGAGACTTTTTCCCGCAGGATGGAGCAGAGGAGGGCGGAAATCAGAGCGTTGGGGTGGGAGTTTCCCAGCTGGGGTAGGAGCAGAGCCTGAGCTCCACAATGCTGCTGGCATGCTGAGGTGTGTGGTGGCCCCTCGGCCCCCAGCCCCAGGAACTGATAGCAGCTGCTGGCTCCACAGAGGAGAGAGGTGACCCTTGGGCTATGGGGAGGGTGGTTTGGGCTTGGCTTTGTGCACCAGTGGGGCTGTGGACAGCTGCACATCACCAGGGCATGTTGGAGGGGGCTGGTCTAAGCTGGATGGAGATATGCATTGTACCTGGCTGTGGAGATAACTGGTTCCCAGGGCAGCACTGGATTTATCCCTATGTTTGGACTGAGCTGGAGTTAACTCTCAGATTGCATTTGGTTTATTCCTGCACTTGGACTCTGTAACCCCCTGATTGGACTGTGCTGAGGTTAACCCTGTGTTTGAGCTGAGCTGAGGTTAACTCCACTCTTGGGTTGCATTTGGTTTAGCCCCACATTTGGACTGTGTAACCTGATGGTTGGGCTATGCTGAGGTTACCGCAGTGTTTGAGCTGAGCTGGGGATAACCCCACGGTTGAGCTGTACTGGGTCTAACCTCACATTTTAGCTAAACTGGGTTTAACCCCACTCCTGGGCTGAACTGGGTTTAACCACATATTTGGACCGCACGGGATTTAACCCCAACTTTGGACTGCAATGGATTTAATTCCTCTCCTGAGTGGGGATGAGTGAGATTTAATTCTGCTTCTGGACTGCATGGGGTATAATCCTGTGTTCGGGCTGCCCTGACTTAAGTCTCACACTCGGATTATACTGGGTTTAGTCCACATTCAGACTGTGCATGAGGTTTTTTGGACTGCACTGTTCTCACAGGGAAATACTCCAGCTGGTTTTACTGGTTTAACTGGGGTAATCCCAGTGTGCTGGTGTTGTACTGAGTGCAGCTTTGCTGGCCCAACCCAGTGTGGCGTGGTACTTGCAGCATATATGGGGACCCATATACCCCAACAAAGTCGCAGCGGGGAAAACAGCCCTTTTTGAGCTCCCCAAGGCACTGGAGGGTCTGAGGACAGTGCAGAGTATCACCCCAGCAGTGCCCAAGGTGAGCAATGTGTTGCCTCAGGTGCAACTGTGCATGGCCCTGGTGGCCTGGAGATGGTGGGGAACATGCTTTCCTCTCTGCCAGCACTGCTGGGCTTTCTCCATGCATCCAGTGGCTGGGAGGGTGCCAGTGGCATTTAAGGGGTGGCTGTTGCAAGCAGTTATTGCTCCCCCCACCCCAAAGGTGCATGTTCATGCAATGATGATGAAAGTCACCAAAGATGCTGGGGTGGAATGCTTGCAGGTGTCTGGGTGGATCAGTGGACATGGGGATGTACTCAGACTGTGCTATGGCTCCTCAGAGAGGGACGTGGTGCTTCTGCAGGACTTGGGTAAGTAGAGGGATCAGTGGGGCACTGCTCCCAACCCCACAGGAAGACAAGGAGAGGAGAATTCCTGCTGCTTTGAAATGCTGCCTGTAGGATGGCATTTCAACATAGGACGTTTCTTACAGCAGGCAGAAAGAAGGGTTTGGAGTGCAGGGCCAGGGATGCTCCCCCAGCTCAGGAGCAGGAGTACAGAGTCAGGCCATCTCTGGGGCATTAGAGCCAACTTTGAGCCTTTTCTCATTGCAGGGTGGCTTTTTCCAGGTGGGTGACTCCATCAGGGCCTGGCACATGGCAGGCAGAGCTGCCAAGTGCTCTTGAGTTATTTGCCATATCTCTATTACAGCAATGTTGCCTCCGACCACCCTGAGGAGAGGTTAGGAGGTACCTCAGTTTTCTGTGCTCGATGGGGAGCATCCCACATGTCCCCACTGCCATCTGCAGCCCTGAGGCGCAGCGTCATCTGTTTCTGTCCCCATCCCCACCATCCTGGCTCAGTAT
>JAWWMO010000096.1:62108281-62126554 GCA_035047845.1 Dendrocincla fuliginosa | reverse complement strand
GACACCCTTGTCTGTTCTCAGTCCCCAGGGTGGGATGGGTGGAACAGAGGTGATGTAGATCCCATAGCTGTAACTCCAGCAGTTGCAAACAGCTCTGTAGTTTCCTAGCATCTGGTGCTGGTTTGGAGGCTCATGCCTGTTTGAGATGTAGCAGTGCAGCAGCCAGAAAATGAGAGAGTGTGAGACGGCAGCTCTGGCCCCTGTATCCTGCCTGCTTATAAACTTCAGGAAGTCCAGGCATGCTCCAAATAGGAGTGGGTTGCTGCTGGCTAGGGGAAGCAGAGACCACCAGAGTCTCGCATGTCTGCAAGGAAACGTACCCACATTGTGCAGGCAGGCTCGGGTGGGTAGATGAAAAATGACAGGCAGAGGGGACTCACAGAAGTAGTGTCTGCATGTGCCAAACCCCATGTCCCCTTCCTTAGCTGGGGTTTGCCTGGCCAGGTCGTGGGGACACCCAGTTCTAGTGACCAGGGCAGCTTGAGGGCAGCAGATGCACATCCGGTCCTCAGCAGTGCATCCTGCTGCCTGTGATCCTGGAAGGTGACCCCTTTCCGCTCTGGTGGAAGCCTTAGAGTCAGGACCTATCAGCCATTTGGCAGCTGGAGATACCAAGATCAGGCAAAAGGTCTGTGTGCCACTGCAAACTCCTGCCTGCTTGCACTGCCACTGTCTTTTGGGATGCCCCATGTCTCAGCTTCCTGCTCCAGCAGCCTGTAAATGTGACACACAGGCCTTGGAACCTGAAGGAAGCAGAAAAGTATGTGCTTTAGGGGATAAAGATACTTGGTGCTGGGTGCTGCACTCCCAGTGGCCCAAGGGGAGGATACACTGGTGCTGGACTTGGGCAAACAGCTTTCCACTGGCCCAGGGAAGATGCAAGGGGAGGGCTGAGGTGAACAGCAATCTGGAATAAAGGAGAGGGATCCAGATGCCAAAATCAACTTTTCCTTCAAGCTGTGGAGAAGAAAAACAGGAAAGGACCATGAGAGCAGTCCCAGTGCCGGCACCTCCCTTTCCCACTGTGGGCCAGGACACTTCCTCCAAGGCTTGGGCTCTCTGGTGGCTTGCACAGCCACTGAGTGAGCAGGAGGCTTCCTGCTGCAGCTGGAGCCCTGCTTGGATGCACCCTGCCCTGAGCAGGCAGAGCACATCCAAACTTGCCTTGCTGCTGTATCCCAACCTCCCCGGCATGGATGCTGTGCCAGGATCACTGGGGGAGCTGGTATAAGCCAGGCTTGGGGATGCTGAGGCTTTGCCAGGTCAAAACAGCCTGTGGGCTGCATCCATGGGGAGGATGGATGGGTCCAGCTCCCTGGCATGGAACAGGGAGCAGCCCAAGACCAGCAAGAGCAGAGTGCAGGAGAACATAGCCTGGGAACTGCTGGGTGTAAAAAAATTGCGTCTGGCAATGCCACATGGGAATGTCCCCAGAACAGAGATACACACAGGTCTGTGTCTCCAGCACAGGGTGGCCCCATCCAGATCATGTCTCAGGCAGGGGCTTGTTTGGGAAAGCTATAACCTTGGCAAAAGCCTCTGCAGCAGGGCACTGGTTGTGGGCAGTTGTACTGCAGTGCCTGGGCTGTTTGACTGACATCAGCCCTGCCAAATTTCTGAGCTGGCCCTCAGGACTAGCCTCCTCCTCTCTCTGCCTTTCTGCCAGGATCAGCCCGCATTTTGCACGGGAGGAGGAGAGTTGCACAGGACTGTGAAGCAAAGCAGTCTCAACTTACCTCTCATGGCTGCTTCTGCTTCCTTCTCCACAAAATGCTGAGCCAAGGAAAGAAGTAAAAGCAGCTTCAGTAGATTGTGGAAGACATAGGGCCATGAAATATATATATGTGTATGTATATGTATACGTGTGTAGACAGATACAGAAATACCTATGTCATGAGGTGATGTAGAAAGCAAATGGTACCTATACAGTCAGTGGTTCAACAGGAAGGGAAGGATGCATGTATTGAGGGAAGATGGATGTATGGATAGGCAGTTTGAACACCCAGTTACCATCCTAAGCATCAAAGAGGCTTGCTATGTAGGGGCTGATTTGTGAAGATGGGTGACAGGCCAATGGGCAGAGCAAGGATGGTGTTTGGGAACAGCCTTGGGTGTGACCCATGCACCCAGTCCCCGCGGAAGTGGCATCACAGCTGACATGAGGAGACAGAGCCTGAATTCTAACCAGTGCAGGTCCTGAGAGTACTGGGGGCAGAGCAGGGCATCTTCAGAGGGATTGCATCCTGCTCAGGAGCTGCTTCCATCTTACACTGCTCAGACATAGGAGGGTAGGAACAGCAGGGACCCTGCCCAGGGTCACAGTGAATCCAAACAGAAATGCTTTCAAAACACAGTGCTGAGTATTCACCATGACCGTGGCTTTCATCTCACCTGCATGTGGAATACCTCTGCCTGGGAACTTGCTCGAGGGTCCAAGCACTTTAGAGGTCCCTGTGATCCCCCATACTCTCTCTTCTTCATCCACCTCACTATCTAGCTGCCACAGGCATGAAAATTTCTTTCTCATTATCAACTCTTTCCTGAAAGAGAGAAGGGGGAGACATCACCTGCTGGGGCAGAAGTGCTGGAACCCAAACACATGTGGAGAGGGGAAAGGCCTGAAATACCTCCTGCTGCCATATTCTTGGCTTCTCTCTCCAGGAGTAGGTTATTTTTTTGCTTGCTGGGGCTGGCTCCCTTCCTTGCCTCCAGGATGCTTTTGGTCTTTCACTGGTGGGAAATGCCAAGCACGTGTCCACAGAGATGCTGGGAGGCTAAAGCCAGCTCTGCCCAAGCACTGCTGCTCATGATGTTCTCAGGAAATGGCTGCTCCCTTCTCAGAGCAGCAACAGCAGTTCTTTGGATGAGCTGACCAAGCCCATGACTTTCCTGCCAGCTTGGGGTTTTTTGTTGGGTATTTTTTTTCCTTTGCATGGGAAATGGTCCTGTAGTCCAAGCAAGAGTTCCCAGTGTTTTGTGTGCCTGCCATGAAGTATGGTGGCACTAAGGGACACATGTTCCTTGTGCACATATTTCTTCTGTGCAACATGAAGACGATACCTCCTGATGCTTCTGTGTCACTTACCCTGCGGAGATGATCTTCTTCCTTCCCCATGGCAGAAAGTGCATGTCCTCCAGCTGCCTCCAGAGCTGCAGGGTTTAAAACAGAGCAGGGCCTTGGCTTTGGGAGCTTCCCTGTGGACAAACAATGGGTTTTCTACCTGCTCCTCTTCCATCACCTGCACTTTGAAGTCCCCTTCATCCACTGCCACATCAGCTGCTTTGCCTGCATGGGCAGAACAAGCAAATAGAGGTTATGGACACATGGCCCAGTCCTACAGAGGAGCCTCTCAACCAGCTGGGGCACTCAGGTGCTCCCCAGCGTTCCAGGATTGCATGGAGTAGGCACTGGGCAGACAGAGCACTGTACAGCTGGGCATTTCTCTGCATCCTGAAAATGATGGGCTGGAGTTAAATGTGCCTCTGAGATTCTTATGTGGCTTTGCAGGGTTAAAACACATGGGCCTTCCCAGCATACAAGATGCTCCCAGCCTTTGTTCCACACTGAAAGATCCACCAAGTGTGGCAACAGCTGAGCTCCACATGCATGCTGGGCACTGGCACAGCCACCTCTGTGCTGATAGGTTTGGAGGTGGTAAGATGCCAAAAGTGCCAGGTCTGTGTCTACACTTGGGATCCCTTCCTGGGGTGATGACTTACCCCCAGGAGGATCTGCAAACCTTGAAAGCACTGATTCCCAAGAGAAGCATGCTGACCTGGAAGGCACAAATACTCAGGGAGATGCTGATCTGGAAGGCACTGATGCCAGAGAGGATGTTGATTTGAAAAGCGCTGATTGCCTGTGCCAACCTCGAAGGCACGGATTTCCATGAGAATGCTAACCTGGAAGACAGTGATGCCTGGGACGATGCAAGCCTGGAAGGCACCATTTATCCAGAACATGGTGCTTTTCCCCCCTACTCCAGAGCACTTCTTTCAGCTCCCCACTTAGACTGGGCACCAGCCCAGCCAGGAACCAGGCCAAGGGTTTGGGCTAGGGATCCACGCTCAGACAGGCATCTATGGCTGGTGGCAAAGAGCCTGGCAAGCTGCCTGCAGGAAGCTAAGCCAGCACCGCTTCTCAAGATTTCCCTCCTCCCCAGAACTCCCCACTGGGGGTGGGAGCTGCTGCCCAGCTATGGGCAAGGGGAAGTGTGGCCCCGAGCTACTGCCAGAACAAACCCAAGCCCCATCCTTCCGCAGGCAAATGAGATACGCAGACCCTATTTTCCCACTAGATGGCAAACATTGCCTTCAGAACAGCCTTTGGAGGAATGACATCCGTCCCTGTGAGAGCAAGCTGAGAAAACCCCCAGGGCAAAGCCCTGGGATTGAGGGGCCTGAGGCCACTTTGAAGTGGGGCTGGGGGTGGTAGGGACCTCAGCATGCTCTTCATCTTGCTTTTTCTGTCATTTCTTAGACTGTTTTACTTTCCTGCCTGCCTGGTTTCTCACCTGCCCTGGAAGACCATTCCCTTGCCCTTTGCTGGTGGGACAGAGCACCCTGGGAGTGCAGTAGAGATATCTGGTTAACCCCGGGTAGCACCTTGAACTTCCACAGCCACAGAGTGAAGCACAGAAGCTTTGCTGGGAATTAATTATGTTGTGGTTTGCAAACCAAATGTGTGCTCACTCCTCCTTGCAAGCCCCCATGTCCACAGGCAAGCCATTACTCTGGGTGTAAATAAAGGGGGCAGGGATGAAGTCTGCGCATGTGGATGTGTGCACTTGTCTAAGATCTTCTGTCAGCTCAGATGTATTTCCAGGCTTGTTTATGTTTGCTTGAATTCAGACCCAGATTTTCCCATAGTCTCTATACTAACCTTGTGCAGAAGTTTCCTGAGCGTTTGCTGCTGGCCCTGGCAGTGCTGCAATATTGCTGTGCAGTTAAACATGATGTGTCATACCTAATGAAGGAGCCAACTGTGGATGGTAAATGTTTAATATGGACAAATCAAGCCAATTAGACAATGTCAAGAGAAATGTGTGTCATCTCAGCTGTGTCTGTCCTGTGTGGAGGAGAGGATCTGCGGGAGTGTAAAACCCCAGCCTCTGCAGGATCAACAGCTCCTAACACCAGCCAAGGGTAAAGACACTGGGTAAAGATCTTCCTGCAGACCCCCCAGTCCACCACGTAGGTACCTTCACCTGGGGGACAAACATAACCTCTTAAGAGGAGGATTTTGTTTCTGAAATTAGGACATGTGGCTGGCTGGAGGGGATGGCAGCTGTCTCCAGCACAAAGCTGCAGAATGAGAAGTAAATTATCCTGCTCAAAGCAGTCCTTGGAGATGCCCAACAGGACTCATGGCCATTCACAGCATGCTGCCTGCTTTTGTGGCAGGCCTGTGGCCCCAGAGCTCCACAGTGCTCAGACAGGAGCACCAGGGAACCCCATCAATTACCAATGGCAGCCCCCTGCCAAGCATTAATTAACTAATGGCCGCAGCTGTATTCCCACCACAAATTGCTCCAGAGCCCTGCTCCTGGCAGTTTCCTTTGTCTTCACTGCCTCAGTTTCCTGTCCAGTCATGTTGTTTGGTATCCGACTTCTGAGAGAAGGGTTCTTCAAGGAGCCTGATCATTTCCTTCAGGTAGGAATTATTTCTTCGTCTTCCATGAGGGCTGGGAAGTCTCTCATAGAGCTGTTTGTAATCAGAGAGAAAAATCTAGAAAATTAAAGCAAGAGAGTGACTGGGGAATAGAAACTGAGAGAGCTGTCAGGAGCCAGTCTGCAGCTTGTGGCTCAGGGCAGCAAGCCAGTGACCCATCATGACAGCCACTGATCCACGAGCCAAGCAGGTAGAAAGCCCTTCTGGCCCTTTCCAGCTGGGCTGCCTGCCAGCCCTGGTGTTGGTATGTGCTGATGCCTGGGGTCATGGGATCAGGACAGAAGCAGTGACACCATGGATAGTGTGGGCTCTGGTGCATCCCTGTGGCTTGAGGCTTCCCCATCCCTTTGCCAAATTCAGAGTCTCTGAAGGCAGCAGAGCAGGAGTTAAGCACAGACACGGCTGCTTCACTCCTGAAGTTGAGATTTACCAAACCAGGAGGGTTGGAGTCCCATTTTTGACCCAAGGACACCAAGAGATGGACAAGTCCATTTGCCTGAGGATGTTACATCTTTGCCTTGATGCATGCCTGATTCCAGATTTCAGGTCCATGTCCTGGGTTCAGTTCCGGCCCTTCCCTCTACGCTCGAGGTTATGGGGGTGGTTTTCACCAAACAAACACTTCCTGTCGCTGCATGACATCTCTAATTGGTGACAGGATGCCATGGACAGCAGCCCCCTCCCACCTTCCAACCTTGCTTTAGGCCCTGTCTGTGATCCCTGGAGGCTGGACTCTGTCAGTGCTGAGTGGTCTAAAGATAACCAGAAAACCAGGGACTCTGGAGAAAACTGGGAACCAGGTTCTCTCCTGCCTGCATCGGGGTGGCACCTTCCACATCCCTCAGCTAGTGCTGCCATGTGGGAACATCCTCTAACCCTGAAGCTGCCAATGCTTCCGAAGTTCTGGTAGAGCTCACCAAGCTACTCTGGGTAAGGACTTGCACCTCTCTCCCGGTGGACTTTCCTGGGGTCTTAAGCCATGTGCATGGTGGCAGAGTCAAAGCAGCTGTGCCGGGGCTGCTGGGGACTGTGAGAATGGGAATCCTCTTTGCGCTGACTCAGATGTTACAGCAGGTGATGGATGAGAGGCATGAGCAAGCAAGGTAGCTGAGGGAGCTTGGAAAATTCTTTTGCTGTGTGCAGAGTTGAGGAATGAGACTTTCCAGACCCATTTGTCCTTGCTCTTCACAGGGGTAAAGGTGATAACCCATCATGACACAGTGAGATTGCCAGCAGAAGCAACATGCAGAAACCAACACCCAGATCTGCACAGAAAGGAGCAGGGACCCTCCAGCTACATCCACACTAGGAAATCAGCTCTGCCAAGGACTGCTTTCTGGTTGGGAATGACGCCTACTCTTTGGGTCAGGCTAGCTGACCTGGGCCAAAACCTGCCAGATATGATGCTCAGGGTGTTCCAGCACAAGGAGTTATTTGCTTCAGTTGCTGTCATCTCTGCAGCCCTGGTGCCCTGCAGGACACCACTATGTCTTCAGGGCACTGGGACAGCCAAGAAGTTCAGAGACTGCCTATAGCCTGGCTAAAGAGAACTGCTGAGTTCAGGAGCCCATTGGGAGGGTAAATTGAAGGAAACACGGTACAATTATTCTGCCACCACTGCCTGCTGTGGCCTGACAAGAGGGGAACCCAGCAGAAACTGAAGCCTCAGAGGGAGGAAAGAGGAAGAAGTCGGCATTGTTGGTGGTTCCAATCCTGCAGTGAGTTAGTGGCCTCCACTTCCTGCGGGATTTTGGGTGTTTGCCTATTCTTACTGTATAAGCATAGTAACTTGGCCATGCTCCAGGGCCCAGTTTTGCAGGCAGTAACCTCTTTCTCTACCTTTTTGCACCACAATCCTTTAATAGTAGCTGTTCCTAAAGATGTGGCCTGAGGATCCGTGGTGAAGACCTCAGAGGTGATCTACAGACCTTCTTCACCTCTGTAGTGCTATCTGCTCTGCAGGGATAGAAACCTATAAAAGAGTTAAAACTGTGATCTGGAGCCCAGAGGAAGTGTACTATTGACTGAAAGGTTGTGCTTTCATTTCTTCCAGAAGGCAGCCACTTCGAAGGAAAAACCAGAAAGGATCTGCCACCTTTGCTGGGACATCAGCTGTAAAGGGAAGTGCAAGTTCCCTTTGCACAGGCTGCAGCCCATGGTGACCACTACTGTGATTCCCCTAGTATAATAATCCCTATACCCTTCCTCAAAGCACAGCTGGGATCCAGAAAGTAAGAAAATAAAATAATAGACAAGGGGCTGATTGTCAGGGTGATGGACAACAGAAACCCCACGAGGTGTGAGAAGGCAATGTGCCCTCCTGGTTGCTGAGTCTTGCTCCTGACACACCAAGGGAAGCTCAGCCTCTGGGTATCTCTAGCATCTGGACTTTGGATGTCTCACATCTCTTCAGTGCTCCTCAGCTTTGCCAGGAGTGGCAAGGAGACAGCATAACCCTGTGCTCAAGGCCCATGCTAGGAGTGGCAAAGAACCTCTTCAGCCACACAGTCCATCAGCAGCAAAGGAGAAATTAACATTAGCAATGCAAGAAGAGAGAGTGCAAGACCAACACATGGGGGTTACAAGTGTTCCTGCTAGGATATGAACCTGCGTCCTACCCCTGTGAGCATTTACACAAATGTACCCAGGACTGTGTAAACTCTAAACCCAAGCAGATTGTAAAAAAGGGAATAAGGCACCAAGTTCTCCTTTGATCATTTAGATTTACTTTCACTTCTTTTTCCTTGAAGACAGTTACCAGGCTAAGTTTCTCTATCTTGTACCCAATAAAGATATTGAAAGCCCTTTAATCTACTGCTGTATAATCAGCAGCTTATTTTGCTGTGGAGGTAAATGACACTGGTGTGAGGCATTAGCTCTGCATGGATCAGAGCTCACTGGAAAACATCCTGGGAAGGATTTACAGGCATGCAGGTGGGCAGACGGCACAGGCCAGCCTTGCCCCATCTCTGGCTGCAAACCAAGTGGTTTTCCTCATCCTCAGATGGGTACAATGGGCCATGAACAGCCTTGGGACAAGTGTCCAAGTATGCCAGGAGGAAGGGGTATATTTTTGTGGTGCCAGGAGGGGTGAATCCAGTGAACAGCAGTAGGGAATATGTCTAGAGCACTGATGTGATGTCAGCACTGAACTGACACTGGTTTACAGGTGCCAGCGTGTGACCTTAAAAAAGAGTAGCAGAGACCTACCAGGATGAAGATTTTGTTGTCCTCCCGTGCTTTCTGTGTCCTGTGCAAGCTGCTTTACCTTAAGCAGCAGGGCACATGTGGATGTCACCTGTGCTCAGATCCTGCTGCCTCCCTGCAACCCCTGCTGGTGCTGATGGAGGTTTGGGAGATCATTTCTCTTTGCTCTGTGTTTATGAGAGAAGGGAGCTATGGGAGAAAAGGTTATGGACCTATCCCAGCACATCACAGAGTCCTTGCGATGGCGTCTCCAGCAAAGACAAGCATTACATGACCAAATGGCTCCTCTGTCCTGGAGAATTGTAGCAGTGTTTTCCTGGGATTTCAGAACAGTGGAAAGACAGCACTGAAGCACTTATGAGTGCTGGCCAGTGCATGCACTCAGCATCATGATTTCAGTTTTTTCACACCAAAAGGAACATCAGCTCCCAGACTGCAGGGACATGCCAGCCATGTGCGCCTGTCAAACCCACACAGGAACTGTTTCTCTTACAGGTGGTATGCAGAGACTCAGATCCTGAAGACCTTATGGTCTCATCTAAACAGACTAGGCAGCCAATCATTGGAAGAGCTGATCTTTCACTTCATTATACAGGGAAGAAGGAGAAGGACAGTGAGTGGCATGCACAGACCATGGCATGGGCACAGTAGAAGGATGAGCCTTTGGTCACTGTAGAACAGTGTCATTCCCCCACAGCCAAGGTGCTCCTGGGCTCAGAGCTGCAGCCACATCTCTCTGATAAACTCTCTGACACAGGTAGGTAGCAATCTCCTCTGTGGGGCTGCTCCTCCACCTGGGACATGCTGGTGATCAGGGGTGTCTTCCCACAAACCCCCTTTCCCCTCCAGAAATGGTGCTTGGGATGCAGCACCAGCAGCTGCAAGAAATTTAGATGGAAGGCAGGCACCTCTCAGAGCAGCCTCTTACTTTGTGCCAATCTTTGAGGTTTATCATATTCACCCCAAGCACCCCTGTCCATAGAAATCCCTCTCTTTTAAAATACAAAAAAATCTAACCCCAAACCAAACAAAAAAACCCCAACCAGAACCCTCTAACAACAATGAAATCACAAAATAGTTAAAATGTGTTGGAGTGACCCATCAGCATTTTTCAGTCCAAACTCAGCACCAGATGTGGTCCAGGACTAAAGGCAGCCCAACCTCATGCATTGTGACCTGACCACTGTGTGCCCTGGCTACCCTCAGATAAAGTCCTCTCCAGCTTTTGTGTCTCTGCTGCCAGTTCCTGTGGGTATTCAGGATGTACTGGCACACACCCGTGGCCTGGAATGCCTCTGTGTGACAGCTAGCCTTGGACTTTGCCTGCCTGAACAAAAACAAGAAGAGGCTCGGTGGTGCCTTCCTCCTTCCCGGAGGGTGGCTGCCTTTTTCTGTTGGCTGGGATTTTGCAGGGAGTCAGGGACATCGAGTTAAGCATTGCTAGGGCAGGGCAGGGAGCCAGGAGAGCTCTTGTTCCTTTAGGACAGGAGGTCAAAGGACCAGCACACTCCCTCCTGGACAGCACTCACAACTCCTCTATCTGCAACTGCTTCCTCAGGATGTAAGAAATGCTTTGGAGGTGAAGAACAGGGAAGAGCTGCTGCTGGTATCCCTCATCACAGCCTCCTGTGGGGTGACTCAGCAAGCAGGGTATTTTGAAAGGGCAGCAACTAGGGGGCACCCACCACAGGACCCTGTGGGACTGGTCATGGGTCACCAACAGGAAAGGTAAGAGCAGGTTAATAACACTCTCTGATGATTTAGAAGAGCAGCAATATATAACTGTTACGAGAACAAGTGGATGTAAAAGGTATCATGTGAAATTTCACAGTGCAAAGGGTGAGTAAACAGTCCAAGAGCAGCAGTACTGGGTCAGGACATATGCCCTATCACTCTGTCTCTCTCTCCAGCCGAGACCATTACTAGGTACATAAGAGAAAGTAGAAGACACAGCGGAAACCAGAGTCATCCTTCCCTGCCACTCCCTCCCAGCAGCCAGGAGTCACCAGTGTAGGAGCTTCCCCAGGTAGGGCTTGTGTGGGAACCATGTGCACCCACCTGTGGTGGGTTTTTCCAACCCCTGCCTGTGCCTCACCAGCACCCTGTGCTGAGAGTTCAATGGACTGTCTACAGTGAGTGTGAAAAGAGCACTGCTATTGGCTTTAAACTGCAACACGAGCATTCCAGGGACAGACATGGAAAGGAGCCTCTTGGTTAGCCCCAGAAGTGCTGCAGTGGGCTTTGAGGAGGATGTTTCTAACCAAATTTGATGGGGGCATCTGGATCAGTCTCTCTGAAGAAGAATGAGGATTTAAAAGAGATTCCAGGGGGAACCCTGACACTTTCGGAGGGGACTATGGTAGCATTATGAGAAGGGAGGGGAGCTCAGGGATTTAGTCCGCTTCAGTGTTGCCCTGTCTCTTGACAGTTCCTTTCCAACAGTTCAGGGGTCTGGCTGACACCAGGACTGTGCTTGGAGCTGAACATCTTTTCTGTTCCCATCCTTCTGACTGCTATCCTGATGACTCTCCCCTCTGTTTCCAGTAAGAAAGGATTCACAAGCAAGTCCTTCCTTGGCAGGGCATGGAGCCAGCCTGCCTTATCAGCTCAGAAGAGCCAGCCAGGGACTTTCCACTCCTTGCTGATGTGCCCTGTTGGGAATACCATCCTGGTACATCTTACATGCTTCAGAGACTTCCCCAGCTTCCCTTGTGCACTTTTGGCAGCTCTGCCCCAGAAGACTTCAGCTTGACCCTCTTTGATGGCTTTTTCCTGGCCCTGATCATTCTCTGCCTGGAAATCTTTGGACAGGGGTATCCCACAGGAAAACTGGGAAGGATGCTGCTGCTCTGCGGCAGTGCAGCCCCTGTGCTTTACAGGGAAAGCTCTCAAAAACCTGTCCACTGTGGCCTCCTCCAGCTCTCTTTGCAAGCAGATGAGGAAAAGGCTCACTTTGGAATTTTGATGTTCAACTCTTCGGCCATGGCACATGCAAGTGTGTCAGGGACCTGAGCTGTAGACTTTTCACACCAGACCTGTATCAGACTCGATCTCCTGGCTGTCCAAAAAAGCCCATTGCAGCAGATCCATATCAAATCCCTGCAGATCTACCTGCCCTCCATGTTCACACATGCAGTCCAGAACAGGAGAGCAGCTCCAAGAAGTGAAGAAGAAATGTGTAAGCAGATTGGGGCTCTTCATAATGGAAAGTAATGACCCAGAAGGCTCTTGTGTGAGTGCAACCAGACACAGTCAATGAGGGGCAAGATCCAGACCAGAGTGCACTGAAAGGGTTCTGGAAACAGAGAGAGCAATGACCCTTCTTAAGCCCAGTCAGGGCTCTTGTAGAAAAGCACCTCAGGGTCATGTTTGCAGAGGTTAATGCCCTACTGAAACAATTTGTTCTCTCCCTACCTTTGCCTGCACACAGCAAAGGAAAAACTGAAGCCTCAAAACTGGTGGTGCAAGTGAGGCATAGATAGCTAGAAGCTTCTGCTCATCAGAGACTTGTCCCAGCTGCCAGGACAGCCTGTGATGAATGGCCCCAGAATGTTACAGCACACCACAGCCCCCCAGCATTTACTTTAGACAGTTGCAGCATAAGGAAGACAAATGAGATCCAGAGAAATCCAACCTTTTGTTGGCCCCCTCTGTCTCCATTTACATGTCTGTTTTCTCCTCTCAGGCCATGTATCTTCCTTGTTTAGGAGAGTGTCTGGCTTCTGATCTTGTTCCAGATGTTTTCTGCCTGAGCCCTTCCTCATTCTGTTAGAGCACTGAGCACAGACACTGGAAGGCCTGCTTTGGTTAGAACTCCCTTGACTCTAATGCTGCAGACCTTGCACCAACCCAAAACCACAGCCTCCGTTTGGTGTTGCCCAGGGAGCCAAGCAGCGCACATCTCCTGCCAGCCAGACTCTCACAGCTGCTTACCACTCAGAAGTCCTCAAAATTTCACAAGTCTGTGGATACAGCACCAAGTGGACTGGTGTCCATCTCTCTGAGCTCTCAGAGAGAGAAAAGACCTCTCAAGGGCTTCCCCCTCCCCATCACACCCTGAGCCCTGCACTTGCTCCAAGCCTGGGCTGAGCACAGGATGCTGGCAATACACTCGTCCACTTCACTGGAATGTGCAGCATCATGACAGCTCTGGGGGGAGCCCAGCCCTGCAAGGACAGGTGTCCAGGAATCATTTGGCAAGCTGAGAACAGTGTGTTCTGTCAGCCAGATCTCCAGCTTCAAACCAGCCTTTATTTATCTCAGAGCAAGGCTCCACAGCTGCTTTCAAAAGACGTTTGATGCTAAACTCCTCAGCTTCGTGTTTGCCCTCAAGAGCTCTTTTCTTTTACCTCTTTGGGTTGCTTTCTTTTTTTCCTCGAGCCTAAAATCAAGTTATGCTGATGAAACAGAGCCAAGGCTGCCAAGGCCCTTGCCAGGAGCACCCTAGCATGTGGCCCAGATGATGACAGCAAGAATATTGATTTTCACTGCCAATGGTTCACATTCCACTATTAGTACTGCACAGCCTGCTCCACTTCAAAGGCAGATCATGGATGACACACAAGATCTTCTTCTTTCAGACTGGCTTGGCAAGCTGTCCACATGCTCCCAAGGCACCTTCTTCACATGGGCACTGGGTCAGATCCTGGCTTTGCATCAGGGAACAAGAGTTTATTGTGGCCATAGGCAGCTTCACATCAAGCACCCAGCAAATAAGTGGGGGTTTCAGGGTGTAACTCCACCCTCCCACCTTCACCTTCTAGAGGTTCTCAAGGTCATGGGAAATGAAAGACTTCATGTAGCACTTAGGATGGCATAAAACAGAGGAAGTCCACCTTACCCACCAGGAAACCAGCAGGCCAGTATAACAAGGGGAAAAAAATGGATTAGGAAGGACTGTCCAAGGCCATCTAACCCATTCTGTGCTGAACCAGAGACAGCACTACTTCCAGCTTTCTTACAAGCCCCGGGTCTAACAGTGAAAGTTTCCAGTAGTGGAGATGCAGCATTTTTTCATCTGTCTCTTCCTGTTAAATGGAATTTCTGCCTAAAATCTGACCCCAGGGACCACTGTGGTTTCTTGACCTATCAGAAGTAAGCTCAGAGAGTACTTCTTTTCACTTTCTTTTTGCTATGTCCCTTTGTGCACTTGGAGACTATGTAATCCATTCCTGGAAGCAAGATTAACCCAAGCTCCTTCAGCCTGTTCTTGGAGGCCAGGCCATCCAGCCCTCTGAGCAAACTCACTGCCGTCCTCCCCAGCCATCCCAAGAGGGTGCACACCCTTCTAGATCCAGCTGTCCCATCTGGGTCCACCTTTCCCAACAAGACTGATTTATGTAACTTGCGCACTACAGGACCACTAATGAGTGATGTCCAAAATCCTCACTAAAGGAATCTCAGAGATAAACAGCTCTTCCTGCTGCGAGGGAAGGGAACAGTGCTTGGATGCAGTGACAGCAGGTTAAAGAACATGTACCCCCTTGTCCTCAACCCAACAGCTCCCCATTTCTTTCATTACCATTGCATCAGCTGCCAGCTTGGGCTGGAGACCTGAGGACTTCTTAATATGAGGCTGACTCACAAATGGCTCTTTGTGGTGACTTTTTGTTTCAATCTGCAGTAACACAGTTTTTAACACCATTTCTACAGCACACAGGCATGCCAGGAGATGCTATTTTTTGCAACAAGCCACCTGTGTTAGATTTGCTAGCAGCAGGGCTAGTGAGCAGTTTAGTTTGAAACCAGGCCAAGGTAGAGAGAGCATCCCTCCTACCATCCCTTGTCAAGCTGCAACATATCTGCTACTCCAAGTGTCTGTACAGGGATGTGGGGCAAAACAGTGCAAACACGGCAGAGCCTCCCTCCCTACCCAAAGTGAGAAGTGCTGAGCTGAGTGACAGCATCTCCAGGACCTGCTGCCCTCCTGAAGCCAACTGAATCCCACAGGCTCAGTAAAGAGCACAGACACAGCCTTCAGAAATAGCGAGGATCAACACAACAGGCTTCAGCCCTGCGTTCACCCCAGGCAGGCGATGAAACCCACAATCCTATTAGTTCTGACACTGGGAATTCCCTGGAGTCGATGGCCTTGGCTGGGTCAGAGGACAATGCTGGAGCATTGTGCAGTAGCCAGGAAATGAAACCAAGGGCTGTGAGAAGAGGCTGAATCTGTGGCTGTAGCTTATCTGGAACACTTCTGCTTTTGTTCTTTCCAGTACAGTAGTTGTCATCCATCACCATAAATGCTGACTGGTGCCTTTCCAAAAGCCACATCAGCTAAATAAAAGGTGGGAACACACAAGTTGCAGGTACTTTCAAGGAAAGCAGTTGCTTTATTCACCAAAGACCATCTCTGCAGTTCACATTTCTGGAGGATCATCCCTCCCACGGATAGCAGAAACTCATGGCTTGATAATTTAAACAGGATTAAGGAGTATGCATGTAAACACAGTTGTGTGCTTGCAGTGAGGGGACAGTCAGTGCACTTACCAGCAGAGGAGGGGCTTTCCCAGGCAAAACATCAGCAAGAAAGAAAATGTTGCTTTCTGTGGGAAAGTGGAGAAGAATGAGATGTGTTTGGAGAAGGAACCAACCAATGGCTGCAGTGGGCAAACATCCCAAACCAAGAAGCTATACCACACCTGGCAAACCTGCAGGGACACAACACAGCTGCCAAATCCTCTGGACAGGCACAGAATAGTCACCCTGCCAGTAAAACTTAGGGCAGAAGGATCCAAGGACCCTGGATAGAAACTGGGCAACACAGGGACGAGCAGAGAAAGGGAGACACCAAGATTAGAGGTTTGTGCTTGTTAGGTCTAAATGAAGATTGTAGAAAGATCCTCTGAGCCTGTCTTACTACCAGTAATCTTTTGGCTCTCCCTTTCCACTGTGGACAAGAAAAGCTGTCTCATGCTTATGGACATACATAATGCCTCAGGCTGCACACCAATTTCCCAAATTCATGAGAAGCTCCAAAGTCTTCTCTTTGCTTGCCTGGTTCTTGCCTCATGGCTGTCTCTCCCATCCACTTCCAAGCAGAGATAACGAGATCTTCACCAGCCCCCTCAAAGCCCCATCCCTGCAGTCTGAACAGGGGGTGACCCCTCACCTCATTCTCCTACAGAATTAGCTCTGTTTTTCCATGTACCCACGCAATTTAGCAGAGGTTGCAGAGTAATTGAGGAAAGAAGGGAGGATAGGTTTTCACCAGCCTTCTGTCTGGGGAATACATTACGGCAAGCAGAAAAAACTTTACCTAGAGGCACAGCTAAGCAGGAAAATGTGAGGGAGGGCTGGGAAGGGCCAAGGAAATGGCAGTAAGCCTCCATCACTGCCTACTGCTTCATCAGGATGGGCAGGTAACAGGTACTTTCCAGTCTTCTGTCAGCAGGATAAGTTTTCTATTTGCTTGTCTTCCTGGTTTTGTCTTTATCTCCAGTTTTTGCTGCTACTGTGCATAAAGAGAATATGGGTGCATCTGAGGGCAGAGAGAATAGGTTGCTCCTCCCTTTCCAAAGGGTGGGCTGAGCCCTGGGACACGGGCAAAGGTGTGCCTGGCTCTTGGCTGAACTCACAGTGCAATGAGCTGTAGTACCAGCCACTTCTAAAAACATGAACTGAGCCCTGCCTAGGCATAGGGGTCTCTGTATCAGACAACTTCTGGTCTCAATTTGACTCCAGGGGTTAGGGCCATGAAAAGCGCTCTGGTCCTATGCTCCAGTCCTAGGGATCAGACCATGGTGGTGCAGGCTGGGCAATACCACCAGAGACAGTTCAGCTGCAGGAGGAGCGTGACAGGGATGGCACCAGCTGCTTCTCGGAACCCCACTGCCTGGCTAAGAGTTCTGGCATCTTATCACAGTACAAATCTCAGTAGAAAGTGTCCTAACAAGCAGCACTGGTGATTATTTGCTGGGAATGAGGGGGAAGTAAGCAGGGGCTTGAGGACAAGAGAAGCCAGGTCTGGATCCTCTCCACCACCCCATATGTTGTTTAGGTAAGAGCAAACACCAAAAGGGAAAAAGGCTACAGGGGCTTTTTCTCACCTGGCTTCCCACCCTTCCCAACCATCCCCATGTCCCATCACTTCACAAAAACCCAGACGGGTCCCTGAGCCCATGCCAGCTGGATCTCCACTGGTGCTCAGGAATCTGTGCCCATGTTGCCTTGGCATCAAGAAGAGGAGACCACCAGCATGGGAAACAACTGGTCGTTAACACTAGCAAATGTGCCCAGGGCAGGTTCAAAGCCCCTGTCAACTCTTCTGCAGCAGAGACTGATGTGAAGAAGGTGTGTGAAGGTTGTGAGAAGGGGAACAGCTTTTAGATCCCATAGTGCTGCTCACCTGCCTGAGGGTGCATGTGAGAAGGATGCAGCTGGTTCCTCCCCTGTAACTCCAGGAGCAGCATATGCAGCACACGAGGGAAGCTGGTGACAGAAAAAGCCTCTGTACCCTGACTCTTTGGAGGCAAGGGACAAAACCAGTTCCAGTAAAGCCCCTAGAAGGGGTATTATGGCATCAAGTGAGATCAGAATAGCTGTTTCTTCTGGTGCCTTGCTCTTGCTGCTGAGAAGCAGATGGGTGTTTTTGCTATGGACCTTCAATCCTATCTGTGGCTGGGTATGCCCATGCCAGGTCAGACTTTGAGACAGCAGCAGACTGTGCTTGCTGTGTCTCACTGCAGCCTGGGAAGCATCTGAGACTGCTTTCACCATGCCAGTGAGAGACAGGAGTGCTCTCATGATCCCAGCTGTGAGCCCTGACAGCCAGGGAACAACCCAAAGCCTGCATAGTTTGCTTATATAGATGCAGCCTTATGTTTCTCTCCTGGCTTTGTGCACAATCATCAAGAGAGCTGCTCTTTTGTCAACACCCTATGAAAGCTTTTTAGCTATAGTCCCTTGTTATTCCACAATATGTAGTCCCAGGTTTGGATAAAGGACTACAGGTGGTTCAGCCAATGCTCCAGAAGACCTCACAACAAAGTTATCCTTGCACATAGCCCTAGAGCTACTGAGGATACATCTGCATCAGGCTGCAGTAGATTCCAGTCCTTCCCCGCTAACCCTTGAAGATGCAGCTAGAGTAGGAAAAGAGCAGGAAAAACATGTCTGGGAAGAGAGAAACAGGAGGACTTTTCAACTGAAACTGGTGTTCCGCTGGGAATCGAGGTTTTTGGCATGACAGTGACTAGCTGCTTTCCCTAAGGAAAGTGGCTGTTTCCCTCTAAAGAGATCATTGACATTTTGCATCAGAAAAACTCACTCCCTAGTTTACTAAGCACTGAGCCTGGTTTGTTTTTGACAGATTTCCAAGAGTCAGGCTCTGAAGTAGGGACAGCTGCTGCAGGGCTGGAGAAGGGACAGGAGCCAAGACAATATACCTGGTC
>JAWWMO010000096.1:62091048-62108274 GCA_035047845.1 Dendrocincla fuliginosa | reverse complement strand
TGGTCCAGCACAGCATCTACTCTTGCCCTTCCCTAGGGGTTAATAGCAGCTTACTGCCAGAGCTGGGATTAGAATCAACACCCACTTGAGAGCCATGGCAGAAAAGAACCTGGCAGGAATCTGTGAAGAACAGCTGTATTACTCTGTAGAGGGCACATTTACTGCTGTCAGGGAAAATGGGAGCCATGGACTTTTTAGCCATACTCTTATAGGCAGGTTGGCCAAGCCATCTCTCAAACTCTGATAGAATTAGATAAATCTGCCTCCAACATCTAAGAGGTCAATGCAAGCCTCTTCTCCCTCAGCTTCCCTGATCCAGGACACTGTTCTCCTTGTCAGGGTAGCCTGCAGCCAAGGAGGAACATGATCTGCCCCAGGCTAAGCCCCTCTGGCAATCCCTGCCCTTCACAGGGATCTGCTCCAGCTGCAGCAGCTCAGCTTCAGTGCAGATCCATGCCAAGCATCCTCCCCCTCCCTAGGCACAGTCCCCTCGTGGGTCACTGAGCGAGCAGCAGGAAGGCTCCTGTTCAAGCAAGAGCCAGTTATCCTCATTTCCCACTCACACTGTTTGTCTTGGCCTCTCTTCCCATACCAGTCTTCCTTCTCTTCCTTCTTCTCCCCAGGATTGAATTGCTGGAGCTGTCACTGTAGTTAATGAGCTGGAAGAGAGCTGGTGCTCTGGGAAAGTCACACTAAGAGACATCCTAGCTCAGGGCATTGTGTGTGCACAGATACCAGGAGGGCCCCAGAAGGGATAACACATGAGAAAGAAACAAGCCACCAACCAAGTGAGCCAGCTGATGAGGGAAGGAGAAGGGATAGAGCTAAGCTTGCATTCAAGAGGTCTCAGCAAAGGCCATGATGTGCCTGTATACTCCCTGGCTTGAACAACCCAGTCACTGCACCACTGTGGATATCATACCCAGGAGGCCTGGTGGCAATGTTCCCCCTGCCTTCAAAAGCAGTACCTGGGCTTTCTTAGTCTAAGCCTGCACCCAGGCACACTGCCTGGTACCAAACTCAGCTAATTTAATGATGAGGACAGTCACATTTGACACTGGTGCCTGGGAGGAGAGGATGGCGCCTGGATGTTGGCCATGCAAATCTCACTTGTGTGTGTTCAGTCCATGCTTTAGCTGGATGGAACAGTTCTGTTCAAACATCACATTTCCTGAGCAAAAGGGCATATAAGGACACTTTGAGACAGCAAGACCATAGTCACAGTGGACAGAGATCCAAGGCTCAGGAGGAAGCTGGCCATGGGCTCTCACCCCACTGTTGATGAGGGGCAGGAGCTGGTGGGCTTCCCTCTGTGCCTTATCGATGGATGTGGCCAGGAACAGGTGGTCTGCAGCAGCCTATGTTTCACCAAAATCTCCTTCTCCTCATCTGCACCCCAGCTGCTACCAAGTACCAACATGGCAGGGCAATCGACCCCACTGTACCTCAGTTTCCCTTTACTGCAAGGACAAAGGTCCTGCTGCTGCAGCTCTTCTTCCATGTCCCATGCTCCTATGGGATATGAGAGCTGGGGAGCTCCAGCCCAGCAGCTGCACTGGCAGGACTGGTGTTTTGGGCTGAATGGTGCAATACTGGTGTGCTCCCTCCCACCCCATCTCTGCACACATACTCCCAGGATGTGCTTAGCCTGGCTGAGCAGTGCAGGGAAGGGCACCTGCTTCACCATGGTGCTGAGAGACTCCCAGGAGAGACCTGGATCCCAGCTGCTGTAGAATATTTTCTTTACCCCTATGAAGACCCTTTTCCATGCCCCACACCTATTCAGCACAGCCCCCTTGCCACTGCTGCATGGCAAGCACTGCTGCCTGCACACCCCACACTCCACTGGGTTTTGGACTCGAACACGAGGCACATCAACTGCATGCTGGCTTTTCTTTTTATTTAACAAAATCACAGAACAATAAAAGAGAAAAGAAGCAGCATACACACAGAACTGTTACAATGAACACATCTAGCAGCAAAGAATCTGAAAACAGCTTGAGTACCAGGCATGGACATAGGCAGAGCTTGAAGGTGGTGTCAGGCTGGCAGACTGAGAAGGGGGTCAATGTCCATGAGGAGAGCAGCAGCTAAGAGCCCCATCACTGCCTGCTCTGCAGCTTCCACATTACTGGCTCTGTTTCTACCCTTGTGAGGAAGAGCAAGAAACAGTACAGGGAAGTCAGGAGTGAGAGAGGAACTACACTGGCCACACATTGTTCAAGAGCTTCGAAGTTGTGTTCAGCAAGGATCAGCATGGCCATCGAAGAACATCTCCAGCATTTCCCTCCATCCCAACACTGTTCCATCCTGGCAGCCCTTCCCAGGGATACAGAAGGACTTAGGCTTGGGGGTGACAATGGGAACGAAAGGGATCAAACTAGAGCTGGAGGTCACAGCTGCTGTGCTGACGAGAAGTCTGAGGCTGCCCAGACTCGCCTCACAGATCAGTCCATCAACCAGCTTCCAGGCTGCAAAGGCACTGGAGTCCAGCAGCCCTTGGCTCAGCCTGACACAGGTATTTGGGTCACACCAGAGACAGAAGAGAAATGAAAGAGCAGACAGGGTTTTGCCCAGGCCCACACACGAGTCCCAAGGAGGGTCAGCCCTGAGGCTGGAAGTGGAAACAGGTTGGCTCCATCAGCATCACATTCACAGCTGGAAGCTGGTCCCACTTTAGGTGCTGGGACCAGCCATGGGCTTCTTTGGAGACTACTTGCCCTGGGGTTTGGCCTGGGGAAGTGAAAAACCCAACTGTTATTAGTGTGTTCCTCAGGGCAGGAGCCTCTCTAGAGTCCTTTCCTCCACTGGCCAAGCCACAGTGGTGCCAGACATGGCAGAGTTTTCAAAGTGCCCACCAAACTCATCCCAAGCCCTACCCACAAAGGAACACAAACAGCAGACTTCAAGCTTGCAGGGCAGAAATGGGGAGGGGTTTTCTCCTGTTCCCATTTGCCGTGACACCCGTCAGGCTCAGCCAGGAGTGGCACTGGGTGGACAACAGCCCCAAGGCTGCATTTTTTGAGGGTGGAAGGGGGACTGCATAGGAGACAGACAGGCCCCAGCTGGAGGGAGAAGGGAAGGAAACCAAGACAAAGCATCCATGCCCCAGTAGAGTATGCCCCATGGCTTCTCTTCCCAGCAGCCCAGTCACACTGGAAAAAGCCTGTTTGGTGGTGGATAAGTCAACCTCCAGGCTGCCCCCATTCCTGTCTGAGAATAGGGATGGATGGTTCTTACCTTCCTGGCAAAGTTGACATCCAGCTTCTCTTGCAGACGAATCACCCATGGGGATTGAAGGGGGGCACAGAGACGTTTGCCCTTTGTGGTGATGAATCTGCCAGGTCCATCAGGGAAAAAACCAAGATATAGTGAGGACACCCCGGGGATGCTCAAGAACAGCTCAAGCTCTCCCTCACTGCCTCCCTCACTACCCTCCTCCATCTCTACCTTTAGATGACCTTCTCCCCTGACTTTTCTCCCAGTTTCCCCCCTCAGCTGGCCATCATCTGACTGAGCCTCTTGATGTCCTGGATCTCTTCCACAACCCTCCCCATTCCTTCACTCTCAAACCCAGCTCAACATCCCTCCTCCCCCCTGCTTTGCCCCCACCCCTGCCTCCCTGCAAGGTCCATCCCTTGGCCATCACAGTCTCATGTCCCTCAGGCATCACCACTTGGGCTCTTACATGGTAGCAGGGATGTTACAGCCATCCTGCACCAGCTGGAGCTGGTAATTCTGCACTATCCGCGATGGGATGGGCATCTCGCTTGTCCGCAGGCAGCAGTCGAGGACGTTGTTCCCACCATGCACTGGAGGAGGAACACACCATGCAGGTTGAGGTCCGCTGCACCTCTCACAGCCTCCCCAGAGGGTGGCAGGGTTGTGGTGTAACCAGGCAGGATGGTGCCTGCCAGGAATGCCCTCACACACCACCCCAGCTGGGCACACAGGCACCAGTTTTATTGCTCTCACACCCCTCGTGCCAGGAGCCCTTTGCCTCCTTCCAACAGAAAGCAAATGAGATGAGGGTCAGCAGACAGGCAGAAGGCAACCCATCTGCACGACTGGGTCCCTCCTGCAGCCCCTTGCTGCACACAAGCAAACAAGGCAGGACAGGGGCGTCTTTACTCCACATTAGGAAGCTGCAATACATCCCCATTCCCGAGGGGCTGGGGATGACTTCAGCTTCATTTACTGAGGCAGTCATAGGTTTGCCAGTTACCCCATCACCAGCATGCCCTGCACTGATCATTCCTGACCCCTGAGGGACACAACCGTCTGCATTTCTCTGCGAGGAAAGGGATCTCAATCAGCCTTCCACCAAATGCTGTACTCACTGATAATGCCCAGCTAAGGCTGGCAGTGCCCAGGAATGCCTGTAACCCCCTACAGCGAGGAACGGCACAACACCACAAGGTGTCTGGACCCTCCAGCTTCCCACCACAGAGCAAAGGTTCTGGTGTTGCCCACCCAGACAGCTGTGACCTGCGCAAACCCCATGTCTAACACCAGCAGCCCCTCAAATATAAGCCCTGTCACTTGCCCTGAGGCCGGCCCACACCACAGGGTGACAGGGATGGTCCCATGGTGTACCAGGGAGAACAGTGATCCCAGCCCAGTGTGTGTAAGTTGGGCTAGGGCACTGGAAGGCAGGATTGCTCCAGCCCTTCCCAAATACACCCTCCCAACCCCTGAGCCCTGCAGGCCCCTGCCCTTTGGGCAGGACAAAGTCCCTCCGGGGCAGGTTGCAATCAAAGTATGCAGAAGGGCTGTGACAGATCCCCAGCCATGAGTCCCTCTAAAACTCTGATAGAAATGCAAAAGAGAGAAAGACACTGAATTCTCTACTATCCACGGGACAGGCAGCATGAGAGGTTCTTTCTTACCATCCAGGATATGTCCCAGCACCAGGAGACTGAGGCAGAGAAGCTGCAGCCGCTGCATTTTATTGCTGAATCTGGCAGAAGATGGGCTGGAGGCGATGGAGCTCCAGGCAGGAGAGGTGAGCTGTACACAGCTTCCCTGCACTCTGCTGCAGCTGCTCCCCACTGCCTATATATCCTTCCAGCCCGTGGCTTTCACTTTCTTTTGGAGAAGAGGGTTGGGAAGTTGCAACAAGTCTTGCCACAGGCTGGATTTTAATCTTTGAGCAGTTCCCAGATTTTCTGCTGCTTTCCCTGCAGCCAGCTGCTCAGTGGTCCCAGAGCCATCCTCTTGCTGTCTCGTCTGCCAGCACTCAGGCCACAGGGGTTGCTCGTCAGGACCAGGCAGTTCCAGGGTCCCTTTGCCCTGTGAAAGCACCCCAGGGCCCTGGGATGTCACATGGGAGGTCTCACTCGATACACTTCCCAGTCTCCTCTCTGAGGTATCTCTGGGATATTCACATCAGATACTTCACAGGCTCAACCCTTTGATGCTATGGGAGTAGAAATTGCCTCATCGCCATTTTTGGGGTGTATATCAGTACTGGGGTGACAGCAGGAGGCTGGCTGTTTCCCCCTGCCCTTCACAGTGCCTGCGTAGGGGGCACATCTGAAGCTTGCAGAT
Source organism: Dendrocincla fuliginosa (assembly GCA_035047845.1). Lineage (NCBI taxonomy): Eukaryota > Metazoa > Chordata > Aves > Passeriformes > Dendrocolaptidae > Dendrocincla > Dendrocincla fuliginosa. Next base: position 62,102,724 of record JAWWMO010000096.1, on the reverse strand, counting down.
AGAGGATAGCTCAGTCAGCATGCTCCACTCAAGGGCCAAGATCTCACATGCCAAAAGTCAACCAGGTGTCTCAGCAAATGGGTTCATGCCCAAAAGCAGCTACAGAGCTTCCTGTAAACAGGTTTTCTTCATGCAAGAGCAGAAATACCCCCATGGAGGCACAGGGTGCCAGCAGCTCACCCACTGCGTGGGCACTGCCAAGAGCAAAGACCAGCGCTCCTGCTTCAAATCTTCACAGGAGAACAGGGACGGGGGATGTTCCTCCTTGGGATGGTGAGTCACCATCGTGCCAGTGCCAGTGCCACCTGCAGTGATGTCCCTTAAACCAGGCTGCTTCAGTCCTGGTATGTACCATGTGGGAAGCTGAGAACACTGGGGTTGTGCAGCCCAGGGAAGGAATGATAAAGGGGTCTCACTGCTGCCAGCAGCTGCCTTGTCAAGGTTTGGAGAGATACCAGAGCCAGGGTCTTCTTTGAGGAGCCCAAGGACAGGAAGAAACATACAGGGATCAGCTGCACCCAGATAAATTCCCACTGACAGTGGGAAAAGTGTTTCCCAAAAAGGGTGAAAAAATCCTGGAGCAGTGTCTCCATGCCATCACCTTCTCCCTTCCTCAAGTTTTGTCCTATTCTTGCATGTCAGTGGAGAGTTCTGTACAGCCCCTTTCCACGTAGACAGATACCTGCCTGGGTAGAAGACACAGAGCTGGGACACAGGGACCCCAGTGGATCCCTCTGCACCCCTCAACAATAGGAGATCTCTGGCTCTGCCCGTTCTTCACTCCACGGTAAGAAGCAAGCGGAGACTCCAGCTATGACACCAGACGAAGTGCTGCATCCCTGCACTGGCACTGGCACCAGCCTCACATATGGGGTGATCTCCTCCATCAGGAGAGCATAGGCACTGGCTGCTACTGTGCCCTGGCAAGCCAGGTGGTGAAGGGATTAGAAAGGGCTGGTGGGCAGGATAAGTAGCAGGAACAGGATGTACCAGCTTAACTTCAGTCAGCACTTGCCTTCTCCTAACACTCACAAGTCATCAGAAGGCAAATTTAGGGGGTGGAGGATTAGTGTCAGTCATCAGCCCCACGCTCCCTGCAGGTCTGGGGATGCAGGCTGACTCTGGGACCTGTTCTCCACTTGATCTCCTCCTGGCTGCCAAAGAATTGCCACAGAGGAAGGATGACAGCTCCTGATTGCTGGTGGCCAGACCCCAGGGAGGAACTGCTCCTAACCCAGAGCTGGCTCCTCACTGGAGGTTGGTCTGACAGCTCAAAGCCCCCTGCAAAGAGGGGATCCTAAGAGCTGACCCCTGACCCACTGGCCCTGACCTACTGGGCATAACCCACACTAAAGCATTAGTTTGGTTTTCCTCTGGCAAAAGAATATCAACATGAACCCCCCCACCTTGCCAGTCAATACTGCTTTTATTAAGATGATGCCTAGACACAGGGCAAGGCAGGGAAGGCTCAACACAATTAATGCATCTGAACTGCTCTCAGCCTTTCAGCTTTGTGAATTTTTTTACCCTTAAACTCTGATAGAAGCATCAAGAGAGATGTGGTCTCTGCTCAATTCATATGCGCAAAGCCATGCTCTTAAAAGCATGAGTTTGCAGAGGAGGTAACTAATTTCTCTTTTCCTTGGTTCATGAGGGCTGTGGTCTGATCTGGTTCAATCAAGTTCAGCTAATTGTAAACGATGAGTAAAATGGAGCAAGGTGCAAGACAGTGTAAGCAGGTCCCAAAGTGGGAAGCCCTCAGCCCCGCACTGGCACGGGGTGCTGGCTGCACTGCCTGACAGCAAACCCTCACTTCCTTGCATGTTTGGTGGGTTTGGCAGATCATGGAGCATGACCAAGGGCTGTCAGAGAGTTCTGGGGATCCTGTGCCATGGGACTCCCCTCCAGGCACTGCTGAGTCCTGGTCCCCATAGCAAGCACGGGGGTCTGCAGCCCCTCCCCTGGCACAAGGGGCTGCCACCTGCTGCTGGCTCCCAACTGGCTGTACACCCAAAAGGACCATGCTGTGTTGGGAATATATCCTTCTGGAAGTAAACCCCTTTGTCTGCAGAGGACCCCCTGCCCCTCGAGCTGCCCACAGCCCCTGCCAACACACAGGCAGGAAAGGGGAGCTCTGCCTTCTCTTTGCAGCTGCCTGGGAACCAAGTGAGTGAAAGCACATCTGCTTCACACGCCTCTGCTCCCCGGGAGGAGCACTAGAGAGTGAGGAAAGGGGCTTTCCACTTGCGTTGTGGAAGGAGAACGTGACAGATTTCCCCCCTCTGCTGGGGTCAGTGAGATTTCTAAGAAGAGTGGTCATCTCTGAAGTGCAACACCCTGGTATGCAGGGAGGTCATCCCCACCCCCACTGCAGTGCTGAGCCTCGGGCTCAGCATGGTGCAGATGGGGAAGAGGGGACGTTTCAGGGTCCAGAGTTCCCAGAGTCACACACAGGCAGGGGATTTGGGATGAGGGAAGAACATCGTGTGCACTGACCCATTTAAGCCTCTTCCAGTGAAATCAAGGGAGCGCTGGAGCTCCAGACCTGAGCACACCACAGGCAGCATGAGGCATCCATGAGCACCCACCCTGCAGAAACTTTCATAATACAGTTGTTAAGTAAAGTGGAAATTGGAGGGAATGAAGGACCCCTGTGGGAAATCCAACCCATCAAAATGTAAACAGAGCATGTGAGTTATCACCTCCATCCCTAGGCTTTCCTTGGCAGCACCTGCCATGCTCCCTGAGATAAGTCTCCCTCCTGGAGACCTGACAGTTGCTCCCCACCATGTCTGGTGGTGATCTGCTTTCCACCTCTGAGCTACAGAGCTGGAATGAGCAAAGGGGGAATTTCAGCAAATTCCAGCCAGTCCCTGGGGCAGGATCTGGCCTGACTACACTCACCTCATTGGGAAATACTGGGCAGACATTGCTGCTGCTTCCACTTGGAACAGCCGACTCAAGGAAGACTCACACATTGTTCCCACTGCATTCCCAGTCCTGGTGTAGCAAAGGGACTGGGGCCACAGCCAGTCTGTGATGCTCTGGGACTCACTGGGTCTCCTCTAGCTGAGCAAACTCAGTCAATCTGATTTAAAAACAGTTAATGGGATAAAAGAGCAAGTCATACCTTTGCCCAGAGGGAGCAAAGATAAACCTGAGAATCTGGCTCTGAAGCATTCAGATGCTGCCAATTCCTGCTCTGTCCCTAACACTCATTATCTTCAGTGTTATTGATGCTGAGCTCACCATGAGTGATGAACAGATCCCAAGACCTCGACACTCCCAGGGGAGCAGCCTTCTCCCAGGATCCCTACAACACGTGTTCCTCAGCATCACCTTTGGACCGCACAGTTTCCCAGACAGGTGCTTCCTGCAAATATCCTCAGGCATGCTGTGAACACACAGGTGGGATGCCCCAGCCCTGACTCCCTGCCATTACACTGTCTGATCTGCAGCCTCGCCAGGGATTTCGGAAGGGAATGGCTGGGGAACAGCTTCAAGACCTGTAAAAAGCAGCCCATCAGCAATTTCCTTGCCATCTCCTGTGTGGTTTGGAAGGAAGGATGCCTAGTAGGGCTGCACATCAAACTCACTTGTGGAAAGATCTACAAGTACATGAGATAGAACAAAATCTTAGGGGCTGCTCTCACTGCTCTGTTGTCTCTTATGCTGACACTGGGCAGGGAAGGCTGTGGGCTTCTTGGTTAGTTGCAGCTCTGGGGCATGGCTCACATTGGCCCCAGCACGGGACATCTTCAGAGGAGAGCAAATGCTCTTCCACAGCACCTTGGAGAGCTGCAGCCCAGGAGTAGGTCTGCAGTGCCCATCAATATGGGAGGAAAGTGGAGGGACCTTGGGGTCTGGGGGAGGTGGAAGGAGGAGTGTCAGCACTTGAATCCCAAGGGTCTTCAGACAGCAAAATGGGGGATGGGGGAAGGAGGGCACTTGGGAGATACACAGGTGATTAGAGTTGAGGGGAATATCTGGGCTGTTCCCTCTAGGACAGGATGTGTGCCAAGGGATGGTCAGGACTTCGAAATAACCTTGGAACAGGAAGGGTGAGAGTTCTTATTGCCCACCAGTCACTTTCCCACCTGCACCTTGCTCTCAAGACCATGGCAGAGCCTGGGGGGGCAGTGTTGGTGGAGAGAGCACAAAAAATCACCTTAAAGCTTCTCTGGGAAACTACAGCCCTTCAATCACCCATGCAGCCCCCAAACCAGCCCTTGGTTCCCACAGGACTGCTGCAGCATAGCTCCTGCTTCTGGGAAAGGATGTGGGACAGAGGGACAGAGCCAGTGTGCTCGTCTTCAGGTGAGCCTTGCTGGAGCTCAGCCCAGCATCCCAGCCCAGCACACATCGCTGCTGGCACAACTCTGGAGCATCATCTGCGCTGGCTAATGACTTAATCATTTGGCCTGGGCTCAGGGCTTTGTTGGCTAGACTCTGCTTTCTGTCTTGTCTGGCTACTCTGCTGTCACTGAAACCTTTCTGCTCAAGGGTGGCAGAGCTTTCCTAACTTTTTGCTCTACTTGACATCATTGCAACTCTCTTTCCATTCCTGCAGACTGATTTAAGGCTAGGTGGGCTTTTAAAGCCCTTGCCCACCCACTGCCCCCACACTCTCTGCATCAATGTTGCTTTCTCCTTGCACATGGGGCAAAGCAGCAGGTTTGTCCTGCCCAGGGAACGGCTGTGTGAATCTTTTCTGCTGCTTCACTGCAGCATCACCTTAGACCATCTTCTTCACATCTCTTGTTCCAGCGGGCATCCATGGATCCAGCTCCTTCATGGAGAAGGGATTTCAGCCCCTATTGAGGGCTCCAGATCCCAGCTTATTGCCTCTCACAAGGAATCTCCTAAAAGGTGTTTCCCTGGTGCTATCTCACTGTGGCAGCACTGCAACCATCTGCCTCATGAGTAAGAGGCTTCCAATAACCCTGCCACCATATTTTCTCTGAAAGCAGTATTTACCAGCAAAGCTGGAAGGGATGTGCAAACACTTGTGCGTGTACAGGCACAGGCAACACATGGTGTTGCATTTGTGCATCTCTGTCCATGCTCATGTATTCCTTCCTCAGCAGGTATTTGTGCCTGAGCATGGGACAAACTCTTCCAAAACCCCTGCTTTTAGAGTCAATTTTAGGGTAAATTAAAGCACCACCATAAGCATGTCTTCTTAACATGTTTTAGCCTAGTGCTCGCCTAGCATTTAAAGGGAACAAACCCACTCATGCAGTGTACATATGCACAGCCACAGAGACACCAGGACACATTTCACACTGGCTCACTCCTGCCATCTGCTCGTGCTTATCTGTTTGTGTTTGCAGATGTATTCAGATGATATACATTTCTACGGGTTTGGGTTTTTTGCAATTATTTTGCAATCCCCTGACACCACAACTAGCAGAAGGAGCCTGTCAGAAGGCAGGGCTGGATGCAGCGTGTCCCAGGCAAACACAGATCTGCCTTCAGCTCTCCCACAGCATCTCCAGCTGACTCCTCACATAGAGGTGCCAGTTCTCAGGCTCCCAGCAAAGCCTTGGCCAGAGCACAGGTTCATGACTTACTTGGCTTATTGCTGTTTTCCCAAAGCAGAAGGGAGCACAGACATCCTGCTTTGAACATGCAGTGCATGTCTGGGATGGGTCGGAGCTGGAGGGACAGACCATGAGCAAAGATGCTGTGTAAAAGACTGTGTTGTGCCCCATGTTTGCTGGCACTTCAGAACCCCTCTGTGAGGACAGATGAGCAACTAGGATGTCTTCACCTTGCTGGGCAACACAGCTGCAAGAGAGGGGACTTGCACAGCTCCTCTCCCCTGTGTCAGCAGCTCCCATCCCATGCACCCCACAGATGTATTGCACATGAGGGCTGCATAAGCCAGGACCTGGGGGATTAAGGGGTGTGGGATATGAGAGCACCCCACTGTGCAACGCTTCCCACCCCACCAAAGCCCATGACAACAGCTGAACGAGTGAGTTTGGTTATAAAGAATATATTTTATTGCCACTCATCCTGTCCAAAATCCAGTCTGGCAGATGGCCATGTGCTCCCACATGGAGAAGAGGGAAGCAGGGAGACAGCTCAGTGCCTGTCCCATACTCAGGCCCAGTATCTTGCACTTCACAGTTCCTTTACACTGCCTTAAAATAATAGACCTAAATGCTCGCTTAATAAAGCAATCAAGCCAGATAAACGTGCTTGATAGAAACACTCAGCTACAAGCTTTACTCCAGCCGGCACACACAGCCCTTGCTGATACTGTTAAGCTCTGCAAATCCTATTATTGCCTTTATATGACTTAATAGACCTTTACTGACCAAAGTCCACGTCTGAAGTGTCTGCAGGCAGATAGCACTTGCTCCTTCTCAGCATGCTGGGAGAAGGGGTTGTAAGCACAGGGAGCCCTGCCCTCCAGCCCTGTCCCAGGGGTCTGTCCCCGCTCTACTTTCAGTCTCACCTAATAGTGTCCTGTGGGTAGTGACTTCCTTCATTAAAGGTTTGGGATGGAGCTGCTCTCAAACAGCCGCAATAAATTTTGGAAAGTCTTCTATTCCCCCACCTTCACAGCCTCACGTGCAGTTTTCACCGTTCAGATTTGGTAAGAAAGTATATGAGTTTCCACCTCACCAGAAAACTAAGCATTTGGCTTAACAGTGTCTGAATCCCCGACACGTGCAAAGGCAGGGGTGATAAAAGGGTAAAATTCCACTGAAATGAACCATTTGTTCTGATTCCATTGCAATTTTGTAACCAGGGGAGCTAAAAGGGTATAATTCCACTAAAACAGACAATTTGTTCTGATTTCATGGAAATATTTTACATCAAAAAGAAAATAAAAAAACAAAGGGACAAATTGTGTCTATCTTTAGCCAAACTATACTGCAACAACGCATCATAAAAACTGAAGGGAAAGAGCAGAACAGCCCAGACACAGAGTCACACTGTCACCCCCAAACTTTCCAGCTCAGCCACTATTAATTGCCCTGCAAGGAAGCATCCAAGAAGCAGCTCAGGCAGGACCATGGGACCTGGGACCTGCCTGGCACCCCACAGCCCTGCAAGCCAAAAGGGAGCAAACAAGTGAGAGGGAAGTAAAATTCACCTATCATTTCTTTGGTAGAAAAATAAGAGCAGTCTTCCAGAAAAGCCAGCCTGAAGCATAAAGGATATTCTGTGAAGCACAAGGAGCCAGAAGGAAAGCCTTCCAGGAAGACTGAATGAAAGCACAGTTTTCAAATATAAATACAAATGTATAAAATCTCCCCAAAAAAGTCATAGGAAAAGCTGCCATTCTGCCAGGCTAAAGAAATCCCCTTCAGTGGGAAGTCTGTCCACTTCCCCCTTGAGGCCATGGCTCAGCTCTCACAGGAGTCCAGGTCCCCACCTGTGTGGCTGTGGGGTGGGTGAGGACCTGGGTGCCCCCTTTCCTGAGAGCACCCAGCCGGTGCAGAGGGTTCCAGCTGGGTGATCTCTGTGTCAGGCACAACAGCGCCAAGGAGGCTGTGGGGCAGAGGGCAGCCCCCTCAGCCAGCCCCATCCTCACACCGGGGCCAGTGGGTGGGTGGGTGGTTTGTGCGTGTCCATTGCCGGGCCGTGGGTCAGTCATCAGTGGGAAGGCATCCGTCCTAAGGAAGGCAAGGAGAAGGTGGGTGAGATGGAGAGGGTCATAATGAGAGCTAGGGGTTATTCCCTTGTGTGACATGCCTTGCCTGTCCCCAAGCATTGCCTTGTCCCAACTGCACCAGAAACAAATCTGATTTTATGGCAAGCACAGACCAGAAGAGAGCCATGCCCTAATTGCATCCACACTCCAGCCATGGCTCTGGCAGCTCTCAGGCTTGGCACCAGGAACTGAATGCCCACTCTCTCATGTAGAGGGATCTGGGATGGAGTGCAGTGCCCTCACTCCATCATCCTTCTCTCCCCCACCTCACCTACCTCTTGAGGCATGACTTAGACCCGCTGCTGCCTCTGCTGCCTTTGCTGCCTCTGCTGCCTCTTCTGCCTCTGCTGCTTGGGTTTGCCTCCAGAACGCTGGGACGGTCCCTTTTTCTTGCCCTTGTCACTCTTGAGCTTGTCCAGGTCCTCCATCAGTTTCTGGACAGAGGGGATATTGGGAGAGGCACATATTTTCTTGTCCTTTTTGGTGGTGAACCTGGGGTGCAAAAGAAAGGTTTGCCGGGGGGTGAGAAGCAGGAGGACATGGAGAGGGAGGATTTGTCTGGAGGCGAAGTGCTGTGGGTGGTCCTGAGTGCTACAGAGTACTTACACAACAGCACGCAGCAAACATCCTGACTCGGGTCCCTGGCGTTTGTAGGATGTCACCACGTCCCTGGGGATAGCTCTCCGGCTGTTCTTCAGGCAGCAGTCCGAAGCTGGGCTTCCAATGCCTGTGAACAAGGAGGGGATGTGGGATTTTGAACAACCAGCAAGTCAGGGTACCTTCAGCACAGCATGGCCAGCTGACAGCACAGGGCTTGCTTGATGTCACTTGTGGGAGAGATGCTGTGCAGCGGCTGAGGTGGGAGGTCTCAACCCCAGTGCTTAGTTGCAGGTTAACCCCTGCCCCAGGAATATAAAACAACATATCAGAGGGTGACAAGGGAAACTGAAGCAGAGATGAGCTCCGTGATAAGGAACAAAATCTTGTTCTCCTGCCTGCACTTTTCACCTCAAGGTGCTGCTGCCCCACCAGCTGCACACACAAACACTCCCAAGCCAAGAAGGCACTGCAAGCCAATGTCACACAAAGCCCTACACAGGACTGCGAATTACACACCCAAACACAGTGCAAACACCCCCCTAACCCGCCCCCGCACCACCCAGCACCCTGTGCAGACCCCACTGAGCACCCACACCCCCTGCCCCATCCACCAGGAGCAGGCAGGAAGGCTTCATGTCCCTCACCTTGAGCCTGGGCGATGAGGAGAGTGGCAGCCAGCATCAGCAGCGGCAGGAGGAGACGGAGAGCCATGGTGCTGCCACGGGTGTTAAGCAGGGGAAGGCTGGGGACCAGGACACACACTGCTGCCTCGTGCCGAGGCTGCTCCTATTTATCCCTGGAGCTTTGCTTTCATTTTCGGCCAGCCTGGCAGGCAGCCCACCAGCCGGTTGAGGGCTGGGTGATGGAGAAGTAGAGGCGGGGGGATTCCTGTAAGCTGCAAGCCCCCCTTTACAGACACGTCTTGTCTTGTTCCCAGCTGCCCATCAAGTCATGGGGTGCCAGGTGGGGGACATACTGAAGATGCAGCTCCCATCACAGCTATATGAGCTTGCGGGCTCCAGTTTCCTGCCCAGTCTGACAACCTGCCCCTACCTGCTCTCAGAGGGTCAGGTGTTGCTTCTTGCCTGGTTATTCCCAGGACAGTGGTCCTGGCAGGTGGCCAAGCCATTAAAGAAACCAAGGAGTCAACATGCTTTGCTTCCCAACTTCGTGGTTTGCTCCCAAGCCAAGCCACCCACACAAACAGGTGAGAAATGGCTAACCACATATCCCAATCCTCTAAGCCCCCATCCCTGTCTCGCTGCCTTGGGGACCTCCCCAAACAGCTGAACACAGCTATAGGACTGGGATGTGCACGGACCAGACTGCAATGAGGCTGTGGGAAATAGCACAGCTCACCTTAGTTTGGTGCTGATGACAAATTGTGGGGAGCAAAGGATGAGTGGGGACCTTGACCAGTCTGATAAATGAGCTGATGAGAACTTTCTGAGGTGTAACACAGACAAGATGTGAAGTCCCTTGGGCACAGTGGCATGACCTTGTGCAGCTGAACAGTTTGGGCATAGCTGGACAGATGGGGGCTATGTACAAGTGGACCCAGAGAGCTGAACAGGACACTGCAGGGAAACCCTGTGGTGGCAAAGGCCACCCAAAAAGGCAGCCATGTGACTTGAGCTAGTCCTGAGCAACCCGGTGTGACACCAGTCCTACTCTGGGGAACGGATGGACAGACACCTCCACATTTTCACAATGGAGGCTTCACAACTGCTTTGGAAAACCTGTTCCAGTGCTTGAAATGTTCTCAAGTTGAAAACATCTTCCCTGCTATTTAATTGGAATTCCCTTTGATACATCAGATGTCACCACCTCTCAACCTACTCCAGAGCCCCTCTGAGAAGATGCAGGACCCAACATCACTTGTCTCTGGGCAGTCCCTGCCAGCAAGAAGTTCTCTTTGCTATCCCCTCCCTGACTTCACCTCTCACTGCCAACAGTCCATCTTCATCTGCCTTAGCCTCCAGGTCCTCAGCAGCTCAGGTCCCATTGCTCATGTCAGCTGTGTCCTGGGAGCCCCAGTGGGGTGCAGCCCTGGTGGGGTCTACCCAATGGTACATGGTGGGAGCCAAGTCCCTTCCCAGGCCCCTCTGCCTGTGATCTGGGTTGCAACCCCAGGACTTTTCCTCCAGTTCCTGATAATGACCCTCAGAAATAGTCATCAAGGGCAGTCAGTAACCCAGGAGGAGACCAGAGTCCTGGATGCTGTAGAAAGTAGAGATGTGATAAGGTGCCCACACTCTTGCCCCCGCAGCAGGGAGAGGGCAATGCTGGAGTCATGGTGCAGGGGCTCACTAGCAAGTGTCCTGCAGCCCTCTCTTGGACAAGGGGACCAGCAAGCTGCCTTCCTCCAGAACAAATTGGGTGCCTGGGGCAGTGTGGGATCCACAGCTGCCTTCCTTGGACTTTCTCCATCACTTGTGCAGAAAAGAAAGGGAGCTCCTATTCTGCCCAGCACCCAGATAGGGGGAGGTAGCTCCCCACACACCTGTGCAACACTAAGGCTGGTGTGGACTCAGGCAGCAGACCCTGGAACATGCAGCAGGCATGGGACACGGGCAGCAGCAGGTTGCCTGTTTGGTGCATCTCGCCAGGGTGTCCAGCAGCACAGGGATGGACCCCTGGCAGCATTCCGTGTGTTGCCACCTACCACCCCAACCCCAAAGCATTGCAGATATCAGGACAGGGCAGGAAAAGGAGAGCCATGCTGGTACTTAGTGCTTTTCCTGCTGTTACTTGTGCAAACTCTCCAAAGAGCAGTGCTCTGGTGCTAAGCACCTGGATGAGCCCCCACCCTTAGCAAAGCTGGAGCACTGTCCCTTTGCTAGCAAGATGAGGGAGCTTTGATCCCATAGCTGTCTACTCTTCTCAAGTCTCTCCCAGAGCCTACGTCGTATCAAGACAGATGATGTGGATGCAGGGAGGAACAACATGTCAGAGGTTGTTCCCACCACAGACCAGTCCATTCCAGGACTCCCTCTGCTCCCAAAGGAGCCCAGGAAAGCTCTGTGGTCCCAGCGTAGAACTTAGGTCCATTCCTTACTCAGTCCATGTCCTAGCCACAGGAGCAGGCTCCTGGAAAGTCCCTGGCTCTCTGAGTGTTGTTAAGATACCGCAGCAGCAGCACCAGTATCCTCCAGCCAGAGGCCAGCCCCAGTCTGAGCTGCTAAGTAGGGTCAGGGCACGCGTTTCCCTTCACAGGCATCACTCTTTGGCAATTCACTGGTTGCTGTAACTTGCACCTCAAAGAAAATATCTGGATGAGAGGACCCTCACTCCAGTCCTTCAAGGGAGGGTGGTTGGAGAGTTTCAAAGACAGGAAGGGGTACTTGGCCATTGCAGACACATCGGCATGCCTGAGCAGCAGGCCCCCATGAAAATCATCCTGG
>JAWWMO010000096.1:62070578-62082178 GCA_035047845.1 Dendrocincla fuliginosa | reverse complement strand
CTATCTGTTACTTATCAACACATGTTGTACTCTTTTATACTTTTTATACTTTATATACTCTTTTATACTCCTTTATAGTCTGTACCCCAAAACTGTATAAGTAAAAGAACTCTTGTCTACTTTACCCACATAAAGTTGTCTTGGAAAGTTTTTTCCCCTTTCCTTAAGGCAACAGTTCCAATGGACTGATATGTCTCCACTCTTGTGACGTGTCTCCAGAGCCTTGGCAGGCAGATACTGTTAGAAGGTCTCTCAACTTCTGTCCCTGTAGTTCTCCTCTTGCTGTAAACAGCTGCTCGCCTGATCCCCATCCCCAAAGGGAATTTCCAGCCCCTCGCACTGCTCCTGGCCTTTCTCACACTGCCTGCCCACCAAATCCCAAAGCTCGAATGTTGGCCAGCCGGCTGTGGCATCTCAAGCAGAGTCCTTTCTTCAGTGTTTTCCTGTATTCTGGTGTGTGCCTCTTCTCTTCTGACTCCTCTCAGAGATCAGTTCCATGTGACGCACGGGGCCCTCTCTTCTTTGCAGAGGGCAATGGAGACAGCAAGGTGGGCTTAGTATAGCCAGAGCTATTGTGGCATGTGCCCACTGGACAGAGGGAAATCCCTGTGCATTCTGAGCAGATCCACCTCTGGTGGCCCAGCTGGTGGGTGTCTGTACACACCCATGGGTCCCCGTGCTGTGTGCCTTCGGTAGGTCCAACTTCTCATCTTAGGAACAGGGGTCCCACTCCTGACACCTCCAATGGGCCCTGTCCCAACGCCTCGGCTGCAGAGAATACCCTATGTATTGCAGAAGTCTGGAGGAGCTCAAGGCTGCCAAGATGAAATTCAGACCAGATCATGCCCCATGTGTCCCAGGAGTAATTGTCTGTGGTGGTAATTAGGGAGTTTTGCACTCCCAAGGAAGACCACGAGGGCCATGGCCCTAATTCCCATCTGTGCAGGGCTCTGGTCCAGTGCTGAAGGTCTGTGTGAGACTTGCCAGCATTGCAAAACAACAATCTCACTGGAGGGAGAGCGGGAAGATGTACAAACTATCGGCAGAGTACTGTGTGCCACTTCAGTGCCAAAAGCTCTGTGGATGTTCCGGCTCTCTCTGAACTCACATTGTGCTCCCACCTCTGGGAGCAGGACTGCCCAGAGCCCAGCTCCCCTCTAAGCTGCATGCCAGACGCCCAGGGAGAGGACCTTTCTACTAATCCCGGAAAACCAAGTGTCTTCCATCCTCGCCACACTGTGTAGCATCCCCTTATGATCCAACAACAAAAGCTTTGTAGCAGCGATGGACACTCAGCGTTGGAACTAAAACGCAGAGCAGGGCAGGTGAGGAGCAGAGTTCAGAGCATTTCCTGCCTCTCTCTGTGTGTGCGTGGACATAGGGCATGGTTATCCATGATGCTGGCAGTGCTGTGCGGTTCAGAGTTGCACATAAGGGGCTTCAAAACCCACACAGTCACCTGCTCTGTGTCATGCCTCTGGTATCAAGGAAATCACACCTTTTTTGACAAAGCAGAATTTCCTTGGGAGCACCATCTGTATTTTCTCTTCTAAATAGTAGGACGCTACCAGCCTCTCATCTCCTCTTGCCAGAAGAGTGACAGCAATCAGGAGCAGGGAATGAGGGCACAAGTCTCAGCAGAGCTCTGCTGGCATCTGGCAGGATATGCTGAACCCACCTGGGGTGCAAGACCCCCCATCTGCAATGGCCCTGGTGATGCAAGGAGGTTGCAAGTCCCCATCAGCTGGCTTGCCTTGTGCCAGGACACCACCAGCACACACAAAGATTGGTCTAAGCAGTTTTGGGAAGACAGTTTGGAGCCCAAATGCAAAGGCCAGTTCACATGGTTACAGCAGAAAGCACACAAAATACTTTGCCCTCCATAAAGGGAGGCTGGCACAGAGGGATGGTCAGCCTTACACCTCTGCATGCCACCAGCTTCCCATGAAAATAAACTTCCATGTTCCCCATGTCCTGCCATCAGCCCCATCACACTGAGCCCATCTCCTCCCAGCATCTTAAGTGCCTTTTCACCTCCTATCGTCAAGATGTTGGCCTCTCTACCTGGGATAATAGATCTTCCTGGAACCTGTTGAAATTTGCAATTGCTCATGTGTCACAGGGAATTAAAAGCTTAAGCATCTCTCTGGGCTAAGGAGCCCAAGTGTAGAGTCCAGCCAAGATCACACACAGCCACTTTGGCTAGAGCACTTCAAAGATAAGGGTAACGCTCCAAACATCCAAGCAGCTCTTAGAGGTCAAGTTGTTCTCCCTCCCCACTAGATGTTATCTGCCTTGGGATCTCCTGGATCACACACAGGCATCCAGGAAAAAATTCCATCTTACTTAAAAACTTTTGATTTCCAGGGACCTCCTCCAGCTTGGGGAGGTGCTAGGGACTAAGTGCCTCCCCAGACAGACACACTGTCTTTCTAGTCACCCCTGTACGCCTGTCAAATACTGGCATAACATTTTCTTCCAAATCTTCTGGAAATCCCCACTGTCCTGAGACTTGGCCGGTGCCTGTGCTCGTCATGGGTTGATGGAATAGGCATTTTACATATGCTAAAGTAAGTGATGCAGGACATTAGAAGAGCTTTTCTGGGGCAAGTTCAGTCCATCTGACATGGTACTCCCAAACCTTCCTTTAAGGACCTCCCTGAAACAGTGTGCTGGGTTCATCAACCCTCTCCACAGTCCCTGGACCCCAAGACACCCCAGTGTCCTGGCCCCAGGCCGCCCTAAAAGAGATGGGTGAAGAAAGATACAGATGGCAGACCTGTAGCCCAGGCCCACAGCAAGTCTACCAGGGAATCAGCAGCATCCCTTGTGGGTCTCCATGCAGGCAGCAATGCTTTCTGCCCCAGAGTAATCACACAGTTTATGTCTGCACTCTGCAGGGCTAAGACTGTGCAACACAGTGGTCTCCTCCAGCCTTAAACACCAATCCACTTAAGCAGAAGCCCAGACAAACAAGAAACAAGGGGAGATGTGGCATCCACACCTTCTTTGGCCCTCACCACGCAGCCAGATCTCACCTATCCATCCATGACTGCCATAGCATCTGTTGGGCAAACACACTACGTGCCCCCTTCTCCCGCTCCGAGGACGCCCCCCTAAAGAGTTGTCCTTATAGTCCCTCGGCACTAAACTCAACACCACAATTTCTGGGAAGCTTTGGATCTCACATATGTTTGTCCCACTTCCCCAACTCGCCAGCTGCCCAGCTGTTCCTTTCCATTTGAGCTAATCACAGAGATTAAGGCAAAGACCCAGCCTGAAAGGTTTGCAAACAGCTCCAGCCGGTTTCTGCAAGCAGCTTTTGCAGTCACACTGCAAAAAGCACATGGGCTAATAAACCCCATAGCATCTGTGAAGGGAATTCCCAAGAAGGGCTTGGTGCTAACCCAGACAGATTAGCCAGCCACCAGCTTAGGGACATTACAAACTACAGGGTCTCCAGGCACATGTCCTTCAAAGGGGAAGCGAAGGGAGACAGAAAGACTACAGAAAAGGTGCCCAGAGCTTTCAGAAGGGAGTCATTTTCATAACATATCTCACCTGAAAACCTAGGCCCTAATGTCCTGTGTCCCCCCCAGGAACTCTGCCCAGCTGTCCTCTCCACCCTCCTGAGCACAGTAACCTGCTCACCCCTCAGGGAGGAGGCAGCCCACCATCCTGGCAGGGCACAGCGGAGTTCAGCAGGTAGCTCAGAGCAGAGTGAATCCTCCATCCCAGTCCTCCCAGCCAGATACCACTGTCCTTTTGCTGCCCCACACCTGCAGGCATTAGCTGCTGTCTGGAGCTGCTTATTACTCAATTGGGTCCAGATTTTGCAGCCTTCAAACCCTCGTGGCCCAGAGACTCTAAGACAACACAACAGAGAAGCCATCCTGCATCTGTCCAGATGTGTGCTGAGGTTTCTGCAGTCTGCCACTGAGTAAGCCGCTGTCCCTGTCAAAGTATACAGGTTGTTTTCTCTACTAACAAGCTTGAGGGATCACTTTGAACCCCCAGCCCATCTGTAGCTCCATGTTTGCCACTGCATGAAGGAAGCAGTTTTCAGCTGGCCTTGCTGTGCTTGCACAGGGAAAGAAGGGGGTACAGACATCTGGGGTCCTGATGGACTGCAGTATATGATTATCAGTTGACAAATAGGACTTTTGCAGCTGTTCAGCACTGAATCCTGAAATATGGGTGCGAGGGTGAGCTGAAAAGAGAATATAGACACTCCCACAAGAGGGGATTGTGGTTAAAATGTTTTCCCCCACCATGGTGGAAAAGGTCCCCTGGTCTGCTTTTGAGGTGAGGAAGATATTTCCTTAGGCAGTTCACCTGTAAGGGCATGACAGTGGGATAAAATGCCCACATGCTTTCAGGAACAGGGAGTGGCTGATGTGATGACACCAGAGCAGGAGCAGAGCATACAACCCATTTCCTGCCAGTGCCCCAAACAATCCTCTCAAACAGGGAGGTCTGTCCTCTTTTTCCCCTCCCCAGCCCCCTTACCCTCCCCAGAGGCAGTATGACACAAGGCCTGAGGGATTTACATTTGGCATTTGGCCTTGCTGGCAGCCACACTGGGACCTCCCCTGCCTGACCATGAATGAAGGCTGGCAGCAGGCAGTGCTCACACTGCTACCAATCACAAAGCTCAGGTTAAGCACAGCTTAAGATTTTGAGAGGGCTCAAGGTGACCAGGGATCCGGATGACCCAGGTGAAGGGAGCCCAACGAGTGCCTCGTCTGTGCTGTCTCAGCTACAGAACATCCCATCCTCTCCTTGACACATCCGGCTGTTCCCAGTGTGATGTTTTCCAGGCATAAGAGCCCAAAGCTTTTGCCGGTAATACAAACAGAACAACTTGGACCCAAAAACTGGTCAGTTCAACCAGAAATATAGCTCAGATTTCGAGGGGAGATTTTGAGACAAACAGCTTAATTAATTAAACCAAGGAGCACAATCAGTGGAAGAAAAAGTACTTTCAATTCTATTTTTTTCCTTTTTTTTTTTTTTCTTGTTTGTTTGTTTTTAAATAAGCATGTTCCTGAAAGCCATGTGGGTGAAAGTTGAAAAACATGGATTTTCCAGTCAGGAAAGCTGCCAGAGGAGCACTGAGGACCTCATGCTGACCAGGGCACACTGGGAACCCACAGCACTGATGAATGCCCTCTCCTTAAACAATGGGCAGAGAGGCAACTGTTTCTTGTTAGTGATGAGGACAAAAGCATCCCAGAAAATCACAGAAACATGATCAGATAGAGTAGCTTTTTGGCTTATTAACTGTCCATGGATGAAGGGCAAGAGAGGATAAACAGAGACAGAGGAGAGCACACAGGCTCAACTTTTCAACTTTGTGACCTAATGGCAGCAGCTCTTGGGCAGAAACTGCAGTGACCATTCCATTTGTCCCTTTCTCCACTGGTTTCTCCATAGCTACAGCACCCAGACTCTCAGTACCTCAACCATGAAACCAGGGACCACCTATAGCTTCAGAAAAGTCTCTTGCATTGGTTTCTCCTGATTTATTACTGCAGAGTGATGGTGCTGTCCTGAAGCAATGCTTAGGCTGCAGCAGCACCACTGTGACAACCCCATGTGTGTTGAAAAGTTGTCTGCATGCTCCTTCGCAGGCTTTCGATCCAGGCCAGCTACTATCAAGTGAAGTGTATGGGGGTGATCAGGGTCAGGGACCATCCTCAGGGGCTGGGGGAATGCAGCCACTCCATCCAGGGATAAGAGAGCTTAGCCAGAGGCTCTCCCTGCCAGCTGGCTTTGGTGCTGGGTGGCCTTGCTGTGTACACTTAATCACCTCAACCAAAGCCGACAGTTCCCTCATTAATTGTTGATGGACATGGGTCCCACCAGAGGCTGAGACAGCCCAGACAACTTCCTTGCCCAGTGCACCCTACCATTCCCTGATTCACATCCTCCTTCCTCTGAAGTGTAGGCGTAACCTCATGCCCTGCACCGTTTCCAGTGTGGACATCAGCATCCCGTTGCTTTTTCCCTAGAAGGAGGCTCTGGCCCCCATCACTTGAGCAGCTCAGTCCCCAGCCCTAGGGCATGCCCTGCATGGGGGCCCCCTTACTCACCCTCAGACCCTTGCCCCACAGCCCTCTGTGTGAGGCCAAAGCATTTACAAACACTTTCCAAGCAACTCCATTAACTTCCTCCTCTCCCATCTCCTTTGGAGCTGGCAGAAGAGCTTGTTGGGATGAATCCAAATCCAGAAGAAAATGATAGAAATTGGCTTCATGTCTTATGTGAGCTTGTCTTAATCTTTATGCTGTTTGGTCCTGCTTTTCTCTGTCAGTTTCAAGAGTCTTATGCTACAAGCAGGTCCCTGCCAAGACCAATTCCCTTCAGGCTCACACCAAGCAGCAGGGACAGCCTGGGGAAGAGCAGACTGTTCTCCCACAAAGTATCCAGCCTTCCCCTATCCCTTCTACAGACTCCCTCTGCCCAAGACCAGCGTCAGCTGCTGATCTCCCCAGTCACCTCCCCACACCTTCATGAACCAAGAAATCCATCTCAAACCAAGCAAGGTTTCAACCTTCCATATAGAGCAGGGGAAGAATGGGATCAGAGAATCAGGGAATCACTTAGGCTAGACCAGGTTCTACAGGACTATGCCTATCTTGAAATGTTCCAAGGGTGGAGATTATACCAGCTCTCCAGGCCCCAATCTAAACATGACTGTCCCCTTAGTATTAATTTTGCTATGCTACAAGCTAAATCACTCTCTCTCATGCCCACCCCTCCCCCATTATGCATGTCCCTTCAAAACTCCATCTTCTCAGTAACCTCCCCATAGATGTGGGGCTGCTTCTGGGTCTCCCCAGAGCCATCCCTTCTCACAGATATACAAGCCCAACTCCCCCAGCCTCTTTTTGCAGCGCAGGAGCTCTAGCCCCTGTCACTTCAGTGGCTTCTGTTGAACTCACTCCTGTTTATCAATGTCTCTCCCATAATGAGGGGGCTGAAAACCTGACACATGACCCAGATGTGGTGTAGTGAGTGCTCAGGAAAGGAGGGCAATCATTTTCTGAGATCGGCAGGAAAGAGTTGAGCCCTTCTGCCTTTTAGCAGCCCCAGAGTATTGTCAAGACTGTTGCTCTGGCTGCTTTGAAATGATGATCAGCTCCTGTGCACCCACAAAACCTGTGAGTGATGCCCAGCACAGCACCAGCCCCATCTTTCTGTGTTGCGCTAAACCTCACAGGGCAAAGCAGTGGAGGAGGCGTTTTGCAGACAACAGATCCAGAAAACAAATGGGTTTTCCATCTTTTTGGATGTCCATGGAAATGGGGCAGCTGCAGGATGCATTTTCCACAGTCTCAGACTATGGACAGAGGGAGCCATCAGATCAGCTTCTCACAGTCCCAAGTCATGCTGGTGGCTGTGTAGCTGCCCACTCCTTACAATGTCTTAGCTCCTTGTACCTGCAGATGTTATCTACATACCTCTAATATTCATTTCCCATCATGCTGAATGTCATCAGGTCCAGAACCAGTCCTGGAGGAATAGGCTAGCAGGTGTCACTTCCCCCAGATGGCTACTACTGGTGCCTGCTGTCCTGAGTAATCTGCTCCTCCTCAGCCCAGGGCAACATGGAGTCTCCAAACTCCCAAGGACGCCCACCTCCACTAGGCTTCCTAGGCTACCCGGAATACCCTTCACAGCACAGGAAATGACTAAATGGCAGCACAGCTTGCAAACAAGGTTACAAGATATCTCCAGATTAATTGTGCAAATCTCACAGAACCTGCAGAAAGCTGCAGCACGGACAAAGTAAGTTGGAAGTTATTCTGGAGACTGTTTTCTGTGACAGGTTGGCAAGAACAGTGACTAAGCAATGTTAGGATGTTTTCTTTGTGGGGGACAATTCTGCAGTCTGGTGACCAGACCCCTGAAGGACTATGGAAAAGAGAAGCACTGTTAACATCGAGTCCATGCACACCACAAAGAGGTGCTGTCTCCCAGCAGCAAGCCACAGGGTGTCTCAGCATCCAAGGAGAATTGATCTCTCTCAACAAACTTCTCATTGCAGGGATGGAGGAGGCAGAGCTGGAGAGCTGGGCATAAGTGGAAGGGGCCCCTTCCCCTGGGGTATGCTCCCATTTCCCTTTAAAACCTCGTGTGGGAGTTGCATTGGCTCTGCTTTACCTTGCCAAGGCCTTTCTCAGAAAGAGAAAGCAGTCAGTCTTCTTTCAGGATGTTTGTAGTAGGAGCTGTGTCATCCCTGTGTCCCTGACTCATATGAAGGATGTTCTGTGCTCCAGGAAACATGGATGCCTGTGCAAAGAGATACCCAGCAGAGGTCTGTCAGCCCCAGCACCTCCTGTAAATGCCAGGGAAATTCCAGTTTTATAAGAAATAAAGACCATTACAGCTAAGGTCCCTCAGACCATTTTAACAAGGCTCTTGGGTACAATTTATCTAGGCAGCTACTTTTGAAATATCTGCCCTTTGGTTTATGTCTTCTAGCATCCCCTCTAATGCCTGATAAACTGGAAATATTTCATAGCCTTGCTTGCTTTTTCCCAAACACTGAATACAGACATTGCCTTCTTTTCTGCATCTTGCGTAACAGTATTTTCATTCTTTTGGGAAATATTTAAAAGATGAGGATGTGTTTTGGTAGCACCTCCTCCTCCTCCTCATCGCTATGGTCAGCGATGTATATCTCCCAGGAGAATTCACAGTTATAAACACTTTCCATTTGCATCTGCTCATGCTGACCAGCTCGCTTCAGAAAGCAGCTCCTGGTTTTCTGCTGAGCCCACCAATGAAATCCCCTTCCCCATTGCACAGTTCAGACTTCAACCTCTAATAACACCTCTCTAAAGCACCGTTTTTTGTCCAGCCTCCACTTTTTCGTTTGTTGCAAAACTTGCTCAGAGTACACTCAATCCCACTGTCTATGTCATTAATGAAGTCATTGAATAGCACGAGTCCCAGTACAGACCCCTTATTACTGGTTTCCATTTGGACATTGAGTTACTGACTGTAAATCTTTGGATGCAGCCATCCAGCTGATTCCTTATCTGTTGCTTTTCCCACACAAAACAGATATTGTGCCAGCACTGCTGCAGTACCCTCGGGGCCATTACCTTGGCACAGGTAGCACGAACACACGTGCCTGCTGAGAGGGGCACTGCAGTTTGCTCCTACAGTGTGCCTGAATTGCTCCTGCAAAGGTGAGCTGTACTGGCTGGGGTCTCTTCTGGGCTGGAAGATGTTAATGTAGGAGCAGTTTGATGTGGCATTCCTTCCCCAGGTTACCATGTGCCCACCTCCCTTGCAAGCCTCTGTTTCTGGGGTTGGTCCTCCAAAGCCTCCATGGTGCACCCATCACATGAGCTGTTTGACATGGCTCCAGCCTCAGATTTGTAGCGAGGACTCCATGGATGAGGGCCAAGGAGACCATGGTGGTTTGTAGCAACAGGCACAGACTGTGCCATGGCCAGGGATGGGTCTTCCCCACCTGGATGAGTTTTGGCAGCATGGGGCAGCCTTCCCACAGAAGCAGTCCCTGCTGAGACTGTGCACCAGTACAGGCATGGCCCCCAGCCACAATCTCAGTCCCTCCAGTCCAGCGCCACCTACATTGCCCAGGCTCAAGAGGCTTTGCAACCTTGCAGAGATCCAAGGGAGCAGGCAGAGCCCAGCTCTTCTCTCCCTGCATCAGGTCCATGTTACTCAAGGTCTCCAGGGACTGAGGCTCAGTTCTGCACCACAGGGTGGCCAGGCTGGGGGAAGGAAGGGGACAAAGTGTGGGGCAGTAGGGGCAGAGGTGCCTGGTGCCACAGGCTGAGGCAGCAGCCCCACTGCAGCAGGAGGAAGCTCTGTCATGATAGTGGGCACTGTCTGGGCAAGGGATGCAGTGAAGGAGAGGGTATGTGTCAGCCCTGCAGGGATGGTGATGTGTGATGTGCCCTGGCTCAGCAAGGCACTTTGGTTTCATCAAGGGGACACAGGCATAGCATGGGCACAATGGGCCAGTCACCACCTGCAAGAATATGGGCAGCAGCCAGTGCAGCCTTTCCATGTATCACTGCACTGCCCCAGGAAGCTTCACAGTTTTATCTCTAGCCTTTTTCTTACTGTGTGTGCAACCAGAGCTTGCTGATCACCTCCTGCCTCAACTCCAGATTTGAGAAGACAACAGGCACTGCAATATGAGCCTGGGTCCTGTCCTCAACCATGCATGAGCATGGTGGGGCAGAATGGGTCTGATGGTCATCTTTTTTTGGCAGGATCAAAGCTGGTCCTGCTACAGGTCCTGTACAGGTCCTTGCATTAGAAAGGGCTGGGGACACCACAGACAACTAAGAAACTCTTTCTCAGTTTAGGAGTATCTCACACACAATGTTCCCCAGTGATAGTGGCAGCTTTTCAAGCTCCACTGTCTGGATGGCAACCCCAAATCTCTCAGTCCTGAGGGGTTCAAGAGCAATCAGGACCTGCAGGCACTGGCTATGCCTGGAAATCCCAGCCAATGTTCCTGTGTTGCTGCCAGGAAGCTGAAAGGGAAGTATTCAGGCAGTGGTCGCTGACAGAGAGACCATCGGCTTCCTTTGGCAGGATTGAAGCTCATCCCCTTGTCAGTTCTGCCACCAGTCCTGTTGCCCTGGGGGGTCCCTGGACAAAATGAGAGTGCACAGGGACTCTTCCTACTGCCGAGGCAGCCATGTATATCTGGGCAAAGGAAGGTCTTGCACACAATACTGTCCAGCCCTGGCTCCTGGCTGTCACAGGCAAAGCAGCACAGACCCTCCTAGGCACTGGTCTTGTCTCCTCACATCCCCACAGAAGCAGTAGCCCCCCTCCACAAATAGTGGCAGGGAACCCGCCAGCCATGGCAGATGGCACTTCTTCCCTTGCTAATGAGACAGCAGGTTTTAATTCCTACCTCCCATTAACACTCATTAGAGTGCCACTTGGCCTTTCTTCTGCGTCTATCACATCTCTGCTGCTTCAGCTCCAAGATACTAACTCAGGGCTATTTCTGGGGTGGCCACCATCCTCCCAGCCACCCTCAGCAGGCTGCTGCTTCACTGTCCACCAGACCCTGACTTAAGTGAGTCTTGAGAGGAGGCAAGCACAGAGCAACACACCAGTATCCATGGGACAGATGGATAGATAATAGTCTTAACCCACAGAACAGGTCTCTACCCAGGGTTTTCCCAGAGTGCTCCTACCTTCCCCAAAACCCCACAACCCCACTGCGGGCTCAGAGTCTCAGGCATATGCAGCCAGACCTACCACAGCTTTCTAGGGGACATAAGTAGGTTACTTTCTGCCACGCATAGAAATGATGTGATGCATATTCATCAGTTACAGTTGTGTGCAGATTACAGCAGTCGCATAAATTGCAGGTTTAGGGATCATCAGCTGCACTCCATGACTTTTTCAGGGCTTCCTCCCTCGAAAAAGAGATGGAAATTGGAGTCATCTCATGAAAAATAAAGGTCAGCACTTTAACTGATGTCTTAGAAAAATACTGTTTACTGTATATTTTTACATCCCTCAGGTGAACAATTCAGTGATCACAAGCCTCATCTCATTATTTAAAATTGTATTTATCAGCTATA
>JAWWMO010000096.1:62055537-62070556 GCA_035047845.1 Dendrocincla fuliginosa | reverse complement strand
ATTCTCAAAAGTCAATTTACCAAAATATTCACAGATATGATGGAAACAAATTGAATTTGAAGCCCTGCTAAGGATTGATGCTAAGCAGGTCACTGTGTCTGTTTACAAAGGGAAAATATTCTTTCATGCAGCTGCCTTTGAGCATAGTAAAGCCCAGGGAGCTTAAAAGCTTTGAGAAGTGGAGCGGATTTGGGGATTGATGCTCTGCAATCACCCATGAAGGCAGGAGCTGGGGGCATGCATCTTGCCCTCAATTCCCTGTTGAATGAGGCTGTCCCCAGCCACTTGTCACCATGCCACTTGACCATGCCACTGTCTCTCCTGTGTGTGCCTCAGCCTTGCCACATGATGCTGGATCCCTCTGAAGTGTTGATGGTGGGGTAATGGCTTCACCCAGCAGTGTGACCATTCCCAGGTGTCACCTACATCAGAGACCTCAAAAAATGCAACAAGTCGGGAAGGCACAGCTGTGATAGCCCCCAAATCTATTTTAGTTCCTGTCAACCATAGGGTACTGAGTTAACCTTGGAGGGGGGAACCTGCTGCAGTAGTTCTATCTATCCACAATAGATGACACTCATCTGAAACTCTGCGGCCATAGCTGGAAAGAAAAAAAGACTGAGAAAACAGTGATGTAAGCAGTCTCTGTGCAGTCAGCCCCTGGCAAATACTGATTTCTGATGCCTGGTCCTTCCCAGAGCCCCAGCACTGTCAGCTGCATGTGGCAATGGTCAGCCAAGCTGCTGACCACTCGCTTTTTCACACTTTCAACTACTGCTGAAGCAGTTTTCTATCCTGAAAACAGTCCAGCAGATGAAGTATTACTGCCTTTCAGTTCAGAAGCAACTGCACAGCATCTCAGAGCTACTGGAAGCATTTCAAAATTCTCATGTTTTTGAGTATCTGTTACCACAGAAAAAACAGGCTTTTTACAGACGAGTTTTTCATTAATTTTTCATCGAAAAGAGAAGTTAATATCCAAGCGTAAAGCTCCTTGTTTCCCCAGATGTGTCACTTAATCTATATGGGACTCAGGAAAGACCATCTATTTCCCAAGCAGGTGCTTCAAGTGGCTTGGCATAACATTACAGTTCCTTTTATTGCTCCTGCAGTAACCCCTGTATCATCGCCTGTATTTTCATTTCTCACTAACAACAGAGGAAGCTGGGGGAGAGCCGCTGCTAGGAGCAATTCAAGAATAGCTTCTGTGATCTGTGCACCCCCACCAGTGCCACGGAGTGGGGATAATAACTTCCATCAATCTGCTGGACACTCTCCTCCTAATGTAGTCCAGGATGTGGTTTCCCTTTTTCACAAGAGTGCTCTCTTGGCTCATATTCAGCCTGGTGTCCACGATAACATACAGGTCCTTTCCATCACCGCTGCTACTCAGTTCTCAGCTCCTTCTCTGCCAGGGGCTTACTGCACATCAGTGCTGCACTTCACATCCCCCCGATGAATTTCAGGGGCTTGAGGCTCACGTATATCTAATCTGTCAGGACTGGGGCTGTGTCAGGTGTCAGCCACCCTCATCTGTTGGCACCTGAGACTTTACTAAAGGTTCATCCTGTGTGGGTGCCCCTGCTGTGGATGGCAAGTTCTGTGCCAGCCCCCAGGGGCTTCAGTCTTTATCAGCCACCTGCCAGCAGCTGAGCTGCTGGTGGTGACCCTCAGAGTCCAGCACAGTTGTCCCTTGGGAAATCCCTGCTTGCCCTTTGCACGCTCAGAAATGGCTTCTGATATGCTGTGCTCCATAATGGGTCTTACAGCAATTGCTGCTCCCTTTACTGATT
This sequence comes from Dendrocincla fuliginosa, assembly GCA_035047845.1. Lineage (NCBI taxonomy): Eukaryota > Metazoa > Chordata > Aves > Passeriformes > Dendrocolaptidae > Dendrocincla > Dendrocincla fuliginosa. Next base: position 62,068,763 of record JAWWMO010000096.1, on the reverse strand, counting down.
CTCAGGTCACATTTCCCCTTTCCTCAGAGTGCAGAGCCCTTTGACTCCTGCATGGATAATCCCCCCCACCAGCTAGACCTCCTCTTACAACCCATAGTGAAACAGAAATCACAGAAAGTGGGGGGGTCAGAGACCACGAGATGTCTCTGTGCACCCTTTTCTCCGGCCAAGCCCAGGCAGTGTGTCCCAGAGAGACAGCAACACCCTAAAATCTGCAGGATGATCCATCTTCAGCACAGCATAAAGATTTGGGTGATCCAGCTGCGACATTTCCGCACAGGCTGGAGCTTTGCATCCCAACAGCAGCCTCAGCTAGTTTTATACAAAGACGTTAACGAAATTCAGGATATCTTGGTTTTGAAAGCACTGCATAATTGCAAGCTGTTATTGTCTGAAACCGCATTTGCAAGATGCAGTCTCAACAGCCAGGCAGCTTGGGGAAAAGAAACACTTGCTCAGTGTGGGAGAAGCTCTTGCAGAGGATACAGCCTCGCAATACCCTTGCAGGGCATTCACAGGTCTTCAGCAGCCCAAGCACCATAGTTTTCAAGCAGAAACCTGTGGTCTGCATCCTACGCAAACTGCCTCTAGCTCTTGCCCTAAGCTTAGGGGTTTTTCTGTCTCATTCCTCTCTATGCCACACACTATCCTTCATCACATCATCAGCATCAGGTAGCAAAGCCAACACTTTCTTGCAAAGGGGCAGGTCTACAAGACCCTCACCCCAAACTGCAACACCCAGAAAGCTCTGGCAAAGACTCCATATACACATTTTGACCCCACTTACAACACTGCTGAGACACTGCAGATTGTGCCCCTCCACGCAGGCACTTGTGACCCCTTCTAGTCTCCTTCTCAATCTACCTTGAAAAGCAGAGGACTGGGAAATGCTAGATTTGATCAGGTATTGGCAAATTTCAGGCATGTGATTCAGTGAGGGACTAGAGGAGGAGAATGGCTGGATTTTGTCTTTAGCTTTGTTGTTACATTTCATCCAAAATACTCAGCTACTCTGGACAGAATGATCCATCTGCTCAATCTCTGATCAATTGCTCAGCAAGGGTTGAAGTGACAAAATCAGCCTTTCCCTGCAGGACATCCCTCAGTCAAGAGGGGTGGCCACATTCACTCCCCATCACTGTCCTGACACAAGCTGAAAATCCATGCATATCCCATCCCTCAGTCATATCTTCACTCATCTAAACTTTGGAGTACTTGTTAGGTCATGCAAAGCTTCAACTGTGCCTTCTTGATATCACTTGTCCCTAGGAGCCAGATTTTGCAATGCATTGGATTTTGTGATGGCACAGACAGTCCTGTATGAAGTTTGGGCAGAGACAGACAACCAGGTCTTTGGGGAAAAAGAGCAAGGACCATCCATACACTGACTTCATTTGGGGCATACCTCCTACGGCTTGTATGTGAAGGCAGGCAGGACTTTCTGAACTGGATGTCCCAGATCCTCCAGGATGCCTGAGGGATGCCAAATGACAGGAGATCATCTCATGGGAGAGAGACTCTCTGCTCAATACAAACAGCTAAATACTCACAGTGTGGCCAGCATCCCCTGCCTCTGACCACCGTTAGCCCCAGGGGAGGGTGGCAGGGCCGGTGGCCATGCACAGCTCTGCATGGCCTGGCAGTACCAGTGTTAACTGGGCTCTGCTCTGGCCTGCAGGGAGTGCACACTTGCCTGCAGAGCTGTGCTTCCAGAATGCTCCTTGCAATTACATGCCCTGCCACAGTTATTAATATTTATTAGGCTCAATTATTCATGGCCTCTTTAGGATCCTGTTGTTTAAGTCCAGCTTGAGATCTCCAGGCTAGCAATCACAAAAGTTGCTTTTCCGAGGAATTACAATAAATCAAGCCTTTGGAAATGTTGCAGGCAGATGTAAAACTCACAGACAGAGCTGCCCAGAAAAGAGTTTTGTGCCCAATAAGAAGATAGCCAGAGGTGCTACACAGGAGCTCAAGCCCTTCTGGGCCTCCTTCTCCCCACAACCTGCACAGGGGCCACACTGGTTATCTCCATCTGAACCTGCAGGGGAGAACAGCTTGGAGGCTTCTCCCTGCCGAAAGGATACCTGGTGAGGTTGGAGAGCAAAGTGTAATGTTCATGGCAAAGCAGGCAACACCTAGGAGGATGCCTGTCCTGGTGGCTGTGGCGTGGCTGTGGCAGGGCAAGTCCTTGTCCCAGCTCCCTGCTGGTGTTTGGTCCATAGTGGGAAAGCCATAGCAGTGGGGCAGGATCCAGGAGGATTACTCCAGGATATCCTGCCCAACAGGGACATCCCATGGCACAGGGCATCCCACAGAGAACTGCAAAACTGCTCAATCAAAGCAGGGCTAGCAACACACACATCCTACAGAAGGAGGATTTGCCTTCCTGTCCTGTTGATGACTTGATTTGCACTGTGGCTTGGGTAAGCCCCAGTACCTGACACTGAGCACACCATCCCCTGAGGGTGTACAGGAGGAGGCAAGGGGTCTGCCCACACACCATCTCCAACAGATGTGAGCTGCCAGGGCTGCACTCTGCCAGCAGAAAGCCATCTGGACCACTCAGAGGTGCTCAGCAAGGCTGATAAGCTAACTGTGCCGGCCGAGCTATCTCAGGGCTGCTTGCAAAGCCCGAGGCAGTGCAGGTAACCACAGAGCTTCCCCTGCAAAGCCTGGGCTACACTCATGCTGCTGATCAGCCTGCTTCCAGCCTGAGGTTCAGAATAGCCACCCCACAGCCCATTCCAGCAGCTTTTGGCACCACAGAAATAATGATTGGGACAGGAGACTCCCAGGGAGACTCCCTGGAAGGAGCTCAGGTGCATAGGCCCCTGCAGCCCTTGTGATGAGGGTGAGCAGAGAGTCTCTTTGGTGGTGCTGGCTGATGCTCACTAACTACAACTGGGATCACGGCATGCCAGGAGGGAGAGGGACTGGGCAGAGGCACTCAGATGCCAAAGCAAGGGCCATCCCACAAGACAGGATGCCAAAAAGGCCACGTCATCCTCAAAAACTGGGTTTCCTTGTATGGTATCCTTTCTCTGACCTGCCCTCCCTTTTCATCATCTCCCCTGAGTACCTGCAGCAGCCAATGCCTCCTGCTCATGCCATGGTTCTCCTTAGACCAAAATATGAAAATAACTAAAATCTGCTGTGCTCTGGGTTCAGCATGGCTCAGCATATAAAATTTTGATCTGTTAAATGGGTTTGCAGAGGAAGCTGGATGAACTGGAGAAGGAACACACATCCGCCTCCATTCCCTCTCCTGGGGCAGCTTCCTTGCCTGTATCATGCAGGCCACTGCTGAGAAGACGAAAGGGTGCTGGCAGACAAAGAAGGTCTCATGCCATGTCAAGGCTGGCACAGTAAAGGAGCCCAGAGCCTGCTTGGCTGGGCGAGGTAGGCTGGAGGGGCTGATCCAGCTCACAGAAAGGCCAAGCAGGGCAACGAGGTGGATTTGGAAGGAGGAGAGAGAAGGGACAGGGGCATGGCCAGGGAGCAGGGGAGACAGGCAACCCAGCACCGGAAGGGTAGGAACATGCCAGTGGGGGCCAGTGCTTCTGGGAGTAGAGGTCCTGCTCTGTAGCACGGGATGACAGCAGGTTGGTGACAAAGAGGGGCCAGACCCTCTGAGCTGTAAGATCGGCCCCACATCACCCCACAGTCACCTTCTTTCCCTCCTCCACTGAGCCACCACACCAGCTGGCAGCCCAGCCAGCTTTGGTGGTGGCGTGTCCCTGGAGACAGCATCTACCACCTATCCCTACACTGCCTGCTCAGGAACCTGGGCATCCTCATCTCACAGCCCTCTCCTCACCCTGCTGAAGAAACCAAGACAATCCTACCCACAACAGTGCCTCAGACAGTCTCCAGCAGGCAGGGGCATTTTCTTTTTCCCCAAAAAGCCTCTGAAACCCAGCAAGAGCTGTTTTAATCAGAGCTTTCTGCCCTGCGGGACTCAGCGTGGGGTAGTGAAAGAGGCACAGACAGCCCTTTTACTCTCCCCTCCCATCAACCTTCTGTTTGGCCTCCTATCCTTTTTTAATTCCCCCCCCTCTGCATTTCAAGCCTGCTTGGTAAATGTTTGAAAGTGAAGCTGATGTGGTTGGTATGGCAACACCAGGCTGGGGCCCTTGCCTGAAACCCCAAACACACAATTAGCTGATTAAGAGGAGAGGCAGTGGCGTGCTGGGGCTCTGATGCTCCGTGGGGCTGTTCCCACTCACCCCATCAGAGGTGCTCGGAAGTTCCCGAGAGGAATGACAGGGAGCGTGCACAGCCCCTCACGTGGGTAGAGGGGTTTCGAGCTTGGAGAGACTGGGGATGAGGCTTTGCAGGAAGCCAGCCTGTCAGATACTGCAGTATGGGAATGGGGCTGATGAAGACACCAAAAGCAACACAAAGCTGGACCACTTGCAAGCACCATATCCCTGTCCAAAATGCAGCATCCAGCAGCCTGGTGTCACACCACAAATCACACCACAGCCCCTCCACGTGTTGGGACAGGACCCAGATGTGACCCAGGAGGATGCAATGTTCAGATCCAGCACCCCCAGCTCTCAGCTCTGCTGAGCTACTCTTCCCTGGAGACAGACAGGCTTTGCCTCCAGCTCTGGGGACTGCCTGCTTGTCCCCAGTCCCTTAATCAGTCCATGGCAGTGCCCTTGCCAGTAGGGCAGAGGTATTTGTGTTGATTCTGCTCTCCTGTCTCCCTTCCCCTTCTCTCCTCTTCTTGTCCTCCTTCCTCTCCCTCTCCTCTTCTTCTCCTTCTTCCTCTCCCTCTCCTTCTTCCTCTCCCTTGCCCTCTTCTCTCCCTCTCCTTCTTCCTCTCCCTTGCCCTCTTCTCTCCCTCTCCTTCTTCTTCTCCCTTGCCCTCTTCTCTCCCTCTCCTTCTTCCTCTCCCTCGCCCTCTTCTCTCCCTCTCCTTCTTCCTCTCCCTTGCCCTCTTCTCTCCCTTTCCCTCGCCCTCTTCTCTCCCTTTCCCTCGCCCTCTTCTCTCCCTTTCCCTCGCCCTCTTCTCTCCCTTTCCCTCTCCCTCTCCTCTCGAACAGCTTCACTGTTCATAAAGTGGCTCAGGAAGGCAGCAATCATGCCGGTGACAGCCCCGGTTAATGAAGTCGGCCTTCATTAGGCGTTTCCGTTCCACTTGAAAAGCTTCTCTGTGAGGATGCTCCACCGGCCTGCGGCAGAGAGGGAGGACGTGGGGATGGGTGACGCTGCAGAGCGGGCAGAAGGGAGGGCTGGCATCCCTACTGAGTACATCACAAACCCATACCCTGCACCCATCCATGGCGCAACCCTGGCACGCCCCTTCTAAACCCAGCTTCAATCCTTCTCGCCATTCCCAGGGCTCATCCTGCTCTCCAGAGCTCTGCAGTGTCCTGGGGGACAAGACTTTGCACGCGTCTCCACAGATTGGGCACACCCATATCCCATATCCCTGCTTAGAAAAAGAAGGCACAAGTCCTTGGAAAGTCCTGGGGTCTGGCATTAAACTTTTCTGGGGACTTGCAGGAGGAGTGGAGAGGACAAGCTGGGAGGGATACCCACTCTCTGAGAGCTGTCTGGAGTGGTCCTGTGAAGAGGGTCATTTAGCTGATGCCTGCAAGAGTGCTCCTAGATGAGAGGGCTCTAAATTGCTCAGCTATTACCTATCCAGAGGGAGCATCCTCCTCTCATCAGAGTCAGGCTTGGCGAGCCGCCAGCTGCAGGAACAGGATCGAAAGGCCCACGACCTCCTGCCCCAGCTGGTCTGCTGGGACCTGTCACTAGCAGGAAGGACAGCCCAGGATAAGCACAGGGAGTCACCCTTGGGGGACTCCTGCCTTTCTGCAGATCCCAGTCCTGGGGTATGACCCCTGAGCAAGATGGGTTGTTTGCTTCCTTCCACCTGCATCATCTCTACTGCTTCCCTCACACTTGGACCTTCCCCCCAGCTCCCCATGGGGCATTTTGGCACTCATCTACCCTGTCAGACAACATCCTTTCTCTGTAGCCTCTCCCCATGTCCAAATGCTGGTCCCCACCAGCTTTTACCACTTATCATGGGATGAAGACAGCTCATGGAGGAGCAGTGAGGGCAAATGACTGCACAAGGTAACAGAGTATTGAGCACCTCCCACTCTCTGCAAGGCTCCCCAGAGTCCGGTCATGTATGGCGATAAGGGAACAGCCAAGCTGGGATTGCAGGACTATAGCAGGGAGCAGAGGGCAGCACACAGCTCTGGGGATGGACAAGTGAGAGGATGGACAGGTGGGATGTAAGCTGGATCTCCTCTTTTCCAACAGCTGGAGAAGCTGGTGGGATGCACTGTCCTCTCAGGGATGTCCAGCAGATCTGGGTCTGATATGGCTTAGTCCAGCAGATGTGGGGATATGGCAGTGAGGCAGGGATGCACCTGACATAGATGAGGAGGAAGCAGCTCTCAGTTCTATACTAGGCCAGGCCCCTGGCTGGAGATAAAACCACCCTAGGCAACACAATGTGCTCATGCTCCAGGAGGGAATGTTTGATCAGACAGGAGAGGGACCTCAGACCAAATGCACAGCTGGGCAAAGGAGAGGTGCCTCCTCTCCACACAAAGGTGTCTGGCAATGCCACAGCTGGAATTTCAGATACCATATCAATCCAGACCAATCCTGATTGCAAACTCCCCAGTCCTGTGGAGCTGCAGGGCTGAAGACATATTTCTTAGATAAATTCTACTCCAGGCTTTTGTATGGGATGATTTTCTAAGCATCACAAAAAGAAGGGACAAAAACAGCCCCTGCACTCTGACAGTGCACACAGAGCTGTTCAGTAATTACGTCCTTCAAGAGCTCTGCATTCCAGCTCTGGGATGGGAGGGAAAAACTCAGAGCACAAAAGCACAGTGCCACGGCCGTGAGGCACACAGCCAGCATCCACAGTGTCTTAACCTACTTTGGGTTCACTACTGTGCGGCTGCTCATGGGGGCCAAAGGAGGGGCTGCATCCATGTTGGGCACTGTCTGCCAGCTCCTGCCCAGGGCACTCTGGCTGCTGAGGGCAGGGGGAAAACCAGGACCTGCCATCCCCATCCCTGTTCCCAAAGACTGTGGCAAAATGAATGCAGGGAGCAGGAGCCACAGGCACTGCAGCCTCACACAGGCACCTGGGAGGGAATGCTGGTGGGGACAGGAGTGGGAGAGGGAAGGTGTCAGAGCAGCCCAGGGTGCTACAGCCCCACTCCACCATCAGGGTGGATCTGCAGGGAGCTGGAGGGTGTGGGGACCAGTGGCTGAGCTGTTGAGGTGTGGGATCACCAGAGAACAGCTGCATCAATGTGGGGAGTGAAAGGCAGTGCCAATGATCTGGCCTTGATGTGGGAACATGATGGACAGCCATCAGTATCATGCACAGCAACTGGATGATAACCAGGGGTGTGATGGACAGCCACCAGTGAGCTGGTGTGAATGTCCAGGGCCAAGGACAGACAACTGGCAGTGGATATGAAGGACAGCCATCAACAGGTGGCCTTGAGAGGTGTTGTCTGCAGCCAGCACCAGAATTGTCCCACTTGGCTGTTGGTGGGAAGTGCAATCATGTCTGCAGGTCCACAGGTCAGACCCTGAGCCCCTTCCCTGTGTGAAGCCTACACAGATGGGGGGCCTGGGCTGAGACAGCTGGAGGGAACCAGGCATAGTCTCCCTCACTCACAGGCCTGCTCCTGCACCACTTATTCCAGATGATGGGCAATGCTCTGCCATTCCCTACCTGCAGTCTGACACAGCAGCCCATCAGGCAGCCAGTTTTTATCCCATTTCATGCTGATTTCGGTATCATCCTTCCCTCCTGAAACAGCTGCCGTGAGGTGAGCCGATGCCTCTGCGAACCCTCCCTGCAGTGCATCAACACTATTATCTCCATCAGCCAAACTTGTAATCTCCTGAAAAAAAGATATCTCGCTATTTTGACAAGTTCTCTTTTCCATCACCCCCTGCTGACTGTCAGGAACGCTGGCTGGCGCAGGCGTGCCGATGCTGCTGCTCCTGCTTCTTGGCAGGAGCCAAAAGTTCAGGGGGCTCAGCATCCCTCCTCCTGCAGCCTAAGAGCAAACCCTTCGCCCTCCCGTTGCCCCGGGGGTCTGACAGCTCCGTGTCCGGGGGCTGGGCAGGATCTGGGATGAGGCAGGGCAGCACAGGGCGGCGTTCCCAGGCGGGCTCCAGAAGCAGCCGCAGATGGTGAGCCCACACGCCGCGTCGCCGCAGCAGCCAGTGACCTACACGCGGGCGTCATGCGAGATTTTGGAGCGGGGAGAGGAGCTGACGAAAATGCACATTCCCGCTGCAGCTCAGCTCTCACCTCCGCCCCTGCAGCCCTCCTCCAGCAGACCGGCTCTGCCGGCTCCCTCAAGAGCTTCTCCAGCCTGTTGCGGTTCCAGCCGCTCCAGTAAGCAGCCAGCCACACTGTGGCTTTTTGAAGAGGACAAGAGGACCGTGTCTTCCTTGCACAGGGTGGAGGCTGCTAAATGCTCCCTGCAGAGGCGGATCTGGGCTGTAGCTCTCTTGAGGTGGGACACGGCACCTGCTTGCAGCAGGATCCCCAAGCCCCTTGGCATTCAAAGCAGGAACAGGGCTGGGGCTCCTCCTCGCCTTTGCTTTTCCAGGAATCACTGCACTATGCCACAAGACTGCCAGGGCAGGGCTCTCCCCACAGAGGCACTAAAAGCTTTCACAGCCTTCCGCCATAAACCTCCCCAGTCCTCTGGGGCCAAGGTTCGTCTGTGGAGATGTTTTGCTCTGGCCTCACATCTGCCTTCCCTTTCTCCACTTCACAGCCACCCCAACAATTTTTCACCATGCTCCCAAGGCTAAATAATGAGAAATGTGATTCACCCTAAAAGGAAGCATCCCTGGGGAAGGATGAAGCATAGAGAGGCATCCTGGGCCAAGGCAGGGCAATCAGAGGCTCTGTTAAGGCTGATGGAGTGAAGCAAGACAGGACCTGACAGCCACAGCAGAAAGCAGATAAATCCTGTCTGCAGCCTGGCTTTGTGCAACCCCAACCATGGGGAAGGGAGCCACTGGCTCAGATCCCAGTACAGCACCCAGATGCTGCTTTTCTCAACCTCTGGATCTGCTTGCAGGTGACATGAGCTGCACGTGATCTCAGCTCACCCCCAGTTAAGACATGTGGGACGGGGAAGGGTCTGTAATGAAGATATGAGTATTGTGAGATCAGTGTTGATGCCCACTGGTCTACAGAGGGCTGACACAGGGTGACAAGCAGCAGTCAGGGATCAGGAACCAGCCTGGCACCAGCGTGTGGCACAAACTGGAGCATACATGCCCCAAATAGGGTGCTGGAAGCACCCTCGGACCTGCCCTGTCCCAGCCACTTGTTCCTGGGGAGGCAGGGCACTACAGGGCTGGCGGATGCTGGGTCCACCACAGTTTTTTCAAGAGGTGTAGAAGACCACCAGGGATGGTGCTGCCCATCTTCCAGATGCCAGGAAGCTTCTGTCATCAAACTTCATCTTGTGCTCCCAGTCCATACTCTCCATGCTCTATGCATGGGAAAGGTGATAGCTCTGCCTCCCTGTTGCTGCTCACAGCTCTCCACATGTCCACTGCTCTGTGGGGCTGGCAGATCTGTAAGGAGCCAGACAGGACTGCCCAGTGGAGAGCATGAGGGCTGGCATGGCCAAAATGTCAGGCTAGGATATGGGATTCCTCCCAGCACCATCCTGGGAACAGGAACCATGCAGTGGGTCTGAGCAGAGCTTTCCTCTCCCACAGTCGGGAAAGGACCTGCTGTATCCAGCCTGGCCAAGGAGCAGAGCAGCCCTACAGCATCCCCACTGCCCAGGCCCCTCTGCTCTCACCTTCAGCACTAATCCCAAGTCTGTATGGAAGCTGCTTCTAAGAGGGCTCAGAGTCTGTTTCACTCCAAATCATCCCCAGATAGAGCTAGCAGTTCCTGACAGGGAAAGCAGAGCCCCCTTACCCAGCAGTACCCCCTCTCAGGAACATGTCAGGGGGCTGAGTAGCCATCTCCACCAGGCTGATGTGGGGCAGCTGGGGATGCACACGGACCAGATATCCCACCTTCAGAGGTGCTGCATTAGGGCTGTACTCTCCTTTCCCCACCAGCATCCTCCTTTCTGCCCCATCACCTCACTCGCACCTTCTGTGAGCCCCCAGCCCCACTGCAGTCCTGTGGTATGCACCCAGGTGATATATTCAGCCCTGGGGACTAGGAGAAACAAAACCGTGGTGCTGCATTGCACCGGGCACACCGTGCACATTGCACACACGTAGCCAGCAGTCACCGTGCCCGCGCTGCACCACGGTGGAGGAAGGACAGCCTGCCTGCAACACTGACCAGCAGGCATCGGGTTAAAACAGGTGCACGTAGCCTGTGGCTGGGGCAGCGGTCTGGGGAATATCCTGTGGGTGGGCAGGTGAGACCTTCACTCCTCCGCAGATGCAGCCCCATCTCCACAGTCCTTGAGATTTTCTCTAAGAAACGCGGTTCGGCCCTGGGGGCCAGAGGAGGTGCAGGGAAAGCTTTTATTGGTATCTCCCAGCACACGTCAGCCCGGTTAAAAAAAAAGCTTCGTGTCTCAGAGAGCTGTTTAACACAGCTCAGGCAGCAATTGGTACAGGGACAGCAAACCAGGCTGCATCTGCTCAGCCAGAGTCACAAGCTCCCTGCTTCCTCCGTGTATGTGTGTGTGTGTGTGTGTGTGCGCGCTAGACACAGGCATCCGCTCCCAGCATCTCGCTGTCTCCTGCATCCTCCGGCAGCAAGTGCAGGGCTCTGGCTCCTCGGGTACCACCCTCATCACTCCATCCCCCGACAGGGATTTGCACACGGGGCACGGGATGCGGTGAGCACCCACGGGTGGAGAGGGGCTCGTGGCCAGAGGCAGCGGCGATGGACACCGTGTGGACTGCTGTCTAGGGCTCGTGTTCTCCAGACGGACCTTCACCCTGGTAAGTGAGGTTTTTTGCCACGATTGGGTGCTTTGCTGGGTGCATGGCATGGGCTGTCCACACATTGTGACATCCCTGGGTGGGTTCTCTCACTGTCCCCGGGGTCCTGGTGCCAGGGAGGGTGACCAGAGCTCCTGTGATGGGGTGTCTGAGAGGGGGGATGAGAATGGGGTGGGAAGGTCTTGCCCAGGCGTTGGGGCTTTCATGTGGGTACCGGGGAGATGGGCTGGGGAGGGAGATGAGGAGGAGAAGCGGGGAGCTGGGCAGGAGCTGTGTCTGCTGCAGAGGAAGGGACTCTGCTGTCACGGCATTTTCATCCCCCCTCTGGGAGATGGAAGTGTACGACACACCTATAAAATCTGCCATGGCGCGGCAGGACGGGCTACCTGATCCAGCACGGGGAGCAGCCACTGGCGTGGTGTTCCCAGGACTGGGACACGGCACATCTGGGGGTCTGACCACCCCTCTGGGCATCCCCACTGGACTCCCACAGCCCTGCAGAGGGTGGGGAGGGTACCATCATCCACAGCCCCCCCTGCCCCATGGCAACTGGATCACTTCTCAGTAGCAGCCTCAGCAGTGCCACAGTCCCAGTATGTGCCCGGGAGAGGGGTTAAGGGGGTGTGCTGCCAGATCCCTGTGGTTGTCCCTAACCAGCTCAAGAGGTGGAATGCAATGTTCCTTAAGCAGAGCCTTCTGCCTTCACTGGTGGCCCCCCGTGCCCCAGCCAGGCAGCAGCTGGCAGGGTGAGCAGGGCTGTGCCAGAGCCATGGCAGCTCCTCGCAGCCCTGCTCCATGCCCTTCAAACCAAGACCAGGCAGCCAAGGGTTCCAATGTCCCAGGGATACTCCTATTGGTACCCCGCCCCTCTGCCCCCACGGCCCCTAATGCTGCTCCCAGGAAGGTGCTCTGGGGTAAAACATCGGAAGCCTCTCAAGACGAGGAGGAGGCCTGGACTGCAGGAAGCCTGTGGGGACCAGGCACATCCTTCCCCATGACGGGGGACCCGCACACCAGGGTGTTCTGCTCCTGGCGCACCCATGACGCATCCCCATGAAGGTGGGTGCCAGGGACCCTGCTTAGGTGTGCACCAGCCCAAGCAACCACTGACTGACCCTTTATTTGCTGGTGAGGCTTTGCACTGAGGACACACTGTGGGGCAGGTGACAGTCAGCCCTACAGACCCTGTGGCTCCACACGCCCATCTCCCCATGCCACCACTGGGCACCCCAAAACTCCACCCTCCACCCATGGCCCCCTGAAAAACGCCCATTCTGTACCCCCAGCTGCCACAGACACCATCTCACACCCACAGCTTCTGCAACATCCCTGCACCCAAAGCCACCACCCACCCCATGTCCACAGTCACTGCAACACCCACTGTGGGCCGTAACACCCGCCCTGCACTGCCAGCCGCACCATAGCACATCCACCCCAAAACACATCCACCCCTAACACACCATACACCCCGTAACACATCCTGCCCTAACAAACACATCCACCCTGTGCTGCTCCCTGTCACATTCATCCCGTGCTCCCAGCCACCACAACGCCCCCGCTGTGCCACAATACACCCACCTATGTGTCACTCATGGCACCACACCCACCACAAACCTGGCACCCTGTAACCCCAGCACTAGCCACGTGTGCTCTGCCATGGGAGAAAGGAGATTTTGCAGCCATGCAGGGACCATTGGCTCTGTTAGCATCGGGGTGCTCTGTCCTGCTTCCTTCTCTCAGGATACCTCCTTGCTGGGCAGCAGCTCTGTCCGACCAGTGCCCCCATCCCCACCTAAAACAAGCTTATCCTCACTCCAGCTGCACCAGCCTTGCCTCCGTGTCTCAGTTTCCCCACAAAGAGAGGTGCATGGGGCTGGGATATATGCATCCATGGATTTTAAGAGGATGAAGTGCTTTCTGGCTCAGTTTTTTGCTGCAGAGATGAAGCAGCAGAGGAGAAAATCCGAACCAGAAGAGTGTAGGGGATGAGGTGTTGCCCAAGGATCAGCACAGGGGTGCAGTGGGCTGGGGGCAAAGGAAGGGAAGGGTGTGGGAAGGTGCCCACTGCCTGCTGTGACAGCCCTCAGTGCTGGCAGGGCTCAGTGGAGCCGGGTGTTTGCAGGCAGCTCCTGCCTGTGCCCAGATTTAGCTCCTCTGTGGGGGCGACCTAAAAATAGCCCCGCGGTGCAGCCTTGCAGCAAGGTCGAGGCCCCCGCACCTCAGGTCACGGTGAGACAGGTGGTGGCACTCTGTGCCTCGGGGGA
>JAWWMO010000096.1:62019933-62030575 GCA_035047845.1 Dendrocincla fuliginosa | reverse complement strand
GTTCACAACCCTTTTTTTTTTTTTTTTTTTTTTTTTTTTTGTAATGTCAGTATTGAGAGAAATAAAGAAGTATTTTGAAAAATACACTTCCTCGGGGTGTGTTGTGGTGGGAGATGCTGGGCTGTGCCCTGGGGGTGGGGCTCAGTGCCGGGGTCACTGCCACCACCACCAGCCTGGCTGGGCGCCCGGGGACCTTGAGGCTGGCAGGGAAGGGAAGAAGAAATTTGTTTGCAGGATCTTCAGGGCCCAATAACAAGGGCATGGGAATGAGAGGCTGCTCACCCTTGTTCATTGCCTTGGCTGTGCTGACCACTTCAAGTGGTCACACTTGTCAGGGTCAGGAGCAGGGTGAGGGTGAGGGGCTTGGTGTCCCCTGGGGGCTCCGGGATGTGGCTGACATGGGCAGAGGGGTGGTCAGTGCAGGGGGCTCTTTGCTGGCTGCACGGAGGGGCTGGAGGGGCAGCCGTGCCCACCACTTCCCCAAGGGGCTGTGGGACAGGGTGAGAGGCAGCAGCACAAATTGTGCTTGTGGCACAAGTTACACAAGCAGCACAAGCCCTGCTGGTAGCAGGGAATGTTTGCACACTGCTCCCATGTGCAGGGGCAGGAGACGAGACCAAAACACATGGGCCCCTGTGCTCATCTCCCAGGTCCTGTGTGTGGCTCAGAGGGATTTGATTTTGGGCAAGAACAGCCAATGAATTAAACTGTATGATGTTGCCTGCTATGTAACCCTTCATATTACCATTTCCATGGCCACTAAACTCCCATCACCATCACTGGATTTGGGGATATGAACCTGGCTCCCCTTGCCACGTTAATGGACAATGATCTTTGATAAAACCAGCCAACTTGTGATGGAATCAAGACTGGTTTCAATACGTGGCACCACCACACTCATATTTTCTGCCCTGAGAGACTGTTGGGACAGATGGAGCTCAAGGTCATGGACTAAAAGAAGTCAAGGGACTTCTATAAGAGTGGTCCACAAAGGGAATGGTGTCTGGATGTGTATCACCATCACAGAGTCACAGAATGGTTTGGGTTGGAAGGGGCCTTAGAGATACCTTAAAGATCATCTCTTTCCAGCTCCTCTGCCATGAGCAGGAACACCTTTCAATAGACCAGATTGCTCAAAGCCCCATCCAGCCTGGCCTTGAGCACTTCCAGGGAACACTGGCATTGAAAACTTCCACAACTCTGGGCAACCCGTATCAATGCTTAGTGTCCCTCGCAGTAAATAATTTCTTGATATAATAATTTCCTTATACCCTCTTCCAGTTTGAAGCCAGTAAGGTTTGTCTCCCCAGCCTTGTAGGCTCCCTTCAGGTACTGGAAGGGATCAAAAGACTGATACCAAAGACAGCAAAGGTGATGGGGTATTGGGAGGTAGGAGACGTGGCATGATGTAAATGGTATGAAGTAAGTGGTGGTTTTAGCTGGAAAGGAGTTAATTTTCCTCCTAGCAGCTGGTACAGTGCTGTATTTTTGATTCAGTATGAGAATAATGTTGATAACACAGTGATGTTTCAGCTGTTGCTAATCAGGGCTCACTCTAACTCAAGGACTTTTAGTGCCCCATGTTCTGCCAGCAAGCAGGTGCAGGAGAAACTGGGAGGGAGCATGGCCAGGAGAGCTGATCCAAACAGGCCGAAAGGATATCCCATACCATGAAATATCATGGCCTGTGTATAAACTGAGGGAAAATGAGTGAGGGACTGCATGGTACTTAGTCGTCATGGTTTTTTGGAGCCCAGTATGGGCCTGGACTGTTGAGTAATGATAGATCTGAGCAGAGCATGTTAAACCAGGTGTGCTATGAGAATTTATTGTGCCAGTTTAATGGTTGCCAGTCACAAAGGTGTTTGGTTTGCACTGAGTTCCTGTGTGTGTGTTCTCACAGGCACTTGATGCAGCACTTTGCTTGGTGTGAGCTCCCTGTGGTGATGCTCACCCTCCATGGGGCCTGGGGGGCTTGCTCTTTGCAGGAGCAGCTTACAAATGTCTGAGTGCCACACCTACATCATCCCTGGAACTGTCCAAAAAATGTGTAGATCTGGTGCTGAAGGGACATGGTTTAGTGGTGAACATGGCAGTGTTGGGTAAATGGTTGGACTTGATGATCTCAGAGGTCTTTTCCAATCTAAAGGTTCTGTGATGCTGTAGTTCTATGGTACAGGTCTTTTAAATACCCCCAGGGATCCACCATGGCCTTGGGCAGCCTGTTTCAGTGCTTGTTGACCTTTTTGGTGAAGAAATTTTTCCTAATATCCAACTTAAACCTCCCCTGGCACACCTTGCAGCTATGTCCCCTTGTCCTGTCACTTTTTACCTGAGAGAAGACCCCGACCCCCACCTGCCTACACCCTCCTTTCAGGTGGTTGTAGAGAGTGACAAGGTCCCCCTTGAGCCTCCTCTTCTCCAAGCTAAACACCCCCCATCTCTCTCAGCTTCTCCTCATTGTGCTCCAGACCCCCCAGCTCTATTTCCATTCTCTGGACTCACTCTGGCACCTCAATGTCCTTCCTGATCTGAGGGGCCCAGAATAGGACACAAGATTGAAGGTGTGGTGGGGGACAGTCACTGCCCTGTTCCTGCTGGCCACACTGTTGCTGACACAGGCCAGGTGCCATTGGCCCTCTGGCCACCCGGGCACATTTTGGCTCACATTCAACCCCTGTCAACCAGCACCCCCAGGTCCTTTCCCACCAGGCACTTTCCAGCCACTCTGCCCCCAGCCTGGAGTGCTGCAGGGGGTTGTTGTGACCCAAGGGCAGGACCCAGCACTTGGCCTTGTTGAACCTCACACAGCTGGCCTCGATCTGTCAAATAATTGTTGCAACAGAACCTCTGCTTGTGAGACCAAACTGGTACGAGCACTCAGCACTGCTGTCCGCTCTGTATTTTGGGAGCCATCTGTTGGGAATTGTTAATAACTGCACTTCTGGTCTTTTTTCCTTGGAGAGCTGAACTACGGGAGATTTTCCTATATCTCCCTTCCTTCATAGAATCACAGTCACAGAAAGGCTTTGACTGGAAGGGACTTTAAAGGACTGGAGCAGATTGTTCAAAGCCCCGTCCAACCTAGCCGTGAACACTCCCAGTGTTGTGGCATTCACATCTATCCTGCCTGCCATCTTCAGAAGCCCTCCAGGGCTGAAGAGGGAGGATGTAAGGGTACCCAGTGGTTTTACCTGCAAGACCACTGAGAGGACACAAGAATGTGCGATGGAAAACCTATCATGATCCTAGAGGCACAGGGATGGGAATTACAAAGGAAAACAATCACAAATGAGGGTTGTTCCACAAAAGTTGCTGCCCAGTCTCCAGAGGGAGTTTCCCAGGCAGGGTCCCAGGTGGATTGTACTTCTGATCCTATGGAAAGAATGGCATGAAGACATGTCAGGGGAGATTTAGCTTGGATACTGGGAAAAGGTTCTTCACTCAGAGGGTGGATGAGCAATGGAACAGGCTTCCCAGGGAAGTGGTCACAGCACCAAAGCTGCCAGAACTCAAGAAGTGTTTGAACAGTGCTCTCAAGCACATGGTGGAACTCTGAATGTTCTATTCAGGGCCAGGAGTTGAACTCGATGATCTGGATGGGTCCCTTCCAACTCGGGATGTGCTGTGATTTTATAAGCAATTCTAATCCATTTCTACAAGAAGTGAATATGACCAAGACTAGAGCAGCCCTGCCTCTACCCAGGAGGAATAGAGGACAGCTGGATTTACTGGACTGTGTTGATCCAGTGGCCTGGAATTTCAGACCCACAGGAGCATAAGGATTGAGCAGGTAGTGGTGCACAGTGCACCCCAATACTATCGAGCAGAGGGCAAAAGCCATCCCTGTTTCTGGAGGGACAAAGGAACTTTTCAGTGTCCTGTGCCCTGGCAGTGAGCAGCTGCACAAAAAGCCAGGAGGAAGCAGGGCCAGGAGAGCTGACCCAGCCCGGCCCAAAGGAATATTGCATACCATGGAGCATCATGCCCAGTACATAAAGTAAGGGAGAGAGGGGTGTGAATAAGCTGCTGTGGGGTGCTTGGCTGCCAGGTGGGTTCAAACCTCAACAGGAGGGGAAGCCCTTGAAGGAGGAACACACACGAGGAAGGGATGCCCATGGGGCAGGAAATGTCAGTAGGGGGGCACATCCATGGTGCAGGGGATGCCCACGGAGGAGGGATGTCTGCAGCAAGGGGATGCCCTTGAGATTAGGATAGCCAGGGGAAGGAGATGCATGTGGGCCAAGGGGGCTTCAAGGCAGGAAACGTCCTGGGTGCCAGAGATGACCACAGCACACCCATGCTTGGCCTGGAGTGGGATGGGGACCTGCTGAGCCAGGCCACTGCATGGCCCTCTGCTGACAGGAGCACCTGCTGGGCCCAAAGGATTTTGGGATGCTGCAGGAGGGTCCCGGTCCCTTGGATCAGGGACCAGCCTCTAACCCAAACACTGTGGCCAGGGAGGGGTATCCCATCCTGCACCCAGCATGGCTGGACTGCAGCCCCTGTGAGGTCCATGGTTCCCATGGGGCCTGGCTGGGAGTGAGGGGTTGCAGGAGGCACATGGCTCTAGGGCCATAGGCAGAACCCAGGGAGGCACAGGGAGAAGCCAGTCATGGTAGCAAAGATTGGGATGCCCTCAGCTCCCCCTCAGTAACCCCACAATATCCATGGCAAGCCTGAGCCAACAGCCTCTTCCTCCCCCCAGCACCCTTGGGGGCTGCCCAGTCCCCCCCAGCATGGAGCTGGGCAGGGGAGGAGGGTGCCCCAGAAAAGCTCTTGCCAGAGGGCTCTGCTGAGGTGGGGAGGGCCTGGAAAGGGGCACGGGCTGGGGACAAACCAGACCTCCATACCACCTGCCTTCCTGGAGCTGGTGGTGTTCACGGGGAGGGGGCAGCCAAGCCAAGCTCCCCAGCTGCTGTAGGTGCTGATCTGGGGGACCCCTCAGCCCACAGCAGGTTTACACAGCACGGGGGCAGATGCTCTTGGAACTCCTGTGAGTGCTGTCCCCACTTGGAGCCACGTCCCACAGGTGGCAGGGAAGAAAGACAAGGTTTTCCAGCCCTCCTGCTGGATTAGTGTTTGTAATTAGGAGTGGCAGTGGGGAAGATTTGGTCTGCTAGGAGCTGGGGCACTCACCCACCATCCCACACCTTTCCTGCCCTCCCTACACAGTAGAGATGCCAGGATCAACCTTCCCCTTGACTTGCTGGGTGATGATGTTGCCACACTAGCAGGGAGAGCCCCACGGCTGCCCAAACTGAGGAAGGCTTTGGGGACGCATGGAGAGCTCCTGGCAGAGAATTCCCTTCCCCCTCCCCAGATGGCCAAAAGCTGCTGGCTTGTTTTCCCTGGAGGCTGGAGTTGTCTCTCTCAGGACACAACAGAAAAGCCAGCATTTGTGTCCCTGCAGATCCCACCGGGGATAAACAGCCCTAGAGTGGAGGGCAACAGTTCCAGCTGATGTTTAACCCAAAAACGGAGTGGGAAAGGGGAAGCACCAACCCTTCCAGCCTCAACGCCGCTGGCAGGGCCGTTCCCATAGGAGCGATTTCCATAACAGAGGTGGTGTGAGGACAGGCAGAGCGGTGCCAGCAGACACTTCCCAAGTAGGACAGCGCACCTGAGCTGCCCGCCCGCCCTCCCCGGGGCCTGCAGCGCCTCCCACCCCCGCAGGAGGCTGTGCTATTTAAACACAGAGCTCCCAATTTCAGCGTGTTTATCCCCACTGCTACACAAGCCCTTCCTCATGCACAGTCCTTCCCGGCGTTTAATCGAGCTGGTTTGATGGAGCCCTCCAAGATGTGTCAGGCTTTGGGGCAGAGACCCCACAACCTGACCCCACACAACTGCCCTCCCCCTGGTGGCTCAGCCCCAAAGGCTGGGGACTTGTTCTGCCACACAAACTGGATTTTACGCTCTCTGCAGAAACCCTTGGCTCCTGCAGCCCCCAAAAGCCGACAGTACCTGGCTGCTCTCTGCATCCTTTGGCCAGTGTCTCAAGACAGGGCCCCCCCTCAAGCTGAGAGCTGGGCTGTATCACTCCTCCCATCCTACTCCTGCTCCCTGGGACCAGAGCCACAGCTTCCCTGACACAAACCAGCCATATACAGCAGTAGCACATTCTTCCGTTCAGAGAAGCAAGAAGCAAGGCAGTGAGGCAGAAGAGGTGGAAAGGAGAAAGCATGATCAGGACCCAACTCCTGGGTCTGAGACACAACATGAGGCCAGCTGGCACGAGAGACCCAGGAGAGAAAGCCAGTGGGACACATGGAAAGTGCTGAAACTCCCATCTCCCTTAACCACAGTGGTCCAAGTGCCCGTCTCATGCCTGGAAGAGCCAGGGATTGCGAGAGAAATCCTTTTCTGCAGGGCCAAAGCAGCAGGAGATCTGACAGCTCATGGCCAGCCTCGGAGAAGCAACACCAGGTACCTGCTGCCAGGCTCTTACCCGGTGCTTCCTGCCAAGCCAAGGCAGGGCAGAGACCCTGCCAAAGCCATTCCTCCCATTAACAGAGCTAAGAGGTGTTAAGCACGTAGAGCAGCCCTGGGCACAGCAGGAAAGCACACGTACAGACGAGCTCCACTGGAGCTAGGAGTGTTCAGACAGCACCAGACATGGGTTTAGATGGTGCCAGCACCACACGAAGGAACTGCCAGGGCCTGGCTAGAGTTTTGTGGGATTTTTATTAATTTTTTTTTTTAATTATTTTTTGTGGGGGTTTATTTTTTTAATACAGGCTAGCGTTGTACCCTTTGCTAAAGCTGCTGATTCTGCCACATAAACTAGAACAGAAATTTCTCAGAAATTAAGTCAGTTCCCCTTCCTTGTTAATTCACTGTCTGCCTCCCAACTGAACACCGCTCTGGATTTGTGTTTGCAGAAAACATTCCCTGTACAAAGTCTGACGTGCAGCTACACTGTTCTGACTGAGGAATGAAGAAGCCAAGAGTCCACTGAACATTGGATTTTTCCCTGTACAACGTGGCCTGGTGTGGAGTTTGGTCCACCGAGGACAGCGTGTTAACCGTAGAGATCGTCGTCATTGTCTTCGCTGTACACGTTGCCCCCGCTGCCACCTCCTGTGCCTTGGCTCGGACCAGCGCCGCCCTGGTTGCCTGATGGGAACCTGTGTGCAGCAGTGTAGGAGGGGAGAGAAGAGGTGATGTTTAAAAGCCTCCTTGCAGCTCAGCACCACGCCCTCCCCTCTGCACCAGCCCCTGCTGACAAGTGGGACAGACAGGAGGAATGGGGTGACGCCTTAGGGAAGGTCAGAGGGCTCACAGCTGCTGGCTGTTGCTTGTGTTAAAGGAAAAAGGGTTGTTGGGACTTGAGGAGCACTAACAGGGCAGGTACAGAGACCTGCAGCACAGCCTACACCCACCACGCTGTGTACTGGCTGCTATTCAAGATGGGGAGAACAGGAAAGCACAGTGGAAAAGTGGATTTCTGCCCAGAAGCCAACAGAAAGCTGCCTCAGTGCTGCCCACTCTTCACACCCCACAGGTACCTGAAGCTGCCAAAGCCACGGCTCTGCTGTAGGGTCTGTGCAAACATCTCATATTTCCTGATGTCGTTGTCACTGACAGAGCGGCGAGCAAAGCGCATGGCCTCCTCAAAGTGATCCCTGCGGATCTCAGGAACAGGGTCATCCTCCTCCACCTCCTGCAGCAGGACAGAGGGACCAGGTGAGTCGTGTGCCTCAGCATCACGTGCCCCAGGGCCACCCACAGCCTCCCTCCAGGCCAGGATGCTCCAACACCCACCAAGGCAGGGGCTGGAGAGGCACACATGAGTCAGGGCTGCAGCAGGTGCTGACCATGAGGCACCCTGGGAGGGTCCTCAACCTCCCACAAGATGAGAGTGAAGTGCTCCAGCTCCGTGCTCTGCACGGGAGCCCACTCATCCCCGAGGATGACAGAGGAACACATCATGCCTGGCACACGTGAGGCCCACTCACCATGGCAGAGGGGTTGGTCTGCCGCTCGCGCTCTCGCCTGATCTCGCTCTCGATGGACTCGCGGATGGCCAGTTTGCAGGCACGCTGGCAAATCTCTGTCAGGTCAGCCCCAGAAAAGCCATTGGTCATCTTAGCCAGGAAATCCAGGTCGACATCCTAGTGAAAAACACAAAAGCAACAGAGGCCTTTCCTTAACACCTCATCGTCAGGTGACAGAGGTGTCTTCAGATGCCAAGGTGTTCCTTAACTACGGCCAATTTTGGAAAGATCAGCTGATAAGACTCTTGTTTTTGGAAAAAGTTAACAACACACAAAAGCAGGCTGTGCTCCTCACACCCACCAGGAATCCACAGAGTAGCTGTAAATGCCTCTGCACTTGCAGATTTAGGATATGATATGATTTACTCAGGTCTCAGCAGGAGGAGTCACACAAAACACCATCAGACTAGAAATAGAGATGGGGCACTGGCAGACCAAGACAACGGAGCACCTTCTCCTCCCCCTCAGCTGAGAGGGTAATATTGCAACCTCCTTTGAACTCTCCTTTCCCAACAGCACTGAAATAGGTAAGCTTGGCATGAAAAGGCTTGGGCTCTCACCTGATGTCTGGTTTTCTCTGATTAACTCTCAGCTGCACTACTGCCCTTCCCCAGGCAAGGGACAGCTCTTGCCTGTAACAGTGTTCAGCTGTGGTTCCTCTTCAATTTCAATTTCCCAACCCTGTGTTCTGCATTTAATTTTTTTCAGTGTACAAGAATCTTTTCCATTTTGCCATAACAGGCTTTTCTGATCTTGCACCGTGAGCAGAACTCCACTATGTGACAAAGACCTGTTGTGCTTGCACAGCAACACCTGGCTTTGCTGATACCTCGCCTCAGAGCTCAAGCTTCTTCTTCCATCCTACCACACGGATCAGCCTCCAGGCCTCTGGGTTGTCCCCAGCCTGTGAGTAACACGGGCAGCACACAGCAAACCCAAGACAGGCACAGTCAGGACACAGGTCATACCTTGGCGACCGGTGATTTCCTCAGGTTGGCCTTAAGAATTGCAACCCGGGACTTCTCATCGGGCAGGGGGATGTAGATGAGCTGATCCAGGCGGCCAGGGCGCAGGATGGCTGGGTCAATGATGTCTGGCCTGTTGGTGGCACCGATGATGAAGACGTTCTTCTTGGTGGACATGCCGTCCATCTCCGTCAGGATCTGGTTGATGACACGGTCTGCGGCACCGCCACCGTCGCCGATATTCCCACCTCGGGCCTTGGCAATGGAGTCCAGCTCATCAAAGAAGAGCACACAAGGGGCTGCTTGGCGAGCCTGCAGAAAGCAGTGGGAACCATTACGCTGTGCTAATACCACCCGACAAGGAGCACGCCGACTTCACACTAAGCCTTCCCTACCATTAACACAGCTCAGAGGAGTACCAGAGTGCTGCTGCTGCAAGGAGAGCTACTGCAGAGCAGTCCCCAGCCACACTAACCCTCCATTACATTCTCCTGAACAAGCTGAATTTTGCTAAAGCAGAAGGACTGTGAACCAGGCAGAAGAGTACAAACTGCAATGCCCAGAGGGAAAACTGGAGTCATTTTGCTGGACTAGAACTCTCCCTGCAGGACCTGAGGATGTCAATGGTTAATTCAGGCACTCCAGCAGGCGAGTTACATCCAATGAAAGGGGGAAATCCAATCGTTGTCTTCAGCTACCTAATGCATAGTTACAGGGAAAGGGAGCTGGATTTTATTTCACAGTGTGCAGTGAGACAAGGAGAGACCAAAGGCAAAAAGAGCTGCAGAGAAAATCCAGGTGAGAAATATGGAAAAAAAACGTGTTTGCAATGAGAGCATTCCAACATCAGCATGCAGGCCCAGGGAGGTCAGGGATCCTCCAGCCTTCACACGTGTCCAGGATACGAGGCATTGAGCAATCCTACTGAATTTCTGAGTTATCTCCCTGCTCTGGAAAAACAGCTGGACTAGATGGCCTCTTACATTCCCTCCCATCTACATTTTTCTCTCCTAGACTCCTTCCAGCTTTGTTCTGGTAGCATTATCTCTGACCACAATACCAAGGATTCCCAGGATAATCCATGCAGACATCTCCTGGGACCAGAAATGACACTATGGGGCAACTGGGCAGGAGTGAGCCCCTTTGTAAGCCATGTACATTGTAGGAAAAGGACCCACAGGATATTCTGAAAACCTGTAGATGGTGGTGGCTAATGAGGTGCTAAGGTAAGTTTTCAGGGATGTAAGGTGTACCTGTGCCATCCTAACCCTAGTCTCTGCCAAAGGCACTGGGACATTTATCAGCCTCTAACAACAGATGCCAATTACAGCCAGAGAAAACAGTTTCAACCACTATGCTGGCAAACAAGATTAATTGCCCAACACCAGGAAAGCAGCACGTGCTCTCAGTGCAAGTGGGGAAAGCACTGAAGACAAACAAGAACCAGGCCAGTAAGACAGATGCTGTGGAGACAAAGTCTGGGGGTACTTCAGCACAAAGGTAGCACATGGAGTAGAAGAAACACTTACCTTGTCAAAGATCTCGCGCACATTGGCTTCAGACTCGCCAAACCACATGGTGAGCAACTCCGGCCCCTTGATGGAAATGAAGTTTGCCTGGCATTCATTGGCAATGGCTTTGGCCAGCAGCGTCTTACCACAACCAGGTGGCCCATCG
>JAWWMO010000096.1:62001109-62014861 GCA_035047845.1 Dendrocincla fuliginosa | reverse complement strand
TCTGTATTCTGTTTCATTACAGGTAACTCAGCAGTTCATACCAGCTCTGTCTACAACACTGCCTGCAGCTCAGAGCTGGGATCAGCCGAGAGAGAAAGCATTGCTAACTCTGACAATGTTATTTTTATTATGCAATAGATGTACAAGTGTCTGAAGAAACGGCTGGTGCATTAGCATTTAGTGACAGCTTCCACACACTTGAGGAAGTAGGACAAGGGTGGCATATGGCTAAAACATGCCCATCTACATCCACTATCTTGAGATACAAAACAAGTCACTTCCCCACTGCTGGTCACTGCTGTGCTGTTATATTCTCCTTTGCTATGATTGTCACGGGTCTACGTGATTGAAATCAGAGAAGAAAAGCTGCACTCCTTCTGTAAAAATGTTCAGTTATTCCAGCACTGACTAAAGTAAGACAGAAAAGCAGTGCAGAAAATTCAGAATTTGGTCCTTACTAGATATCAGCCTGTAGCCACCTCAGCTGCTGCAGGAGAGTTATCAATAGGAGTTCTGTCACTTGTAGCAAAGTCCCAAGGAACTCATTATAGCTTTCAGGGAAGTTCCTTCCAATTAATATTATATGAAAGAAATCCACAGCCACGGCAGCTTCTTTTCTGAATGGCTCATGGTGGGAACAACAGAAGCCTTGCCAGCTCTGCCCTCACCAACAGAAATGAACAGACAGACAGACTCCAAATCCCTGTGTAGCAGCAGAATTTTCCAAGCATCCTGCTACAACACAATCGAGCCTCAGGGAAGTGCCACTACAGATGTTTCCACATAAATGGCCTCCACGTGTCCCCAGGGGCCCACTTGAAAGAGGAAAGGAAGGATGTCAGGGAGGCAACGTGGCTCTACAAGCCCTATTAACACCATTCTATACCATCAGATGGATGAATGCACACACAGCATATCTGGGGCCAAAGCAGCCACAACCCTTACCATTGATCAGGAAGAAGAAAGCCCCTGTTTCGTTGGCCACCGCTCGGGCAATCAGTGTTTTACCAGTACCAGGAGGACCATACAGCAGGATCCCACGTGGAGGCTGAGGACAAAGGCAAGGAACTTAGGTGATGAGTATCTGAATGCTGAAGTAGCTTCACAGTGAAAACAGTAAGCATTTGACAAAGCCAGTCTGAAATTGTAATGCAAACTCATGCAACAGCTGCCATCCCAGCATTGCTATCAACACCCTTACTACTTTGCACGACACACAACAAAAACCCTGCCAGTAACTGGCAGCGCTGTTTCAAAGCATCACTCCCTTTACAAGCTGCCAGCACTTCAGTCTGTGTCCAGAACACGTAAGCAAATACTTTCTTAACACCAGCATTAAAATAAAAATTTAAAGGAGAATAAATAAAGCCAACACAAATGACTTATTCCCCTCTCCAATGACTCCTAAGCCTCCACCACGGAGAGACTAACTCATCCACGTGGCGCACAGGCGGACGTACCTTCACCCCTATGGCCTTGAAGAGAGCAGGGTGTCGGAGGGGCAGCTCCACCATCTCTTTGATTTGAGCCAGCTGCTTCCGGCAGCCACCAATGTCATCATAGCCCACTTCATTCAGAGACTCCTCTTCATCCTACCCGGAAGGAAATACATTAAACATCTGAGAGAAAACAATAGCTCAACAACCCCTCCCAGTCTACAGAAGCCAAGAATATGGATTTTTGCTCATACGTATTTCTTGCCTGTCTTGAGATTCTCACTTTCAAGTTTTCCTGGTGTCTTCTACAATTGTTTCTTAGCTCTGTCTTCCCAAACATACAAAGAGAATTGCCTGCACGTACTCAGACTTCACTGAAGCCCACCTTCTGGAATGACAGTCTCTGCTGCCAGGTTCCCTACAGACTAGCACAAGACAAGCTTTGTGACCCTTTGATGCGGCTAACAGAAGTAACAAGAGACAGTGTAATTACAAAATACAGTGTCTCCTCAAACAGTAAGTGCTATGTGCAACTACTTGACATACTCTGTCTGACATAACAGTCCTCAGATTGTCTTTTGGGACAGACTCCAACTAGCACAGAATGTGAAGGTTCAGACAAATGGGTAAGATCAACTGTAACCAACTCTCTCTTCACGGCATCCATTCATTCAGCTGTCCAAACCTATACTGGCTTCAGTTACCTGTAACATTAGGTCACACTAAAATAATAGAATAACACAGTCTGGAATCCCAGACAGGCTCAGGCCAAGCCTCGCCTACTTCAAGCAGGTCACTCAGGGGCTGGACCTATCAAACACTGAAGGTCTCCAGGTTTGGAGATTCCCGCGCTGTCTAGACTCTGCTGCAGGGTTGGGGGAAACACTTTTCCTAGTGTATACTGGGAATTTCCCTTGGTCCAGCTTATATCAGTGCTTCCAGTCCCATCCCTGGGTACAGCTCTCAGAAGAGCCTAGTCATCTATCCCTTTCCACCAGGCAGTTGCCAGTAAGTCTACCCATTTGCCTTCCTTTATCCAGGCTGCATCATTCCACAATCCCAGTCCCTCCTCATTCACTCTGACCTTCTGCTCATTATTTTAGTGGCCTTGGCTGAATCTGCTCCTGTCGGCCACTGCTGTGTCCTGAAGCACTCAGACTCGATTCATGGGGTGCCCAGATTCAGTGTCACAAGTGTCACAGAGGTGAAGGCAGCTAATCACAAACCAGCACTCACTCTTTTCAGGCAGAAAAAAAGGCAGTTGCTCTATGAAGTATGCATCCAGCTTTGCTCATTTCCTACTCTTAAACAGCAAGGTGGCCAAGACCTGTCAGACAGGACCCTCAGGCTGCCTCAAGGTTGCAACACTCAAGGCTAGACATCTTAAGGGACTGAGAAAACATTCTTGTTTTTTAAAGTCAACCACTCTGGGATTTCAAATTTCTCACTGAAAAAGCACCAACTGCTTTCTTTCCTCATGGCATGAAATTTAGCAACATTCTAAGCTCTCCCTACTATGGATCAAGGGAACACTGGAATGAAAAGATGCATTTAAGCCGAGCATGAGGCATCTGGAAGCAGATGCAGAAGAGCTGCTGCCAGAGCATGGCATCTCATCAGCAACCTTACACCCTGGTGCCTTTAGCATATGAGGAAGGGCACTGGAAGTATCTCTGTCTGGCTACCTTCAGCAGCAGTTCATCTCCTGAAACTGGAGCTTCTAACCATTACATTCAACACACAAAATGGCAAAACTGGAACTGCAAACTCTGTTGCCCTCAAGCACTGCCACAGAAACAGACTTTGGACAGAGGAGATTCAGCAGGAAAACACATGGCAGGGTTCTGCTCACCTCTCGTTTGATGGGCTCTCCTTCACAATGGATCACTGTGTCTGGAGCCACTATGCAGTAAGGGCTTGGGTCTGTCTCCACCACTTTGAACTCCACTGCACGCATCCCTCCACGCACCAAGAAGATGTCACCTGTAAAATCCCACACATCAGTGGTCTGCTACAACCCACATCTGCAAAATGTTGACCCCTGTACTACCAGGAGCTCCAGAGTTCAAGGAAATGGGTCACACAAGCAGACACTGCTGACATTTGTAACACTGTTCAGCATGTTAAACTCAAAATCTGCAGCTACTGTGACCACCCAAGCACTGCTTCAGTTCTCAGATTTCATCCAGTAAAAACCAGCAAACAACAGAAAAGAATACCCTGCCCAAATACAAAACACAAAGACAAGGAATCACATTTCTTTTCCATTCAGTTTCAATTTAACATTCCTAGAACAGGCAAAGAGCCCTAACTTATTAAAATTCATTTTGAATTTATTATAACCAGTTGCTACTAGTTGTAACTGTTTGTCTCCAGAAGCAGAACAAAATATAACACTGCACTATGACTCCTGGCTAAACTGGCCTATAGACACTGCATAACTTCAGCTTGTGTTTATAGTGTATTTGGACCTATTTGTTACAGCAGAAGTCCTATGAGCACAAATCCAAAAGTGCGTTTGGTTTTCTACACACCCTCCCAGTTATTGATTAAATTACTTTGAATTTAAATTAGCAAATTTAGTCAGGGTGCAAGCTGGTATACTTGTTCTGGGTTCAGCTGGGATAGAAGTAATTTTCTTCTTTGTAACTGGTGCAGTGCTGTGTTTTGGATTTTCTATGAGAATAACACTAATAACAAACTAGTATTTCAGTTGTTCCTCAGCAGTGCTTACCCTGAATTAAGAACTCTTCAGTGTCCCATGCTCTGCTAATAAGCAGGTGCACAAAAAACTGTGAGGGAGTATGCCCAGGAACACTGACCCCAACCGGGCAAAGGGATATTCCATACCCTAAAATGCCATGCTCAGTATAAGAACTGGAGGGATTTCACCAAGGAATGCCAGGCACTGCTGGGGGATGGGATGGGCATCAGTCAGCAGGTGGTGAGCAAATGTGTTGTGCAACACTTGTTTTTCTTGGGTTTCATCCCTACAATTTCTCATTACAGTCATTATTACAATTTTCACTATTGGTACATTTTACTTTGTTTCAGTTATTAAACTGTTCTTATTTCATCCCACAAATTTTTACTTTTTTCCTGATCTCCTCCCCATCCCATGGCTGGGTGGGGAAAGAGTGAATAGCTGCATGATACTCTGCTGTCAGCAGGGGTCAAAGGACAACAGTCTTTTTTGGCACACAATATGAGCACAAAGGGTTGAGAGAATGGCAGGTCAGAGCAGAGCATGGTTAAACAAAATTTGTTTTAAAAACTCATTGTACTAGTGTAATAGTAGCTGTGACAACGTAGATTTGCACTTGTTATCAGGGTGTAAATTTTAACACCTTACTGTAGGCGTTCCTCATGGTGACATTTATGGTCCTTGGGGCCTGGGCAAAGATTGTCATTGGGTTCTTTTTTACAGTAGTGGTTTATGACAGCATGGAATCAGCTGCGAAGCAAATCTGGTGCCTGTACAGAGCACTGCTGCACCCTGAGTACTTTGGGAGCCATCCACTGGGAAGGACTGGTAATTGCACCTTTCCTATGTCTCCCTCCCGATGTCTTCCCTAGGCTGACTAAAGTAGCATTTGAGAATTTGAAAGATTTTTAATACAGCTTATTATACAGCTGAAATCAGCCTGATCCTCATCACAGAATCATGGACTATTCGAGTTGGAAGGGACTCACAGGGATTATCAAGTCCAACTCCTGGCCCTGTACAGGACAGCTGCAAGAGTCACAGCACGTGCCGGCGAGCCTTGTCCAAACACTTCTGGCTTCTGGAATTCTGGCAGAGTTGGTACTCTGAACCAGCATGTTGCTGAATGTGGTTCAGGTCTTGTTTAAGGTTAATAGTGTTTAAGAACATCACACAGAGATGTGTTGAGAGCGTGGACAGTTATGAGTAGCGGGGTGTGTGAATAGTATGGGAAAGTGCCTAGGACAGTGCTTACCTCCAACATTTTAGAATTTCAACCCTGAACATGCGTAGAATCCTGAAAAATTAGCAAAATATCTGAAAAAATGTGTGCTGTCATGCTGGCAGCTTGAGAGAAGCACAAATCACTGCAGTGTGCTGGGCCCTGGCCCAGGCCCACAGAACCTTGTTCGACACTATCCCGTACCCTCAGAGGAAAAGTAGGTCTTTGGATTTGAGGACAAACCACCAGGCACCAAGGCTACTCCAGTCCTAGGGATAGGCAAAGCAGGGCACTGAGAGGGTGCATGGCACACCCTATCATGCACCAGCCTCTGGAAAATCAAATGATTCCGAGGACTACACCAAGAGCAGAGGGTGGTGGGACCAGTAAATGCTGGGATACACATTTAGCAAAAGCCACCTGGTGACCAGCCCTGCCCAACACTTTCACTACCACAGAAGGGGATGAAGTTCCTGTAGTGCACATAAAAAATAGGTTGGGAAAAATAGGCTTGGTTAGTCCTGCCTCAGGAAAAGGCTTTTCCTCAAGGACCTGCACTTGGTGGATTATGTGGCAGGACAGGGAAGTCCAGTCTATGGCTCAAGCTGATTTCATTTTGGGTGAGAGTAGGAAATTTTAATTAATTGTATGGTGCTGCTATATAATGTTGCATATTATCACTTCTGTGGCAGCTATATGCACCTCATGCCCACGAGCACCTTGCAGCATCCATCTCCACCACCCCAGATTTGGGGATCTGAATCTCACTCCCCCCTGATTACCATATTAATTGAAGATGAAGTCTGATGAAACCAGATAAGCACAACACATACCCAAACAACTGATTAGTATGTGGGCAACTCCCCAATTCAATCAAATGGTAGCAACTTAGTTTAATGAGATTTTCTCCCAGGTTCCACCTGAGCTTTTCTGATAATCTCCCATTTCACATTGGTAAGAAATGCAGAACTATCAAGCTGCTCTGCCAGCCAGCAGCACCAATCCCTCCTTCTGAAGGTTAGGGAAAATTTAAATCAACAACAATAAAATCTCTGTATTCAGCCTTAGGACTAGCTCACACCTGCTGCCATGAGGACTCCAATGACAGGCACTATTACCTTTCCTGATGGGTCTGTATGCTTCCAGGAAATAGGGCTTGAGATAAACCTCAAACAGATTCCCTGTGATCCCCTCTACTGTGTCATCAATTGGCAGCACATGGATACGTTTGCCATATTTCACATCTGGGCAAGGCTGGATGCTGCAACAGAAGAAATGCCAGTTAGCCACATCATGCTGGACTGAGTCAGGAAAAGGCAGTGATGCCCCTTCCCAGGAAAAGTACATCCAAAGACCATACAAAGTCCTGGTGGGACTTCCCACCCGCATAAGAAGATTTCAATGCTTAAGAGGCAAAAATCACACTGCCAAGGACTAGTCTTCACAACACATATTTGCTTTCACTCCTCTCAGCCCTGTCCAAGACCACTAGGGAGTTTCATACTTTCCTCCTACCCTTCTGCTCTTCTGCAGTCCCCCTCACTCTTCCCAAGCCACATTCACACTTTACTAATGCAGCCTAAAGACCTGCAAGAGTCACAAGATAACTTTTATTTCGATAACAAGCTACTGTAGAACCAGCTGCAAGGGAAAGTGAGCTGGTGAAAACTCTTTGTTCCTTCCCCTCTCTCAGGTTCTACAGAGACCAGGGTTCCTGTTGCTGACAAACCTGATTCTGAGCAAAGGCTCTCATAGTACCAACCAGGAGGAAAGAAATACCATTGCAGCCAGGCGTCTGCCAGTCCCACTGTGGGAGAGTGACAATTAGGTTAAAGGCCCCTTCCCCCTTTCTAAATACATGCTATGGTTACTATTGTGCAGTGTGGCAGAACGGACTACTGTAGCCACAGCTCAGAGTATCAGGCTATGGCAGAAAGTTCCAAAAGGCTTTGCCAGCTAAGAAAAACCCATGTGAAACTGTAGCTAAACACACAGCTTTTCGTATGTGACTTTTGTTAGAGACTCACAACAGATTCTTTTACCACATGCTCTACAGAGAGCAAAAGGGTGAAAGAAAAGACAGCCTGTCCCAGAAGGAGAAGAGCTGACAGACCATGATCAAGAAGTGATTAGCACATGAATCTGGATTTTGGCAGAAACCAGGGCACAGTAATAATATAAGCAGTTAAAGGTTGGCAAAAAAAGTTTTGAAGGCAAGAGGTGTAAAAATTCCCTGACCTTGCAAAGATTCAAGACAATTGTTAACACATTTGGGAGGCTGAGAACCACTACACACATAGTGCCAAGAGAGGAGAGCACAGGCTGCCACACTAGAAGAGACTCTAACAGTAACCTCACATCAGTTTAAAGCAAGGATTCACCTCTATTTTAAATCCACAGATAGGCAAAAAGTAGCATTCTGTCCCAACTACAGTGGTGTTTAAACACTGCCCTTTTTAGGGGTAGATGGAGGTGAGGAACAGCCTTAGGTCTCTCATCTATGCAGTTTCTATGAAACACATTTTGCATTTAAAGATTATTCCAGATATCACCTCAGAAAGTCTAGTGCCATAAACTAGGGTCCAATTTGCCCAGAACATGTGGAATACTCCATACTAAGATGATGCTCAGGAGGAGGACTTGTTAGCCCTCCTATATTTAAGACTGTGAACAACCATTTTATGTTTAGGAAATGCTCACATGCTCCTTTTCTCCCTACTCCCATCACAGAATGGAACTTGTCTCCCACAAGCCAAGATCCATATTTCAAAGTTTCCTGGTACTTTTAAGCTCACTTACAACCCAAACCATTCTATGATTCTAGGATTCTGCTTCCTGCAAGTGTTGCAGGATAAAATCCCTGAAACATTTTTTTAAGTATTCCTAATTTCAAAATTATTTGAACAACAAAAATTGAGATAAAAGGATTTTTGGAGGATTTTTTATCTCACTATTTGACTACTTAATTTTTTTGCCACTCATTTCTATCAAGTTTTAACTTCTTTTTGCCATAGGGCAGCTCAGATACTGTAAGATGAACTCCCATGTTGCTACAGCCTTCCACAGGCAGCACTGTGTCCTCACCTGATCACATCACCCAGGCGCACTCTGAGGTTGTTGCGAACAACCCTGTTCATGCGAATCTTCTCATCTGAGCAGGTGTCATCTGACAGAACAATGCAGACTGCTTCTCTCCTCTTCTTCCCTTTTAGCAGGACAGTGTCTCCTCTGAACAGCTGCAGTTCATCCATTTTTGCCTGTAAACAGCAGTAGCATTAGAACGAGCTTTTGACAAAACACGAATTCAAGCATTTGAAGGGGAGTTACTCGACTTTGGAAAATACACCTCGGAAGTGATACACTGAATCCATAA
The DNA here is from genome assembly GCA_035047845.1 of Dendrocincla fuliginosa. Classification (NCBI taxonomy): domain Eukaryota; kingdom Metazoa; phylum Chordata; class Aves; order Passeriformes; family Dendrocolaptidae; genus Dendrocincla; species Dendrocincla fuliginosa. The sequence continues at coordinate 62,006,126 of JAWWMO010000096.1, read as the reverse complement.
GGACAAAGGTTTCCACTGTGCTGGTGTAGAACTAATCCTGAAACCAAAGTAAGGACACAAGCTCTACTGAGTCCTACAAATTGAGACTCAAAAACCCATTTCATCAGAGAAAAGCATTAGGAAACAACACAAACCTCCCCCACCTGTGACAGCTGTAGCTTCTGACACAAATACTCACACCCATGTCGCAAAGTTACATTTCAAGTTAATACACAGCAGCAGCTTGCAAATTACCAGATTACATGCCTTGCCTCTACGGATGACGCACCTGGGACAGTGAGACAACACTGTTGTCTTCGTTGATGGCTTCATCAACAATTAACCGATTTGGCCTGTTCTTCTGCTTCAGAATAGCAGTCGATAGGTCATCCGCTTTAGAGCTGGGAGAGAAAACACAACTCGTGAGCCTGAGTGACACTGGCCCTGTCCAGCCACCCCCATTTTCTACAAGTTTTTCATTGTCTTGTCTTTTAGAAATTACACTTGTTTGTAGGACAAAAGGGAGCATTTTTACCATGGACGAGCTGCAGGAGTTCAAAGGACAATGTTTTCTGTCAGTAAATATAACTTCGAGCCTCAAATGGAAATAGCTATGAAGCTGTCTATGAAAAGAAGTGGTCAGTGAGATGTTGCTGACTCTAAGATGTTTTACCTCAAAGAATTAGTCAGACTCATCTGAAATCACACGTAACCACTGCCAACAAAACAAAAGTTCAAGTCTATTTGCTGTGAAATCCCAGATAAATAGGGGAATTACAGGACAATACTGCAGCTCTCCTGACAGGAAGAGTTTTAAGAGTTTAGCCTGTCCAGGCCTATTAGTCAAACCTAGCAAGCCAGGATAAATATTGAAGCACTCGTGGAAAATGGTTTTGGTTCTGTTTTTAAGATATAAGCACCTTTCCATAATACCTTCACAGGAGTCACTCCAGCTCTATGCCTACACCACCACAAAAAACCATGAGATAATTCATTTCCCTTGACACAATGGGGCAAGCAAAACACCAAGGAAAGGGAAGAAAGGCAGATTATTAACTGTTTTTCTTCAAAATCTAATACAGCAAATAATTCACTCTGTAAAAGAATAGGAATTTGAACCAACTGCTGCCTGAGGACTTCTTGGAAGTTGTACATACCCAGACAAAACAAGGGTGGAGTGTTATAACATTCCTCCTGTGGGCACCTGATTACTTTCTCCAAGTTTTGCAGATGTGCCAAGGTCAGAACAGAAAACTTGGACTTGATTGTGACAAAGAAAACAAAATCTTCCTTTGCCTTGAGCAAGCAGCAATCAGTGGCAAAGAGTAGGGAACTTTGTGGACAATGGTGACTGTCTCACACTTTGGTTTCATTTCACTTTTTTAGGGACAGAATGACCAAAAAATCCCAAACCTTGAGTGGAAACGGCAGCTGGGCATCACTTGGCACGTTCACTGCATTTTTAAAAGTCCATCAGAGAGGGGTGACATACCTATGGTGTGATGTTACCCAGATCCCCCATCCCTCAAGACAGGCTTTTCGGTGTTGGCTCCTTCCTCCAACACGTAAAAGGGGAAATAATACTGAGCAAGCCTGTGAGGGCAGCCAGCTTGTTTCCAACACTCTCAAACTTCCCATAAATCCGGGTAGCATAGGAAACATGTTGCAAATGACAGGCAACATTATTTTAAGTGAACAACAGGTTGCAAAATGTGTCTTTCCTGGACTGACAGCACTGGGAGAGTCACCTTTTTTTCCCCTTTTCATTAGAGGGTGAAAGAAGGGAAGATATTATAGATCTACTCTCAGAACGCAAAAGGACAAAAGAAAGGTTACTTGATACATCCTGGAAGGAGCTGATGAATTCCATCTTCAATCTAAAATGTGATCTTGTTAAAGTCCTAAAAAGTCTGGGATTTCCAGGAAATCCGAGAGAGCAATGAGGAAACTGAACAAACAGATTGTCAGGCCAGATTGTGGTTAAACATTGCATAAAACCAACAACTTACTTGTAAGGATCTTGCTTCAGCATTAGCTCCTGGCCACTGGAAACTAATTTAGCAGGTAGATTCAAAAATCTGAGCTAAGAGACACCAGGGAGACACAATACTCCTATGTGGCTTGTTCAAAGTGTGACTGTAACTCATACCCCCCTGCACACGAAATGTGGATCCAAAGGCCTTTTGATAAGAAACTGCTGCCAGACTTTGGCTACATGAGCTGTCACTGGAACAGAGTGGCTGTCTCTTGGGACACAGGGACTGCCACACAGCCTGAAAAACAGCCTGGGACACAAGATCAAAAATAAATGGTAAACAAAGAGTGTAGCAAGTAGAAATTTTTCCACCAAAACTGTCCAAAACCAAAAAGCTGTAGAAAACTGGGATACACAGCAGTGCTGAAGAACACAGCAAGAGTTTGCTCGGTTCTGCTGAATGTGAGAAAAAAGTTTTGCTATGGAAGGACTGGATCTGCAGTTTCCTAAGAGGTGAGGACTGGATCAATGTCAGATGCACTTAAGAGCGATCAAAAAGCTTGGAGGCATTAAAAAAGGAATACAAGACAAGAAGCCGCATGAAGGCACCTAAAGGATCAGCTTCAGTGCTCTGACCTCACAGTTCTGCAGAAGAAAAAACAAAATAAGTCAGCTACATAGGAGACTGATGTTATTTCTCCTGCAGATAAGGGAAATTACTCAGACAAGCACTACCCATCTACCAGCAGTAATTTACAGTATTGTGATCATCACTACTTGCCCTCATTGCATCTCTCTGGCGGTTCCTCCTGCTGTAGCTGAAATTACAGGGCAAAATAGACCCGTGCACCTCAACCACACTCAGACAAACCCTGACATCTGTGGGAAGGAGAGCATGAAGAGAAAACACCAAGCAGGAAACCCTAAGGCATGGGTTGGGGCTCTCTCCTGTCAATTTTCCTACTCCTGCTGGCAGGATTCAGCAAAGGGTAGGGACACACAGCTAACCTAGGTAATTTTTAAAGTTCCTCAGTGAGCTTCCTATCAGAGAGTCTGGTGCACACCCTCCAAATCACCTCTCCAAACCACCCCTTTTGTCAGCTCCCTCACATACTTTCCCTCTCACTCCTTTCTTTCCCTGACTCAACACAGAGACAAACTGAACACAAAACGCACCTTTAGAGCCACTTTGGAACTGAAAGGAAACCCAAAGCCTGCATCAAGCTGCCCTAGACAGAGGCCACAAGTGAGGACAAAATCACCAGCAAACTGAATGGCCAAGCTTGCATATAAAGCCCAAGACATCTGTAAAATTGTAGCAAGTATGTGCTAGCCCTAAAGGCCAGTCATAATGTGTTCACTCTTCGCACCCCCAGCCCCCTTTTCTCTCTCAATCAAGCAATACAACAGCCCCATCTGACACAGGGCAGAAGCAGGGGGATTTTCTACAACTCACAGAATATCCTGAGCTGGAAGGAACTCACAAGGATTATGGAATTCAAGTCCTGGCCCTACACAGGACACCCCCAAGAATCACACCACATACCTGAGAGCATTGTACAAATGCTTCTTGAGCTCTGTCAGGCTTGCTGCTGTAACTACTTCCCTGGGAAGCCTGTTCCAGTGCCCAATCACCCTCTGGGGGAAGAACCTTTTCCTAATAGCCAACCTAAAGCCTCCCTGACAGCTTCGTGGACTTACTTACATCACTCCATGGTCTCTCTCTGTGTCAGAGTTCCCCTCGTTCAGAACATGATAATGCCCAGAGGCATCACGGGGAAGCGTATGAAGAGCTAGAGCAGAAAGTAATTACTAACTAGTGCTCCTTTGGAAAAATGACAGCCAGTCTCCAAAGCTCCACTTGAACTAAGGAAACAAGCTGTTCCTGTAAGTCTGTGCTAAAAATAAGCAAAAAGTCACTGTCTCAGAATGATTCCAGCTGCAGTAACAAAAGTGAAAACAGCCATGCCCTCCACGTGCTGGCGTGACTTTACCACCATCCTTATGAAATCACTTCCCAAAAAAAACCTATGAGCAGTTTCTTACCACCCTGAACACCTGAATTACCAACTGAACTGCTTCTCCCAAGTGGATTTTAAAGAAAAAAAATTAAGAAAAATCATAAAACAACGGTATCCACGAGTGAGGTGCCTGAGGTATGTGGTGACTGCAGTCATCTACTGGAACAAGACAAGCTCGGAGTGAGTGCAGTCCCATGCTGGAGAGGCCAAGTTTTCAACACAGTTTCAGACAGTCTGGCACAGGAAAACAGGAATTCCTTCAGAAACCACACTCTTTCAGCTTTTGAAATGTTACTTGCCGTGCTCAGGGCTTGGTTCAGCAAGATGGCTGCCAACAGCAGGGACAAAAAATGGCATCTAAAAAGTAACACCGTCCCAGCTGCAAAGTAACTTTTGCTGGTTCCTACGTGAGTGAGAAGGACCCTGCTAACATGGCAAGCCCTTTTTAAAGATGCTGTTTACCCCGCTGAGCTGCACAACAGGGCCCTGGGAATGTCACTTCCACCACGGCCACGGAATGTCGGGCACACCTCGCTGGAACCGACCCGGCGGGACCAAGCAGGCCCGGATCCCAGGAGTTGCAAAAGACAAGGAGAACACACGCAAAGGACACGAAAGGGACCTAAAGCACCTCTGGCGAGGCTAAAAAGTCACTTCGAGTACCCCTGGTTTGGGGAAAATTTATCCTTCGGGCAAAATTTATCTTTCGGGCAAAATTTATCTTTCGGTTCTACTTTACTCCTCTCGAGGGGCACGTGGGCCGCGAGCGGAGACCGTAACACGTTTCTGCGGAGAACAGCAGACGATCCTCAGCCTGGACCCGAGCAAAGGCACGAGTGAGGCAACGCACCCAGGAGGAAAACACCGCCGGCCGCCTCGGCCCTGCCCGGCACAGCATGCCTGCCTCGGCCAGCGCCCAGTGCCCTGCCCGGCCCGGGGCCCGCTGCGAGCCCGAGGAGCCCGGGCCGGGGCAGGCAAACAAAGCCGCCCGCGGTTCGGGCCGCACGGAAGGCCCGGCCCGGCCTCGCCCCCCCGCCATGAC
>JAWWMO010000096.1:61988855-62000679 GCA_035047845.1 Dendrocincla fuliginosa | reverse complement strand
CGCTGGCCGAGCCTCAGCGCCGACTCATCGGCCGCGGCAGCCCCGCCCACGCCGCCTCCCCTGCCTAGCAACAGCGTGCGCCGGCCAATCGGAAATTCCGACGGGCCGCCGCCTCGGCCAATGGGTGGTGGGGAAGGGGATTATTGAAAAAAAAAAGAAAAAAAGACGAGCGCTCCGCCTTCGCCCCGCCCCCCCGCGCCCTCCGGCCAATCGTCAGCGGCCAAGCGCTGCCAGCGCCAGCCAATCGGAGCGCGGGGATCCGGCGGAGCGACAGCAGTGGGGCGACCAATGGCAAAGGGCCACAGGCGGGAGCGCGCGCGAGAAGTCCCGCCCCCGCGCCGCGATTGGGCGGTGCCAGTCGGAAAGGGCCCATCAGGAGGCGCGGGGGGCGCGCGCGGAACATTTCCCGCCAGCCGGGTTCGGGATGGATCGGCCGGAGGGGACTCCGTGGGGCATCGCGGTCCGACCCCCTGGAACGGGCAGGGGCACCTCCCACTAGCCCAGGTTGCTCAGTGGCCTTGGACACTTCCAGGGATGGGTATCCACAGCTTCTCTGGGCAGCCTGTGCCAGGGCCTGCCCACCCTCACAGGGCAGGATTTGTCCCCAGTGCCTTACCCTGCCCTCTGTCTGTTTAAACAGCCGCCCCCCATGTCGCTGTCAACAGTCCCTCTCCAGGCCTCCTGCAGCCCCTCCAGTGGAAGGTCTCCCCCGAACGTTATCCAGGCTGAACAGCCCAATTCTCCCAGCCTTTCCTCACAGGAGATGCTCCATCGCTTTGATCATCTTGGTTGCCTCTGGACTCACTCCAACAGGTCCATGTCCCTCCTGTGCTGGGACCCCACAGTCAAGAGCAGAGCAGAGGGGCAGAATCCCCTCCCTCACCCGCTGCCCACCCTGCTCTGGGTGCAGCCCAGGACATGTCCGGGTGCTTTTCTGAAGGCACTGCAGGACAAAGCCCACCCAGAGCCCCTCTGTCCCTCAGAGGCCACAGCAGCTCCTGCCTTGTGCTCCTCCCGAGCTCTGTCACATCCTCGTCCCTCTCTCCCACCCTACCCTTTGCCTTGCGGCTCCCGAACATCCCTTCCCTCTTGGGGGAGGCAAGGCTTGCCAAAGGCTCGGATTATGTGGCCGAGGGTCCTTCCTCACCCAGAATTAGCTGCACCAAAGGCTGGGCAGGGGCAGGTGTTCCTTCAGCCCTGCTCACTGTCACTGAGTGTCCTGGAGCTACAGACGGGACACACAGCCACAGGTCTGGAGACCTGGCTGCCATTCTTGTGGAATTCCACTTGAAATGCAGACCTCAGAGCTGCGTGCTTCAGCCAAAACCCCTTCTCTGGTCTCCAGACTACAGTAACTGAGCAAAAGGCCAGTATACAAAGCAGAGGTGGGACCTCCAGCTCCCTGGAGCCTGGAGCACTGAGCCAGCCCCATCAGGTAGGGGGCACAGAGGGTGAGGATATCTCTGCCCCTGGATCTCCCACACATACAGGGCACAGCTCCAAGCAGTGTTAAGGCAACGCTCCTCCTCTGGAAAGAGGGTACAGAAAAAGCTGAGGCTTTTATTAGAAAAGATCTGTTTCAGTCCTTTGGGAACCAAGGTCTACCCAAGAGCAATTCTGAGTCTTGGAGGAGTCCTTAAAGTCTTCATGCCAGCCCTCAGCATGTGGGGATGGGGAGACTGACAGGTTAGCTTGAGGTGTCCTGGGCTGCTGTCCCGAGGTAATCCTGTATGCTGCTGGCAAGAGGTTCACTGTGTGGGAGCATGGCCTGCTCCAGACAGGAAACCAGGTACAAAGGGAGAGGCCTGAAAGAGAAGGGGACATGGCCTGACTAGGAAGTTCATTCTGCAGAGGCCCCTTCTGTACCTCCAGCTTCTGCCCTCCCCATTTGGCACCACATGAGCTCTTTTGTGCCCTTGGGAGTCCCTGCAGAGCCACAGCCCATGATCCCTCAGAGCAGTTGTGAGGAGAAGCTCCTCAGACACATCTGAGGTGAAGAGGAGCTGAGATAAACTGTTCCCACAGCCTGGCACACTGTGTGTGCTGCTAGAGGTGAGATCCCACCCTTCTCCCTACACACCTTCCCTTCCTTTCCTGCTGCCCCTCCTCCCCAGGGGAGCTCTGGGACAACTTCTGCCAGTGAGCAGCTGCCTCCTGCTTTCGGTCCAGTTTCCACAAGGCCTGCACCAGGTAGGAGGCAGCAGCTGGATCACCTGGAAGACAGGAAGCAGGATTAGCCCTTAGCAGGGGAGGAGCAGGTCCTCAGCACTGCTGTGGGTTGGAGGGTGTTGCAAAAGAAGCTTAGAAGCCAGACAAGGCGGGTGAGTATGAGGAGAGGTGGTGTAATGGGGAGGAGACCATCCTGGCTGTGTCACAGGCTCTAATTAACACCGGGGCTGGCAGGTAAGGCAGATGGCATCAGCCCTGCAGCACAGCCCACCACATCTTTCTTTGGACACAGGTTGGAATTTTCAAGCCACCACAGCATGTCACCCCAAAAGGAGGGAGCCAGGGTCAGGACTGGGACCAGCAGGTTTGGCAGATCCTGGTGAAGCTCACACCTGCAGCACAGCTGGAGCCCTAACATGGGAGATCGCCCCTGGAGCAGCACTAGCCACACCTTGGCCCTCACAGGCCTCTGTACTGCCAGGCATGGACATACTGCTTCCTCATATGGAGCACAATTCCACTTCCTCTTTTCTGGAAAAGCAAACCCATCTTGGAGAAGTTGGCTGTACCAGCCTGGGGTTGGGACAGGAAGAAAAATTTCCAAGCTGTCTCACGGCACAGGCTGTTGCCACGATACTGATGTTCTTCTGACAATAGTTTTGGTCTTTTTCTCCAACTGACCAGGCCCCACATAAGCATCTTTAATTATGTAATATTGCTCATATTAATAAGTGTGGCCTAAATCATAGGGACTTCCTGGTGAAGACAGAAAAGCAGACCGGGACACATTTGTGGAAATCCCCTCTGTTCCTCACCAAAATGAGGAACAGGAACAGCCTCTTACCTGGAGAGATCTGCAAACCATACTGGAAATCCAATAGGGCTTCTTTGTGCCTCCCCAGCTCCAGGAACTGTGTACCTCGCCCAATAAGAGAGAGCAACCGGATCTTCTGGAGCACCTCCTTTTCTGGCAGGAGATTCTCTGTCACAGAAAGATACACACACCTGGAGACAGCATCCTCCAGATATTCCCTTCCTAGTCCCATCAACCTGAGCCAGGTTAGCATCCAGGACAGGCCAAAGATTTACTTGGGCTGCTCATGTTCCAGTCCCCCAGAGAGATGGCCAAGCTCAGCCCCTCTGCCAGGCTGAAAGAGGCTGGGAAGCTGCAGAGGGGGACCGTGAAGAATGCCAAGAGCTTGAAAAGTTACATGGCTGAGGTGACCAATGACCTGAGCAGCAGCCTGACCTTTGGCTGTCCATCTTGCATAACTGGCACAGAACTTTTCCCTGAAATCTCGATTGGAGAAGCTTCCCAGTTCACAGCCCATTTAACTGTTGCCTAGACAGTGCAGGAGGCAGAGCTGAGGCCAAGCCCTGCTCCAGTCAAACCAGCCAGTCTCTTCAGAGGATTCAGCATGGCACAGAGTTCAGCACTCTGGGACAGAGGTAATGCTGGCCCTGGCACCTTGCTCCTGTATCCACTGCTGCCAAGCACACAGACCCTGACCCAGCCAGGCCCCACACAGGTCCCTACCTGTTGGTTCAGTGCCAAGCCCACAAAGCCGGACTCTCAGGAGATCGCCGAGGCACCTGTCAGAGGGAGGACAGAGGAGCTTTGGAGCCACTCCTGGGCACTCAGAAGTGTCAAGTTGTCAGGCCAGCCCTGGTGCTGCACTGTGGCCTGGCCTGCTCCAGCCACTGATGCCTGCTGGGGAGGCCCCTTCTCCCAGTGAGGCTTCATCACCTGCTGAATTGTGTTATGGCCTCCTTGCTCTCGCCCAGCTTGGCCCATGCCCAGCCCTGGTGTAGGTATCCAGCTGTTCTCCAGGCAAGGCAGCACAGACTCTCCTTTTGGGACAGCAGTCCATCTGCCAATCCTGCCCCTGGCGATGGGCACTCCGGCCTCTCCTCCACTTGTAACATCCGTGGGATCAGGTCAGTTGTCCGGCTGATGACCTCCTCGCACAGGGTTATGGCATCCTGGTGCCTCCCAGCCTGCCCCAAGGCAGATGCTGCTTCCAGGAAGACCTCTGGAATCCTGGGCAGAGCTGAGCTACCATCCAGGGGCACCTGGGGAGCAAAGGTGACATCAGTGCTGCAGGACTGCAGAGTGTCCAGCCAGACAGAACAATCCCACCTGGGAACCCAGAGCTGCTGCCCAGCAAAGCTCAGGCCCCCTCCCACAGACACTGGAGCCTGGCAGAGCAGGCACAAACTGTGAAGCACTAACAGCTCAGCAGAGCCAAGGCAGCAAATCCCTACTGGGGAAATGAAGGACAGCCACAACCAGGCTGACAGCTTCACGGGGAAGGGGACGCTGTTTCTCCAAATAGCAGTGAGGAGTCCTCTCTGGTGTGAATCCAAAGACAGGCACACCACAGGTCAGAGGTGCCAGCCCACACTTCATTTCCTTTACATCTCAAAGTAGATACTGAAACCTGGAGTCCAGGGGTGACATCTGGGCCCAGGCCTTGGGATGGGGACTCAAACCTCATCTACCAAGCCACCCAGGGAGCTCAGCAGGACCCCTACCTGCTGCTGGAGTCCCTCCTGAAGCAGAGCCAGAAAATCCAGATAATGTTCCACTGCATCATCCACCCTGCAACAAGGAAAGGACGTGTGGTGAAAGGAGCAGAGGGAGCCCCCAGAAGTGCAAGAAGCCGGGTGGAACCTGGATTGCCAGGCCACAGGCTTTCCATGCACTACACTCACTCTGGTCATGACATCCATGCTTTGAGCAGATCTAAAACAGCAGTACTGAAATGGACCATTTCCAGGAGCACAGGGAAAGCTGCAGAGCCCAAACAAGCAGCATGCTACAAGCACAACAGGGGCCCTGTTACCTCCCATCCTGGAGACACCGCTGTGCCAGCAGGTACTTCACTTCAGAGGGGTGGTGATGGCGAAGGAGAGAAGTGAGTATTGGTGTGTGGACAAGCAGCTCTGTTTGGATTAGGAAATAGGGACTAGAGGAAGCAGCTGCTGGAGGTTTTTTTTCCAGAGCCTGTGAAACAGGAACAGAAAATATGATCAACACCACACTGGTCAAGTTTCGGGCAGCTGCAACCACTGGATACTTCTGGCACCTAGAGATGCACCCAGGCAAGCAGAAGTGCTGCACTTCACAAGCACAGATATGTGTTCTCACAGCCACTTCCAGGAGGAGCCATCAGGATCACACACGGAACAGGCAGACTGCTGATCTCCACATGGTGGTAGATTTGCAAGATCACCCAGATCACCCCAGCTTTTTAGTTCAAGGTGCTCTGCGTTCCCTGGAACACCATCTCTCATTGCAGCCACAGGCCTAGTTAGACCGGATCCTAGGCCATTCTAAGAGATCCCTCTCCACAGCTTTATTTGTACTTTACAGATTTCAAACAGCTGAAGAAGTAACTCAGTGTCTACTGCTGTGACCTGCTCTCCCAGGCAGGTTGAAGCACCTGATGAACACCCGCTCACAGCCACAATCTGCCTGTAAAGGCCTCTTTACTATTATATACTTTACTAAAAGATGGACACTTTCTGACCTGAGACTATAACCTCTTTTCCCAAGCCACCAAGAACATGAACTGGGACACAAGGTCTTGCCACATCCAACCACTGGGTGCTGAGCAGGATTTTCAGATCTTGCTGGGCTCCTTCCTGCCCACTGCCTGAAGGCAGCACCATGATTGGATTGCTGTATCCTACTTTGTGGACCCCTCCAGCTCCCAAGAAGGCAGAAGCCTGCTTGAAGCTCTGTGCAGGCTCTGCTGGGCAAAAAAACAACCCAGAACTAGTAGAATCAAGACAAACCTCGTAGAGCAGAGCCAGGGCCTGCAGCTCTGCATCCGTCTCTCCCAGTTCATGGTACACTGCTGCCACGTGGGACAGGGCAGGGAGGCACTGGAAGTCTACCTGGAGGGCCCGCTTCAGGTGCTGAAGGGCTGTCTGAGGCTTGCCCTGGTTGGATGAAAAGAGATGCATGTTGCTAGCACATCTTTACTGATAGGTGGGATCCAGATTCCTGCTCTGCTTCCCCAGAGATCCCCACTATGCAAGGACAGCATTTTAGCCAAAGGCAGCCCTCCTCAGGTTGGTTTCTGAGCTTCTCTCTTTCTGCAGCATTTTTTGCTCAACCAAAATCCCTGCCTGGATTTTGCAGCCTGTCCAAGGAGGCTGAGGCTACAAGGGCAACCCTGCTCAAGACCTTGCCACCCTGCAGTGGCCTAGGACCATGGAGGGGCAGTGTGGGCATCAGTCTGAGCCTTCCCACCCTGCTTTGAGCTGCTCTTCCCGTCTCTGGTGTCATTACCATTCGCTGAGTGCAGCAGCCAAGGCAGGTGTAGATCTGGGCCAGGACCTTCTTGGAGCAGAATCCTCCTGCAGCTTTCTGAAGGAGGGAGAGGGCAGTGGGGAAGTTCCCAGCCTCCAGCTCCTGCAGCCCTAGGACAGACCCAACATCTTGGCTCTGCAGCTCATCTTCCTGACCTCCCTTGTCCCCCAACAAGCACGGTGCCCTTATCGTCCCCGTGCCATAGGGACCAGCCTGACCCCCTCCAAACCCAGCAATGCACAGTAGGATGATGCCAAGCTGCCATCTGTGCTTTGATGGTGTTGCAAGTCACTCGATGGAAATGTCCAGCAGAAATAACAGCAGCTTTCAAGCCCACAAACCAAAACGCCTGCCCTGGCCCAGAACAAGGACTGAGGAAGGTCCTGGGCAGCTCAACTCCACATTCATCCTCAGTGACAGCACTCCAGATGGAGAAGTACACATACAGAATCTCAGAATCTTTCCAGCACATCTGGGCCATTTCCCAGCAGGATGCTTCGGAATCTTACTTCATGAATATTTATCATGACTGGTTATTTGCTTTTCTTCTAGTCCTCTTTTCAAGCTTCCCTCTGAGGCTCATCACACATGCCTGCATCACACTCGCATCTGCCTTGTCCTTGATGGAAATGCTGGTGCCAACTTGGAGCATTTTGGCTCTGGGTCTGTGGGCTGGAGCTCCTGCCCTGCCTCCTGGCAGGAGGGCCCAGCAGGAGCCTAAGCACAGCGAGGCAGCACTGGCAGCCCCCAGAGCTGCTGGGGTTGTCAAAGCAGCAAAGGAGAGAAAACAACAAGTGGGACAGAACGCAGCAGTCGGATGAGATCCATTGTCTGCTGTGACACCAGGCAAAAAGCCTCACAACTGCTTTACATGGCTCTTGCAGCACCATAATCCAACAGGAACAACGTGCTTGCAATGAGGCAGGTGCCAGAAGACAGAGAGAAGAAAGGAAAATCCACATGAGCACATGAGTCACCTTCTGCTTTAAGATCCCTGCTGAGCCCCAGACACCCACATAAAGTCACAGACAGGCAGAGGAGCCCTGCAACTGTGCAGAGAAAGGATCAGCTGGGGAGAAAGCAGGGAAGCTCTTTGAATATGGAATGGAAAAGCTGAGACTCAGCCCAGGTCCTCTTCCAAAGGAATAGCCCAGAAAACCCCAAGGGCCAGTTTTCTTGGGAAAAGAAACTGGGATAACGGCAGGGAAAGGAGGTCCTGGTACAGGACAACCGTGGGAAGCTGTGCTGGCCTGAGTACCTCTTCCACACAAACCTTGCAGAAAGGCTGTTGCAGTGCACAGAATCTCTTTCAAGTCCTCAGCACTTTGTACAAGGGGCAGGGAAGCCTCCTCAGCAGGGACTCGCCATGCCTTGAGCAGGGAGAGGAGTTCGTTCTGCCCCTTGCTGCAGCGAGCTCTTCCTGTGTCCTGTGAATGCAGAGGAGACAAAGCTGGGAATGCTGAAGGGAAGCAAGAAACACTGATCCAAGAGCACAGGGAAACAAGAGGTCCCACCAAACCCTCTGACAGTGCTCTCTATACTGGGGAGCAATGTCCTAAAACCCCCTCACTGCACTTGTTCCTGCCCAGCCTGGGGCAGCACCTCCACGTTTCAGAGCCGTGTGCACCTCAAACAGATCCTGGCAAGGCAGACCCAAGTGCTGTTGGAGTGCATTCAAAAAGGTGGGACTCCTCAGCAGCCTCTCAATCAGCAGGAAAGGTTCCTCTGCATCCCACAGCATGTTCCCTACAGTCTACAAGTCCACCTGCAGTTGCCTTTCAGCCTGCCCAAATCTGCTGTCTCACATGTAGAGGTCCAGGGGCTGAAGAAGCAGAATATTCTGAGATTCATTAATGCTCTCAGGGCCATTAGGCTATGCTGGAATGCCAGGGAGAGGATTACTCATGCTGACTGGGCAATACTGATGGTTTCAGGTGTCCAAATGCCACAACAACATTTTGCAGAGTGGGTTTTATGACAAACACAATATTTATGCCAGCTCTGCCGGCATCTGCCCGTGTCCAATTACCTCAGCAGTGCTCAGGAGCTGGAAGAGGCCAGCAATGCTTCCCAGACGTCCAGCTGCCAACCACCAGGCTGCCTGCAGGGCCCCCAGTCGGTGCAGAGGTGCCTGCAGCTCCTCCACTTTTATCTCCTGCAACACCTTTTGCCACAGCTCCTCTGTGCTAAGATCCTGTCCACAGGCCCCACAAGCCTCCAGAACTGAAAAAAAAACAGAAAAAAAAACACAAGCAAAAAGACCCACAGTCATGAGACAAGTTGGTGTCTTGTAACAGACACCTTCCCAAGAGGGAAGAAAGCCTCAAGAAGCATGGGCTCCTTGTAACTAGGGAAGAAGTGGGGCTGCAGGGCTGGCTTGGCCTCAGCAGCACAGAAACCAAGCTCAGAGAGAGTGGAGTTGACGCAGCACACTCAAGAGACAACACACAGTTCAGAGCTACAACTCCAGCCCTGCTGAGTCCTCCTGAGGTCACTTACCCTCGGGTAAGCGTGTGCCAACACTGCAGATCCACCTCTGACCTGCAGCCTATTTCAGAGTTTCCTTTGTAGCCAGCACACCACAATTAAAGAAAACACTTAATTTTCTACTGTCTCTAAAGCTTTGCTAGAGACTTGGCACCTTACACCTTGAAAATTCTTGTTTTCCTTAAAACCACTGGCCCATCTCTGCAGGCAGCAGCACGCAGGCAGCTGCACATCACCCCTAGCCACAAGCCACCTCATCTCCAGCCCTTCCCAGCAGAGCCAGGCGTGTCCTGCTCTCAGTTCCACCCATCTCCAGCCCTTCCCAGCAGAGCCAGGTGTGTTCTGCTCAGTTCCACCTCATCTCCAGCCCTTCCCAGCAGAGCCAGGCGTGTTCTGCTCACAGTTCCACCTCATCTCCAGCCCTTCCCAGCGGAGCCAGGCGTGTTCTGCTCACAGTTCCACCTCATCTCCAGCCCTTCCCAGTGGAGCCAGGTGTGTTCTGCTCACAGTTACAGCTCATCTCCAGTCCTTCTCAGCAGAGCCAGGCAGGTCTGCTCACACTTCCCACACTTCTGGCCAGTCACCACACATCTCCAGTACACTGAGAATGCTCTCCTCGCCCCAAAGAGTCCCCATACAGAGAACCACCTCCTTACCTCTGAGGAGCCCCTGGCGTATTTCATCTGCTTCTCCTTCAATGACAGAGTCGGATGCTCCCACAGTGAAAAGCAGGGAATTGTAGAGGACAGTGAGTTCCAGAGGCAGGGTAGGGAGGGCAGCAGGCAGCCCTGTGGGCACAGCAAACCCAACAAGAAATTTAGCTGGCTAGGAGAAAAGAACCATTCAAGATAAGGTGGCAACACCAGCTTTGGTGACAACAGAAGTGGCCTGGCAAGAAATCTTTTTTGTGATTGTGGTGTGATTTAAGCTGCTTGGCCACTGCCCAGAGAGAGAGCACATGTCACCCCTCCAGATGCCAACACTGCTTTACACATCCATTCCCCAGCTATCCAGGTGCTGCAGTCCCCCAGGACGGAGACTTTCCAGCTCTCCCAAAAGAACATCAATAGCCTACTCTCTTACAATATAAATCCACCCTTTCACACACATTTCACATGCTTTGTCTCTCTCCTTTTCACAGTATCACAGAATGGGTCAGGTTGGAAGACACCATGGTGGCTGATCTGGTCCAACTTCCCTGCTCAGGCAGGGACATCCTACAGCACACAGCACTGGATTGTGTCCAGATGCTTCCTGAATATCCCCAGGGAGAGAGATTCCACACCCTCACCAGGCAACTTGTTCCAGTGCTTGGTCACCCACACAGTAAAGAAGTTCTTGCTCATATTCAGGTGGAACTTCCTGTGCATCAGTTTCTGTCTGTTGTCTCTTGTCATGTTGCTTAGCACTATCAAGCAGGGTCTGGCTCTGGTCCTCCTGACACCCTTTCTTTAGATACTGACAGACACTGATGAGGTCCCTCGGCCTTTCCTCATAAGAGAGATGCTCCAGTTCCCTCACCGTCCTTGTTGCCCTCTGCTGGACACACTCCGGGAGCTCCGTGTCTCTCTTACGCTGAGGGAACTGGAAATCAGGCTGCCTTGCACCAGGCTCCCTCTGCACCACAGCTGTGCCAGGGAGCCCTTTCCCTGACTTCCCGGGGCAAATGCTTCCTCCTTTTCTTTTTCCAGAAACCCTAGAGCTCTGTCCAGCAAGATCGGGTGGAGGCTGGAGCTGGGCATTAGCTCCTTTTTAGACCTAGTTTAGCACAGGGCAGTGGGGACCGTTTCACCCTGGTTTGCTTCCAGCACTGGGATGCTGGAGCTGCATCCCCAGGAAGAGCGGCCCCAAACTAAAACACAGGAAGTTCCAACACAGCACGAGGAAGAACTTCTTTATGTTAAGGGTGGCAGAGCACTGGCACAGGCTGGAGTCTCCCTCTCTGGACACATTCCAAACCGACGTGGATGTGCTTCTATGCCACCTGCTCCAGGTAACCCTGCCCAGACAGGGGGGTTGGACTGGATGATCTCCAGAGGTCCTTTCCAACCCGAACAATCCTGTGACTAACCCCTCTGCAGACCCACTTCAGGGCAAGCGGGGGCCCTTCAAAACCGCTCTGTGGTGATTTAGTTTTCTTGGTTTTGGTCTCAGCCTTCCCTGGTAACAAGGTTATAACTAAGGAAATATTCCACACCATTCCTGCATGTAATCAGGGGTGTATAAAGACAAAGGAAAGGTTTCCTCCCTCTTTCTCTTCCTTTCGGGTGTTTGGAGGATGTCAGTTCTCAGCGTCTCAGCTCAGCTCTTATCTATAGGAGCTGAGGCCTGTCTGAGAAACTGGTGTCCCAGCCACACAGAGGTGGAAAAACTGCTTCTCTTGAGGGGAGCTTGGTGAGAATTTATTTTGTTAGTTACTTATTGAGCTTTTCCCCGAGTTTCCGAGTGTATCTGTTTTGTTCTGGTTTTACCCATTTTTGTCCCTCTTCCCTTTTTCCCGTTCCCCCCTTTTCCCTTTTGGAGTTGTTTGGGGTTCTTGTTTTGTAGATTCATAGTGTTTGATTGTATATAATTGTAATGTACGTGATTACTACAATTGTTTTTGGGTAATTTTCTCCTTCTCTCTCGGGGGTGGGGGGCGGAATCTGTGTGTCCGGCAGCTGTGTTTGTCAGGGAGCCAACCCAAACCTCCACACGCTCCCACCCGCTTCCCAGCTCTGTTTCCAGCACTGCGAGCCCGGCAAACACCGGCGGGCCCGGGGCAGGGCCGGGCCGGCACTCACCGCGGATGCTCCGGAGCAGCTCCCCGAAGCCGCCTCGCTGCCGCCGCCGCAGCTCCCGCGCCGC
>JAWWMO010000096.1:61971962-61988755 GCA_035047845.1 Dendrocincla fuliginosa | reverse complement strand
GGGGAAGCCGGGACGGCGGCCGGCGAGGGACAAACCTGGCCGCGAGGCGCAGCGGCCGGACCGGGGGACAGATCCGGGGGGAGGGACATGGGGGACAGCTCTGAGAGCCGCCCAGGACATCCCACGGACAAGGGGACAGCTCACGGACCAGGGACATCCCACGGACCGGGGACATCCCACGGACAAGGTGACATCCCACGGCCAAGAGGACATCCCACGGACAGGGGGACATCCCACGGACAGGGGGACATCCCACGGACAAGGGGTCAGCCCACGGACAAGAGGACATCCCACGGACAAGAGGACATCCCACGGACAAGGGGACATCCCACGGACAGGGGGACAGCCCCGGCGGGGAGGGACATGTGGTCCGGCTCTGAGAGCCACCCCGGACAGCCCACGGACCACACCGTGCCCGGGAGCGCTGTCCGAGCGCTGCTGGAACCGTCAGGCTTGCCGCTGTGCCCGCTGCCCTGGGCAGCCTGTGCCAGCGCCCCGCCACCCTCCGGGGGAAGAACCTTATTCCCAACATCCAGCTAACCACCCCCTCCTTAAGGAAACCTTTAGGAACAGGCTGGTTCTTGGAGAATCTTGGGGAGCTGGGCTCCATGATCCCTGTGGGACCCTTCCAGCTCGCGGTATTCTGTAATTCTGTAATACCCAGCCTAAAGCTCCCGACACAGCTCCAGCGTCAGCTTCCCTCGGTTCCTGTCCCTGGCCGTCGGGCAGATCGGTGCCTTCCCCTCCACCTCCCCTCGGGAGGAAGCTGAGGGGGCGATGAAGGTCGTTGGGAAGGAGACCCAGGACGGGGGCGGGGAGAGGGATGAAGGACGAGACGACACGGCCGCCGTGGCTCTCAGGGTTTTATTCACAGACATCAGTCCCACGGCTGCCCGGAGCCCCGTGCCACCCCCAGACAGCGAATCTCTCCACGCACCTCCCCCAATCCCCGATTAATCCACTAATGAAGTCATTTAACAAGGGGGCAAGCCCTCCCCGCCTCCTCCCGGGGTCGGTGGGGCTGCACCCAGCGCTGCTGGATGTGGGACACCCACCCGAGGGCCGCGGCTGCCAGGAGAGACAGCACTGCACACCTGCCTGTTCTGGAGGGGGTTTTGGAAGAAAAAAGGCTCTGCTTCCCAGCAGAAACTCAAGCATCGCTTCCACCTTCCAGGTGGAGCTGCTGGATATGAATGAAAGCATTGACAGCCAGATGTGTAGATACCCAGGAAAGTGTAGCACCGCGCTGCATGCAGAGCTCCCAGGTTGCTTTCCACAACTGGATCCATCCCCTTTTTTTTTTTTTTCCCAAACGAGGGACTGAGGCACACAGAGGTTAATAAAAAATAAAACAACAATCTTGCTCCAAGCCATGTGATGCATTGAGTCAGGGTTTGGAGGAGAGAGCAGCACCCCCCCAGCCCTGCTCCACACATACTGGCACTGCTGCTTCCCAAGGGGAAGAGGGAACATGCACACCGAGACTGGGACTGTGCCTTGGCGTAAAAAAGCAGCCTGAAGCGCTGAGGGAAGAAGAGAGAGATGTGGGACAGAGGAGCGGGCATGGGAACAGAGCTGCAATGAACTCTGGCCTCCCTAAAGCAGTGTCACCCCTTGGGATCCATGTCAGCCCCACAGATCAGAGCATGCTCCCAACACCCACAACCCTTCACAGTGGTAGTGACTTTCAGTCACCATTTTACAAGCAGCACTAAAGAGACACAATGCAATCCCTGCCGTGTGCCAAGACCCTGGGACACACTGCCCACCATGGGCCTGACCCAGGGAAGTTTCACAACAGAGCTCTCCCTGCCAAGGAACACACACACAACACTGTCAAAGCCCAAAGCACAGCAGGACTGTAGAGTGCAGGATAGAAATTGCTCCACTGAGTGCTCTGTCCCCTGCCATGCTCAGCTAAGGGACACAGGGACCAGAAACAAACCACTGGGAAAAACTCATCCAGGAGAGATGAGCAGGCTCCTATGACAACCTCCTTGGAGGGATATGGGGCAGAACCTATTCCTCAGCACGCTAGTTTTCCAAAAAGCCTTGGTTTGGACCAGCAAGCACCTTCCTCTTGGAGTTTTCAATCAGCCCCTATCTGCTCTAGCATCAGCAGCATGTTCTGCTTCCAAGGTCGCCAAGCTCTGGACCAGCATTAACTCTGTAATCCCCAGCAGGCTCAGGAGAATGGCAGACCATCAATCAGCTTGAGGGCAGCTGAGGGAGGCTGACAAATACTAAAGAAGTCAACAAAAGGAAGCAAAAGCATCACCAGCCCTAGGAAAACTTGTCTTTGTGAATCTGAAATCTTTGGTGCAGCAGACAGTCTGCCGTGGTCAAGCAGCCAGCACTCCACGGCATCTGTAGGGACAAGAATGTACTTGCAGCTCTGTTCTGCAAGTTTTGTTTAGTCTCTGGTGAGATAAGTGTGTGTGCTTTGATGGTGCTACAGGTCTGATGTTCCCTCTGCTTTCCTTGATTTCCTGGGAATGTGAGCCCACAGTCACAGCAGAGGGGTGAAGATGCCCAAGTCCCATATGAATCTTCCAACCATTAAAAATGGGCATGGGAAGACTCAGCTGCCTTGAAGTGGCCAGTGAAAGAGGAACTAGTCCCAGAGATGGAAGCCCAGGGGCCTGGGTGGCAGCTGCAGGGACATCAGGGGACAATTCTACACTATCAGTGATTACAAGGATTTCTGCCAGCACAAATACGGGTCACCAAGCTCCTGACCAGGTTATGAGGTCACAACAAGACCTATTTCAGCTCCGGCCTCGGCATTTAGCAACAAATTACCCAGATTAACCTCACATTAAATGAAAATTCACTGGGTAGCTGCTACTTCCACCCCCTTCCTCTTCTGTATGTGGATGCACCTCTCGCCCCTCAGCACAGAGAACATATGACCACCAGGGAGTCACTGAAAATAACCTGTTTTTAAAGGTGGGACTGCCTAAGCCCATCTAACTGTGGGCTGATGTGTTTCCGCAGCTTCCAGCTTCCCTCACCATGCTGCGATCCCTTGCCTGTTCCTAAAACCAGTGTCATGTACCCAGGCATAAGTGAGGCAGCTCAGGTGTCATGTATCCAAGCATAAGTGAGGCAGCTCAGGGAGGGATGCCAACTACAAACCAGTCTGTGGCTGAGTCAGGTGAAATTGAGCAGGACAGGCCCACAGAGCAGGGCACATGAGAGGCTGACACAGGAGAGCACAGCCAGCACGTCAGGATAAGGCCAGGCAATGGAAACCCAAAATCAGAACAGTTTAAGCCTCCCTGGAATTGCACTCTAACAACTGAGCAGGCATTTTGCAGTGGTAAAATATAAAATTCAACCTGCTCTTAAGAGCTGTTTTCCAAAGCAACTGGGCACTTGGGAAAGACAGCAAGAGCTGAAATGATGAGAGGTGACAAGACATTTTCCCTGGGACTTTCCAAGGCAGAGGAGAGGAAGAGCCTGGAGTCATGTTAAGTCTACAGTAAGGAACTCTAAGAGGGGTGGTCATGGTGCATGAGTTAAAAATTACTGGGATCAGACAAACATCAATGCAAATCCCAGGCAAGCAGTCTTCAGCTCTTTCCAGAGGGGAAAAAGACAAAAGGTTTCATAGCACCAAGTAACGCCACACAGTGGTTCAGGGCAGTAAGGAATCCCAGCTCCAATGGAAACTGCAGGAAGAGCTCAGCTGGGATGTGGCCAGGCACAATGGTCAATGTCCAGTACCTGTGCCATGAAACAAGAAAGGAACACCATGGTCCTGCGAGCAGCCAAAGGAGGTTTGGGGTTGCTCACTTGTGGCATGAAGTCCCATGCAGAATGCTAAGGCCAAGAGGGAGGTAAGTACCAAACAGGGGATCATGGATGTAACTGGCTGCAGTGCCTGGGGTCTGTAACACCCAGCACATTCACAGACACCAGTGAATTAAACCATCTCTCACAAGCATTGGTGCCTGCTCAGGGCTTTCAAGCAGCTGTTCTCAGGCACTGGAGCTCACACTAAGACCAATCCTGCAGCTGGGACAGCTACTCCAGGCTCCTCTTTCCTCCTGGCCAGACCCAACATGGGGGTGACCCCATATTCTGTCATTACATCCCCCTCCATCTTAGCTGTTCACAAATGACAGCCAGCATAGAGCAGCACAAACTCACAAAAAGATCAGGAGCCTTGGCTGCTACCACCCTGACAGGCTGAGAACAAGAGTGGAGAGTTTGCTGGTCATGGACACAGTTCTACTACCAATGCCACAAGCTAAGCAGTCTTCAGGCTGTGAAGGCAGCCCAGAGTGCTCCCCACTGCCCTCTGCAGGACTGAGGAGGACCGCGAAAATGGGGGTGAGTGTAGGGCAGGAGAGGTCTCACTACAGAGCAATCAAGTGACTTAACAGAGGAGCAGCTGCCACCAAGGCCCTGGGAACCATCTGCATGTGTGTAACCATGTACACTTTGATTCCAGTGTGGAAACTGAGCACGTGAAAACAAGGGGTGGCTGCAGGACGTTCCCTCTCCTTCCAACCTCCTCTTCCCTCCTCAGCAGGCCCCATCCAATGAGTCACTGTCTTTGCACAGGACATATGACATCCTACTGGGCACTGAAGCCTTGCAAGTGCACAGTGGAGACAGTTGTCAGGAAAACAGCAGCAAGATCCCCACTGGTGTTTCTCCAGAGGAGCACTTCAGGACTCTTGCTTCTCGGGCTCCTGCAGCAGAGTCCTCCTGCTGCCAGCAAAGGCCCAGCAAGAGCTCTGACCTCCCCTGCCAAGAAACACCCCTGCCATGCGCGAGGAACAGTCGGCTCCGGTCCTTTTGTGCAGTGCAGAGGCAGGGAGTTGGGGATAAACCCTGACTGCTGCAGGCAGGCACTCGCTGCTAGCAGTTCATGTATCCCTCCCGGCCCGAGGAGTAGGCAAGGAGACAACGACAGCCTTGGCTGACAAGCAGTTCAGGCTCCCCACATCTCCAGCGCTACCTGAACTGGAGCTGGCTGAACCAGGTGCTGACCGCGCAGTCCACACGCATCACCAGGGAGATCCCCAGCAAGAGGCAGATGCTGCTCACCACGAAGCCCAGTGACTCAAAGAGGAACCTGCAGGCACAACAGATGCAATTAAGGATATCCCAGCCAGTGTGCTGGGACAGGCTGTTCCCGTCACTCCCAGAAGACTGGTTTTCATGACAATGAGAGGCTGGTGGCACCCCACAACCTAAAACCTGAATTATATTCACTACCCAGCAGTTGCTGCATGCCCCTGGTTTAGACCTGACCTGACTCAGGGGGGATGTGAATCCCTCAAAGGCTGAGGCCACCTCTCACACCTGCTGCTCCAAAGGTTTGCTACTTCAGTATTTCTGGTTGTACCACTTCTGGTCTGGTATCCCTACCTTTGGCTTTCTGAGCCGAATATTCTTAGCTTCCAGGGGAGCTCTGTGTGTTCTCGGAAATTAAGATGAGGAGAGACTTCTAGGCTCTACCTTAAGCCCAGCTTCCAAACTTCAAGCAGGAACTACTTAAGGACATTCCTCTACTAGGTACGAAGTCTGAATACCCATCACAGGGTCTCTTCCAACATTACTGTCTAGAACTCCAGTCAAGATGTCAGGGATATGAGTGTTACATCAGAACAACTACTGGGACTTACTTGGGGGCAAAGACTTTCCAGACCATGAGGTGCCTCCTGAGGATCATAGCTGCACAAACACAGGCCAGAAGCTGTGAGGAAGATCAGGAAAAACAAGTTACAAGTGACACTGGAAAGATGTCCTGGAGAACCAGGTTCACATCTGAAGGTGGTACTAAACTGCACATGCCTGAGAGGCTGGTGCAGAGCACACCAGTTATGAGCATCCCAAACAGGACTCCTTTCCATCATGTCCTCAAATCAGGAATAACAAGCAGCACGGGGTGCTCGCAGGCTCTCCTGAGGCCAGGCTGGGGCAGCACAGAGAAGGGCTCACACTGTGCCTGACCTGACCTACTATTTCAGAGAGGAGCAGTTCTGCTCTCCTGCTGCAGGGCCTCTGGTCTGATCACAGAGGAAAAAGATCTGCAAGGATAAACCCCAGAAAGCTATTCGCTTCTTTCATTATATTAATTTTCCGCTGTTTAGCTCCCTATTTCACCACAGAACATGTGAAAACCAGAGCTGGTGTGAGATAGGGATGTTTTGGAAGAGGGGGTGCAGGACTGCAGCCCTGCAGTTCCTGAACAGACATTCCCACTCTGGGCAGATGGGTATGAAAAGCAGCCTAATCCATATGGCAGCTTCCATGCAGGAACCCTTCCCAAAACACAGAGCAACGGGCATAGCTGAGAAGGGACCTGCTCTTTCAGCTGCAACCAGACATCACCCTTGCACCTGTCTGTGTCCTGGCTGACCCCCTTCTCTCATCAGAACGACCCCTATTTCTCCACAGCACACCAACTTCCTCCTCAGCCTTTCTCACAGCCACCCTGCCTCTATCTGTACCTGTGTCCCAAGCACAAAGAGATACTTCAGCCCCAGCTGCAACAGAGCAGTGGAGAACTTCTCCGGAGACTCCCGCAGCTTCATTTCCATCATGTTCTCCTCCACCTCCTGCAGCTCCTCCCGGGATTCCTTCTTGGGCTTCTTCCTCTGTGAGCTAGGCATCTCACACACAAAGGGCCACAGCAGAAGTAGTGGACAGCCAACTACCTCAAGGACAAAGACACATGAAGTTACTCGAGCCCAGGAGGTGAGAAGCAGTCTAGGCTCTGGCATCATGCCCTTGTCATGAGGGAAGCATATATCCAGGCCAGGCTGCAGGCCACAGGCAGCAGCAATGTGGCCCCAGAATGTCACAGCAAGGATGCTGGTGTTCAGCTGGAGCCCAAGCCTTTATCATCTCGTGCTCAGCCTGCAAGAACCCCAGGGAAACCACAGTAGTGAGCCATGTCTGCTCAGGCCCACAGCCCGGGGAGAAATGGATTTACCTGCAAAGAGGATGTGGGAGGCAAAGGTGTTGGCGCCCACCAGGACAGCAGGCAGGAGGTTCGTGCTGTGGTCAAGGTGGAAGCCAACAAAGGCTGCGTTCCAGTGGATGGCTGGGAAGATGGGCTGGTGGCCTGTGGAATAGAAGAACTGGGAAGCAGCAAGGAGCCAGGAGATGACTGCATACCAGGACACTGAAAAAGGCTCTGAGGGATAAAAAGATAAAAAAAGAAGCAGGGGGGGGGGTTATCAGCATCAAGGAACAAGACAGATCCATGGTCAAAAAAAGACTAGTGATCTTTCTTCCAGGTTCCCTTTCCATACTGGCTCTTTTCAGAGACAGGAACCAGCTCCCACCACAGACACAGCAAGGGGCCAGCATTCCCTCTGCTGCCCACTCTGCTACTGGGTTCTGTCAGTAACAGTGGGGTTTGGTGACTGCTCACACACTGAGCAGAAAGGAGGGGTGTAGAGCTACTTTCCCTGACTTCTCCCACATTCATGTCCCTGCTGCCTGCACCTTTCTTCTACTAGAGAATTTAAGCAGCTTTAAAACAGCTAAGTGTATCCCCTAAGGATCAGTGCACCATCATGCTCCAAGAGCAGACTGGACCCTTCCTCTCCCACTGGAAGGTGAGGACCGGACCAGACCACAGATCCAGAGGTTGCTCTACTGACTCACCAGCATCTCCAGCAAGGCCTCTGGCACACGTGTGAATGTGTAGCAGCACAAAGGCCTCCAGGAAGAGGAGCACGAAAGCGAAGCTCAGCCGCTCACTGTGCAGGAGCATCAGGAGGAAGCCCAGGAGGGTGAGGGCTATGACCAGGGCTGCCGAGTACACGCTGCCCAGCCCGTACGCTGCGACAGTGGCCCTGCAGCTGTCCCGCTCCAGCCGGCTCTTCTGAGACTCCTGCATCCTCTTGTAGATCTGAGGGATGACGTGGAGGAAGTCGACTTCAGAGCTGGGAACCCCCAGGTAGGGCGTGACGATGGATCCTGCCGACTCCCGCGTGTCCTTGGCAAACACCGTCATGGGATTGCACAGCAGGAGCAGCAACCCCACGGACACTAGTCCATAGACAGCCCACGGAAAGGCAACAACTGCCACCTGCACCAGCTCCTGCAGCTTGCCCAGAGAGTCATCAGCGCTGGAGGCCACAGCCCAGTAGCAGGCAATGCAGAGGACCACCAGTGGGAAACCCCAGCGCACGAAGAGCACGAGGGGGCCCGAGCTGTTCAGGTTGCCGTAGTGCCGCAGCCAGCTCCGCACTGCATACACCAGCCCGGCCAGCAAGGCCACGCACAGGAGGTAGAAGAGGTTCTTGGCCCGTGTATTTCTCAGGCTGGCAAGGGGGGAGAGGAAAAGAGAGGGCCGGCACTGAGGAATTTCTTCACGGCACTGGTGGAAGAAACTGGAGAGGCGCACACAGACCAGGAGCATGGCCACAAGGCACAGCAGGTACCAGATCTCTCTTCGGTAAGAAGAAAAGCCAAGGAGCTGCTGCCTGGGGCTTTCTGGCGCAGTCAAGCGGCCATCCCAGTGGAGCTTCCCTACCAGCAACATCACCAGTGAGGCCAGGAGAAACGGGGCCACCCGCGCCTCGGCCACGACAAAGCTGTCAGAGAACATCGCTCCGCAGCGGAAGAACAGAATGCCCATGGGGAAGGCCAGCCCCAGCCATGCTCGCAGCCTCTGCCTCAGGCCACCGCTGGCCAAGGGTGGCTGACTGCCCACCAAACGGGCTCTCTTGGGATGCCGAACCCACCAGTGCCAGAAAAATCCCATCTGAGAAGCAGCGGCTGCCCACGACAACACCAGGAGAAGGTCCAGCCCCTCCTGGATGAAAATGTGGGCCAGCCCAAGCAGAGCAGCCCCCACGAGGCCCCAGAGCAGTGGGTACAGGAGGCAGCTGCGATAGAAGGTGTCTGAGGACGTGGCCAGCTCTGAGGCCATGTAGCAGAGCAAGCAGGAAGCAGCAACAAGGACGCAGCCGCCCACCATATGCAGGGGATGGAAGCGGGCCCAGGACTGAGTGCACACAGCCCGTGCCTCCCGCAGGTAGAGCTGGAAGCGACCGATGAGGTTTCCCAGCCTGGACTCCAGCTCCGGAGGCACCAGCGTTGTTCCCTGCACCTGGGCCAAGAGCTGAGTGTGCTCCTCCACTGTGCTGGAGAAAAGCTCCCGCAGGTGCTGGAGCTGCTCTGCTGGCAGGTCCTGAGCCACCAGCGAGTAGGAGTGCAGGAAGCGATCCACCTATGGGAAAGGGGACACAGGATCAGACAGCAGCACTGGAACCACGGGGAACAGGATTCACTGCCTCACATAGCCCCTTCAGGATGTACACAGCCCCAACCTAACAACTCCTGCCAGGGCAGACCTCTCCCCAGCTGCGTCACCCAGGACTGGCCACACAAATTCAGGATGCCACCAGCAGGAAACACAATCTCTCTGCTGAAGTGACAACCCTCTCAAGTGATGCATCCATCCTGACAGCCACACTGACTTCACTCAGGTCTTCACCTGCAGCTGCACTTCTGTTAATATTGTGCATCACTAAGGGCTTGGAGTCCTTGGCAGCAATAAGGAAAATGTGTTCCAGAAGTTCAAATCATTACTGGCTGTTAATCTGCACCCAATGTCAACTTGTACAGTTTTGTCTGAGGGCAAACACTAAATCAAAACCAAACTACTTCCCCTTCTTCAATACAGGTACATTAACCCACTGCACCACAGGCTAAGGAAGTTTCATTCTTCTTGCTTCCTGCTTCAAGAGGACACAGACAGAGGCAGCTATGATCCCAAAGCCATAAAAGAAGTCTTACAGGGGATTAGCACATTACAGCGCACCTGCACATACATCCAGCTGCTCAGCAGTGTAGATCTGCTCATGTCCTGAAATGGACCTTTAACTCCACACATCTTCCAGTCACCTCAGAGCACAGGCAGAATCAGCCTGCCCCTGCCCATGAATGGCAGATGTGCACCAGCTCTCTCATAGGCCTGAATGGCCCCCCTGGAATGCCACAGCTTCTTCAGCACCAACGTGATTGAGCCAGAAACCTCCTCAGACAAATGAGTGCAAATATTTAAACAGGCAGGACTGAATAATGCTGATTCCTAAAAGATGATGGTTGATATCCCCAGTGACTAATGGGCACTAACATACAGTATCATCTTTAAATGTCAAAGCACTCTGCTGCTCTATACAGAGCTGAGAGGCTGAACATTTCTATCTTCCCATCAGCAATTGTATTCTTCCCAGCTCCTCATTGGCTTGCACGAGCAGTGTCCAGCTGGCACTTTGAGGAGCTGGCTGGGCACTGGAGGAGTTATTCCTGTGCTCCTAGCGATCCAGGGTCCCTGAGAGGCAGACTGGAGCTCAGCTGAGACAACTGCCTTGCAGTGCCTGTGGCAAATCTGGCTCTGTAGCATGACCAGAGCAACATCAGATGGCTCTTGCCTCCTCCATAGAGGTTCTGACTTGGCCTGCTTCATTTCTTGGGCATCTTTTTTTATAGCTGGTATAGTCATTCTCATTCAAATTTTGTCATTCAGATCTTGGGGTTTTATATTTTGTTGCAGTTGGAGTAAGCTGCTCCTTCTGTATCCCACTTTCCTGTCACCTGTTACATGGTTATTTCTTTTACTTAGTCCTTCTCTTTATGCCACTGACCTAGAATAGCTTTAGTTAACACTGCTTCACCTCCAAAACTGAAGCAGCATCAAAACTTCCATTTTACTCTCGAATCTCCATTCATAAGACTTGCCCTTGGTCATCTTCAGCCTTGAGGAACCAGTGTCTCCCATTTCCAAATCCACCTGACAATCTGGGGACAACCCTCATCCTGAATGGAATGCCACCATCCCCTGCAGTATTTTCCACACCACAGCAATAAAAAAGTATCTCCCATTTCTCTTTGGGGGAAAAAGGTGCAAGAAGGTAACACTTCAAAATAAGCAACTCTTCAAGATGTCACCACCCCATGTCCACCAAACAGAAAAGGTTTGTGCTTAAAAAGCCATTCCTTCTCCCCTCTGGTTCACTGGGAGACCTGCCACAGGCCATACCTGCTTGGCGTTGATGTGGTAGACCGAGAGCTGCTGCAAGGCTGCAGACACAGCGTCACCATCCCCAGAGAACAGCTCAGCCATCACCTCCCCAATGCTGCTGTAGGGGATGGGCACACCCAGCAGCAGGGCCACAGTGGGCACCAGGTTCACTTGGGGAATGGTCTCAGGCTCCTGGAGAGACAGGGGAGGAGTTGAGAATTACAGGTTGACAAAGAACACAGCAATGTATCTTTTCACTAGAGCTAAAGGATGATGGCAAAGACATCCCCATTCAAAGGTGAATCCAGGCAGAGGCACAGCTCTGCCTTACCTAAAGGCCCTGTGGAGTGAAGAATACCTGCTGAGAGCTGCAGGTCTATGGGTACAGCCCTGCACAAGCACCCCTCACAGCTGGAGCACCCTGAACATGTGTCCCAAATGCTTCAGTCACCTGCATCCTATGTCAGCCCTTCCACTGTTCTCTTGAACAGTGACAGACTCCCCCTCCCTCCCAATCTAAGCAATCCCAACCAAACTGTTACTTTCTGTAACCCCAGGATGCAGTTTTCATGCTGAATACCACCTCGGGCAGTGACAATGAAGAGTCAGCTTCTTCTCACCTCTGGAGGGCCACTGCCAAACAGGGGTGTCCTGCTGTATACAAACAGTGCTGCATTCACTTCCTTCTCGCTGTCACCACCATGGTCTCCAGTCTCTGTCATGCCATGGTCCCCAGCCACCAGAAGAAGGGTATCATTCCCCAAGTGATCCACCAAGGACCTGTCAACAGGATAAAGAAGGTCAAGTCCGGCCTGGGCAGGAGCCCAACCAGCCTAGGTGGGAAAGGACATGGCCCCACCAAACCTTCCTGCACCACAGAGGTGAAGCCCAAAAAAGGGTATGAGCAAAACTAAGAACTGATGCAGAGCTGTAGCAATTGAGCCAGAAACCACAATGCTTTAAAGACAAACTGAAAATTCAGAGCCCTGAGGTAGGGTGAAGCAATCTTGCCTAAATACCCAGCTAACAGTGCCTTTGGGCATCCTGACAAAAGGCAATTCAGACAAAAGGTTCCCAACAAAACCAAAATTTTAGCCTGCTTCTGTTTGGGTGATGTATCCATGTTGCATGAGCCAAGACCTACTTTAAAGGAAAAAAAGGGGATTAGTGACCAAGGGATACAGTAGGTATGACATGATATACACTGCACTCTCAGATACAGCAAGTTACCAACTCCTTCTAGCGGCAGAAGTTAAAGCACTCCCAAGAGTCAAATCTGCAGCATTCTGGGCTTAGACACATCTGTGTGACTGAGATGTCCTGATCCCATTCTGCCCTCTGACACAAAGGTGCAAGCCATGGGGCTTTGTGCCAAATGCATCATTCCCAGGCCAGCTTCCTCCATATGCTTCTCAAGCATTAGCTAAGCCTCATGTTTGCTCAAGTGGCCTTAATCTCCACGTTAAAGATGGAAAGAGCGAGGCTCACCTGTACTATCCCCTGATGGTTTGGTAGAGAACCAAGGCTCCAAGACCTGAAGGCAGCCTTACCTCTGAAACCAAACCTCTCATCGACATGCAGTAACACAAAACAAGTGTGCCCATAGCTGACCTTCCAGCTGCTGCTGGCCAAAGCTGTTTTCCATGTTAAAGGAGTCAGCAAGCACGCACTGTTGCGCTCTGCATGTGTAAACTCCCTGGGAAGATCCCACTGGCCTGGCTGATGTAAGAGGCCAGTTGGCAACCCCTCACCACTGCACTAATCACCTGAGCATCTCATTCATCTGGGTGAGCTTCTTGGCCATCTCAGGATGGTCGGGTCCATGCTTGTGTCCACAGTGGTCCACGCCGAGGAAGTGAGCAATCAGCATGTCCCATTCACCACTGTCCACTGCAGAACAAGAGCAGCCTTATCACACACCAGCCTGTGATTCCATGCCTGAATCCTCCTGTCAGAGCTTTCTGACTGCCTCTGGACACTGCTGTTTCTTCCCCTCCTGCCACTGTCACTGCCAGTTCTCAAGCAGATTGGTGCAGGTTTTAACTGAGGCACACTCTTGGCTGCAGGTGCCTGGATGCAATGGCACAGGGACATCAAAGCCTGGCAAGCCCCTCAGTACCCCTGGTTTCTCCTCACCACTGCTCAGGAGGGGAATGGCCCAATGTCACCCAAGCCATCTTGAAACACCTTTAACTCAAACTGCCACAAACTGAGTTTTGTTTCGAGGGGATGCTCAGGAAAAGGAAAACTCAGAGCCCTCGTCCTCCCCTGGAGATACTTCAGGCCAGACCCACCAATGTGCCCATCTGCAACCCACCTGGCACAACAACACTGGCCCTAGCTAGAAAGTTTCCCCAGCCTCTCCTCTCTGCTTCAGGGCCTTGACACATGAAAACCAATGTATTTGGAGCTGATGAACAGTAGCTCTTCCATAAGGCACACGGACTTATCTGTGAAAGGCCACTGCACCTTTGATTCATTTAGTCAAACACAGAAAAAGGAAATAGCATTTCCCTCAATTCCAGAGCCTCAGGGAGGTGGAAACTACGTAAAATTCACAAACTGATCTCACACTTCACCTTCCCATGATTAGGAGGCACCCATGTTCTGCTGAGAGCAGTGCTGTGTCCCAGCTTCCTGACCTGTCTGTTTCCCAGAGTATTATGTGCCTTCGTGGGCAGCCACATGTCAAAGTTTACCTGCTCTTCCTGCTCCATCCTGCCAGCGTTTCTAGAACACATACAGAAGTCTAACCTCATGCCAACAAGCTGAACTGTCTCCAAATGGTGGACAGGTATTTACAGAAACAGTCTACAGGGTCACCTGTGAAAATCCAGCTAGAGCACTGTAGTCCCTGGTCAGCAGTGTGTGACTGCCCAGTGCCACTGCATAACAGGAAGAACTCCTCAGTCCTACCCCAAACTTGTACTAGGATTCTCACATAATGTCAAAGGCTATGCAGGCCCTGGGGAAAGGGCTACTTACCTGTTGGATAGAGGTGCTGCAGGATCCCATCATCCACAGTGTGAAGGTCCTTCACATTAAAAGAGGGGAAGAAATACGAGCGGAAAAACTTCTTTGGGAAGAGTCCTTCCCATGTGTCATCACCCATGAAGACCACTCTCCTTCCTGAGCCAGTGAGAAAGAAACTAATGAGAGATGGAGCCCACCCAAGCCATGCTGTTACCCACAACTGTATGAAGAGCCTGGCCAGACTCAGGTCAGAGTCTGGAGCAACAGCTACTCTCCAAGTCACACTCAAAACTGACCTAAAATTAGAATGGCCATCTGGCTGTAAATGATTTTGAAAACAGGGAGTGACCAGACCTGTCTCTAAGCCCACGAGTCCACCCTCACACCAAATCCACACACCTTATTGTTGACCTGACACGTCACCCCAGGAGAAAGGCTCGGGGTCACCACAACACAGGTGGGTGCAGGAGCTGCTGCATGAGGCAGGTAAACCCTCACCTAAGGCCTGTGATGCAAAACCCCACTGAAAAACGCAAGGCAGGAGGTGGGTTTTGCGTAGAACCCATGAGTCCCGGGCTCTGGCTTTTAAACACAACAGTGGTGGTGTTCCAGACACAGAAAAGAGAACACAAAAGCACTGATGCTTCTCTCCTCTGCCCTCACTCTGCTTCCTTAGCCTCACCAGCCCACCATGATTCCACAGTGCATCTCCAGCCTGGGAGCAGGAGGCTCTGAGGCCGCTGCTCTGGCACAGGGTCTACCAGTGCATTTTGCCTCAGATGATTTACTGTATTTGCACACCCTGCTCACACAAAGTCACATTGCCTCAGCCCAGGCACTGGTATTGGTGCCACTCTGAGGAATCTCTCTGGGTTACAACCCACTGTGTCCTGTCCCCTTCCCTCTACTCCATCATCCCACCGCAACAAACACTACAGCTGCACTGAGCATTCCCCAGCAGCAACAAAGTCCACAAAGAAATAGAAATGAAGTGAGGCTGCTGCCTAATTGCTGCAGGCAGCTGGCCAGGCAGGCTCACTGCCTGAGGAACACCCCCATGGCACACCTGGCACCACCTGGCACAACTGGCTCCTCCCTCCTCACGTGCCTCACACTGCACGACCGACTGCCCTTGGCTTCACACAGCCATGCCTGGGGGTGACCTTGTGACAATCACCATCAGTGCAGCCACTTCCACCTGCTTCCTCATCATCTTTGAACAGGATGAAGATGAAGCCATGGTCACAGCTACTTCTTACTCCCGGCACAAGTTGGAGAAACCCTGCCCGGATGACAGCTCTGCCTGAGACAACTGCCACTGAGCAGGCTAAAAGAATCAGCTGAGAGGGTGGATGCGTTCTAAGCGGTTCCCTTCTGGGAAAGAGGAATCAAGGTTTTTAATAAAGGTTAAACTGAGCAGGGATTTGCACGTGTTCTGTTCCAGTGAGATGCTGCCCTGGCCACATAGAGGGGTTGGAATGGGTCTTAAAGACCATCCTGTTCATCTCCCACTGGAGCAGATTGCTCAAGGTCTTATCCAGCCTGGCCTTGAACACTGCCAGGGTTGGGGCATCCACCACCTCCCTGACCGACCTGTGCCAGTGTCTCACTGCTCTCACAACAAAGAATTCTTCCTAATATATAACCAGAATTTCTCCTGTCAATTTTTACCTGTTACTTGTCCTATCACTACAACTCCTGATTAAGGGTCCCTCTTCAGCTTCCCTGTAGGTCTCCTTCAAATACTGAAGGGTGGCTACATAGGTCTCCCTGTCACCTTCCCTTCTCTACGCTGAACAGTCCCAACCAAAGAATCATCAAAGTTGGGAGAGGCCTTCAAGCTCAACCAGTCCAACAGTCCACCCACTTCTTAAACATCTCCAGGGATGGTGACTCCACCATCTCCTCAGGCAGCCTATCCCAATGCATGACCACCCCAACAGCAAAAAGACACATTTTTCTAATACCCAACTCTCCCCCTGTCTCAGCCTAATACCAAGAACCCACCGTTCTGCACCAGCTGTGCCAGCAGGTTGTCCTCCTGGATGGCGTAGGAGGCGAAGTTGCTGCCCACGTCGATGAAGGTGGGCAGGGATCCCGTGGTGAGGCCCTTGATGCGCTGCATGGTGGCAGTGGGGGGGTCGGCTCGGAAGCGGTAGAGCCGGGCGTGGCGGGGCTGGGAGGTGGCCAGGTGGTGCAGCACACCCAGCTTGTTCTCGTAGGGCAGCGGGCTGGCCTTGCCGGGGTCGAAGCGGGCGAACTCGAAGCGCAGGGCGTCGATGATGACGAGCACGGCCTTGGAGAAGCGCTGGGGCGCCCAGCAGGAGCCCGGCGGGAGGCTCTGCCCCTCCCAGGCCGGCGGCACCAGCGGATCCGAGCAGGAACTGGTGATGGCGAGCTCGATCCGGGTGAGCAGGAAGCCGCTCATGAAGAGCCCGATGCCAGCAAAAAAGAGAAAGCAGACCCAGGCCAGGAAGAGCACCACTGGCCACCGCTGCATCCTAGAGGGAAGAACAGGCAGGCTCAGGCACCTACCCGGGCCAGCTACCACTCCCTGCCAGCCTCCTCCTCTCCCCCAGTGCCCCCCAACCAGCCCTGACACAACCCAGTCCCACCCCACGTCCCAGTAACCACCCTGTGCACCCTCCTCATACCCCGACCGGAGCGAGAGCCGTGCCCTGCTCCGTCCCGACCACCCAGCGCCTCCCCGGCACCCCCAGCCCTTCCCTGGCCCTCTGTGACACTTCCAGCCCCCCTCACACCCCCCAGCCCTTCCCCGGCACCCCCAGCTCCTCTTCGGCACCCCCGGTTCGCC
>JAWWMO010000096.1:61944037-61964572 GCA_035047845.1 Dendrocincla fuliginosa | reverse complement strand
GGCCCCGCCGCCCGCGCTCTCGCGTTCCGCCCGCCCGCCGGTCCGCCCCTTCCCGTCCCCTTCGCAGCGGCACCGCCGGGCTCGTACTCGGGGCTTCAAAGGGGCGTTTATTAAAAGTAGAAATGAAACACGAAAAAGTACCGGCACGGCCTTGGCGACCCCCGCAGGGCCGCGGCGAGAGGGGCAGCCCCGGTGTCACGGGGGAGAGGGGGACGCCGGTGTCGTGGCGAGCCCGGGGAGGGGGCGGTGTGAGGGGTCAGTCTGAAGGGTCAGTCCCCTGGTTGGTATTTGGGGGGGTCCAGGGCCCTGGCTGTGTGTGTGGGGGTCACTCCGAGGGGTCAGTCTGAAGGGGTCAGTTTGAGAGGTCAGTCTGAGAGGCCGCTATGAGGGGTCGGTGTGAGGGGCCACTCTGTGTGGTTGGTCCAAGGAGGTCAGTCTGAGGGGTCAGTCTGAGGGGTCAGTCCCCTGGTTGGTGTTTTGGGGGTCCAGGACCCCGGGTGTGGGGGGGATCGGTCCAAGGGGTCAGTCTGCAGGGCCACTCTGAGGGCTCACTCCAAGAGGTCTGTCCAAGGGGCTCGGTCTGAGGGGTCAGAGAGGGTCAGTCCCCTGGTGTTTGGGGGATCCAGGGCCCCCGTGTGTGTGTGGGTCAGTTGGAGGGGTCACTCTGAGGGGCTTGGTCCAAGGGGTCAGTCCCCTGGTTGCTCTTTGGGCCGTGGGTGTGGGGGGGTCGGTCAGAGGGGTCAGTCCAAGTGGTCAGTCTGAGGGGGTCAGTCCAAGGGGGTCACTCTGAGGGGTCTGTCCAACAGGTCAGTCCCCTGGTTGGTGTTTTGGGGGTCCAGGGCCCCGGGTGTGGGGCTCCCAGGCTCCCAACCCAGCAGGGCCACAGCACCTCAGCCACCCCCTGGGACTCACCCCACAGCTCCCTGTCATCCCCACTGCCCAGCCCGGGATTGTGGGAAGCAATGGGAACCCAGCAGGGGAGGCGATGGGGGGACGTGTCCCTCCTTTCTCCCCACTGACAGAGGGGCCGGGGCTGTGGGGCAGTACAGGCTGGGGACATGCCAGCTTGTTTTGCCCTCGCCGCTGCCCCTCTCACCCCCAGGGCTTGGCCCGCAGCTCCCAGGACTGCTCCGGGCCACCCCCAGACCCTCTCCTGAGGGTCCAGCCCAGCACCCAGAGCCTGATGTCCCCTTCTGCTTTCCCTCTTCCCAGCTCCTGCCCATCCTCCAGCACTCAATGGTGCTGCCGGCACACCCCTGCCCAAAGCTGCCTCCTGGATGGGATTCACCCAACACCTGCAGATGGTGCAAGGCTCCTTTTTTTTTGGCAATCTGCTCAGATCCATGGCACACGTGCTCTGGAGGCTCTTGCCCAGAGGGCTATCCCCAATGCTTCTGCAAAGAGCCCCAGGTCCCCATCCACGTGACAGCCATGTCTCTAAGCCTCAGGAACCATGGCAGTGGCCACTTCCCTGACTGCCATAGACCCCATGGGGTCTGGCTTGCCCTAAAGGAGTCAGAGGACAAACCTAGGCCACTCCAAACTGCTTGGAGTGGGGCTGGCCCCATAAAGTGGTGCCCAGTAAGGCTCAGCCTCTCCCAAGCTTTTAACACAGCCTTGGCTTGGGAGCTGCTCCCTGGCCAAGAGGTGGGTCACTCTTCCTTCCCCAGTCACCCATCCATCCCCACAGTCCTGCCCCAACACAGGCAGTCCTGTGCTGGCAGGGCTGGGGGGAGGAACAAGCACAGCACCCCTGGTCCTATACACAAGCCTCCTCTGTGCTCCCAGCAACAATAAATACTAATAAATACAAACTCTTCCACACTTTCTGCTCCCAGGCCAGGGACCAGTTTGGGTAGTCTTACCCAGAGCCCTGGCCCAACTCTTCACTTCCCACCCACCTCAGCCACAGACAAGTCTTCAAGCTGGGAGCTCCTGCTCAGCCCCTGCCCCTCTGGGTGAAGCCCCCTGGGTGATTCCAGCCCTGTCGCAGGGCATTGTGTCCATGCTGGTCGGGAGGATGGGCAACGTCTCAGAAACAGTGTTTGTTTGCTGGCCTGTGACTCATCTCTCCCCAGAGTGCTGGGCTGGAGGCTCTCCAGCAGCCCTGGGGGGTGAGGAAGGTCAGGCCCGGGGCGAGTAGCAGGGGTTCCTGGGCATCTCTGTGAAGGATTTCAGTTCGTAGGGGATCCCCGAATCCACCTCGATCGACTTGCGGGAGAAAAGCAGCCGGATGTCGTCATGAAGGTAGATCTTCCCCGACTTGGAGCTGTGAAACCTGCATGAAGACAAGAGCAGGGTGGAGGGACCTCAGGCAGAGCAGCCTCAGTGTAGGTCACAACTCCCTCGACTACTCTGGCCCCTGGTCAAGGCAGCCACACTCTGGCTGCCTTCAAGAGGGACAGAGAGTGGCAGCTCCAACCTCCCCAAAGGAGCAGCTGGCCTCCTGCTCCTCCCCAGGGTTAGAGGGTGAGGCTACCACCTCTCCTTCTGTCCTGCAGGCTTGCGACACATGGGAGAGGAGCCCAGGGGTTATCCTAGGGCAGGGGCTCATTCCTCCTGGTCTGTTTTACCTCAGATGCATCAGGTAGCAGAGGACCCTGCGGGGTGGGCTGGTGCCCAGTGGGTCACTGGAGGCCACAGTGGGCCCCTCCTCCTCCCCCACGGGCACCAGGAAGATGCGATGGCGTAGGAAGGTCATGTGGTTGGCTGGCATGTCCTGGAAGTCATACGTCACCAAGAACATCTTCACCACAGTCTTGTTGGGGTTAAATAAGGTCTGGGAGCAAAGAGGTAGGGAGTGAGACTGGGAAGGGCACAGAAATGGATCTGTAGGGCAGGGATGGGGCATAACCAGAGGGCCCAAGGATCCAGAAAGCCCCAAACCAGCCCCAGGCTGAGGGTCACAAGTCAGTCCTTTCCACCCACCTCCACACCTGTGCTCCCCTCCTCCCATCACATCCCATCCCCACTGCATGTACACACTCTCCTGTCAAAACCCCTTTCCTCCTCACCAACCTCTTCCTTCCCTACATCTCCCACCACCTTGTCTCCCTGCCAGCTCCCCAGGGACTCCATACCCCACTCTGCCGTGCTGTCTTCGTGGCCATGTACCCCCTCAGCACAAGCTTCCCAGCTGCTGCCCTGCCTAACAACATAATGGAGCATACCCAGCCTGGGGTGGGGACAACCAGAGCCCACTCAGCCCTGTCCCCATGGTGCTACTGGAGGCCAGAGAATGACTCACCACTTGGATGGTTCCAGCTTTGGGGACACTGTAACCCTTCTTTCCCAAGGCCTCCAAGTCAATCACTCCCTGGGGCAAAAGAAACTGTGTGAGACAGGGAGAAAGGCCAGGCAGAGCCCAGCTGGGACCCAGCCTGTGGCTGAGACTGCCCCTTCCTGGGAACACCTGGGACAAGTCAGCCCAGCTCAGTCCCTCTCCAAGCTAAGAAAGGAACAAGCAGCAGTGGAGAGGTGGTGACAGTGAAGCCACAACTATGAGGCAGCCAGTCAGGAGCCTGCCTGTGTATGTGCCCTCTTATTTCCCTTTTTACTTTTTGCATTAAAGACTGCTCCTGGCACAGCCAGTCATCTCCACAGGTAGGTGGTTGGTTGAGCCACACTCGCCATCCCCAGGATGCCTGATGCCAGGGTACAGCCCGCTCACCTCCCCCCCAGCCCCAGCCCTCCCTCACCCACACACCAGGAAAGGCGAGGGCACGCTGTGTTCGGAGATGTCGAAGTAGGTGACGTCGACGGGCAGGGTGACGTGCTGGGGGCAGTAGGAGCCGCTGGCACCAATCTCCGCCGTGAAACCCTCGATCCTCCCCGACGGGGCAAAGCGCCCTTTGAGGATGGACTCCTGAGAGGAGAGGGAAGTTTTAAGGAACTTCAAACACCAGTGCTTCTCCTTGCCTTAAAGCTTCATGGGAGATCACCTCCGTCTCCACTGCACTCACATATCTGCTTGCCCTCATTTCCAGAGACCACCCATGAGGGGTCCTGGCTGCTTGCTGTGAGAGAGACCCACCCTGCATTGGTGGGACAAAACCAGCCATCTAACGAAGAAGCAGAAAGAGCACCTTGACTCAGCTTCACAGCAGCTATCTCAGCAGGATCCACAGTTTTGGTGTCTTCCCCAAGGATCTAGCTGAGCCATCTTGCTGGTGGGTGGGGGCTGCATGATGGGCACTGCATGCCAGGCCCTTTGGGAACAATCAGCCCAGACCCACACCCAGGCTCCCATCGGGTTCAGCCTCTCATGCCCACTGCCAGTCCAGCCTAGAGTCCCCAGGACCCACCTCCCCCTGTCAGGTGGGCTCTGTTACCTCAAAGTTGCCCAGCAGAGCATGGCTGACAGTGGTAGTGGCCCAGGGTGCTGCAGGAGACCTGATGCCTCTCCGGAGGCTGCTCCGGAGATGTCGCCTTGGAGAGAGGAGAGAAGATTGGTGTTGGATTGGAGAGCACGCAGCCCTAGGCTGTCTGTATCCCTGAGAATGTGGATCCCTCTCCAGGTCCACCTTCCCTTCTTTGCTGGAAATTGAATGCACTTTACTACTCCCCAGGTACTGAAGAAACCCCCCACTGCCCCACATCCCGGGGTCTTGTGGAGGGGGGATGCCTGGGCCAGGGTAGGGAAGAGGACTCAACCCAACCTGGATCTCCCACAAGGCTGCATGTGAGCCCCCATGTCCATCCCACGGGGCTGCCAGGACACTCACGATTTGAGGCGCAGCCCACTCTTCAGCCTCCTCCCGACTGCAGTGCAATCTGCAGAACTCTGGAGGGGACAGGAAATGGAGAACCATGTTAGGGCAGTGACCAGAGACACCACACCCCACGAGGGCCCAGCAGATGAAACTGGTTCCCATGCAGGCAGAGCCATCAGAAGCCTCTGCAGGAGTAGCCAGCAGGGAAGCATGAGGACTGCGGTGTCTGGTGGGAATAAGGGGCTGCCCAAATCCCAGAGTGACTCAGCTGGGGATGAGGGTGTTGGTACCCAAGCCAACCATGCAACACATGATTCCCACCTTGCAAAGCAGGTCTCAGGAAGAGCACCAGTGACAAGACACCCCTGTCAGACAGAGCCAGGCACTGACACCCCCTTGAACCTGCCAGGGACCGGTAACACATACGAGGAAGCTCCCTGAGCAGCCTGGGAAAAATTCTGTCCCCTGGTGATTCATGCCAAGTCCTCAGTAGTGTCACAGGGCAGAGGGGTTCACTGCCCACCCCTGCCCACAGCCAGGATCCTATTGCTGTAGGGTGTGGGGTTAAGCCAGAGCCACACTGCAGCCTCCTTTTAAAGATGTCCCCTTTTCAGGGGTTTTCCCTTCTGGAAGCCACACAAAGGGCAGCACAACACAAAGGGATGATGGAGCTGGCTGGCATGACTGGGCGGGAGAACCCAGGGAAGCTGCTGGAGGGCTTCACTCTGCAAGGACAGTGCTGGGGGCAGCTGGGCTGGGGGGCAGTAACAAAAAAGACAGGCAGGAATGCAGCTGTGCCCCATGGATAGTGTGTCCCAGCTCCAAGCAGCAAGAAGCCAGGGTAGCTCTGCCATCAGTTCCTGGGGGTTCCTGCACCATGGGATGCCCCAAGTAAAGAGAGGAGCATGCCACGTCTGGCATGAGCCTGCTGCAGCCTCAGCTGGCAGGACAGCCTGAGGGCAGGGAGATGGTTAGAAGGGCAGGATAAGAAGGGAGGAATCACAAGCAGCTCGTGAGCTGTCAGGGTAATTGCAAATGTTGGGGGTCTGCCCCATAGCTGAGAGCTTGAGGCACTCTGGGGACATGCCACAACTGCAGAAAAGCCAGTGGCACCTCTGCATTCAGCACTGAGCCCCTCGGTCAGACTGTGCTCCGTCCCACTCCCTGCCACCAGAACCTTTCTCAAATGGCCATGATGGACAGGAGTTCACATCATCCCACACATCTGTCTTCCTCCTGCTCATCAGGTAGGCAGAGGACATGTGCTTTTTCCAAGCTTGCTGGTATATCCAGCTTTATATGAAGCCATCAGACACCAAGTGTGGCCCCATGCCATGTCTCCAGCTCTCACTGCCATAGGGCCATTGTCTCTCACTCAAGCAAGGCTCTCCAGGAGAAAAATCTGGTTCCAAGCAGAGGATCCAGTGACTACAAGATGTCAAGAACTGGTTGAAACAGATCACATGTCCCAGGACTGGCTACCAGCTTCTGTCTCACTCACACCAGTGCTGAGCACTGACACAGGACAGGCACA
This sequence comes from Dendrocincla fuliginosa, assembly GCA_035047845.1. Taxonomy (NCBI): domain Eukaryota; kingdom Metazoa; phylum Chordata; class Aves; order Passeriformes; family Dendrocolaptidae; genus Dendrocincla; species Dendrocincla fuliginosa. The sequence continues at coordinate 61,958,326 of JAWWMO010000096.1, read as the reverse complement.
GTGCCACTGCCCACAAGGACAGCCCTGAGCTCCGGGTGTCCACAGACCATTCCCTGCCTCCCCACCATGAGCAACACTCACCTTGGCTGCAGGAAGCAGGTGATTCCAGAAAGGGGCCCCCTTGGCATCAGTGCTGCGGCAAGCTGTGGGCACGGGGTGGCACGGCAGGACCCTCTTCTTCCTTGCTGGTGGGGACAGGCTCTCATCCTCAGAGCAGGAGTCGGCCACACCCTCACCAGCAGGCAGCAACTTCCTTTTGGCTGGGCAGCTGCTGCTGCTGAACTGGCTGCTCCCACAGGGTGTCATCTCCTGGGAGCTCAGGTTGCTGGGCTCTGGGCTGAGAACTGCCTGTGGAGCTGCGGGCTCCTTGCACCCATTGGCCACAACTGGCCCTTCATCTTCTCCACTAGCCCTGCTGCTGTGAGCTGGGCTGCTGCCTGGCTTCTCCCTCTTCCCATCCGAGTCCAACTGGGTTGTTTGTGCAATGCTGTGCAATTCAAGGTGAAGTACATTGTGGCCACTTGCTGGCTCCCCATTTTCTCCATAGTCTGTGGGATGATCCCTCAGTGAGACAGAGCAACTGTCTCTGGTGTGCAAAGTACTGCAAGCAATGTGCTGGGGCCAGGAGGAGGAGGAGGAGGAGGAGGAGGAGACATACTGTGACTTGTCCTCTCTGCTGGCTTTGGGGCTGTGGCTGGGGCTGCCCTCACAGCGGTGCTCCACGACACGCAGCCCGCTGTGGGAGAAGTGCTGGGCAGAGCCGCACAGGGATAGCTCCTCCACCAGCAGACCATCCTCAAAGGAATTGTCATCGTCCAGGGAAGGCTGCCCAGGGCCCCCGTCGCGCTTGCTCTCCACCCCCCTGTCACCCCAGTGAGTTCGTTTGGGATCTCGCCCGCCCTCCAGAGTTCGCTGCTCAGGGTATCCTCTCTTGACAGCCAGCCGGCTGCCTGCCCGCTGCTCCGTGCTCTCAGAGGAGCTGGAGAGGTGGGAGAAGATGGAGACTTGGTAAACCTTCTGGCGCTTGATCTCTGTCTCGTTGTAGCCCATGAGGATGCTGCGGTGGGTGCAGCGCTGAGAGGAGGGCTCCAAGGGTGTCTCTCCACTGGGCCGGGACAGGCTGGGGTCTGTGCTGTGCTCCGGGGGCAGGGACGTCTCTGTGTGGATGTGCCGCATGGAGCCTCACTTGCCTGGACTCCCAGCGGAGCCAGAGTCAGAACAGCCCATGCAGCAGCAGAAGCAGGACTGTAAAGTGCCACAGGTCAGGGTGCAAGGGCAGGGGGTGGAAGCTGGACCCCCACCTTGCTCAGGATCTCTGGGTGAGCCTTCCACTATGGGTTGGTCTGCAGCACAGCATCTGAAAAAAAAAGGGCAGGAGGATGGAGGTCATCCCGGGATCCCCATCCTCATCCAGACTTCTGGCTGCAAGAGACCTACTGGGATATGGGCAGCTTCTCATACAGCCCCACTTGAACCTCTCTCTCCAGGGACAGAGAGAGGAACCAGGCCAGTTTTGCTTCACACGGCATCACTCACCTGCCTTCCCAGCCTGGGGAAGGAGAGAAGTCTCCATCCGAGCAGGAGACTACTGGGGACAAGTCTGGACAAGTGGGGAGGAAGCGGCCTGCCCTCTGCCAGGGACTTGATGTGATTGTGCTATTCTGGAGCATAGGAGTCAGGCAGGTCAAACCAGTCCCAGGGGCTCAAGCCTGTAATCACCACTCTGGGCAACAGCAACAAGATGTCCCCACACTGCCCAAGACAACCTGTGCACTGAACGAGGCAGGGCTGGTCCCCCACACTGCCAGCCCCATGACAGGGACAGGAACCTCGCCTGGCATCTCTGTTACCTCTGCCAGCTTGGACCAGGCACCGCCAGCACCTCAGTCAGCAGCTGGGTGGTACCAGGGTCACCATCCACCCACTCCTGTCAGACCCAAAGGCCTGACCTCCTCTATGCTGCATGTCACCTTGCTTTTTGTTCAGCTCAGTTTGAGAGCTGTGGGAATCCTGTTCAGGATGTTTTTAGTTCTAGCATGATAAACACTGAAATGGCTGCAAGAGCTGAGAAGATGCAGGAAAAGCCACCAGCAGACTGAGGACAAACTGTCTGTGCCTGGTAGCTCTGCCCTTTGCCTGTTCTTGCAGTTTTGCCTGATCTTTCAGGGCAAGGGCTTAGGGGCAAGTGAGGAGTAGGAAAATTGGTTCTTCAACTGGATCAAGGCTATCTGGAGAGGGAGATTGTATGTGGTGTTTTGACTCTGCCATGATAGGAATGTGAAAGTGGCAGGCCACAGAATTTTATTTTAAAGGAGTGATAAAAGGTATAACCATGCATCAGGATATGCTGGGGGCTGACAAGGGGCTCCGCAGAAAAGGTCCTGGGAGTCCTGGAGGGCACCAGGTTGACCATGAGCCAGCAATGTGCCCTTGCAGCAAAATAAAACCAGTGCCCAGTGCTACACTAGGCACAGCATTGCCAGCAGGTCGAGGGAACTGATCCTTTGTTTCTGCTTAGCACTGATGAGGCTACACCTGAGAGAGTGCAGCAAAGGGAACAAAAAAAAAATTAAGGAACCGGTGCATCTGTCCTATGAGGAAGGCTGGGACTGTTCACCTTGGAGAAGAGAAGGCTCAGGGGAGTCTTGTCAATGTATATATGTAAGAGGTTCCCTCAGAACATCAGGAAATACAGTTTGTTTTTACTGCAAACAGTTACCTAGAGAGGATGTGGAGTCTTCATCCTCGAAGATAATCAGAAGTTACCTGGACACAGCCCTGGGCAATGGCTCTAGGTTGCCCTGCTTGAGCCACTAGTGGGGTTGGATTAGATAACCTTCAAATGTCCCAGCCAACCTCAACCCCTCCATGTAGCCCACAACACTGCAGCCTGTCCTGGCTGCCCCCCACACTCACCCCTCTGCAGCAGAATCCCGCTTTGCTCCGGATTAACTTCCCTGTCCCGCAGCAGGCGGTTGTTGGCACAACCAGCTGAAGACACCTGCCAGTCAGGCACCCCCCAGAAGCGCCGTGGCTGCCGTGGAATGGTTCCCACCATCACGGTGTGCCTCGGAACCTCTGCAGTGTCCTCTCCAGCTCAGTGTCCACAGGGGCTCTGGGGGGATGGAAAGTGGGAGACGCAGGGCTGCAGTGATTCAGATGTTTTCCACGAGAACCCTGTCTGTGGGGTTCCAAAGCCAGAGAAGGCGGCATTTAGTCTCAGCCTTTCCCAACCACCCAAACCAAAGGCCACATAGATCTCAACCATCTCAGGCAGTGCTATCACCTTGACTGACATTTAAACCACAAATACTTTTAGCTAAGCTGTGAACTCTCATACCTGGCTTATATTTTACATCCCTTTTGTCTGCCTTCCTGTATGAAACCCTGTGCATATGAACAGATTCCTCTTTCCTTCTGGCAACCATTTCATGCCTTGCTTTACAAGACACTGCAGCAACCTCTGGGCCTCCAGCTAGCTCCTGGTCTCATGTTCACCTCCTCCCCCTTCCACCTACAGCACAGGACATTTTCTGGCCCTACAGATAAGGAGAAGAGCTGTTTCCTTCCAGTAGGAGATGACTGTCAGGGAAGGCAGAAATGAGGAGCCTGCCAGATCTGAGCCATGATGACCCCCCACCAGCTTTCCCCAGCGCAGAGACAGCAGTCCTTTCATGTGCACAGCACTCACCTGCTCAGATGTGCCCTTGATGCACAACTGAGATTTGCAGATGCAACACAGCTCCCCTGCGGTCATAATCCACCAGCACTGCAGCTTTGATGCCTGGAAGAGGGCATGGAGGAGAATCAGCTCAGGCAGCAGCTCATGTTCCAACACCTTCAGAGTGAGCAGGAACCCTTGGACACTTCTACCCTCAGCACCTTTGTGGAATGGCAGCTAACGGGCCTTGCCAGCCCAGGAACATCCAGATGAAGGAGGAAACAGTGCCTGTCCCTGGAGAGCCTGCCCTCCCCACCTCCCTTCCCCATGCATCCCTCAAATGGGGGCTCACTGCAGCAGCTATCTAGAGGGAAGTCACTGTCTGGGCATCCCGTATCAGCAGCAAGCACTGCACTGAAGGTTGGAAATAGCAGGGCCAGGCAAATGAAGAAAGATGCCGAATGGATGCTGAGAGGCACCAACACTCAGGTGCAAACCCCTCGTGGCACCCTGGCCTGGCGAGTTCCGCATCCCACCATCCTGCAGGTGGGAAGCCAGCTTCAGCAAGTGCTTGCTGCCTGACCTCACCTACCTCAGGAAACAGGCTTTTCTTTGATTTCCAGTAAGACTTGAAATTGCAGGCTGTCAAGGCCAGTCCCTCAGACTCGGACAGCCCAAAAGCCACCTCCGGCAGTGCTGGGGAAGGGCACTGTCAGCAACTAGCCAGAACAGGACTTGCCAAGATACAATACACCAGCACCCAAGGAGCACTTGGCAGCAGAGCGAATCAATGTTGCAGCACAACAAATGTTGCGTCCAAAACCTCAACAGAAGCTTTTTGTAAAGGTCAACTCCTCTTGCACCCCACATGAGGCCTGCACCAAAGCATACAGGAAAGCAAGTGAATGTCCTCATTTGTGGGTGAATTCTGAGGGGTAACATGCTGTGCTCTGCCTGCCTGGAAGTTGTTGTTTCCCTCCTCCAATTCTCAGGGAGGCTTTTACCATGACTTGCATGATACAATCAACCACTGGGAAGCCAAATCAGCAAGCAACAGCAAGAATCATCATGGTGCAGTGGGAGAGAGCGTGTCATGCCAGAACCAATACAGTTTCATCTGAATTCTTTTTTTTATCTTGCCATGTCCCTCTGAAGTCACAGCCATCAGGAGAGGTGGATGTGCTGGCACCACAAACCCACCTCAACTGAGACCTAGAACACGTGCCTAGCACAAGAGGCTGCACCATGTTTTGCCAGCCCAGATACTGTTGCTTGAAGCATCGTGTTGGAAAATGCCAGAATTCCTCAGCCCACTCTACAAGCACACCCTGGTATTTTTTTGTACATCCCCCTGGAGGAGTTTTCCCACCAGCCTAGGATGGAGAGCAGCTGGAGCACAGCACTGCTTCTCACCCTCCTCAAGGTGCAAGGCACCGTGTCCAGGGGAGGTTCTCTTGGCTGTTTAGCTCTGCCTCTGAGAGCACTTCCAGCCAGCTCTTAGTAGGGCTCAGCCTCTGACAGCATCCACTGGGAGCCCACCACCTCCCCATGGAGCAAGACACCACCACCAGGATCAGGGACTTCTGCACCCCAAGCAGGGACAACAGGGAGAAACCACCTGGTCACCTCTCCCTTCTCCTTCCCTTGAGCAAGGCATTGCCAGAGCCCCACTTCTGACCACACAGATGGGACAGATCCAGGTCCAGGTCTCCACCAGCTCAGCTGAGCAGCACAGGTACCATCCCATGGACACAGCACATGGGGCTCCATGCGCCCAAGCCAAGGGTTTGGCCCCTCCTAAGACCAAGTGCTGCTGATTTTGGCAGTGTTTCAGCCTGTGCTGGTGCTCTGACTCTAATATAAGACTTAAAGGGCTTTATCTCTTGAGGAAAGCCCAGACAGAGTTCCTCCCACTCTCTGCCCTGCTCCTGTCAAGCTCCCAGGCTCCCTCCGTGCTCAGAAGACAGGAGGGGCCCTGTACTTTTGCCAGGATCTCCCAGCACCTGGATCTGGATCTATGCCAGGCACAGCTTTCCTCTATTTCTTTGCATTGGAATGGGCACTACACTTCAACAGCCAAGGAACACCCAGTGCCAAAGGACTTGCAGGGAGGCAGTGTGTCCCAGACACTGGGGCAGAAACACTGTGTTCCTTAGGGACACAGAGCCACCAGACCCTGACAAAGAATGACACAGCCAGGCCTCGTGGGGGTGGGTCAGGGTCTTGGCTTACCTGCTGGTTCCATTTCTATTAGCACATCCAGGGGAACCCAGGATTAACAGACCATAGTCTCAGCCTGGTGGCAACAGTGCAGGATGGTGGGTGAGGAAGGGTCTCTGTCTGGGCGATGCAGCAGTTGTACCACATGCCTGCAGCCTGCAAAAGGATCTGTTGCTGTTTAGCTGTACCATGCCAGCCAGAAAGGAAGTGGGGTGGGTGCAGAGTAGCTCTACCAGCCAGGGAGGTATCTGTCATCGGGCAGGACCTGCAGAGCCCTGGAAAAAGTGAGCCTGGCAGGGCTGGCAGCATAGCACTGGTGCAAGGAAGAGAGCAAGAGCTGTGCCCAAAGGGGCCATGCTTGCCCAGTAGGGATGTATGTGGCTTCCCAGAGCAGCACTGCCAGCCAGTAAAGGGGCCATATGGATAGTGAACAAGAGGCTTTGGCCTGGGCACTGCTGCATGGGGCAGAGCACTGTGCCTGGGGGCTGGCAGAGCCAGAGGAGCACTTGCACCATTTAGACCAGAAAAAAACCCCAAACCAATCCCTAAGTGGTTTCACTGCCTTTCTCTGTCCTGCTTCCTCTCGTGGGAAGCGCTAAGGAGACATTTGCAGCCTCACTGGGGGTTAAGCAGGAACCACACAGCTAGGAAGTAGAAGAGCTGTCATTGTAAGAGGGCAAATAGTCATTCTCAGAACGAGCAGAGCACAAGGCAAGAGAAGAGGCAACAGAAACTGCTGGAAACAGACTGTCTGGAGGATACATCACAGCTCCATTGGTCCTATCTGAACCTGGGGAGACGGTAGGAAATCTAACCAGTGCAAGCACAAACATTGGACCTCCCTGGCACAGTCTAAGAGCAGAGCTTGCAAAGCGCCAGCAGGCAGAAAGTTTTTGTCACAACCCTGAAGGATGGATGCAGTAATGCTGCCACCAGAGAAGGGTTTCTGCACAGTGTGACAGATCAGGCAAATCACCATCAGGAGAGAGACAGACACGTGAGCTGGGGACCACCTCCAGCATTGTCCATAGGAGAGTTGGCAATCCTGGGGAGAAGATGGCTAGAGAGATCCTGGAGGAGTAAACTGTGCCTGAAGAGAAAGATGACCAGTGGCCATGGCTCTGGCACTATCCTGGAATTCAGGTTGGGGTTGAAGGACCTCATACTTGGTGGGAACAAGAGGAAGGGATAAAGGAAGCACAGGAGAGAGGATACAGAGGTAGGGAGCATCCTTGTCCCACTGCAAGGGCAAGTGCTGCTCTTGGGGGTCCTCAGGAGGCCTCCTGCCATGCCAGATTAATGCAGCTGCAGAGCCTCGATCAGTGATAGTCCCTGCTAGTAATGAAGAGGAAGCCCAAGCCCTGCGGGGAAGGATTGGGCAAGAGGCAGTGCCCATGTTAGGAGTGGGAGCTCCTCGAAGCCACCAGACCCAGATTCTATGGAGACAGACCCGACACCTCCCTCTGTCCGCAGCCCCGCGTTCGTTCGTGAGGTGCTGCTGCTGCCCTTTTTGCTTCCCGTCCTGCAGGAGGGGGCACTGACAGGGGGCAAAAGCCCCCGGGGACAAAGCAGCCCTCCCTACAGGACACCTTGCTGGGGGTCCCGGCTGCAGCAGGCTCCCGAGGGGCTGAGATCTGCCCAGCAACATGCGATGCCTTCCCAGCCCCACACACAGGTGCCGCAGGGTCAGAGCCCTTCTGCTCGGCCAAGTAAGGATAACACAATGAAACCTCTCCTGGGAGGTGGGGGAGCCGGAGCAGAGCTCCCAGCCCAGGGACTTACCCCTTCTCCCTCTGATGCCCCACGTCGCGGCAGGGATCGCCTCCACACACCTTGCCCAGGTGCCTCTCCTGCAGCCAGCGATGCTGACAATAGCCTGCAGCTGGGAAGGGGGGCTCACAGGGTCTGCAGGCAGATCCCACTATGCGACGGCCACCTGTGTATAGCCTTCCCCCCACGTCCAACCCCTCCCCGCCAGCCTCCCCTCCATGCACGGCTGCCCCTCTTCCCAGGAAAGCACACTCGAAGAATGAAAAGCAGCTTAAAACCCGGCAGGACAATCGGGCAGATCTCCAAAGCCGGCAGCAGCACCCCTTGCCCACCCAGCCCAGCAGGCTCAAACCTCAGCGATACAGCCCCACGGCTGCCCAGCTCCAGCGTTCGACCGGGAGCCCAGCAAACCTGCAGCAGGCAGGGCAGGGAAATCCCACGCAGCAGCCGCTTACAGGGAGGACAGCCCAGGTTGAGGACAGACCTTTGTCTCTGCCTGCCTGTCTCGCTCGCTCGCTGCCGGAGGAGGAAGAGGGGGGCGGTGGGGGACAGCGAGCAAAGATAACACCCCTAGGAGGGATGTCACAGCCACGTTAATCACTTGGAATTCCAGCCAGCGCAGACCCGGGCGCCGCAAATATGGGCAGCAAATGGAGATGCTCAAAGCTCTGAAATAATTGGATCCTTTCACAAGAGCCGAGCCCAGAATCCAGCACAGGAATTCAGTCCCTGCTGGAAGTCGAGAGATCAAATACACGGAGAGGCAGGCGCAGCACAGGCAATGCTCAGCCACCGCTGTATCCAGCTCCACAGCCCCTGGCGCTGCTCTAATCTCAGGTGCCTTCCCAGCGGGATCCAGGGAGGACCACAGCACAGAGCACGAGTGCCCTGCAGAGCCCAGCGCAGCACCGGCCCTTTCCCATCCAACTTACTCTACTTGTGGCAAGGTGCAGAAGCGCTGCCAGGGCGAGAGGGGATTTGGTGGAGGAGACTAGCGGCCTCGAAGCCCTGCTCGACCCGAGGAACAGTCCATGGGAAGGAGACCCCCGAAGCTGCCGCCTGGCCCCCGCAGCCCTGCAGGGGAGATGCCTGGCCCGGCAGGCTGCCCAGCCCGCATCACATTCCCGGCGAGACCCGCTCACGGCACATGTATGCTCCTGCTCGGCGCCTCTACGGCAATGAAAAGGCACAGAGGCTTCTGCCAGAAAACAAAGAGGCAGCGGCAGAGCTGGGGGTGGGGAAAACTCTCCGCTGCCCAAGAGGATCCCTGCAGAGGCAGCAGAATGCTGCTGGGCTCCAGCGCGGCTATTCAGCCCCCCGAGCTCGGAGGGGGCACCCACTCGTGCGGCACAGGGAGTCGGGAGGGTGGGCAGCCCCCGCTCCCCTCCCCGGGGCAGCCATGGGTGGGAAGTGCTGGAGGATGCAAGCCAGGCCCAGGACAACAGCTGTCCACAGGCAGCAAATTCCTCCGGGCTGGCTCTGCTTCCTAAAAAGCTGCGCCTTTCCACCTCCGTGTAGCTGCCGTGCACCACTGCCCGCCGGCCGGGGCACCGAGCCCCCAGCCTTGGGAAGCCCCAGGGTCAGCACCACCGTGGCCTCAGCGGTCACCCTGGGGCAACAAAGACAGTGCCCGCAGTGGAAGCAAGCCCCTGGCCACCCAGGCACAGGGATATGTCGGCCCGACCCCTTCCAGCCCCCCGTCCCTTTCCAGAGGCAGTGGCACAAGGGACCTTGGCCACTGGATGACCACACAGACTGGCTGTTCTGGGCCAGACCTTGGTGCCAACTGCAACCAATGGAAAATTTTCCACTGCTGGTGATTACTAAGTCACATGTCTGTGTAGCCAGTCACAGGATGCCTGCCAGAAGGCACCTGGGTCTTGGCAAAGGGGTAGGGACCACTTCTGCTCTGTGTTTGCATGACACTTGAGGTCTCTGGCCACGACCAGGGCACCAGTGTGCTGCCACGTCTCAAGTTCAGTAAGGATGTTTGTCCAAGGGACGCACCCCCTAGGTCCAAGCTGTACTAGGCCCTCACCATTCTAAGTAATCATAAATGTTAGCACTAACAGTCCTTTTTATCTGATCTCCCAGGAGGAGGAATAACACCCCCTGGGTTGGTGTTATCAGAAGCCCTGTGAACCCTATTTCAACCTGTTTAACTTAATTCCAGCGGAAAGGTAATCACTTACAGTAACTCCCTTCCTGTCAGCTCCCTGTCCTGGGCTGTGCACTGTGGGAAGCATGCCCACAGGTGCAGCACAAACAGCCCAGCCTTTCTCGAGCATTACTAGCTGGGTATGGTAACAGGAGCCTCTGGTAGGGAGTTTTGGCAGTGGGGTGATTCTTTGTGAGCTGGAAGACAGCACTGAAATCAGCAGGTGATGGGATCCCTTTTGCTCCCACCTCTGGTGTCACCTCTCTTCTCCCTCTGGTCACCACTTTATAGAGCCACAGACCTTCACAGTCACATCTTTGCTCCTTACCAAGCCAGCTCCTTCTGTACCCTGATGCCCTGTAGCCATCAACACTGCTTGATGGCAGATGCACAACACTCCACCTTCCCCACACCCTTCACATGGCAGCTGGGCTCTGTATCCCTATAACTGTGCTCCTTTTCATTTCCACCCCAACCTCCACCATGTGGCCTGTTTCCATGATTCGCCAAGGGCTGTACCCAGCTCTTTACCTGTGCTCTGTTCCCTCTTGATTACTGCAGGTTACAGCCTCCCTTACCCCAGTCTCCTCCCATTCCCAACAGCCCCACCAGCCCAAGACTCTGTGCACATGTTTCACTGGTGAGCCCCTGACACCCACCTGAGAAAACCACAGCAGCATCACCTTTCCCTACCTCCCCAAATGGTCACTGGGCACCGCAGAGCAGAGGAGAAAGTCCCAGGGATGCTGAATTATTCTGATCAGCTCCGGACACAGGCGTCAAAGCTACACACTGGAAGAGAGAGTAGGCCAAGTGCGTGGGGAGGGCAGCAAGGATTGTGCATGCAGGATTTGCCCCGTGGGAACTGCCCATCCCCACCGCAACCCCTCCTGCAATACACTTCCTTTTACTGTAAGAGCTCTGCAAGGGAGGTGCTTCAGCACAGGCACTCGGGCCTCCCTCTTGGTTACCAAGCTGCAGCCTGCAGATAAGGCTGCAGCAGCTGTGGGGACATTCAGCATCTCTCCACTCCCCATGCTAGACATGAACGTGGCACAGGGGGAGGAGATACCACACACAAACACACACACACACACATGACTGTGCACACCCACCCAACTCACCCTTATCCAGCAGCGATTTAGAAAAGCTCAAGTCTAGCATAGGCCAGAGCAATGACATGGGCTGGGCAGGGATTTGGGCCATAAAGGTGAGGCTTTGTCCATCTTCAATTGTAAAGAGCTGGACACAATCAGGGCTACTGCAGGGAAGAAGGATTTCCACTATGAATTAAATGTCCTGTCCCTTGTCATGGAAAAGGAAAGGCTCTCCTTCCCATATGACTTCAGGTGAAAAACACCCTGCTGGAATTGAGAAAAGGGTGTCAAAGTTTTCATCTACAAACACTCATACTGTTGCACATAATGAAGTCAAACACGAGAGCACAAGCCCCTAAGAAGGAAAACAAGGGGGAAGGAGGGACTGTTATGTCTGACTGCAGGCATATCCACATGCAGGACAGTGGGAGACACAGTCTAGCTCCTATTACATCCTTTGGAACTGGCAAAACCTCCTGGTCCCCTCACGCTGAACCAGGTGTGGGGTCCCACCAACAGCCCAGTGCATCTGCCACCCCCTCCACAGGGCTGCGCTCCTTCAGGGCTGCCAGGGCTTTGGGCAATGCACACAGCCAGGGATGCCCTCTGAATAGAAGGGGGAATCTACCTGGCACCTGGATGTAGCATTGAGATGGAGGAAGCCAAGCCTCAACTTTTTCAAGTCAGGAGGAGGGTGGAGAGGATGTGCCCTTGGGGCTATCTGACAGGTGCAGCCTGCAGGCACTGGGGCACTGGCATATCAGCATCCTTCATCTTCCTGGAAGCAATAGTGAACAGGGCCAGCTCAAGAGGCACCTGTGACCCTAGACAACCCTTGTTCACAGGGTACAAGCCCCCACATCAGTCCCTGCAAAAAGTGAAGGCCCCTGGGCAACCTCTGCTTGCTGCCACTGTTGCACCCATGTTTTGCTGCATTGCTTCTGTGGGAACACACAAAGGTCAGAGACCTCAGAAACCAGCCTAACTAGGGAAACTGAATCCAAAACACCTTCAGCATTGGTGGCAGCCATGCTATTGAGGACACAGATGTCCCTCAAGACCTGACTCTCCTACGGACAAAGTCTGTGAGGGACTGAAGAGCTCTCCATGGGCTGCCTGAAACCAGCTCATCCCCAGCCTAGCAGCACTTGCACCTGCAGCTGGGAACAGACTCCAGGGGCTGCTTGGCCCAGACCACCGGATCCTGCTGCTCCCTAGTGTTGTAACAGGGATATCCCAGTAATGTCAGAGTGCCCAGAGCAGTTTTGTGTAACGAGCAGACTGCTGAGGAAGGGTGCACAGAGCCATCGTAGCCCAGTGTCAATGAGCCTGAGAGAAAGGCTGAAAGGAGCAACTTGAGATCTGGGGGCTAACACAGGCATGGGAACATCCCAGACATTGAAAACCCACATAAAAGCAACTGGGGAGCCTGGATGTCCACTCAGTCTCTGCCAGACGATAAGGCAGATGTAGCTCCTGCTTCAGGCCAGCTTGACCCAGGTGCCATGGCTATGAGCAGACCCCTTTGCTCTGGTTCATTACTCATGCAGACAGGATGGAGCAAATGCTGTAAACACCCTTTGAGCACTTACATACCAGACACAGGCTTCTGCAGCATCAGACACTGGGGTCAAAGCTTGGAGATACAAAACATTGCAGAGTGAGATTGCTGCTGAACATAAGGCTGATAAGACTGCCAGCAGCCTTCTTGCAGGACAGGATCAGGAAAAGAGCAGCCATGAGAATAAAAGGTCAGCAAAGAAAAAGAAAATACTGGGAGCAAATAATTCTTCTCAGACAGTCCTTTGGGCTCATCTCAGCCTCTGTCTGCTGAGGATGGTCAGACACCTGGAACCTTTAAAAAAGGCTACTAGTGACTTCCCTTCCAATCGCCACTGTCTCTGGGACAGGCACCATGGGGAAGATAAACCTGGAGCCCTTCCAACCACAGGGCTGGGGGCCAACATCCTCACCAGCCTTCCAATAACACCAGCATCCCCCTACAGATCACAGCTCTTTGCTGCCAGCAGAGCAGGCAGGATGATTTACACCCCATGCTTCACTGCCCACTGGCTTCTTGTGCTCACGTGGGGAGGAAATAATGCAGGCCTTCAGAGAGATGGGTGCTCCAGCTAAAATAGGCTGGGGCAAGTCAATGACCTGAGCACTGCTCCTAGGGCAGTGCCTCCACCTCCTGGCACTGCTAATACCATACAGATGAGACCAAGTGAGGAGAGGGGGTTGGACAGAACAACACCCTGAGCCCTCCATTTGCCTCCAAGCCAGTCAGTTCAATAGGCCATGAGATGTGATATTGCACCCCAAGAACTGCAGAACTGAGGGACAACAATGGTGGAAAGGGACCTCAGAGGGTTTTGGTCCAATCCTGCTAACAGCAGGGCCAAGCTCAAGCAAATTGCTTGGTGTTTGCCCTTGGCAAGGGCTGAAAGTCACCAAATGTTGAGATTGCTTCTCTTCTCTGAGCCCTACTCCAGAGTCTAACTGCCTTGCAGGGAAATATTTTTCCTAACATCTAATTGGAATTTCCCTTGTGTGCTATTGCCTCTCATCCTGTCCCTGGGCACTTCCCAGGAGAACCGAGCTCCAGCTTCACTGCAAATCTACAGCTTCCAGCAGCAGTGAGAGCCCCCTTCACTGCCTCCCCTCTCTCAGGCTGCACTAGCCCACTGCTCTCAGCTTCTGCCCACTGCAGCACACAAAAAGCCAGAGCTCCAGCTCTTTGATGGAGCCTATTGGAGCCTGCTGGGCTCCCTTCTGCCCAGCCAAGGGTGCCACCAGGGAGGACAGGAGGTACCTGCACCTGCATACTTTGAGGATGCTAAAAAAAGAGACTGACCTCATCACTGAGATCAGTGGGGGCTGCTTTTAATCAGGTATCTGATCAAAATAACAGTGCCTGGTGCAACACACCTAGGTTATCCCAAGACCAGAGACCCAAGTAGTTGCTCCGAGAAGTCTTCCCCAAAATACAGAGCTTTGGTTTTGCTGCTGTAGCACTGATACCAAGCCTGCCTCCATCATACCCCTGAGAAACCTGTCCTCAGGAGAGATGAGCAGGACAATTACGTGTCCAGCTCAGCAGAGACCAGCTGGGCTAGGTGGAAACTCAACATCCCAGAGCAGGTCCCTGGATGAGAGAAGCAGCCATCTGTGGCGCCTGCAATATCCTCTAAGGTCTGCAGCAGACCCCAGATCACACAAGGGATTTTGGAGCCAACAGCCATGTCCTGAAATCTCCAGTATGTCATCCACATCCCAGCTCTCCCTCCATGCCGTGTTCACTCAATCCAGAGGTCTGTTCACCACTCTCGGTCCCAGCAGAAATCACTCAATTTTCCGTCCCACACCTGCTCTCTCAGACA
>JAWWMO010000096.1:61926087-61943937 GCA_035047845.1 Dendrocincla fuliginosa | reverse complement strand
CACACCTGCTCTCTCAGACAAGATGTGAAGGTTACTGGGCAGGATCTGACCAGTACAGAGATCTGCCCCGCTTGCCAGAGCTGGCTGGACACCCCACTGCCAGCACAGGGGTGAAGATCCACCCCATGCCCTGAAGGCAGGGATACTTGGTCATCAAACTACTCCCTTGCAATGTTTGTCTCTGGTACCTCCTGGGAAAGCCTCAGCACCAAGGATGCCTCAAGCCTTTCCAGGACAGCAGCATACCCACAGCAGATGTGGGCAGAGAATAGGATCAGCATATAGCTAAGATTTTGGCCTGTTCCCAGGCCACAGGCATTGGCTCCACCTGCTGAGCCCTGTGGCTTTCCCAGCTCTCCTCTGGCACCCTCACCCCCATCTCGCATGGATCTGGCCTAAGCTGCCAGGCCCTTGGGCTCCCTTAAAGCCCTGTCCTGGACAAGCACCTGCCTTCTGCTTCCCACTGATTCATTCCCCTGGGATTCACCCTCTTCTGACTAACTTACCCATTTCTGCGACAGCCATATGCATGCAGGGAGAATGTGTGTGTGTGTGTGCAACACAGGCAATGACACTGACTCTGCAAGGCAGCAAACTGGGCAGGGAGCCTGGCCTGGCTGTGGCAGAACCCTCTCCTCCCGCAGCACCCAGCAACAGGAGGGGTGGAGGTGACGCTGCTGGCTCAAGTCCACTGCAGGGAGACAGGGCAGAGAGGCAGATCGGGAGTGCTATCCTGTGCCAGCACTGCCAAGATAAGGAGTGACGCTGGGGGAGGGCTTCCTCCAGGCTCTGAGGCTGCTTTCCAGGCAAACCCATTCCCTTTATCAGCCCTCCAGCAGTCTGACCCCCATCACTGGCTGTGGGAGGGTTACCTGGCACTGTCACAGCAATCTGCCTTTGGGTACAGCCAAACATGCCCCCCCAGGCCGTGCCTCTTCCCAGTTTTACTCTTCAGGGTAGAGAGACCCATGGAAGCCACAACAGGACTTTTACATATGGCTATAGTCAGTCGGCATCAGCTAATGCCACTGGGCATGCCGGGCCCACCAGCTTGGCCAGTTTGTGAGTCTGGACAGTAGGAACCATGCACATGATCTATGTACACGTGTGTGCAGGCTGCTCATGTCACTGGCAATTCCCTAATACTTGAGAATGAGGCCCCCATATCCTTTCCCTTTTCTTTTCCACAGCATCACCCCTTCCAAGTGCTCCCCAGCTAACCTCAGTCTCCTACTCAGAGAGGACCAGAGTAGAGAGAGGTGACAAGAGGGAGATGGCACTGCCCAGCGGTGCCAAGCCCAGCAGGAGCTGTGGCACACACCTCCCAGCAGGCAGACTGAGCAGCTCTACACATCCATCTGTGTCAAGGAGCACAGGAGAGCTTTGGTGTGGGCACAAGATGCTGGTCTGTGCAGCACAGTCACAACTTGCACCTCTGCCTGTTGTAGCTGGAGAAAATTACTAGGATTATAAAGGCTCTTTTCTCACCCTTCCCTCTTCTCCATCCCACAGATCAAGGTCACAATGACCAGGAGCTCTGGTACCTCTCACCCGGGAGCACTTGGCAAGCTGCAGCACTTTACCAAATGCAGGTTACTCAGGATAAACCTTGCTGGTGCTGCAAGAAGACAAGTCAAACAACATGTCTTCAGCAGGGTCATGCAGCCCCAGCCAGGACAGAAGGCCCTGACACCTTGGAATTAAGGCCATTTTATTAAGTAAACCACCCTTTGGCGAAGGAGTGAAAGACAATAATTTGGGCTGGAATGATAGATTAGTAGGCACAAAGAATGATTTTCTGCCAAAGCTCAGGACTGTGAGCCAGAACTGTTCCTTCTTCCCAGATTTTTAAGTTTTTGATCCTTGCTACATACATGCAGAGCCTTTTCCCCCTTCTCAGGGCAAAGAAATCTAAGTTTTTGTCCCATGAGGTCCTGTAGGCTCCAAGAGCTTCCTCTGCACACCAGCCCTTCTCTCCTCAGGATGATCTGGTTCTCAGGGTTTACAAAGTTGATGCTTCTGCTGATATGGTTCCTGGTTACAGGGACAGACACACAGAGAATGACTCCCAGAATAGGCCAGCTACCAAGGTGAGCAGACTTATGGTTTCCAAGAGCTCCAAACCAAGGCTTCCACTTCTGGGTTCTCTCTCTCTCACGACAGCTCTGTGCTCCCACAGTTCTGCCTTTCTGGTGCTTGAAAAAGTAGAGCAGCTTCTTGGCTGTTAACTTAGGTAGTGGCTGCAGGGAGCCTTGTGGGGTATTTCCTGTGACCAGCTTTCCTCTCTGAGGCAGAGCCCAACGAAGCATCAGTCCTTTGTTTAAAAACTCACATTCAAGGTCGTCTGATCCAACACAAAGATCAGAAGTAAAATTCCTCTAAATGAAAGATCAGATGGGGCAGCGTGCCTATGCCAGGGGATGGAGCTGAACAGCCAAGTGCCTGCTAACCCAGCCTGAAAGTTTTAAGGACTAAACCACCATTTCTGTCAGTAACACAAATCCAGGTTTGCCAAAATTGGAAAATGCACCGTGTGGCTCACAGCTGGCGCTTGCCCTTCCTGCAAGCTGGAAACCCCCTGTTGTCTCAGCAGCCCTTATCAGCCCCTCACCCTCAGCAAGGGGGTGCTCTTGCTGACTCAGCACATCCTGCAGTCCTCCATACACATCCTGGGTGGATTAGCTGGCTGGCTTATGCCACCTGAAGCTCGAGATGGAAACTAGCTGTGTCCTCTTTTCACCTTGCTGCAGAAAAGGAAATAGAGGTTTGCGCTATCCATGAATTCCCTAGCTCCTTTTGCTGGACCCTCTGCTGCTATGACCTACGGGGCATCCTGAGCAGACAAGATTAAACAGAGGGGCTAGGAAAGCAGCTAGAACTGGGCTTTCCTGCATAACTACACATGAAAAATCCAGTTTTAGCTTGGGTGGGCAGGCACCACGGCCTGTCTCCTATTCTGCATTTCACAAAGATCCTCCATTGCAGGCACTGCCTTTACTGTCTGCTGCCTTCACTGGCCCAGAGCAGGCTGGAGAAGTGCTGGCTACACCAGCGATACGGCAAATTCAGGTGCCATGTGTGGGGGCAGCTCCAAATGCAACAGGGGGAGAGAGGCAGAAAAAAACCAAACCACTCAAAAATCCCAGGGCAGAAGGTTTCCAGCCTTACGTTTAATAATAATTTTTCTCAGGATACAGCTCCAGTTTTCACCTGGTCTTAAAGCTCTCCACAAAGCTGCTCTCACTAACTTTCACAAATTCTTTTCTCTCCGCCCCAGTTCCAGCAGGGACCCCCATGCTGCCTCCCAGCAAAAGGGTCTCCATGACCTTTGTAATTCAACACAGTGGGAAAGGCTCACTCCGTTCCCTCTATTCCTAGCCCAACACAGACCTTAAAAGCCCTCTTTGTTCCTGTTACAAACCCTATCCCACAGCCATGGCTTAACCCTTAGGGCACTGCCTCAAATGAAGACAGTTTCACAGAAGCAAAGCGTTTGCAGCATTGATGGGAAGCTGGACCCACCCTCCACTTACAAGAAAGCTATATAACAATCTGCTGGTGGCTTGCAGGATGCATAAGATACACACAGCCGGGTGGGAGGGATGTCTGGCTGTCGTTCATCACCATTACAAACTACTGTGCCCTACCATGATGCATGGGCAGGGTTTGGGCTCAAAACTCTTTACACTCTCCTGGTTTTGCTTTGCCTGCCCTCAGTTCAGCAGGCTTGTTACAAAATGTGCTCCACACACGCAGACTTTAGGCCACAAGGAAGGAACAGGGATGAGGATGGAAGCAGCTGGGACTGGGCACCTCCGTTGTCGCTCTTCCAAGGACTCCTCTGCTCCTGCCCCCAGGTACAGCCATTGCTCCATGACCAGGAGCAAAGCAGAGACAGCAAGGGATGCCATGCCATTACCTACACAGCCTGCACGCTGATTCTTGCCTTGTCCAAGAGATGCTCAGACCCACATCTTAATCAGCAGCCCATAATTACACCTTGGAGGAAACAGTGCCATGGGACTGTGCATAATTATACACCCTTCACATGGGAATGCACAGGAGATGGAAGGCACAGCCAGCTCTCCCTTCCTAGCAAGGGCTGCTTTGCAGCACCCAAAAATGCCATCTCTGCACCTGGAACAGAGCTGCCCAGCAACACCCTGAAACACCAGCTCCACAGCAGACAGCAGCCTTGTACCATTGCACCCAAAACAACACCTCTGCAGACAGGAGGGGGTAGGGCCACCTTACAGCACCCAGAAATGCTGTTTCCTACCAGCTGCTGTAACTTCCCCTCTGCCCCTTTCCGGTCCTGCTCCACCCCTCTCCTTCTCCTCAGGCCACCAGGAAACTGAGTCACAGCTGTTCCTGTTCCTAGGAAGTAGAGCAGGTGGGAAGCCCCCAGGCCCTGGCACAGCATGGGGAGCAGGGTAAGACCTCTGCAAACCCCAGCAATGGGGATAGAGGTCCCCACATGTCCTACATTGAGCAGCTATCCGAACTGAGAGCCTCCTGTGTTCCCCGTATCTCTTGAAGCAGAAGTTGACCCCAATCTGCTGCTGGCCATATGGACTGCACCCAGGTCTACTGGGCTACATCTGGCCCCACAAACTGACCCATGTACTCTCTGGCACCAGCGGGGACCTGCACATGCAGGGCTCTGCACCAGATGCACATAACATAGCACAGCCCAGAAAAAAAGAAATTAAAAAATTAAAGACCCAGACAGAGCATTGTAAAGCAGAGGAGTACCGTGGGTCCCAAAAGGCTGGTAAGGGACTGCAGGCTTCCTTGAGAGCACATCATGGATTTCTTACTTTAAAAGATTCATGCGTTTGAGTAAAGCCTTGATTCTTTGGTCCAGCTCTAGAAGCTGATAAGTCTCCAGGTACTGACCTCAGCCTCTCTGTTTTCACCACACACCTACAGAAACCCTTTTGAGGACCCGCTTCTCAGTTAAGCTTCCCAGGATCAGGTCTACAGCAGTGTTCACCCACAGCAGAATCCTTTAGAATCTTTGCCTGGTGCAGCAACAAGCCACCACCCATCTATCTGCCTTGTAGACAGAGAAGCTAAAGATTTATTCATTCAGGCCCTGGGTCAGACATCTCATGAATGTTATTAAAGTTATGGTTTCTTTACTGTGTTTCTCAAGATTGCAGCAAGGTTAAGAGACCAGCATTGTCCAGTTCAGCAGGCCATGGAATGGGTAAGCAGATCTTAAGCTGCAAAAAATGCATAGCTATTACGCACTGCTCATCTGCAAATCTCCTGGCATCTTTTCCCAGGCTCCTGTCTTCTTGGTTGACTCTCTCCATCTTTCTGGGGACTCTATGAAAACTGACCCTTTCACCCTTCTCTGGGGAAGTGTGTTAAGGTGGTATTTGCTGCTGTTGTCATGCAAAGCATAATGTTGTTGCAATATCCTTGCCCCAGATCTATCTCCCAGGACAACATAATAGTAGATGAAATTCATTATCCCCTACCACTTTATGGCACTATCTTTTCATTTCTCAGTTAACACACATCAGAGACATATCAAGTTTCAGGCAGGCTCACTCCAAGGGAAATTCTCTCTCTTTCCTTATGAGGATTTGCACAAGCAATACCTTTTCTTTTCAGTACCAAAAAAAGCCCAAACCAAACCACCAGCACCAAAAAGTAATTAAAAAAAAATCCAAACCAAAACCCACTCCAAAAATAGCACTGAGGTTCACTTAAGGACAGAATTTGACTTCTCTTTCCAGACCACCACTTTGGTCAGACCTTTCCCAGGCTCTGGAGGGCAGCATTCTCACTGCTGCTCAAACAGCTTCATCAGCAACGTCTGGAGTCCTGTAGTGAGGAGGCTTTAATGGTGAGATGCCTTTTCCTTCCCAAACGCACCCAGCACACGGAACACAGGCATTTCCTGGTAAACTGTTCCTCCTTGCTTCCAGCCTCTGCTACAGGGGTGGCCTCTGATAGCGGCCTTCCTCCGGAAACACCACTGCGTTTTGCTCAGTTACTCTAACAGTGTAATATTGTAGGGAAACAGAATTAAACAGAGCTGAAATCTATAATAAATCATTCCTACTGAGCTGCCAGGGAGATCGCTGCACAGAAGAAAGAGAGGAGCTGCAATTCTGTTTTCTCAACAAATCTAAGCCATGAAATTAGCCCTTTGGTTACCAGGAACAGGCACAGCAGCAAGAGGAGCAGTTTTAGGGGGGCAGATGGATGCCACCAATTTTTCTGTTTTCTCTCTCCAGATTTATCACATGGCCAGGACAGATCATTGCAAATACCTTAAGATGCCAGACTGTCAGCCTAGGGGAAAGTTTGGCAGACCAGAACCAGACAAAAAGCCTGAGAATATTCCAGTTCCTCAAAAGCTGCTCATATTTTTAGCTGTTGCTGCTGTTAGAAGATGAATAGAAAGCAAAGCTCAGACTTGCTACTTGATGCCATAACTGCTTCATTTTGCCGACAGCCACAGCAGAGAGGATCTTGAGAATTACCCCCTTTGTCCACTGCTGGCCCAGCTATGCTAATCTCATCAGCAATGCAAACGCTGGTATAGAAAGGCACTGCTGAGTGGCAGTGCTAACCTGACCGTGCTGTGCTTGCTCTGCACAGCTCCAGCAGTGCTGACTGCCAGTAAGAAAACCCTGGTGCACAGCACCCAGGCATTTTCTCCAGGTCTGAACTGAGCTTGCTCTTGCAAGCTATTCTTTATGCATGTTCCAGACAGGGTGATCTGTACAGCACTGCTGATCTCAGCTATCTTTTCACAATTTATGGAATGAAGGTAGAAACACCCACCGAGTCAAAGTTTCCTCTTGGTCCCAATGATTCATCATTTCTCTGCTGAAATTCCCACCACTCTTCCTGCAGCAGCAGCATTCAGGTTGCTCCTCATGTCCCAGAGGACACTGGCCAACTTTTCAGACTGACACTGCTTAGGATGGTGTCCCCATCTTAGTAGATATGCATGTCCTGGACTTGCCTTAGGCAATGGCAGCAGCACGTAACCCACACAGTACTTTCCAAACTTCAACACAACGGCTCAGCCAGGAGGAAATCTCTCTTGGCTCCCTCTCCCTAAATGCTTATTCCAGCACTGACTGCCTTAACTCCTCCCCAAATTGGGAGCAGAGTATGTGACCCCACCGCCCTTGGGCTTTTCTGATGCTTTGTGCTGTGCTTAATAATGTGTAGTTTGAGCAGTCAAGATAGAAAAAGAGGGAGCAGCACTTCAAAGATGACATGGTTGTAACTCATGGGGCCACAGCACCCCAGAGATGGAGCCTTGGGCAGGAATCTTGGCATACAAGGTGCTATACAAATAGCAAAAGGGAAAACACCCTCTTTTCTAGAAAATGGCAATTCCCACCCCAGCACACACACACAGAGAACCCAGAGCCTCATTTGCTGTACTCTGCATCACTCCATGATATTTCATAGCAATCTTGGGTGCCTCAGTCCAGAGGAAAGATGAGAAACCACCGGCTGTGAAAGTGGAGTCGGAGGGAACTGCAGTGTGGCTCAGTGGATTCTGCTCATGCTCTGACATCATCTGCACCCATAATACAGTGGAATGCCAACTCTCACACGAAGTGCTGAAGGCCACATATGTGGAAAGCTGTGCTCGAGCTGCTGATCCAAAATGTCCCTCAGAGCCAGGTACCAGTGTCCCAGCTTCCTCCATGGGAAGGAAGCTACAGCCACCAGCGCACAGCAAGCTGTTCCCTTCTAAAAAGGGAAGGAGCCTGTTGGAACTGAGAGAGAGGAAGGACACTGCTGTTTGCTGCAGGCAGCTTTCCGAGCTTCCACTTCATTGGTTCCTCTCCCTTGGGAACACAAGGGTCTGGAGTCCTGGGGACATTTTTCAAACAAGTCTTGCCTGTTTGGGAGTTTTAAGATGACTGAAACTGTAGCACTGGACAGCAGTGGGCAGCCTATACAGATCCAATAGTAACCCCAAATAAGAGAAGGGCACTGTGTCAGATTGGAAATGGTGAAATGGTTTTCAGGGGAATCTCTGAGGCCTTGTACCCTGGTTCAGAGTTGCATGGAGGGGGTCACAGCTCAGGCAAGGATCGTGGCATTTGTGAGTGCATCCTTTCTTGTTCATTTTTGCCTAAACATGCTAGTCCCAAAAGAACTGTGGTCACTTCATGACAAGCCCAGACATCTGACCCCAGAGCATTCTCTGAGACTGTTGTTCCCTTCCCACTCTGGGTTGGGTGCAGAGCTGTGGGCAGGGTGTTGTAGAGTACTGTGACCTTTGAGAGGTGTAATGAGAGAGGTTTACAGCTCACACAGCCATCCACGTTGACATGGGCAAGTTGTGCTTGCTGCCAGTAGGTCCTTTCTCCTGGCTCACGTCCAGACCTTTAGGTATATCATGGAGATGACGAGTCAGGTCTCAGTCACACTCACATTATGGCCAGGCTGGAGTTTGCTTCCTGGGCCATATTCTGTGTAGTGAGCGTACAATGTTCCCCACTCCCTCCAGCAACAGGAGCCAGCGCTCTACCAGTATCTGCAAAGGGGTCTACACAAAAACAGCTCCAAAAATGTTTAACCTTCCTTTACCTGAGAGCAGTCTCAGACTATCAGAGGGGACATGAGAGCCCCTGCTCTCTCTCAGAGTACAGATACCCTGGAGCAAGGCAAACTGGCTTTGTGAGGTGGACGGCGTGGTACAGGGCCAGGCATTCTGGGAAGGTGCAGGCATGGCTGGAGCCACTTACACTGATTAACTGGGGATAAGCAATGGCAGCAGAATGACTCGCTTTCCTCCACAGTACAGTGAGAGGGCTCAAGAGACTGGTTTCTTCCTGGCTGGGCCTGCTGTGCAACTCAGGGCTTCAAACAGAACAGGTCTGTAAACAGGAGCTGCCTGCCCATGCCTCAGTGAAGGGCAAAAGAAAGGAGAAGGTGGACAAAAGACCCCTGGCCACACACCCTGAGATGAATGGCTTCAGATGCCAGATTGTCAGGCTGGAGCCCAGCAGTGCCAAGTCCATGGCACAACTGGGACAGGGCTGCAAGAGCTTGCACATTTGTCCTGGCTGCTCTTCCACCATGCCAGTGATGCTGCCAGTGGCAAGTTGCCATTGTAATACCCTCCAGCATGCCCTCCTGTCTCTATTGTCTCTGTTCTCCTAAGCCTTGCTGTCTTCTCCCCGCTGCCCCACAAATAAAACCTGCTGCACAACACCCAAAATTTAAACATGCTGCTAAGAGGCTGTTCATCAGCCTGAGGGAGGAAAGGGGGACAGAGGTGGGAGCCCACTCCCACAAACCAGATCCTGTCCCCTCCCCCCCCCACCATCTTCATGGGCAAAGAGTCTGTTCTTGACCCAGGTGCATCACACCCCACCTTGTCTAGCCTCACAGCACAACACAGGCTGCCAGATTTGGGTAACGGAAGCCCCTCTAGCTGCACCCCTCATCATGCTGTGGCAGGCAGGGATACTTAACATCCTCACTTGTCCATGGTGATGTACATACACCCCCTGCCCAACCCAGCCCAGCCCAACACAGCTGCCTAAAGGTCAGAAAGCCTCATGAGCTCTTTCCACATTGTGGCAGTGCCAGGTTTGATGGCAGTGGTGGTCCCAGACTCTTCTTGCTGCATCCTAGCAGGCATCTCATAAGTCTCTGATCTCCAGTTCCAGCCAGTTTCCACTTCAGGCAGGTCTGTTCTGCTGCACCAAACTCATTGTGGCTTGAATCAAAGACAGGATCCTGCTTCATTTCCTGTCCTAAAAACTCTCTATCACTTCTGTGTGTCACTAAACAGTTACCCAACCCAGGGTGCAAGCAGAGCTCCTCTCCCTTTCACCTCTCCCACATGGGCACAAGATGCAAGGGGAAGACAAAAGACCCTATTGAATCCCACTCAAGTGTGATATCTTTATCAGTATCTTTAAACAAATGTATTTAACAACTTCACAGACAAGGAAAAAAAGAACTTCTAAAAGCTCTGCTTCCCTCCCCATTCTCCCCTCTCCCAGATCTAGGAGGGTCCACCACAACCAGTTACATCACTTGAGGGTTACAGCAGAAGCTAGCAAAGTCTCAGTCCTGATCCAGGATGAGTCATGGAGCTCCTGAGGCCATGCAACTTCCTTTTGATACCATCAATCATGTCTTACACAGCTAAAAATAAAGATGGGCCAAAACTGCAGAGCCACATCTTGCCTCAACATGAAATTTAGCAATGCTCAGAGCTGCCAAAAAATCACCTGAGCAGGTGGAAACCAAAAAGTGCAGAGAGGCCAAAAGTCTTGGGTGTACCAAAAAGGGAGAGGCTGGAAGGCCTCACCCTGTGCTGTACTGGGCTGGAGGATGGCAGTGGTAGATGGGAGGAGCCATCTAGCCATACAGAGACACCCAGAGCCAGGCTGTCATCTCACTCCACTGTGGGCCTTGGATTATTTCCACACTTGAAGGTTTCGTGGAAGACAGTTTTCTGCAACACATGCTCCCATTCAAGACAACAAGAACCGACTGCTGCAAACAGGAAAGATGCTGCATTTTTGGCAGGAAAAGGCTAGAAAGCTGCAGCCTGCTTCCCACCAGGCAACACATGGGCACCCACAAAACAAGGTCCTGAAGGTGTTCAGAGATAATTCTAAAAAAAGGGAGCACAGATACATTTGATATGGCTTAGACATTTTAGGTAAGTGAGGAATTCAGAGTTCTTCCTAATCCCTGGGACACTATGCCCCAGCAAAACCTTCGCACATGAGGATACAGGACTCTCACATAGCTCTTAGCAGGGAGCTGCAGGCTTACACACAAATAGGAGCTCAGAGGGACACCAGCAATGTTCTGAAACCTAAAATAGCCTCGGCAGATGATCCTCTGCTCCGTTCTCGGGAGCAGCAAGAACTGAACAAGGATCCAGCTGTCCCAACACTCCCATGAACAGGATCTTTGAATGCCCGACCTACTTGCAACAGAGATGGTAAGGCAAAAAGGGGATTCCTCACATAACTCCAGTGCCAACACTCACAAGAAATCCAGAGCCCCAGCTCTGAAGGAGGCGCAGCATTTTCCTGTGGTTTGCAGCAGAAAGATGGCTTACGCCTCAATCAGCTGGTTAGAGCAAGGGGCAATGGCAGCCCACACACACTAAGGGCAGTGTGAAGGATGTTAGGTGACTGCTTTCTGTTGAAAATATAATCTCCACTTTGCTGTCTTTGAGTTTCCCAGAAAAGTGTTTCATCCCATTCCCAGGAGAGCCACTCCAAGTCTGTCCAAGGGTCTGCAAGGTGTAACAGCTTCCAGATTACTGCCAGCTGCACTAAACTAAACACTGTTAATTCAGCCCGAATACAAATTCATTGAAATCACTTGGGGTAGGCAATATACAAACCAGAGAAGAGGTTCAAGCTATGGCCAAGTAACAGAAGTTGCTGCTTTACCCATATAGATGAGATTTGCTGTTCATGAAGATACCAAACTGGTTGATCAGCAAGGGTAGACAGGAGAAAAGTGGGTCCAACACTAGCCCTGAGGGTGGTGAACCACTGAACAGGTTGCTCAGAGAAGTTGTGGATGTGCCATGTTCAAGTGTTTAAGGCCAGGTTGGAGGGGCCCTCACCAACCTGGTCTAGTGGAAAGTGTCTCTGCCCCTGGTGGGGGGTTGGAATGCAATGATCTTTAAGGTCTCTTCCAACTCAAGCCTTTCTGTGATTCTACAGTGAGCCCTGTGTTAAAATGACCCTTGAAAAAAGGCAGGGGAGCCTTGACAGGTTGCTGTGAACTTGATGGACTGGGATCTTAGAGCCGCTCCAGCAGAAATGAGGGCAAACCTTTTCACTGGTCTTTGCCACATAACATGCCTCTTCCATCACTAAGAGACATATAAAATCCCATCATGGAGCAGGTATTTGTTATTGCCACAACCCAGCTGGACAAAGGGGCTGCTCTGCTGTCAATGCATTGTGTGATCAGGAATCTGCAGCCTAGAGCACTGACAGGAGTGAAGGACTTCTTCTTTGCTTCCTTTCAGCTTCACAGGTAAATATATCCCTGCCTCACTTCTTGTGGGTACCAATTCAGCATCAGGCTGAAGAGTGAGATGGCCTGAGGCCCAGTTTCCAGCTGTCTCTGGACAGGCCCCAACTTCCCTGGCAGACACTTCAGAGGAAGAGCAGCAGAGCCTGGGCAGCCATGCATCCTAAACTACTTCTTCCCTATATAATCTCTCCTGGCCAAATCACACCTGAGCTCTGGGGCAAGAAAAGGGCTCAGCCTGCTCTGTCAGAGGCCCAGTGCTGAGGAGGACTCTCCTCCAGGAGAGAGCACACCGTGCAGGTGGATCCTATGCAGACACAAAAGCATCCAGAGACAGGGCAGGAAGCCCACAGTCACCTCAGGGTGCTCCAGGCTGGTTACCTCAGAGCAGGTAATATTTCTTGACAGTGACAAAGACTACTGGTCCTACTGAAACACTTTACTGTCACTCTAAGCCTCATACACCAAGGCCAAGCTAGAAAATCCTGGGAAAATGCAGGCAGAGCAAAACTGCTTCTAATAGAGAGCATGATTACATCTGCCAGAAGCTCCGGGTGAAGTCTCAGCTGGGTTCAGGTGAAGGACAGAAGAGAACAGCAGCTGGAAAACACTCCCATTCAATCCTGCTGGCATGCAGAAGGATGAGTGCAGCAAACAGCAGAGACTGCAAGTTCCCAAGGGCATAGACCACACCACCCTTGAGCTCCTGACAACTGTATGCAGGGTTCAACAGCCTTAGCAGCACTGGTTGCACACATCCAGGTACCCTTTGCCACACTGGCAGCCACGTGGGAGGCAGGAGCACCCAGCAAGGCTCAGCTGTGGGAGCACCTCACCTGGGTGACACCTAGACTACAGAGTTATCCCTGCGGGCCAAGGGGAGGAGAGCATGGAGCTCCCAGTTTCAGCCCTGGTGAGGGAAGGGAAGCCAGTGGTGCTTGAACGGTGCTAACCTTGGTGTAGGGCTCAAGCAGACAGAGAAGGCAGATTTCAGCTGTCAGCACCTGCAGTGTGGTCTTGGGGTCGCTTGTTCCAGTTGTCTTGGGTCACCTGGAAAGACAAGTGCACAGACACAGGTTCAGCTCAGCTGGGGAATAATACCCTGCCCAGGCAGGAACTGGGCAGGCAGTAACTGCTCATCCAAGCCAAGTGAGTTAGTGCCCCATGTACAGAAGTGAGAGATCCCCAAGCATCCCACCAGCTCACAGATTCTGCCATAACTTTTACCAGAGGCCATCCTTCCAGCTGCAGCCCTGACTCCCTCCTGGGATCCAGCTATCTCCCCAGTTCCCTGCATGACTCTGTGTTGGCACACAGTTGGTTCTCCAGAGAGGGCATCTAAGGTCACAGCCACCCTGGATTTCAGTGGGAAGTAAAGGCCTTTCTGTGTCCTTGGCTTTGCTCTTCTCCACCCACACGGCTGTAGGCTGCTCCACCACACGGGCTTTGCCGGTACCCGAGTGGGTGCGCTGGCATATGGTTTATCTGCAAGAACAGAGCTGGCTGTGGTCCCCATAAGCCACCCACTAAGCCACCCCACTGGGACACAGAGCCAGGGCAGGGAGGGACAAACTCCACTGCTGGAGAGACACCCCTCCCAACAACCCAAACAGATCAAGACAAACCCAACGCCGCAGCGTTTCCCAGGCTACAGTGAAGGGGGGAAACGACAATTGCTTAATAGAAATCTCTGAGAGGCCTGCCAACACCATCACAAAGATGTTGTTCAAATCTCCTCCCCAGGCTCCCAGTGCTATCATTACAGACCACTGGAGATCACACTCTGTGGGGGGTAGGTCCTCATGCCTAGCAGGTCCTGAAAACCAGGACGATATCAGCCTCCCCAAGATGAAGTCTGACATTCCCCTGACCTCAGGCACGATGAGCAAAAGCTGCTTAGGGGCAGTCCCTGCTCCCCAGATTGCCCTCCCATTCAGGCAACCACCCTGCAGCACCCCCATCAGCACAACCCCACTCCAACCAGAGCAGAGCACTGCAGGCAGCCAGGCTGGCAGTGCCTCAGGAGCACAAACTTCACATCCTGATGCAGGGAGGCACTGCCACATTTACTGGGGCACCAGCCCTTAAAACAGTCATAAAGGCATCCAGAGAGTTTGTGCTTAATGCTACCCGCACCTGCATCCCGGGAGAGGTCCCACCTGGAAAATGTACCAGCTAGCCACAAGGGATATCTTTCTGGACAGCTTATAAACAGAATAAGCCCCAGGAAGTGTAGTTTGTGCATATCCACATATTTAAAACCCTCCACCAATTCCCTGCTCTATCACACTGACTTTCAGAGAAGGCTCGAGAGGCTCTAAGCCTGAGCAGTGACAAGAATTGCTTTGGACATGGCTGAAGTACTGCCACCCACATACTGCTGCAGCACAGGAAGCGATGGCAATGTATCTGACAGGGATGGGTTGAAAACACTCCCCAGGAAGAATGCAATTACCCCAAATGGACTGAGGCCCGGAGATCTGGATTATCACCTCAGCTCTTGCATAAAGGGCTTTGCATCTTTGTTCACTTCCAACAAGAAGAATCACAGGACTGACATCAGCTCTGGCCCGGGACATGGATTTGTTACTAAAAAGCACTTGTAGCTGAATCACTAATTTCCCACTTTGCTGCACACAGGACTCCTTTCAAGGTTTCCCATCCGAGCATTGTTCTACCATCATGCTGCTAAAGCTGGGGGGTAGTCCAGGCCACCACACAGGCGAGTATGACTGCAAACCACTGGCCAGTCCTGAAAAAGCTCTCTGAAATGCTGAGCATGTGAGCTCAGCTGCTCTTCATTCAGGATTCACAACCAGCTGAAGACACAGACAGAAACAGGGGGAAAACATGTTAATTGGCAGCTGGGCATTCACAGACCAAGCAAGGGAGACTGAAAGACAGGAGCAAAGCCAAAGGGAGAATGAAGATTTGCAGAGACACTTCCCAGTCAAAGAAAATAATTTTTAAAGCAGGCCTCAAACTTTGTGAGACTAAGTTCTCTAGAGGTTATATTCATCTGGCTCACTTGCTCAAGAGCAAAAGCAAAATCCAACAAAGGAACAGAGATAGTCAGAAAACACACTCCAGGCACAGAAGTCCCAGGTGTTGGACACAGAAGAAAGACTCAGAAACATGGTAACGTGGCACTATCCCACACAGGGACCCATACAGCCCACTGGAAGAAGGGGGTCTCTGGGAGTGATGCAAGGTGGGGAGGC
This sequence comes from Dendrocincla fuliginosa, assembly GCA_035047845.1. Taxonomy (NCBI): domain Eukaryota; kingdom Metazoa; phylum Chordata; class Aves; order Passeriformes; family Dendrocolaptidae; genus Dendrocincla; species Dendrocincla fuliginosa. The sequence continues at coordinate 61,928,695 of JAWWMO010000096.1, read as the reverse complement.
ATCACGCAAAACCCTCTTACAGAAGACTCTCACTAAGTAACGTGCAGCAGCCTCACTGAGTAACCTGCAAGTAAGCCCCCACAAGCCATCTGTTAATGTACAAATGTGTCCCTTCAGGAATTCTCCCATGCTGCCCTTCACACCTGTCCTGCTTCAAACCCGACTCATTAACTCCTCCAGCTACCAAAGCCTCAGATAATTTGATTACAGCTCCATTGACACTGTGCTGAGGACACCACTTTTCTAACTACATGGCTTCACTTTCTCCTTTCACATCTGTGGTCACAAACTTACCAACAGGTTTTCTTGTTCTGCATCCAGGAAGCGTCCTGGCCCCCAGGCATGGTGCGTTTCCACACAGCACATGATGGTAACAACCAAATCTAGCAGAGGACAAATGTGGGCAGGCCCAGAGCAGTAAGGGCAGGTAAAGGACTTGGGAAGAGTCAAGAGTCATTGACTTTGAAGAGTCAGATCAATAACTATCCCCTTGAATCACCCTCAGAGGCAGTGAGCAAAGTCCGGGTATCACTGCCCTCTTACTCAGCACAGCCATGCAGAAATGTGCCAGGGCAAGCAGCTGGTAGCAGACAGCAAGGAGCAAGACCAGAGGCAGAGATGTGCTTCTCTGCCCTCAGAGGTTCCTTAAACTCAGGGAGGGAACCTCCCTTCCTGCTCCTGCTCTGCATGTTTAGAAGGCCTGAAAGAGCTGAAAGAAGAGGAGCTGGGAAAGCTCAGCATGACCAGCTGAGGGAGAATGTTCAGACTGGGGGTTTCATCAGCTTTGGAGGAAGCCACTAGGAGTGAAACAGCAGTAAAATTAAAATGATCTGTAGTTCTACTTCTGGAAAGGCCATTTCTGGAAAGGGCAGACATGAAAAACAGAGCATCAAGAGCTGCTCTGCCCAGCTTGATGCAAAGACAGGGAAGCAGGATAGCTCCTCAGCAAGATGTGCCTTGAATATCAGGGTTCCCAAAGAGGTGCAGAGTGACCCCATCAGCTTTCTTTCTGTCCGGGCATAAGAGATCTCTCACGTGGGGAACAGAAACAAGGCAGGCGAGTGGCAGAGCTGAAACCGCCCCAGCTGTAGGTGTACCTTGGGTCACAAGCCCAGCTCTACAGCTGTGGTGACAGCAGGACTCTCGGAACCCACGGGGGCCGCGGCTGCAGGTGAGGCGGAGGCAGGTGCCGTGTCCTCCCCAGCAGCCGTCTGTGCCTGGGATCCCAGCCCTGCACGAACCTCCCAGCCCTCCCAGCTCCCACCAGTGCCCTGCCCTCAGCACAGGGAGCTGCATGCTGGGACATGTAGTCCTTACCAGGGCCCCGCCGCTCCCTCACGCCGAGACCCGCACGGTGGGAATTGCTGCTGCGAAACAGGGCGATGACGAGGCTTTACAGGATGACTTCATTCTCCCGGTCCTCGTCCTAAAGCCCAGCCCTGCCGAGAGCGACTCCAGCACTATCGCACTGGGAGTTTTCTCCCGTTTCACCTGCCAGATCCTGTTCACCCCCTCCACTGTCACCCAGTTCGCCAAGACACTCCTTTGTGTCAGGGTTCAAGCCCGCTACGCTCTCCACAACTTCTCCTCTTTGCTAAGGCTAAATAATTCAGGGAGAGAACGAGTCTGTAAGTGAATCTTTGCTTGTCTGATGTTTTTAAAAAGGCACCGACTGGAAGTGACTTTTAAAATACTCCTAAGACACAGCAAAGCATTCCTCTACCATACACTTTCCCCAGCAGCTGCAAATTCCACGCACCTTTCTTAAAAAAAAAATAAAATAAAAAATTAAAAGGAGACTGGTTAAGTGCCTGTCCCTGGTACTGATGTTCGCGGGGTGGGTTCTGTGCAAGCCCACCTCCCCAGCTCCCACCACGCAGCCCTTCCCTGGCACTCGGCACCTTCCCAGTCGTGACACCGCGGGCTGCCGCAGATTTTGGGTGGGTGAGTGTCCCCGCCGGGCCCTTCCGCCCTCGGCTGGCTGTCACCAGAGGGCGGCGGATGCCGGGGATCACATCCGCCCCGCCGCCCACCCCGCCGGCACCGACCCTACGGCCACGGGGACCGCCACCCACCCGGTCCCAGCTGGGTTCGGGCTGATGCCCGGCGGGGAGGAGGAGGAGGAGGCGGAGGAGGAGGAGGCGGCCCCAGGGTGAGGGCAGAGCCGCGGACAGGCTGTCCCATGTCACAGCGCGGAGGACGTGGCCTTTCGGGGGGCGATTCCAGGGGCAGCGCAGCCTCCCTGAGCTGCCGGGGGCTGGGAGGCAGGACCGGGGACACCCCCCGGCACAGCCTGCGCCGCGCTGCGGTCCTCCCGCCTGCCCCCAGACCCACCTCTGACAGACACAGCCACAGGCACCCCCCGGCCCAAAGCTCTGCGGTCACACCGCCCTCTGCGCCCCCACCCCGCTCCGGCATCCCCTGCCACAGCCCAGCCCGGTGCCAGACCCTTCGCCGGTCCCAGCCCCCCATCCCGGCCACGGCCCCCCGGAGTTCACAGCTCCCCGCCCCACTCATGACCCCCACCACGTCACCCTCCCAAACCATCCCGGCCAAGGCCCCCCCGGCTCACAGCCCCGCATCCCGGCCAAGGCCTCCCAGCTTCCAC
>JAWWMO010000096.1:61907992-61918612 GCA_035047845.1 Dendrocincla fuliginosa | reverse complement strand
TTTTTTTTTTTTTTTTTTTTTTTTTTTTTCTTTTTTTTTTTTTTTTTTTTTTTTTTTTTTTTTTTTTTGTGTAGGAGTTGCCCTCGGTAACTCTGGCAGAAAGGTACCTCACTGAAGAGTTGATCTTCCCCACTGTACACCTTAAGCTCCTCTGCATCTGCATCTATAGAGGAAACCAGGTCAGAAGGAGCCCATAGAGCAGAGGGTCAGATCTGAGTAACCTGGTCTAGTGGGAGGTGTTCCTGCCCATGTTAGGGGGGTTGGAACGAGACAATCTTTAAGGTCCTCTCCAACTCAAACTGTTCTGTGTAATTCTATGACCTGAAGGAGGGGCTGCCCTGGCTGCCCGTGTTATCAAGGAGGGCTGGGAAGAACCAGTGAGCTGCTGCACTGCCAGAGTGCCTGTCAGCCTCCAGAAACACCCCGTCTGGGCACCCACCTGCAGAAAACTGTGCACCATGCTTAGATGTGCAAACACACCCAGCATTATAGCATGGGCATCTCAGTCCTCAGGGGGCAGAGAGGACAAACCTTCCTGCCCCAAATCCCAGGTGCTCATGGCCTGTCACCTCTTCTGCACTGGGCTGCGATCCTTCTTCAGGTTTCAGTGTGCTCTGTGAAGGCAGGGTGGGAGCTGCCAGCTCTGTGTAGTTTGCTGGACAGAGAAATGCCCACACTGGCTGTTATTTCTGCCTTTTCCCACCCAAAGAGACATTTGGGAACGAAATGGTCTCACTGGGCCTTTTCACCTTCCAGTGCCTGGCTCTGCCCCTCCTTCCTGTCCTTCGTTTCAGCAAACACACTCAATCCCTCCCCAGGCTCTTGGGAGGATTGAGAATTAAATGATGCAAAAATCCCTGCCAGCTGCCCGCATGGGGCTCCCCGGATGAGTCTCACTGGCTCAGCACAAGAAATGAGGTCATGGCCACGGGGGAGGCAGGAGCCTTGGGCCCCAGCTCCAAACACCACGGCTGCCCCGTCCCAGGAGCACCTGCCAGGCTGCAGATCCCTGGCACTGTGCTATAGAGGTGCAAGGAGGCTTGAGTGCTAAGGAAATCCCTTGCACCTACAGAATTTGCAGTACAGTGGTGGAGGATGCCACAGCCATGCTGGCAGTGAGGGCAATGTAGGGGAAATGGTTTTGGGCTCTCTGAAACAATTTCCAGACCAGAGGACCTACCTCCACATCTTTCGCACTTTTATCAGGGGGAAAAAAAGCCCAAAAACACAAAAAAACCCCAACCAACCAAAAAAGAAAATAAAACAAACCAACAACAAAACCCAAAAACCCCAAACACCCTAGAAAAGCTGGTTTGATTTCAAATCGAAGGGGGAAAAAATATTACACCCCAAATGTGACCTAGTGCTGGTAAATGTCACCTTGTGCCATTAAGTGAGTTCTTTGTCCACCATGTCCAGGCTGTGGAGGCAAAAGGGCACACACAGGGTAGCTTTTTATCAGCAGAGCTTTCTGCTGTGAAAGCCTAAGGGCCAGGACAGGAAGATATCACAGCTTTCTCTTTCTAGGTACAGGTGGGTGCACTGCAGTGGGAGGCACTTGGCTACTTTCAGGGCACCTATCCCCACCCGCAGGCTGTGCTCTCTGAACATGCTCTGAACACCTATTTCAGAATCTGGCTTCTCACCCCAGCAGGGCTGGCTCTGGATTTTCATCTCTGCTGGCTGCAGCTGGAATAAACACACAGAGGGGCACAGGGTGCATACAGCTCTCATAAACATGTTGCTCTGCAGCCATGCATCCACTTTGATGCTGAATGGGTGAGGGAAGGAAAGAGGATAACACTCATGAATTAAAGTTACAGCCCTTCCCTCCTGTGTTACTAATCCCCATTCAGATTTAATCAGACAAAGAGTCCTCGTGGTCTGAGCTCTTGCTGCAACAGCCCCCTCCAGAGAGGCTGTGCCTCAGCATCTGTTGTGCCAGCTCACAGTGAAAGGACAAATCATGGCTTTGAGAGGTTGTGATCTGAAACACAGCAGCAGGTAGAAACAACGCCAAGGGGCATTGGGAAAAATGTCAGCCAATGCCACATGGATTTGAGCCTGCTAGCTGAGCTAACCAGTCGGCTCACATTGTGGAAGTGTGTTGCAAGAGGAGTGTGGAGGGACACTGAAAGTCTCAGAGATAAAGACAAGCAGGCAGTGGAAAACTGGGAGAACTGGATGAAAAATGTGGGAGGTTCATGTGGTTTCTCTTTAGGACTGTGTCAGCCAGATGGGTCCAACATATGGCCGGGAAAAGATCCTTTGCCACACAGTTCAGAATAGCCCTGAGGTGAGCTTTAAGAGACTCCTTCCTGTGAGGGAGTGGGGAAAGACCAGAGTTGTTCTGTAGCAAGGGCCTGAAAGACCTTGGTGCACAGGACATGGTTTGAAGTTGACATATTGGTTATGGCCTGAAAAATTGGCAGGACAATGATTTTTTTTACTCCACCATGAAAGGACTTGAGGAATACGAAGAGCTCTCTCTGGCCAAGTTGAACTTGAGGCCATGGGATGCACCCATGAGGAGAAAATTATGGCAGGTCAAGGATCTTTCTGTACAAAAAGAGCCTGGTTTGGGACAAAAATGCCAATCTGTGAGCACAAAGCTGTATGAGCTGGTGCCCATATTCAGAGGTAAAGCATTATATTCATCTCATCTGAAATTTGCTTTCCTCTGATGTAAGGTCCACAGGCTTCCTTAGCAGTCAGAGGAGAAAAATATGTATTTTCAGGGCATCTAACTTAGTTTGAATATATACTTGAGGGTGAAGAGAACTGTTACCAAGAAGTGTCTGCATGGATTATAAAGAGGGACACAGTGTCAGATAACAGATAACCAGGCTGCAGACACCTGCATTTGTAAATCTAACCCCTGACCCAGAGGGAATCTCACAGAAAGCCCAGGGAGGGTCCTGCTCCAAAGAACACTCAAAGCAAATGAGCAGTGAGGACACAGAACACAGAATCTGAAGGAAAACAGGGTCTCCAGGAGAAAAATGTGGTCAGTGACTCAGTGGTGACAAATCAGAGATGACAAAGCATTTGCTCGCTCTCTGACACTGCATCAGGACTGCAACAGGACCAATACAGGGCTTGAAAATGTCCTCAGGAGCTTTGCAGAGGAGCAGAGCAGTTCTACAGGTTTGCACAAACACAGTGTCAGGATAAAGCTAGCTCTCCTGCTTTTGCCCTGTGGCCAAAGCACTGGCACAATCCCACCTCCACTAAACAGCTAAAGCTGCTCATGTGGCTGTATGAACACATAAAAATGTAGAAATGATGAGGCTGAGAGCATTCAGTGCCAATAGTCTTGGAAGAACATGCCAGGATGAGTTTCCTCTGCACGCAAAGGGAAAGTTTTTTTGTCTTGGTTTGCTTCTACAAGAGAGGTGTCAGCTCCTAGTTGTGTTGCCTGCTTGGCTCTTGGCAGAGATTCCAGCATGCACTGCAATCCCTTTTTCCTTGCTCTCAGGAAGGGCTCATGGCTCATGGTTCAACACACACCTAAAGCACTAGAAGAGCCCTGCTCTTCCTTACAGAAAGCTGAGACAGGGTAGAGATGTCAGCTCCTCCATCCCCACATGTAGATGTAACTAGGACTAAAACTTAGCACCTACCAGGTGTTCATGTTGGCTTCACAGCACCCTGCAGTTAGAGATTTCTGGTCTGTGAAAACTCACTCTGCCAGCATTAAATTGGTGAGGCCACAGGGAGAATAACACTGAATAACACCAAATAACACCAGAACTGGGCAGTTTTCTGGTAAAGCCTCAGATTATGAGTGATCACAAAGAAACACATTAGGTTTGACCTACAAGGCTCCTCAATACTTCCAGCCTCTGCATTAAACCCTCCACATCCTGCAGGGAAACACATCATTTATTGCTAGTGGATGCTATCTTAGCAGACCTTTGCACACAAAAGCCCGAGTTGTGTGGGCTGCTTGATAGTTTGATTGGAGACATCTAGAGACATTTGGAGACATCTTGTCTGCCTTATGGGAAGGTGGATTCAGATAGGGATGCTTTTCTTCTACATTTGTGTTGTCTTTGTAGAGAAACCTGGTGCCAGAATATCTGGATGTTCTTTGCAGTCAGGCTTGCAATGAATGCTGCAGGCTGTCACCAGCCTGAGGAACTGGGTTTTTCCCTGTGGATTTGTCAGCCAGGACTTGGCCTCAAGAAGCTTCTGAATGCAGAGCACAGCACTGGTGTTACCAGATGGGAATAGGAGGCTGGTTGGATGAGTGCAGCAGACTAGAGGGGAATTGCTGGATATAGGGGGAGACAGATGATGGATAAAAATCTGTGAGAGAAGCAAAAATCTCTTTACCTGACATCTTTGTGAGCCATCAGCATTTTTGTACGTACACAAATACTCCATGAGAGAATATCCCATGGGAAATAAATGGCTAGCAATGAAGGATGAAAAGGGAAGGAAAAATTATGGTACCTGCCTAAAATTTCCTGCATTTTGTATGCTGACTTTTCTTAGATTTGTGCAGTTGCAAGTACTCACCATTTTTCCAAGCAGAATTTTCTATGTCAATGTATGTAGCTCTGAACATGAAAGCAAACAGCATCTGGAAGCAAACTACTTCTAACGAGTGGCATTAAGAATTTCAATTCTGCAAACCACAAAATGATCCCTAGCACATGTAAATGACTCTGCCAATCTGTTTCTTTCCTACCCACTGAGCGTAACAATGACACTGTGTTTCTTTTCCCAGCTGGGGGTCTTGCTGCTTACACACAGCCTCAAATCAGGATCTCCCCTAATGACAGGCGGACTGTGACTACCATAGGCAATATCCAGGCCACACAGGCAATGCTAATCCTACAGGCAAGCCATGCACAGTGAAGCCATTCATAGAATCACAGAATCCAGCCAACACCCCTGCCATGGGCAGGGACACCTTTCAGTAGACCAGGTTGCACAAAAACCCATCCAATCTGGTTCACCCAAAACTTTCAAGGGTGGGACACCCAAAACTTCTTTGGGCAATGTATTCCAATGTCTCACTATCTCCTAGCAATGAATTTCTTCCTAATATGTCATCCAAACCTACCCTCTTTTGAACCTGTTCCCCCTTGTCCTGTCACTACATGCCTTTGTAAACCAAGTCCCTCTCCATCTTTGTTGTAGGCTCCGTTAAGGTACTTGGAAGGTCGAAATCAAGTTACCCCGAAGCCTTCTCTTCTCCAGGCTGAATAATCTCAACTCTTTCCAGGTAGGAGAGGTGCTCTTTCCCTTTGGTCATCTTGGTGGCCTCCTCCGGACTCTCTCCAACTGGTCAATGTCCTTCTTGTGCTGGGGACCCCAGAGCTGGATGCAGTGCTCCTGGTGGGGTCTCACCAGAGCAGAGCAGAGGGGCAGAATCCCCTCCCTCCCCTGCTGCCCACCCTGCTCTGGATGCAGCCCAGGACACGTTTGGTGTCTGGGCTGTGAGTGCACATGGCTGGGTCATGTCCAGCCTCACCCACCAGCACCCCCAAGTCCCTCTCAGCAGGGCTGCTCTTGATCTGTTCATCTCTCAGCTTGTGCTGATTCACGAAGTTCTGCCAGCATTTAGTCTCCCATTGGCAATGGAAATAGCCTTGTTAATGACTAGAAATCTTGAAAGCATCAAATAATTTAGAGACAGGCTCCCCTGGGAAGAGGAATGGCATATACAAGCAGTTACCTAATCATGGTCTAATTACCCAACTGGAATTTGGCCAGGATGCTGAGACTAACAGCAGTAACCTAAGGAAAGGGTTGCAGGGTCTCTGGTGAGTGCAGGCACTTGGAATCTTGGCTCCATATACTTAGCAGGAAATGTAAAGGGGCAAGAAGCATGCCTGGTATTGCCAGGCCCAGAACCTCTGGGCTAAGCAAATGACATTGCAAATAAGTTGCTTCTTCACAGCCTCATATTTCTAGACATTAGACAGCCACCTCTGCCTCCCAGCTTGTTTTAGACACCCCAACAATTAACTGTCAGAGGCAGGTTTTGGCTCAATGGTGGGCACTCACTTAACCTTCTGCTGGGCATCCCTGTCATGATCCTATTAACTCATACTGATGGATGCTATTACAGGCTGTGTGGCTTCAGTGCTCAGATGTGAGAAACTTCACAAATGGGGACAGGGAATGGCACCTCAGAAGACTGAGAGAGTTTGTTTCCTACAGTGATAGGAGGCTAGACCCAAGCTCTCCAGGCCCTCCTACACCACTCCTCTTTTCACTGCTGCACCTGACCTTGTCTCAGTGGCATTACTCTGTTGCTGCCTTTTTCTCCAGGATTGTTCTGCTTTTGTGTTCTTTTCCTTAGTGAGAATAACCAGTTTCTTGTGTAAGAGAAGTCTTGGGAAACTCATGCCAGTTACAAGCGTTGCCTGCACCCATACTCTGGTTGTAGACTCTGAGAGAGGCTTCAGCTGTGTCATTCTCGGGCAGAGGAGAAGAGATGAGGAAGAAGAGAAGCAGGGAGGGAAAGGATAGCCCTGGAGTGAACAGGCACTGTTCAGAGTGGAGATGGGGGCTGGAGGTGTTGGTGGGCCCTCCCCCTTCCCTTTGAGTGAGTTCAGATTTGGACAAGCCTCCCAGGTGAGATGAGAGATGGCTGTGGTGTCACAGGGCAACACAGAGGGTAGTGGCATTGCAGTGAGGCTCGGGGCTGCCTGACTCACTGTCCTGCAGTTACAGTGTAGTGACCAGGGACTTCTCACCCTTCAGTTTTTGCAGCGTGCTGCCAAGGCAAACCTCAGCTGTGGCAGGATCCTTGCAGACCCCTTATCACAGATCCAATATTTAAACACCATATCTGTCCCAGGCTGTTTCTCTCCAACCTTTGCTGATTTTCCTAAGCAACTTCATGCAACCAGCTGGGCTGGATTTCCATGAGTGTAGAGCAAAGGCTTATTGCTCTCTTTTGCTACTGTATGGCAGAAAAGAAATTTGAAAAAGCAGTATATCCCTCCTTCTAAAAAATATCATTATCATTTTTATTTTATTTCTTTTTATTCTCAGCTCTGAGAAGAGGCTCAAAGAGCTCATGAATGGTGTCTGTTCTTATTGCAACATAAAATGAAAAATTATAATATCCAGCTCAAGAAACAGTCTTGAATTTTGCTTTTGCATTGGTTTTTATCAATTATCAATTTTTATCAATTTATTTCATTCAAAAACGTGAAATAGTCCCTAAAAGACTCCCATCTTGGGGAAGATTTCAAGAGGACCCTTTATTTTTGGTAATCTTTCAAAACCTATCCTCTCAGACATGCCAGCAGAGATACAAAGTGAACTTCAGCAACATGGTAATAAACAGTCATGGTCCATAAAACAACAACTTTCAGGCTGTAATGCTACATCTTCTGTGACTTATCTTCACCTGCATTTCTCTGTTATTAAGGGAACTGTGCCCCAGAGCTGCCAGGCAGGCTGTATTGTGGACACAAGCACATAAAATCTGAAGAGCCCTTAATTTTTATTTCTGTTCTTTAATGTAAGAAGTAATGGGGAAAAAAAAATTACAATTTGTTCAGTGAGAAGATGTTTCCTAATTTCTACTTGTTCCTTGTCTTATACTGCAGTAATCAGCAGCACAGTGCTAGACATTGCATGGACATTTAATGAAATGGATAAGCTTCTCTTATCTCTGCATTTAAAATTCTTTTGAAAAGGAATTTTCTAAATCCTTTGGACACAGGGACAAAAATGGGAGTAAAAAAGTGACTAGAGAGACTCCTGGCGAACTGAGAGGACAGAACTGTGAAATGCTTGTTTTCTGCACACCCTCTGAGAGGACTGATGGCAGAAAGTGTCACAACAGGGCTTTTATTCTGCTTTTATTCCTGCAAAAGCTGAGAGGAGGGAGAGTTAGCCTGTCTGTCTGCTTTACCCCTGCTCTTCACATAGCAGGAAGGCATGGTACACATGCACACTGCTTGAAGTCCAGCACGGATGGAACAGCTTAGCTGGAAGGTTAAATAGCCTGTTTGCATAGGAAGTGTCAGTCACTTGGCCTCTTCTAGGGGGCTGGTGGCTCTCCTAAACTGGATGAGGATGACTTTTCCCAGCTATGTACTTTATTCCTCTAGAAAGTAAATTTTACAAGAGCACTACAGAAATTCTCTGACAAAACCCACAAACCCCACAAAACCCACGTTGCACATAAATACAATTAAATACCTTCCCATATGCTTCATGGGTCTTACTGATGCATGTTCTTTTTTTAATGTATAAACCCCACTTCTCCCATTGCTGCCCTCTGATAGCGAATAAAGTACAGTATAAAATCATGCCATAGGGAAGAAGTTCTGGCCAGCTGCTCCACAGCAAAGTGAGAGGTACCCAGTATTCCCAAAGTGGAACATGATTTCCCTTGTGCCTGTGATACTCTTTGCTAGAGGTTGCCTGACCCAGTGGCTTTTGACTGTCATCTTGGGATGGTGATGCCAGTCAAGCAGACAGAAAAGTCCTTTGTGGTCCCATGGTGCTTCTTATTCAGAGCCGATTGCTTCAGCTGTATTTACCAACAATTTGAACTTTGACAAATACCTCCTCTTTTATGTGTGACAAATGCTCATCTTCAATGAATAAAAACTACAAAAGCAAGAGAAAAGCTATTCCCCTGGGCTTCTCTATTGAAGGATAACCTCCTGCACTCCTCGAGTGTCTGTTAATAAGAACAGAGCAAAACTGAAGACACAGCTGTAAGGCAGGGAACAAGCCTAGATGGGGTAAAGCGGTTTTACACCATGCCAAGTTAAAAGTGGATCCTCTTGGAAAGGGAAAATACTTGATTTATTTAAAATAAAATTGTTATTCCCTCACTTGGTAATGGGGAAGCTCAACTGAAATATGAATCCAGTCGAAGTATGGAATAGCAGAATGAGTGTCACCTGCTCCTATGGAACCAAAAGGTGATCATTTCATAGGACTCCACAGATCTGTGTAGCTGATATGCAGCATTAACACTGGGAAATACTGGCCTGATCCTGATGTGACCAGCTGTGCACAGTACATGCCACACATACTTGGGAAGTGCTAACTCAAACAGAAAAGGTGCAAACCCAAATCGTACAGCCAGAAACAGCAATCTCTAGACTGCATGGGGAAAACAAGGCCTTTTTTGAGTCTGGCAAAGCAAAATTAGAGAGAAGACAGGATTGCTGTGTCATGTGTAAATACTAAGAACACAGAAACACTATTTTATCTGGAAGGTGAAGCTGGCAGAAAGATGAACAACATGAATATGTTGGAGATTGTGGCTGCACAGGGGCTCCTGTAAAGTAGCAGAGAAACCCCCAGATTGCTTGTGAAGGAGACAGGGCAGGGGAGAAGGGGCAGTGTGACTGTAGGGACAGGGGTTTTGGTCTCATAAGTCTCTTCTGTCCTCTGCCCCATGTCACTACCTGACTACTGGGCAGCAGATACCCATCTAAGAGGGGATAGTTAAGCTAAATGGATCCAAGATAAAATATTGTTCAAATATTGCATTTCTTCTGATTAGAAAGATCATTTCAGCCTAAGGCACAGGCTTTCAGAGCACCGCAGCACCCTTCAGCTCACAGATATGCTATGATAAAAGTAGCATGGCCAGCAGGGCTAGGGAAGTGATTGGCCCCTTGTACTCGGCACTGCTGAGGCTGCACCTCAAGTGCCGTGTCCAGTTCTGGGCCCCTCAGTTCAGGAGGGACATTGAGGTGCTGGAGCATGTCCAGGGAGGGGCAACAAAGCTGTTGGTGAAGGTCTGGAGTACAAGTCCTGAGAGGAGTGACTGAGGGAGCTTTATTTTGGAGAAGAGAAGGCTCAGGGCTGACCTTATTGCTCTCTACTACCACCTGAAAGGAGGTTGTAGCCAGGTGGGGGTCGAGCTCATCTCCCAAGTAACAAGCAATGGAACTCAAGGAAATGGCCTCAGGCTGTGCCAAGGGAGGTTTAGGTTGGACATGAGTAAGAATTTTGTCACAGAAAGCATGATTAAACATTGGAATAAACTGCCCAGAGAGGTGGTGGAGTCACTGCCCCTGGAGGTGTTTAAGGAAAGACTGGCCATGGACTGCACTTAGTGGCACAGTCTAGGTGACTAGGTGGTGTTCAGTCATAGGCTGGATTTGATGATCTAAGAGGTCTTTTCCAACCTAATTGATCCCATGACTGTGATTCTGTGACACCTGCTTTTGAGGAAGCAGCAACAGTGGCAGTGTCCATGCTGGCTAAGTGAGAGATCACTAGCAGACAGCACTGGTTCTAGCATTCATGATCAGGTCCTGCAGAAGTACCCCTGTTGGAGTCTCTACTTCCCACAGACCTGGTGTTGCTGACTTTCCTGCTCACTGCTTGGACAAAGACCCCACACTGCACATGTGTTAGCCCTGTGGTATAATCCTACTGTGTCAGTCAAGGACAAACTACCCCAATATGAATAAGAAATGCCATATTTGGGATGCTTGGAATAATTGTATGAGAAATGGGTTCAGTGCTATCGACTGCAGCATGAGCAGTTGTAATTGAAAGATCAGTTCCCATGGAAGCTGCTCTCTTATGTAGAGGGTTTTTTCCTAGATGAAAGGAAGCTTCTTGCCCCTTCAGCCTTTTGAACATTTTGCAATCTAAAAGCTGGCAGAT
>JAWWMO010000096.1:61888919-61903091 GCA_035047845.1 Dendrocincla fuliginosa | reverse complement strand
GAAGGGGGGAGCGGGCGCGGCCGTGCCGGAGCCTCCCGGCCGCGGCGGGGCCGCCACCCGCGCCCCCGGGGCGGGAGGAGCCGCCTTGGGCGGCGGGAGTTGCTCGGGACGAGAGTTGTGGAGTGGGTGCTGCCCGCGGAGACGGGCACGGCCCCGGGTACGGTCCGGGTACGGTCCCGGGCACAGCACTGGTACGGCCCCGGGCACAGCCCCGGGCATGGCCCCAGGTACGGACCCGGGTACAGTCCCGGCCACAGCCTGCTCATCCCACCTTCCAGCCCCAGGTACAGCCCCAGCTCCAGCCGGCTCATCCCACTGTCCAGCCCCGGCTACAGCCCCAGGCACATCCCCAGCCGGCTCATCCCCGTGTCCAGCCCCAGCCCCAGCCGGCTCATCCCACTGTGCAGCCCCAGCCCCTGCCTGGACAGGCTGCGGGGAACGCGATGCTTTCCTCCCCACTTTTGTCTCGCCGCCTCCGTTTTTCTTCCCACCCCTCCCCCGTTTCTTGGTCCTTTGTGCTAGCGATTAAATAAATAAATAATAATAATAAAAATCCCCGGGGAAAACCACCCGACAGGGCTCGGGCTGCGGGGATGTGCCCAGCGCCAGCCGTGCCCTGCGGCTTAGGAGTGTAGTTTTAATTGTTCTCAGCTCCTGTGCCAGGGACGGCGGAAACACTGGCACTGCCGTGCTGCTGGTAGTTCAGCCCTTCTTTCACACCCTTAGGATGATTCGGTGCTGCTTATCCCGCTGCTCGTCGCCTTTCTCCAGTGAAAACCCGCGTGTGATGGTGTTAATGGGATGCAGGCTGAGCGTCCTGGGGTGTGTTGTTTTGGGGAGAGGGGTGCTCTTGGAGGGCGCTGTTCAATAAAGTTTAGCACTTTTATTAAACGCACATTGTGTCTAAGCATTTAGGAGAGGTGCTCAAGCGTGAACTTCACCTTAAAAATGCTTTTCATAGACTTCTGTGTAAACTGTGGAGCACAGGCTTGTCTAGTCCATTTTGAAGGCTGTGCCAAAATCTTTTCATTGAAGGTGATTATTACTGGCTGAAAAGTGCTTATATGTTACAGGTGTTTCTTTTTTCTCTTTGGTGGTTCATCCTCAAAATGCTTTCAGAGTGTCCTTTACAGATACATAGTTTTGAGCTTCTACTTGGAGCTGATTGTGTTTAAATCATATTCATACACCATTCACTAAGACTAGTGAAAGAACATGAACAGATGATTGAGTTGCTGAAACTGTCTTCCCTTTTCAGGATGTTTATTCTTGGTCTGCAGAGTTTTTGGAACCAAAACATTTCAGCAGCCTGGAGTGATGTGCTCTTGTGATTGATTTATTCTTTGGTTGTGTGTAAAGAGCTAAAGAAGAATCTTGAGGTGACTGATCACTGTGTGTAATGGAGGATTACCGTGAATATTGGATCTCTCATTTCCATCTGCTGTGTGAAGGCAGTGGAAAAAAATCAGCATTAATTTAGATAGATGACTCTGAGCAACTTTATCATAGGAATGCATAATGTAGTCAATTTAGTAAACTTGAAGAAACCTGTTTTCGAAAGAGCCATGACTGAAAGGATGACCTGATGAGATCTCACAAGCAGGAACCATCAAACATGAAATGGAAGTATGTTGAGGTAGAGCAGTTTGAAAAACAAAACAGATACCAGGAGCTGAGATAAAAGAATACCTTCTGGGGCAAGGGGAAGGCTCTATTAACCATCACTTCTTTAAAAAACACCCAAGAAGTGTTACTTGTCTTAATTTTTATAACTTTTCACTGAAGTGAACTAACCTCATTGAGACACCAGTAAGCTGTTAAGAAAGTTGAAAAAGCTGATTTTTTTTTTTTCCCATTAAAAATGGTACACATGTAAGGCTGCACAATAATGTGGGGTTGGATGGTGTGGACCTGAGATTAAAACAGAGAGACAACAAAAAGCCCATGGAATAAATGTAGGCAATTGTGACGCTGTTAATAGCATCTGGATTGCAGTTCTGCAGATAAAGGGAAATGTGGAAAAACCCCTAAGTGTCAGCGTCACAAGAAGCCTGGCAGCTGGAAAGATAGTGTTTTAATTTATTGATTTATTTTCCACCCCCCTTGAATTACGCACATTAGTAGTATTTTAATGAATGGCTAATCTAAAACAGTGCTCACCAAACATGTCTGAGTGCTGCCTTTGTTCCTGAAAGAGCAGCGAGCACACATGGCTTCTTGATCTTGTGTTTAGCCATACATTTCTCTTACCTTTTCCTCTGGGGAACAAGTTTTTTTTTGTTTTGTTTTATTTGTTTTGAGTTTTTTTTTTGTTTTATTTGTTACTGTTTTGTTAAGTGATGTGTTTTTAATTTGTCTCTTTGGTATTTTGTTTTGTTCTGTTTTGTTTTGGGTTTTTTCCCCCGAATCATTGAGCTATATCTGCCATAGAAGTAGGAAGTACCTGACAGAAAATCTGAGGCCAGAGGAATTGTGAGTCTGGGTTCGTCTGCAAGTGTTCAGAGGACCAGTGTAGTGAGCCAGTGGTAATGGGCTATTGTAGGAGCAAATTAAGGGATTCTTTTGAAGCAGGAAAGTATGCAGAGAGTGTAAATTAAGTGAAGGAGAAAAGAAATCCTGAATATTACATGATTGAGGCTTTTAGGAGACTTCTTTGTATTTTGATTCCACTGCTTAAGTGCAAAAGAGATTGCATACACTCCTGTTTAGAGCAGCTGTGTCTGGATTATGTCTGATAATCTCCTCTTGGCATAGTTTGCTTTATTAGTTTGCATTTAGTGTTGTATTTGTGAAAATAGCACATATTAAATAAAACTAATCCCAGGGAGGCAGTCTAGTTTTTCACATCAGTCTTGCATTGTTAACGTCTGTGGCCTTCTCTTGGAACTCTTGATTTTCCCTCACATCTCAACTATATAAAATTTCTTCTGATCTTTCCTGGTTTCGGACTTACAGGTATAAATAAGTGCTGTCTTAGCATAGTTTGCAGGGGTCACAGCAAAGGAAGACCCTGCTGAGGCTGGATCACTTGGTCATGGGCTCTGTTTGCCCATGTCATTGTCCCGAAATACATGTCAGGTCCTTTCAGTTGCTCACTTTTATTATGTGTTACTTTGTGTCCAGCACTTGCTGTCTCAAGACACTGATGGTTCTCCTCTGGTTTTTCTCCCCTCTGCTTTGAACCTGCTTGTGCCGTGTCCTCAGTTTTGTATTCCAAACTGCTTGATGTACCTTATCCCCCCGATAATTATATTGCCAAGGGTATTGGCAGTGGGATTCTTCCTCATCCCTGCGCACAGTACCTGACTTGGTCCAGTGAGGGCACAGTGCTTTTGTGTAATGTGCCTTTATCTTGGGAACTGATCTGCAGTGTCTGTGTGAGACTTGGCTGCCAGAGGTATGTGGGAGATTGATGTGGGTGAACTCTTCAGGCCTTACACTCTGAGATTTTGAGTTGTTAACTGCTTTGTGAAATTACTCTGTGTGAAGGTTAGGGATGTTATTTTTTTTTTGCCTACCATTTATCTTGCAGCTGCTCTGAAGAGTTACAGGCGCTTGTTATCTGGTGATGTTTTCGTCAGAGCATTTGGAGTGTTGCAATACTACTCAGAGAACTTAACTGTGCATCCCTGTATTGCCAGCAAAATTGCACCAAACTGTTGACATCCAAGTGAAAGAAGCAAAGAAAGAAAGTGGAAATGGATGTTAATGATAATAGAAATTAAAACATGTTCATCATGGATTACTTAGAAATACCTGTATCTAGATCCTCAGTAGTCAAGTGTCAGGAGTTTTTGTTTACACTATTTTTTCCCACCCTGATGCGACACCCGCAACTTACTTTGTTGTTCTCTGTGAGACTCAATGCAGCACCTCCAGCTTTTTGTCTCAAGGGTGAAGGTCTCTCTCTAGCTGGAGCTCCCTACATTGCACATTTATAAACAGTACTCAGCAACTGGGTAATTGAATCCTGTGTTTTGACAGTATTTGGAAACAGTTGCAGAATTGGAAAAAACCCTACCCATCTGTTTGTGGATCACAATGGAAAAGAACAGAATTGGACATTAGAAGTGGTAGCAGCAGTACATATTATAAAGTTAGGGTATTAAAACCCCATAATTATTCATTTAGAATTTGTTGTGTAACTATAAGGAATTAGGAACTCTAGCTGTACTTAGTGAGGAAGGTACCAGTGTATATAGTGTTGAAACAAAATGATGTGCATTCGAAATTTGGGTAATAAGGCTAAGATAGAAGTGTTTTCTACTAAATGAGCATTTTTGTGTTGAGAGTTAAGTTTGAGATTTATAAAGCTCTAGTTGTTGGCTTAGTTGGAGTGAACTTTTATTATTTCAAGCTCTTTCTGTTGTTAAATAATAGTAATGTTTAAAATCTACAAACCACATTTGGCTTTTAATTCACAGGAGGTCATTCAAATTCCTGTTTTGAACCCTCGCTCCTTCAGCTTTGGGCACTGTTACTGCAAAAGTTTCAACAGGTAGTGTGGCATCTACTTTTTAGGTATTCAGGGACTATGAGCTGCTTGAAACCTCCCTGTTTCTTGCTGGAATAAAGGAAATATACAGCTATGCTTCCTGGGTTTAAATAGTGTCTGCATCCTTCTTGATCTCATGGTGTCCTCTGAGTTGACTCCTTGAGTTTGAGATCTGCCAAGACAACCTTACTAAGGTTGTTAAAAGCATACTGTTTTAATATGCAGTAAACTGATTTAATGCAAATGTTGAGCGAACCTAATTTTAAACTGTAACAATTTGAGGCTTAGTTGCCATTTATACAATGGCACGTAAAGCCCAAGCAAATTACTCTCCTCTTTTTTATTTAAAGTATTTGACTTGAAGGCACGTGAAATGCCTGTCTCTGATGGCAATTCATCCTTTTATAAATTTCCTTCTAAATTTGTTCCTGCGCATATTTTTGATGCCTCATGATCAAATTTTACTCCATGTTTTGAAAAATACATTAATTGCTTGGTGAAAGCTGTTCCCAGTGCTTTTGCAAGAGAGCTTGAACTGGAGTGTTGTGTCTAGTAACTCTGGTTCTGTTGTCTTTTAATTTGAATAATTCACTGTGTGGTCTTGAAAACAGGTTGGGAGCTGCTGTGAAGGTGTGTACCATCTTCCCTTACTCTGCCTCTTTCAGAGGTTAAAGCTTACTAGTTAGTCCCTGGCATTTCCTAGATGTGGAAGTGTGTGAGAGCAACTCGCTGCTCTTCCCTCTTTAGTTAGATAGATTTCTGTAGTCTGTAGTTTGAGAGGTTTAGCATTCGAATCTGCTGTTCTTTGCAGTCATTGTTTTCTGACCATGCTTAAAAAGTTCCTATAGTAATGAAAATATTAGTGAATACAGTAAATGAAAAATTTAATACTGTTGTGTTGATCTCTTTGTTGTTAAATGGAGAACTAAAATGAGCTTTACTTGTATTGTCGGCGTGTGCTTATCTGAGCATGCTTTAGCAATCCTTGCCAAGGGCTTTGCTGAAATAATGTTTTGCTTATATGCTGTGACCTGTAAAATTTGTCAGATGCTTTCTGTGATATGGATTCCTATTCTATAGGTACATCCTGGGTGTTCAAATCCGATCTCCGCATTTAGCAGGATTTTGGATGGATTCTTTTTTTCTTAGGCCCTCTTTGTACTTGACTAGGCTGCTGTGCATAATGCTGCTTTTATTATTTGCCTCTTGACTGGCTTGTGTGTCCTGCTTGGTTTTGTGTAAATGGCAAATGCCCAATTGAGCAAGAGTGAAACATGGCAGGCATTTGGAATGGGAAACCCCGCTGACTATGACCAGTCTCTCAAGTGGCTAACCATTACTGTGGCACTGGATTCCTGCCATACTATGTCATATTACACTCTGTTGAGTCTATCCTACACTAGTAAGTCGTATGTCTCAAAAAATTCTGTGCGTGTACAACTTAGGTAGGTCTGTCCAGTCTGGTTCTGAATAGTCGGCATCACCTTTTTCAGAACTTCTAACTCCTGAGACATTTCAGATGTTTCTCTGGAGTGCTCAGTGATCTGTAGGAACCTGACCTCCTACAAGTGCACTCTTGAGTGTCACCTTGGCTGTCATGCTCTGCTCTTCTTGGAGCCTCTTTCCCAGTCTCTCTAGGTGGATTTAAAGCAAAAGTCACTGGGCTACAGATCACTAACATGTGAGTGGCAGTTTTCTAGACCTTCTGATTTTTATTACTTTCGTATTTGATGTTTGACATCATCTTCACTTGCTGATGGGCTGGAAAGTACCTGATCTCAGAGGTCCTTGTTTTTTCCTGAGCATGGGGCAAATGTTTATTGGATGCCTAATGCTTTTTCACCATTAGCAGTTAAGTCAACTGATGGGATGGGAGGGAAATATCCCTGCTGATCCTGCAGGGATCCTGCAGAATCCCTGCATTTTTCTCTAATTAAGATTTTTGGGTTGTATTTTACTTTTGTGCTTTTCCCTGCATTTAACTTCCTCCATCTTAGCCCACAAAACATGGGCTTATACTGTCTATTTCTTGTATATTTTATCATGGGTTTGTAGCTCTTTGGGGTGGAATGGAATTCAGCTTGAAGAGTAGTGGCTTTTTGGCCCCTGGAAAACTCCTCATAAATGATTCCTGCACCTGATTACGACAGTTTTGGTTCGAATTTATTCTTTTCAGTCTATTTTGTAATAACTACTCTCAACTTTATGAAGTTAAATCCCTTTGAAACGTCCCTTGTGTATTGATAGGGATTGCCTTTGGACAGCCCATGTTGTGTTTGATTTGATCACAGATACTGCAGATAACTTTTAAATAGTTGTTTTGTACTGGGAATCTCAAAATGTGTATTCTGCTCTTTAACAGTTCTTGAGTTGTAACACTGTTCACAAGTTTTGAAAGAACTGAACAAGTATTGGTAGGCATATGGATGAACTCTCTAGCATGTCTGTGTTTAACTATCTTTCTATGAGTAATACAGTCTTCTGTGGTGAGCTCACAGATTTCAGATAAATAGATTATAGAATACACTGTGTGCATGTGTATGTCTTGTTCAGCTGAAAGAAACCTTCAAGTTTAATCAAGATTAAAAAAAAAGTTAAACTGAGCAATCTCTGGTTGATAGTGTTATGAAAAGATGCAAGTGAGATTTACATTGTGCCTTGTAAAAAGCTGAGATATCCAACTCATTCACCAGGCTTTCAAAATAGATTTCTTACTGTGCTTTTAAGTTATTTTCCCCATTATGAACTTTGAATAATTGAGTAATTACACTTCAAAATAACAAACAGCACACTGAGTACCTACAAATATTAGTGGCTTTTCCCTTGTGCAGTATGAAGTGCAAGAGACCAGCTGTGGCTAGGCAATCAAGTCAGATCAAGTTAGAAGTCCTCAGCTGAGGAATTCTTTTGACTGATGTTGGTTGAACTTCATAAGCACCGTGTTACAGCATGGATTCACGTCCTGCTGTTGTGGAAAGTGGCAAGGAATTGGAGCACATTTACAGGCAGGTACTCTGTCTATCTGAAAGCTAGGTGCGTGCATCCTAAAAATGAAGGAGAATGCTGTCAGTGAATGGCTGTGACTCAGTATATATTCCCTCTGGCAAACTGCTCTGGAGGGTACGTTCATCCTTTTGTCGGATGGATTGGGGTGGGATTTGAACAGAACTGTAAGGGAGTTGGGTACGTGCATTCAGCATGGAAGCATATGTTCAGAGATCTTCAGTTCATGGAGATCCTATGCTGAGAGAAAATTGAGGCATTGTCAGGTATGAATAAATGTCACCTGCTTTGTTTGCAGGGTTTGCTTTTGCTGTCTTAACTTTCTGGGCAGGGTGCATGGAGTGCAAGTTGTGATAAAGGGATTAAAAAAAAAAAGACACTGTTCCCCTCTTGAATTGCCTATATCTGAGCAGTTGGAGCATTTAGAAACGTAAAGAAGGTGTGGGTTTTCATCAGCTTTGTGCTGACCTCAGACTCCTGATGCTCTTGCTTGCAGGTGAATGTCCTGTATAAATGGAAAGTGAATTGGACAGGGATATCTTGACTCATGAGGGATAAGAGGAGGTGTCTTGTTCAAGATAATCTCTTGCCTAAAACTGTTGGCAAGTTTTAAAAGAAATTTGGCTTCAAGCCTTGACAGTGTCCCTTTAAGGAATACTGGTTTTAACCTTATTACTTAAAGCTCCTGTGACTTAACTCTCTTAATTCTTTACAACTAAATTCTCTGCTAAACAGACTCTAGCATTTCCAGCATGCAGACCTAATTATTACGTATAAAACAACTTCAGAATTACACTTTCGAGCATTGGCACACTCAATGTGTGTTTTCTGTGGTTGGGCACTCAGTGTAAGAAACATCATTGCAAAAAGAATTACATGCTAAAGGACTTTTTGGGTCACTGCTCTGTTCAGATGAAGTCTGAAACCTGTAACCTGCCTGTTGTCTTTGTTGTTATCTGCTGAGGAGAAGAGTTTGGGTCTGGAGCTCGGTGTGGTGGCCCATTAAACCCTTTGAGCTGTTGTGGCAGCACTGTGGTGCAGTCCCTGTGCCAGGGATGCAGGCATTGAATAGGCCACTCTGACTATGAGGGGACTGTATCACCTGGAACCTGTTCTGGAGGATGGTGTAGGGCTGTTGTGCAAGGTCTGAGCTGGGAGATGGTTCATTGGCATGCAAACAGATAAGGCTTGTTGCTTGAACTACTTCTCTGACATAGCAAATCTGCCCTGTGTTGTCCTCCTGTATGGCATTTTTGTGATTTTGTGCCACCAGGTGTTCCCTCTGCCCAGCTGCACCAGGGCAGCACTTCAGCTGGGCAGTGGGGTGGGCACTGACACTGGGCAAAGGCCCAGGGTCAGGCACTGGTTTGGAGCTCGTGTGCTGACAAAGCTGCCTTGTGCTTCTCAGCATTCATGGAGCTTTCCCCACTCCTCCTCTCTTGGCTTGCCACAGTATTTGGAGTTGGCATAGATCTATCTAATTTTTCTGTGCCACTTGGTACCTGATGGGGGCCTGGGGAGCTGTGTGCTTTGCTCTGCTCAGTGCTGATAGTCGGCATCCTGACTGCCATGAGCAAGTTACTTACTGTGAGCCTTTTTTTCAGCAAATCCTTCACCAATTTTTTCGAAGACTGCTGTGCAAACAGAGTTATTTGAGATTTTTTTTTTTTAATTTGCTCTAAAATATGTATTAAAGATATTTCAAAAGAGTCCGGTAATTCAGGTGGTGATGGAAAGGCAAGGCATGAAGAAATTTCACTTAAGCTGTGTTGTAAACTGAAAATTTGTGCTTAGCAAACGTAGCAGATTCCAGTGAATAAATATATAGGAATATATAGATATTTAAATCTCTAGAGAGAAACTCTTTAGGCACATTTTCCTTTCCTAAGGACTTGCATAGACTTCAGAAAGGTTTCCAGAAAATGTCCAGGGACTTGAGAATTTCAGTACCTGCTGTGATTCACATTTAGTCACTGCACACAACAACCACAGTCCTTTGCAGACAAAGTCCCTGTGGCGCCTTGGGGCAACAATTGTACATTGGAGAGCTACAAACCCTTATTGTGGAAATCTTTAGTTTCTTCCTATAGGGCCAGGAGTACCAGACATCACTTGACCTGATGACGAGGCAGTTTATCAGCTTTGGGTGAGGAAGGAGTTTGACTGTCAAGTAAACTGTTAGACCTGTTGTAGAAAATTGTCATTCCTCTTGCGTTCACCTTTGAAATTTCCTGAATTTTTCTTCATCGTAAGAGCTCTTTGGAGGCAAGCAGGTGATGTTCTTCAGAAGATCATTTGGCCTGTGTGGAAGGAACGCTTTGTGTGTCTCCCTCTTTGAGAGCCAGAGGGGCCACGAATTACTAGAAAGCTGAGATTGCCTCTGTTTTTGGATTTGGGATTTCTAACTCTTCTAAAATCATAGTGCCATTTCCCAGTTTAATAAAGTCTTGGTTTTAAACAAAATTCTCGTTATTTTCTGGTTCAAGTATCCCCCAGCCTTGAACTCCTGATGTGAATCTGGACTTGTAGTATGCAATTTGAATTCCACATGAAATGTGGATATGGATTGGAGGGGAGGGAAGAATGGACATGAAACGGTAGTTTTATATCAGTCTTTCCTACCTGGTATAACTTACTGCATGTGCAGAATTTTATTAGATTTTGACCTGTCAAATTAAGTAAGTGGAGTCTGTGTATGCTCCATTTTAGTAGGAGATTTTTTGAGGAGATTAACTGCTTATAAACTCTGTAGTTATAAGGCCAGAGTGGATTGCTGTAATCATCTAATACGACCCCCTGTAGGACATAGTACTTTTTAGTATAACAACCCACAGTCTTATAAAAAAGATCAGATTCTGTACTAAAATTGATGAAGGATTTTCTGCAATTCTCGGCAGCTTTATGTTGATTATCATTATTCATGACAGATTTATGCTTTTTATACTTGAAGTGATATTCTAGCTTCAGCACCAGAACAGCAGAAATTATTGTGCCTTTACTTGTGTTGGAGAAGTTGTTATGAAAGTTGTACTCCTTGTCCATCCAGTTCTTAAGAACTGGGAAGAATGGAGTTTGGTAATGTCTGTCACTTGAGTAGAGGCATGTGGATGTTGTATTATGACTAATCTGACTGTAATGAAAAGTGTGTGTGTATTTTTCCACGGTTAAAAAAAGATCAAGACGTGCCATGACCTATTGAGTTGCAGCGTTAAATCAGTATATTGTTGCACTTTTGCTGGGCAGGAGCAGTGGGGTTTAATACAGTGTGACCTACAGACCTTTTACTTCTGTTGTCAACTTGAGTTTGAAGTTACTGTTCTGTGTAGATCTGATACTGAAGTCAAAGATGTGGAAATATGTTCAGGATTGGAGGAGAGCAGCACCTGACAGAAGTTGGAATATATATATGAATTAACTCTGTACACTCTTGCTGTGGGCCTGCATTGTGTGTTTCAGGAAAGATCTGGAGCTGGTGCTGGAGATGAAATAGGGACTACCTGATCCTGAAATGTCAAGTACCACACTTACATAAACAAAGAAAAACATTTAAATTATCAGTTTTGAGTTTGTTTCCAGAGGGGCGCAGACACATTAGTGTCACAAAGCAAAATGTGGAGCTTTGACTAAAGTGATGGGAAGGTGGTTGTTAGTGTAGGACTCAGAACTAACCCTCGTAAGGTTAGCTGGAGCCATGAGGAGTGGGGTTTATGAGGGGAACAGAGATGTTGGAGGGGGATGTCCTCCTTTGGAAAGAGGAATAGAGGTGACTGGGAAAATTCCACTGTGTTTTGGTGATGCAAAATTGTAAAGCAGCATTAGTGTGGATAAAAGAGAACCAGCTGGGCTGAAATTGCTTTGGGAAGAGCTGATAAGAGATTTTGCTGTGATAGCACACTGCACGTAGCCCAGGATTTAAATGTGGGTAACAAATCTCGTAATGTGGTTAGAGGGAAGTGTTTCTGGGTATTGTCACTGTGAAAGACTGACTCGCCACACTGGAGAATGGATGCTGTTGGTAATGGCTGGGTATAGAGAGTTGTGTTATCTTGCAGTTTCATCATCAAACAGTGACTGAAGCCATAAATTTGTAGACGTGACTTTGAGAGGCACAGAAGGTGCTTCAGGGAAGCTGGACATAGAATCAGAGTTGGTTTGAGTGATCACAATTCAAACTAGGTTATGGTAAACAGATAAACGCATAGATTAGCAGCCTCCAGAGAAACTGAAGAAGCTTTTTGGTGAAGCAAGGAGCTTGGATACAGAGGAGGGCATGCAATTCAGTGAAGCTACAGGTGTAAATATTAGCATCTCAAATAACAGAAAAGGCTCCACCTAGGAAATTACCCCAGAGCTGATGATTCACCTGATCATTGCGTCAGGATATGCTGAGCAAACACAGCACCTCTGAGAGGTGTGGGCAAAAAATCAATTTGTAAAGGAAGGTGTACCTTGAGGATCAGGAAGTCCAGGGCTAAGGCAGGGGCTTCCACCTCAGCAGACAAGGTGACATCTTGCAAAGGGTAATAAAACAGATAACAGAATGTGCTTTGGTCACAGGAAAAGGAGAAACAGCCAGTTTCCACAGAGGAAGGAATGAGACTTCCGTGCACAGAGACAGGGAGTTGAGTAAAGATAAGCTGGATAGGGTCCCTGGACTGCAGGAATTGTTTCTTATGAGGTTGAAACTGAAAATGATGCACAGATATATGGGGTGGGAGCAAACTTTTTGATATCCAGAATTTGAGTCTGGTAATCTGTATACCAGAGTGCTTAAATATGCACCACTTGAAATCTGTACTCTCTTAGCCGAAGTTCATAAGCAAGCAGTGGTATTACCTAACTGGAGGGCAAGGAAGGTGGTTTATGTGGATTGTCAGGAAAATAAGGAGATGAGTGATAGATGTGGGTAAGTATGGCTCTGACTTCAAAAGCAGGCAGGACTGTGACAATATGCAAGGTTTAAAATACACTTTTGAGAGAGAATGATAAAAATTTTGGGGACTGGTTAAAGCAGTGCAGAAGGTCATCAGGTGTAAAATGTGGTGTGGGCATAGCAGAGGAAGGTTTTGCTGGGATGGTCTCTTGTTTCTGGATGAAAACATGCATCTATTCAGCATTTTGGAGTATCTCACAAATCTTATAGGAGACTTTTTTTTTGAAGAAAATTGGAATTGTCAAAATATATGTAAAATATATAAGGAGCTGGCTGTAGCAGAAGCTGGTAATGTTGTACAGACTAGGGGGAGAAGCAGACAGATGTCTTCTACTTGTGTCATGGCAAGAAAAGAATAGCAATGTGTGTGTCAAAGCTGTTTTGAAGACAAGTCCTAATGGCACAGTAAATCTGGAACCAGATAAGTATAATGCATGAAGGACTGAATGACTCCTGAGGAGAGTGATAATGTAAACGAGCTGATGTTATGTAGGAGGGCTGTACACTGATAGGCAAATGACAAGCATTTCTGAAAAATGTGAATCTTTGTGAATGGAGTGGTCTTGAGGAGTCCTTGGGACTCCGCGCTGTGATGCTCATAAACAGAAGCTGATTGGATCTGTGACTTGTATCCACGAAAAACACCAGGAAATTGAACATAGGGTGAGGAAAAACATTGAGGTGGAGGATAGTGTTGACATAAGATACAGAAGGTGTAAGTGTGCCATTAATTAAAGAGCAGGCTGGAAGGTAGGAATGCTTTTTAATGGTTTAAGTGGTGTAAGTGTTGGGAGAACCACCATTAGAGCTGGTGGTCCCAAAGGGCCCTTCCAGTCTTATGATCTTCACAGCACTAACTTCACTGTGATGTAAATTACTGTTCTGTCAACTACTTGCTATAGACAAATTGTACATTAAGGTAGAATTTTGATGTAGCATCTTAGTTATAAATGCTAATAAGAAACACATAAAAAACCCCTTCATGTGAGGGAAACTGCTGATACTCAGTTGTTACCTAAGGTTGTTTATTTTAGTTAATGATTTTGGTTCCTATGGCATTTAGCCTGATGGAATTTCACTTTATTTTTTTACTGAGGCTCAAGTGCAAGCAAACAACATGGCTTTCAGAAGGGCAGTTTTGGGCACAATCCTTGTCATTAGTAAGACAGGTTTGTGGTGCATTTCTTTGTGTACATGCTGTGTCAGAACAGAAGTACTGGCAGGTGAATGCTAATGTGTTTGTGAGACGCAGCTCCTTCAGATGCTGGTGGCTATCTTAACTGCCCTATTTCTGCAATTTGTGGGTTTCCTCCAGGAACCAGTGTTGTCTGAGCAGTTTGTGAATGCTAAAAATAAAGTCAGACTGTCAAAGAATTAATTTGCAAACAGTTCTGTTAGATGCCCTGCTTTTGCCTGGGAATCTCATGGGGTTACACCGTAACTCATATCCTAACCAGTTCTTCTATTCTTAATGCTTGCAGTCAAGCTTATTTCTGTCTCCAAGATATTAATCTTTCCTTTGTTTTGTGAAGCCAAACCAGGAAATACTGAAGTAACATAATACTGTGTTACTAAAATACTACAAATATTTTATATCTACAATATTTTATTAATATTTTAATTAAAATATTTTTCAAAGTAGAGCAATCCCTCTTCATTTGGTGTGGAAAACACAGGTGCTGTTTTTCATGAAAGCTGATCATTTGCTGTAGCATGGTGAGAAGTCTTTGCTTGAAAAAAA
>JAWWMO010000096.1:61848493-61884449 GCA_035047845.1 Dendrocincla fuliginosa | reverse complement strand
TGTTTTCTTCACTTGTGAACTTCTGTTGCTGAAATAATTCAAAGAATATTTCAGGTAGGTGAGTTCTTGAGCTAAGCACCAAACAAGAATGCATATGAAACTCTTCAGTTCAGGAGGTTGAAAACCTGTGTGATGATAAGTCAGTGTGTCAAACAAATCTGGTAACAGATTAACCTGTAAACAAGACCCAGATGCATCTTTAAGTGTCTGAATCTATTTCGTCATTGAAAGTGTTTAGAAGCCTACTTACATTAACTGCCTACTACATTGAAAGTAAATTGAATTGTCACCCCTTCTGTCACATGAAATACCTTTCAGAGAAGTAGGATTTCTAAAAAGAAGGCTTCTTTTGATGATGAGGGCTGATTTGATTGGAGTGTCACTGCCAGAAAGAGTGTCCTACACAGTTTTTTTAATTTGTTCTCTTTATGTTATCTAGTAACTTTGTTAAGGATGGAAGAAGCAGAATACTATGAAGCTTTGGTGCAAACTGTGCTATATACACTTACTCAGTTTTATGCAAAAGCTGAGCTGAAAAATGACAATATTTGCAGGAAGTGTGAAACGACTTCACTAACAGGATCAAACTGGATGATTCAGCAAAGTAGTCATATATGTCTTTCCTTTCATAACTGGTTCAGCACAGTGTATTAACTGTGGGTTTGATCAGTTTTGTGTAGATTTGCTGTCATGTTGTCCTGCCAGCTCTCCCAAGTTTATGTGCAGGAAACACTGTGGAATATTCCAGATACCTGGCCACTGTGCTGTGTTGCTCTGATGCCCATGGCCTATGTCAATAACTGATTTAGACAAAACTGTGATATATATCTTTTATATATAAAAGCTAGACATTTTCTGGGTTGATTTCAGTACTTCGCTCACCAAAGTTTATCCCATACAGATGAAAATTCTGGCAACAAGAAAATACTGGGGTGAAGCTTTGTAAGCAGAACTAGGCAGCAGCTGCAATATCCCCTTGGGACTGATCTATCATCACCAAGGTGTGGAGTGCCTGAGCTGTGGAGGGAAGCAAGTGGGGTCCATCTGCCTGCAGGCTGTGGCACTTGCATACCTGCAAGTCCTGGATTTTAGCTGTCCAGAGAATTTACAGATAAACAGGGGAGCATCTAGTGAGGTTTGGCAGTGTGGAGAGTTATCTGCATGTGTATTTTACCCAGTGCTTTCCTGCAAATGCTGCATGAAATGGTGCTGAATTTGAATGGAGTTAGTATTGAGTGCATGTCCACTCAGCACAGAAGTCTGGAAAACTCTTGAAGTGGTTACATGTCCCAGCTGCTATCAGTCACTGTCCAGTGGGCAGGAAGGCTGGAGTGACTGGTAGAAAGCTGTTTGCTGGAAATTGTAAGTCAAAGAAACCTAGTAGCTTTGTGTGTCTCTGGACAGGATAATGAATTTGTAGATCGTCTGAACAGGAAGATGCTAATTCACGTGAATTAGGAGGGATTCTAATTCATTCTCTAGACATCTGGCAATATGGAAATCCCTTGGGTAGATCAATTTGCTATCCACAGACAACAGAATAGAGTATCTCTCTTCCCCACCCCCTTCCTGAGAAGAATCCTTGAATGATGCTTGCTTGCTGTAGAGAATGTACCTTCCCCTTCCTTGATGGGAAGGTTTTGCTTTGTGCCTTGGGAAGGGCAAGTCAAGTTGTCCTGTGGGCATTTAGAGTGGTGAAATTGAAGAAAGCTCTTTGCTACATGAATGGGAACTGCAGTGTGTAAGTGCTTTGTGGTTTGGGGTTTTCTTTCATTTCTATGAACTATTAAAAATTAATAAACTCATATTGTGTCTATTCCAATTTTCCGGACTACTTATTAAAGCAGGTCGATCCCTCGGTTCAGCTGAGGTAAATTTGGCTATCTGGATTCCTCCACAGTTGTCTCAGTCAAGGAGGTGGTGAATTTTTGAAGGCCTATTTCAAACACTACGTCAGAAAAATTCTGCCCTTAGATGCAACCTGATTTCTTCAGGTACTGCTGAAAGTCTGCACTGTGTTCCTGCTCTCTGCCCATTGCCAAGCCGAATGGCATTTCACAGGGTTTCCTCTTCCTTCTGGCAGCAGAGCAGGTCTCTGATCAGCCCAGCCCTCCTTTCACGTCGGGCAGTAACACAATGTTATCCTCTATGCACTGTGAATTTGGCCTCGGCTTTTACAACTGCTGGTCCATGAAGGTACCCACTGTGTTTCCGTCACATCATTCTCAAAGAGAATACACAGGGGCATAAAGTACGCTCTTTCTTCCTGCTTGAGTGGAACAGTATTTATATGTAAACCAGTGGTTTGTTTTGCTTGGCAGAAAAACAAAGTATAAAGTAATAAACGTGACTGAGGTCCTGTGTCTCTCTGGCCCCTGAGGCTGAAGGAGTCTCTCCTCTACAGTAACCACCCCAGCTCCACAGGGCTCTGCTGGGAGGTTTCAGAGCCCAAGTGGACCTTTTCCAGGGCTCTCTGCATTTACAGTAGAAGCTTGTAGAGGTGCTGCGGAGTGCTGGTGTGTCCCTGGGAACTCCTGTGCAATTATCCTTCCTCTGAGCTAGTTCAGGGAAATCTCTTTCCTTCTGAGCATAATTTAGTTCTGAATGCAGTGGAGCCTTTCATTTTAGGCATTTCTCAGGCTGAGAATATCAAGGTGGCTGTGTCATGCTGAATCTTCACAACAGTCTCAGGAAACCATTATACTTCTGTTTTACCCAGCTCTTTCATTCTTGGAGTTATGGAGGAGAAGAGTTTCGTGGCATAGTCAGTACTGCTGTTCTACAGTGGCACGTGCAGTTGCATCTAGTTGCACAACTGATGCTGCTGGGCTTTAATAGGGATCACATGAAACAAAACAGTGACTGAGTTAAAATCAAGGCTCAGATCACTTGCTCAGATGCTCAGATCCAGCCTGGAGCATCTTTGGGGTTCAGGTGGTGGGAAAGACAAGGGTTCCTCACCCTCAGGTGGCAGATGAGGGTTTTCAAAGTCTGTGTTTTGATTTCCAAGAGAGGGAAACAGGTTGTGGAGTCTCCCTCATTAGTGATACCCAAGAACTGTCTGGATATAATCCTGTGCCGTGTGCTGAAGGATGATCCTGCTTGAGCAGGGAGGTTGTACCAGATGACCTGCTGTGTTCCCTTCCAGCCTGGCCCGTTCTGTGATTCTGGGATCCCCAGGGACAGGACAGCCCTCATTAGGTGTGCTAGTCTTGCATCACTTGCCAGTCTGTCTTGGATTTTATAAATAACTTTCAAGAAGTGAGTAGAAGGTGCTGAGTTTCTGGGTCTGCAAGGGCCTACATGTGCTCTGTCTGTTGGTGCAGGGATCAGACAGCAGAATTATTTCCAAAGGCTCAATTACAGAAAATGTAACACACCTGAAGAGCTGGAGCACTGCCTAACCATTGCAACCCTCCCAAAAGGGTTTCCATGCCTTCTCTCTGCCTGCTGCAAGGTGCACAGGCTGTGACTTTGGTGTGTTGACGTAGTCTTGGTTAGTACAAGCAGCTTGCTGTGGTCTCTTCTGTTGTTTAAGCAACCTTTGCACCTAGGGCTGCGTGTCACTGTTCACTGAAGTCTGAGCACCTGGAAAAGGTGAGAAAAGCAGAGTGAAATGGAAATATGTGTTGATTCTGCTGTTCAGCTGTGGACAGTTACTGTAAAAGAATGACCACTGCATTCATTTTTCACAGGGAAGAGGAAACCATTTGTCAAATTGCTGATCATGAAAATGTGTTTTGAGTGCTCTGCTTTCAGCAGGGCAATTTTTAAAAAAAAAAAAAAAAAGGTACTAATTAAAACTACATCCCTTCATTCTTTTAATTTCTCCCACAACTCCTCCTTGGTGCTTTTATTGGCCCTGGTGAAAGGATGTAGGTCTTGTAGCGCTGTGAGCGACCAGCTCCTAAGTCATGTGCTGGATTTAGTTAGAATGTAATCTTTTGGCCATCTGCTCAGGCACTCCCTGTGTCTGCATCCCTCTCATTTGCAAGCAGGTGTTAAAGGTGATCTGAAATGTGCAGTTGGTGAGAACACTTTGGTTCCCTTTAACTGAGTATGAGTGTGTGCCTGCTTAGGAGGGTTGGGCAATGTGTTGTTGGAACTTGGCATGCACAATTTTAATTCTCTTGCTGCTCTACAGGGCAGGGAAAAAATTAACATTCAGACCATTTGAAAAATACATGGATTCATAGTTCTTCATAGAACTGAGCTTAAGAATACTCTGATGTGTGGTCTGCTGTTGTTTCATCCTCCTACAGTGATCTGGACCTTCTTTTTAGCAATCCCTGGCTGTGTTTTCCTTTCATAGTCCTTAGGAGTCTGTGTGACTTCTCAGCCCTTTGTAACTCATGGTTTTCAAGCATCTGGAATTTTGCTGTGGATTCTTTTTTAAGTTGCACACAGGACTTCAGCCTAATTTCTTCTTGTCTGTTAGACTAGTGGCAAAATGGTGAGAGATGTTCGTGAAGGGGAAATCTCTGGATCAGTTTTTGCCTGCTTTCAGATAACTCCATGCAGTAGCTGTGTCTCTGAGATGATCAAGTCTTTTTGGTGCTTAAATGAATCATCTCATGCAATGAGAGCAGGTGTATCTCTGTGCATCTGTGTCATGCACTGCAAAGCACTAGGCCTTGCTTTCCTTTAGAATTTTATACCATTTTCTTTCCCTCCCTGGTGTCCTGTTCATCCTGTGCATTGGCATGGGAGGATCATGGTTCATCACAGTTCAGTGTTTGCCTCTGAATGGGTGAACTTTCTGTGCTGCCCAGTTTGCTGAGAGAAGCAATTTGAACAGAATTTAACTTTTCCACGTGGTTTGAAACCACTACTTCCCCGGACACCAGAAGTGCTGTGGGATAGATAAACGGGAGTGAGTCAGGAAGTAACTCACATTATGTCTAGGTTTTTACTAGGTGGCAAATCAGGGACACCTGTATCTTTGAAACTTGGTGGTTCTGAATGCTTTTGAGAAGCTCCGCTTCATTTTGTGCTACAGATTTTATATTGTAAAAATATGAAGTTACATATGGCTTAATTTCAAGGTGTTGTCATCCTGCATCTGAAGTAGCAGTGAGTTTTCAGCCTGTATTCCAACTCTGAGTAACTAGTGCATCAGGCTTCTTTGCAGCTTCTTTCTCTGAGTCCTTTCTTGAGCACTTGGCGGGGAGGAGCTGTAACCAGACAGAGGGAGTACAAGACAAACCTATGGATTCCCTAGGCTGGCAGACAGGCTGTGCCTTGGCAGAGCCAAACAACTCTTTTTTCACCTCTGAACTCTCAGACGTTCAGGCTGTTAAATGGGGAACCCTGCAGTCTCACCGCCAGTCCTGATCCTGAGATGTTGTGGGAGCTGCGCCTATGCAATGATTTTTACACAGTCCTAGGAGTGCTTTCCCATGATGCTAACAAATAAAACACATCCAAGTCGCTTTTTGAACATGCTGTGTCGACTTGCAGACAGAGCAAAAGAGTTCCTGGTGAGACAAGACTCCCAGGTTTGTGATCCAGCTCTTTAGTTACAAGCCCTGTTTCTGCAAATAAAGGTGTAATTGGTTACATGCAGTTTGTCTAGAGGCATGATGATCATTCCCGGGAGTTACTAAAGACTCCTGTTACTACTATGTGGGTCCTTAGCAGGCTTGTGCTCTTTGTTTAGCCTGTCTGCTGCCCAGGGATGTTCCTGTTACTGCGATCCCTGGGGCAGCTTTTGCTGAAGCCCCACACAGACACGGTTCTCACAATGCCGAGGCAGTGCAAGGTTTGCTGCCTTTCACTAAATGAACTCTGAATATTTAGAGGCTGAGACCACAATGAACAGACAGCATCTGTCTCTTTGTTTGCATATGGCTTGCTGCAGAGGCAGTGTCTAATCTGGGTCTTTAGGAGCCAGTGGCCCACCCTGTCTGCCTTTTTTGACAAATAATACCAGATTGCCACACTGGAGTTGCCTCTGCTTCCCTGCTAGCAGCAGTGGAACTTGTTACAAAGAGGGAGAGAGGCCAGCTGAAGCTTACTGTGTGTCCCCTGCCCTCTTTCTCCCTTTTTCTTCCCCCAAGCACATGCACTTGTTTCTTTGTCTCCTGCCTCCTGCAAAGGGGAGGAGGGGGGAGGTTCAGAGATAAGCTGGGCAGTATTTCATGAAATGCTTGCTTTTGTGTAGTGTGCAAAGGCACCTAGAGGGTGGGTAGTTTGTCCTGCGTGTTTTTCCATGGTTAAACAGACCGACTGATTAGGAGATTAAATGGAATCTGTATTTTCAGTCAGCAGGAATGCTGCTCCACACCACTGTACGCTGTGCCTGCACCAGTAGGTTTAGCATCAGGCCCCAAACCTGGGAGAAATTGGACCAGTTTATTTTGAACCAAATGGCTTGTGGGCCGTGTCAGTCTAGGTGAAAGGTATATCCCTTTTAAATTCTGTTTGAGGAGCTTTTGGCTCATACTGTACCTGGTCCAGCATGTTCCTTTGTGCTAACATCTACTTGGACTATAAATGCTCACAAAGGAGGATTTCTCAAATAGCAAGTGTTCTCCAGCATCACACTTCATTGCAGTTCTGTATGTAACTGTGTAAGGGCATTTTATTTTATTTTGGTTTTTTAATGTTCCTTTCTAGAACTTTTATCTTGAAAGTTGGACACTGTGAGCCACTAGTAAGTATTGGCAGCTCTGTTTTCTGGAGGAAGCTTCACTACACCAGCTTTTAAATGTTTTTGCTCTCTGGTATGTCTTGCTTCCTAGCTTGTTAAATATGTTTTCTTCTTAGTGTTAGTTTTCCACTGGGAAAACTAGCTGGAGCCTGGAGATGTCTTCTCTTAGTGCTTACACTTAGTAATTCTAGTGAGGATATGAGCTTGCAAAAGGGAAATGTAAACAAAATCTCCCCTGGGTAGGCATGGACCTTCTCCATCTGGTGAGATAAGAGTCAATGCTGTTTTATGCTTTAACAATTCTATTTTTATGTATAAATACAGTCCTGG
Source organism: Dendrocincla fuliginosa (assembly GCA_035047845.1). Classification (NCBI taxonomy): domain Eukaryota; kingdom Metazoa; phylum Chordata; class Aves; order Passeriformes; family Dendrocolaptidae; genus Dendrocincla; species Dendrocincla fuliginosa. Next base: position 61,877,467 of record JAWWMO010000096.1, on the reverse strand, counting down.
AATTAAATTAACAGAGGAGAGCTTGTAAGAGTGACATTTAACTTTTAGGCTGATGTTTGTTTGGCTTAGTTAATTTAATTTACAGATGTCATAGCATAGAGCTACTTATAGAGCTACTATTCAGGCTTGATTATTTTCAATTTGTGGCTGAAAGTCTGCTGTGCTGTTTTAGGAGAGTTTCTTTGTTTATAAAACTGTTTTATTTCTTCTAGAGTGTCTGTAAGTAACTTTCTAAGTGAGGTGGTATGAAATGACATCTTGCTAAGCAGCAGTAACTTCTGGCTGCAAAGGACTGATTTTGAAATTGCTTTGTGTTAGCCATATTACATTACTTTCCAAACATTAATCCTATTATTATTTTTTAAATGCATCACTTTAGAGAGGTGCCATGGGGTATAAAGAAGTTTTTGTCTCCAGATTTGTTAAACTGGGTTTCCAGCTACTAGGCCTTTACTGGGGATGTTGTTCAATTAATGTGATGTGCTGTGATGCTCTTACTCAACTGTAGCAGGACAAAATCACTAACAACCTTTTTCTTCTTTTTTTCCTTTTCTCTTTGCAGTAAAAAAAGCTAAACTCCATGGACCACCAGGTAAGCCGTACTCTACTACTTGTTTGCAGCAGTGGGGACACCGGTCTCACTGCTGTTCATTCTGCTCCTTCAAGTTTTCATCCACCTCCTCTTGGCTCCTCTGTGTTCTCCTTAGGAGTGACAAGATCTACCTTGAGAATCCAGGCAGCATGAGTTAGTAGAAAGCTTGAGGCTGTGACCTGGTGTCACAGCGCTGAGAAACCTCTGACAGCTCACCTGACGCAAACGGGTGATGAATAAGGAAATGTGTTCCTTTACTGTCACTCTTTCCTACCCACTCTCCCCTTCTGTCTCATCCTTCCTCTGTCCCTGTTCAAAACAGGATCTGAAAGTGTCCACTGAGCAGGACTGATGTGTGCCTGTGTGGATTCAGTGCCTTCTTGATCCTGGTTGGAATTGCTGTATGGAACTGCAGAAGTGATGCATCCTCTTACGTGACAGTCCATAATGGTTGTGCTTGAAATTAAAATCCCATTCACTGTGTTTTGTGCATGCATAATAAAATAAAAACAAACAACACACAGAACTTACAGTCTAGGCAACTTTTTGTCACTGCAGGTCAGTAACTAGCAAGGAATCCCTTAGCAGGCAGATAGGTTTATTGCATGAAATTTGATGTACAATTAACAAAAGAAGTAGTTTATTTCTGGAATCACACCTATTCAAGTGTTTAGGTACAAAGCAGTTGCACAGCTATATTCATTACCTACTTTTCAGCTTTATTCTCTTGATATAGCTGTCCTCAGGTTGCAGCAGAAAATTTTCCAGAACATGTTATCCATACTCCATGTCAGGTCAAGATCTGTGTGTGCAACAACCTTGAATTTCCAGGGAAGCAAAGCTGAATGCCAGGACTGGACAAGAGATAGGGTGCACTTTATCCTTTCTCTAATCAAGAAGCCTTCTCACAGATGCAAAATATTTGTCCTGTGGTCTAGATTAAACTAAGCAAAGTGTGTGGTTTTACTGAGAAGCCCAGAGTGCCAGGAGGATGCAGGTGGTGTAAACAAATGTAAAGGAATCTGATTTCCTGTGACTCCTACTTGTTCCTCAGCTTCTGGATCATGTATTTTCCCTTTCTTTCCTTTCTGTTAGGATATTGAAAGCTATGTGCTGAGACACAGATTATCAGGCATGAATTTCCTCTTTGTAAAGCCAGGCTGGCTGTTCCCAATGACCTCTTTGTTTTTCATGTGCAGTTTTGACAGTATTAAAATGGACTGTGATCTTACCCCGGCAAAAGATGCAGCAGAACATTGAAGTATTAAAATAGGTACACTGCTTCCTGGCTAGTTAGCATGTCTTGCTCCAGGCTCTTTGAAACTGATACATAGGTCTGAGGTAATAACTTCCTGTAAAAGTAAGTTTTATCATTCTTGGATGCTGATATTCAAACTTTGAATGTGTCTGTGCTTTTGGTTTTCTTAGCAAGGAGAGACCAAGAACTAGGAAAAAAGGTATTTCAGGATTGTTTTTCATATTTAAAGTAAAAGGCAAAACATATAAACAGATCCTGTCTTGCCAAAATGTGAGTGTAGCACAATTTTTCTAGACCAGGTCAGGTTTAGCAATATATCACTAGATTTTTCTTCTGCCCCTCTCTGGTCTGTGAACTTCTTTGCGGGTTCATGGGTGGAAAATCAGGTTGGAACTAGGAGAGCAGTTGGGTCAGAAGGGAGGAGGTGATGTGATCAGCCCAGCTGCTTGCTTGTATGTTTCACAACTTTGTTTTTCCCTCTGCTTGGTCTGCATGACAGGCCCTGTTCCTTCAGACTGTCTCTTCTTCCTCTTGTCTGCATTTCAGTAGCAGCATCATACTACGTGTCTGTGTTCTTCAGGATTTTACACTCTTTGTCCCCTTCTTACTGCAAGTGATCAGTTGCCTGTTTTTGTTGGCTTGTACTCAAATTTATAAAAAAAGCTGTGATTGAAAATTTGATGGTAGGTGAAAAACTTCTTGAACATTTGGCTCCTTAAAAGCAGTAATGTCTTCCCACATGGGCTTTTCACTTGGGGCCTCTCTGGATGCCCTGTGTGAGCTGAAAACCTTGAAGCCTTGCGCGTGTGCGATGACTGGGTATACTGATGGAAGTAACTTGCTGTGTCTTGTTTCCCAGATAAATTCAACACATATGTGACCCTGAAAGTGCAAAATGTGAAGAGCACGACAGTGGCCGTGCGTGGTGACCAGCCCTGCTGGGAACAGGACTTTATGTTGTAAGTATGGTGGTGCTCGTGGTTGAGTCCTTCTGCAGCACCGGCGCTCATATGGAGCTGCTGTTCTGTGTATGGGTTGGAGTTTTTGGGCAGGTAAAATGCACAAGCCTAGTGACAAGCCTAAATAATTTTCTTCCCTGTTATATATCAAGTCCTGTGATGAGGGATGTGTGTGTTGGGAGGTTGTCTCTGCTGGTGCCAGAGCCTGGCAATTGCCACTCAGGTTTATAGGGAGGAGGTAAGTCTGAGGTTGAGTTGGGAATTTAGTCTGTGGGTTGGGTCTGGATTGATGTTGTCCTTGGCCAGGTATGTGCACAGCTGTGGCCATGAGCTTGAGACACACACACTTACAGCATAGCTTAGAAAATGGCTAAAGGCTCATAGCAGAGCCTAAGTGGAGTTTATGGGCCGGGGGAAGAGGCTGTGGGTGGAGGCCACTGGAGAGGCTGGTCAGGGCAATTAAGGACACTAGTCAGTGCACTCAGGACCTCCATGTGGTGATCCTAGTTACCTTAGTGTGGGAGCTGCTCATGCGTTGATGTTTTCTGCTTTTGGCCCAGTGTCCATGAATGTGTTTTCCAGCTCCTCTGGTTTAGTTTGAGGGGTTTGAGTTTGAGGGGTTGCCAGTCCCTGCCGTGGGCAGCAGAACCAGTTCATTCCAACTTTTTCATGGCTTCTCATGCACTTGGGACTTCTGATTTGCCCTGGTCCTGACATGTGGCCAAGGATTACCCAGAGTCTTTTAGAATTATGGTGGGGTTTTTTTTTTGTTCTGGTAGATATACGACTTGTTGATTACACTGCATCTGCTTCCACTTCCATAGCTTTGTAAGACAAAGTGAAGTAAATTTACTAAATGGAAGGGAATGATGCTATATTCATTTTGTGGAGTCAAAGGGAGTGTTGCTATTCTTCAGTGGGTTTGAGGTGTTTGAATAGCATGTGTAGTAAGAGACCCACATGGGATTTTGTGAGTGTTTCCCAATCCAGCAGCAGTTAGTTCTCTTTGGTTGAAAGTGGGACGTGGTTGAGAGGGAGAAGTTGTTGCCTCTGGTTAAGGAGTTCACCTGGGTCAGTACAGCATTTTCATCACAGCTGTGCTCCCACCTCCCTTTTTGGTGCCACTCTGCTTTTGGAGCAGCATGAGAGGTGTGTGCTCGTGCACAGAGAGTCTGGAGCCTGTCCTTTGGCATCTGGTGAAACACACATGCTCCTGAACACCTCCATGTGCTCAGCTCTGCAGTTCCTGGTCAGACAGAGGCCATGGCTGTCACTGATGTAAACTGTGCAGGACTGGGTAAAGTTGGGACAGGGGATTGTAACTGTCTGCCAAATCACGTGCCTATACCCAAACTACTCACTCATTCTGCCTGTGGTTTGTGCTCATCCTGTGGACAGGAACTAGCTTTAAACACGGCCAGTTGCAGAGGAGACTGCTCAGCAGTGATTTAAGAAAGGCTCTTGAGTGTGCTGGATGAAGGCTCTCACGGTTACTCCTCCTCCCTCCCTCCAGCAGCTCCTGGAGCTGCACTCCAATATCAGCTGGGAGCTTAGCTGTCATGCAGTAAGGCCACTATGGTGCTCTGTAATTAGTTGCTAGGTAATATGGAAGCAGAATATTAGCTGGACTACCTCGCCATTATCATCCCTGCTTTAGCCAGGCAACTGCACAGTAATTCTGGTGTTTCTTTATGACAGAAATATTGCATGTGGCAACGAACGTGTTTTGCGTGATCCTGCGTACATTAAGTTGTCTCAGAAGGAGTAATACTGGTATTCCAATACTACTATTCTCTTATTTGCTCTTCTTTCTGGAGTTGGAAAAGAATTTTGAACACAGTAGTTTTTCCCTGAGGGAAGGATGCTTTTACTGTCTGTTTTTGTTTACTTTTTTTCATGAGGCATAGTAGAAGAATAGATTACAAGCAAGAAGATGCTTTTTGTCTGTGTTTGTTGTTTTTGCTTTCAAACTTTTTGTGAGATATAACACTTCAGAATTTGGGGCTCTGGAGTTGTTTGGGATTTGGTTATTTACCAGACCGGGAAAGCACTTCAGTGTGTTTTTTGGGGACATCTTCTAATTTTAAAACAGCTTTAAAAAGAACTGCGTATTTGCAGAAAGCACCTTTTGAGTCAAAGTGAAAACTGATGTCTAGAACATGATGATTAAATCAGTGTTAAAGAAATGTCTTTTATTTAAATTTTACATGTGTGTGGAAAGGGAGTGACACAAAATTCCAGTCTCGGCTCTTTTGTTCTGTGGAGCTATTCTGTGTGTAACCAGAAGGTGGAGAAAGGGAGACACAAAGGCAATCAAAGCCACTGTACAGAAAATCTTTTTATTTATTATTCTTATCTGGTGACCTGTCCTGTGGAGTTCTGTAGAGAAGCCCATTAGGCATCTCATGATCATTGTCTTGCTCTGTCCGTGTATGTTGAAGCGAAGAACGTGGTTTTACACTGTGACTGAAAATAGAGTATTTCTTCCTTCCCTTGCCTTTCTGGCCTCACACTAGTCCAGCTAGCAGACAGCTTGTCATCATCAACCTGCAGTCACATAAATATCATCTTCCAAGAGGCAAGCAGTGGGAGGACAGAGCAGTGCTGGTACAGTTGTTAGTTTGGCTGTATTCATGAAACCCTGTCTAAACATAGGATACTGCAATTACAAGATGCTAGCAGTAAACTCACAATAAGTCTGTGTAATAGCTTGATTTTGAACTCTTGTAGACTGAGCCACACAGGTACTGGACACCCTGACCTCAGTTTCTGTGTCTCAGACAAGAACAGAAGCACTTGAATTTAATAAAATAGATATTAATGTGCTTTGCTGTAGCTGTATGGTTTGTCTTGAGCCTTGTAGATACCATGTTCTCCTTTAAATTTGTAAGAAGGGGGCAAAGCTCAAATGGCTGCTGGGATTTGCAGCAGTTTTTTTTCTTTTTGGCCATGATGGTAGTCTGTACAAATTAGCTACTAACATGCTTTTAAATTTTATTGGTAGATGTGAAATGGATACATTTGGACAGAAGGACAAAAGGCAGCAACACTGACCATCCAAGATACCTACTCTTGGGGATTAACAGTTGCACTATAAAGGGAAGCCCTGAACTCAAAGAATTAGGAGTGATACCTTTTCTTTATGATAAGTGTGAGACAGTTGGGTATCAACAGACAGCTCATGATTCTTCTCTACTTCATGGTTTTTACCAGCTGTGTATGTGTTAGGCTGTCCTGAAGTAGGCATGTTATAAACCAGCATGTAAGAGGGATGTATACATACTATGAAATATTGAGAAGAAGCAAATTTGAGATGTGTCCTTTCCTTACTGAGAGAGATGTCATGAAAACCTTCAGATATGTGTCTGTTACTTTGGACATGGGGTAGCTCCATTCACATTTATAATTACAGTCACGTTTCCACCTGCCAGGGTACACTTGTGTTGTGGTGCTGCCGTGGGACATACCCACTTTGTTAGAAATAGAGTGCCTGATGACAAAGAACAGCTCACCTCTACGTTTTGGCCCAAGATACACTTCCTGCTCCTGTGTACATAGCTGCAGACATGAGTTCCTAACTAACAGTTCATGCATGACACAGTTCAGGGTTTTAGTTTGCATTCTTTGTGTAGTTATTAGAAACTAGTGATCCTTGTGAGTATGAGCTGCCTTGACCACAGACCTGCAGAGGCTCTCTGTAGCTTGATACAGCCGTGTGGAAAGAGTTCAGTGGTGTACTCATGGTGGTAATGCAGAATCTAAAACAGAATTATATTGTATTCTGGTTTTTTCTCACCTGTGATGCCTTTTCTTTTCTTGCAGTGAGATCAGCCGACTGGACCTGGGCCTAATTGTTGAAGTATGGAACAAAGGACTGATCTGGGACACCCTAGTTGGGACCGTGTGGATTGCTCTGAAGGCCATTCACCAATCGGATGAGGTTGAGCTGAGACAGAAAAACTTGTCTTTGCCCCAGTGTTGATAGATAACATGTTACACATCTGTCCTGGTGCAGCCCAGGCTGAGCTCCTCAGCAAAACTTGCACTTGCAAAGTCAGGAAGGTTGCGTGAGCAGAGAGGGTGCTGTCATCTTACTGGTTTTGTTTTTGAAGTGAGACCAAAACTGAGCTTACAGAGGGGTCTTTCGTCTCATTTTATTCACGTGAACTCAAAAATAGGGCTTAAACAACACATAAGTGACAAGTGTCTGAAGTCTTAAGGACTGACTGCTTAATCTGATGCTCAAATTTCTGTGACTTACTGCTAAAGACTGTCTTGTCCAGCTGACAAGGTGGGCCCAGAGCATGTCTGCATCATCTGCTTAGGCTTCTGGTTACAGGGTTAGAGGGTGTCTGCTGGTGCTAATATATGTGGAAAAAAGCAGGAGCTGGGATGTGCCAGTCTGTGTAACTGCCCTAACTACTGAATTTGGCAGTTGTTGAGGCAAAGCAAGACATGTTTGGTTTTTCAACTCAAATTTCAGAGTGTTTAGAAGAGTATTGGATTTGAGCAGGGGGAGAGAGTATATTTTCCATAAAGGGAAAAGAGTGGGGATGCTCAGCAGTGTGGCTGAAAGGTCTGATTTGCTCTCAGTTCCTTTGGCTGTCCAGGCACTCCTTGGTCGTGCCTTTGAGGTCTTAACCTTTGCAATTCCACTGAGAAGGCAGCAGTTCTGCTAGGAGATGTTTGCTGCTTGCCCTGGTAAAGGCCTCTGAGATTTGGAAGAAATCCAGTTGGAATAAAAAGCCATCATGTGCTGAATGTATGTAATTTGATGTTAAAATAGGGTACCAGGCCTTGATAATGCTGTAAAGCTCTTCCTGGAGTCATTTAGCAAATGTCGTAGAGTTGCTGCATAAAGTTCTTCAGACTTGGAAGTTCATTCACATGTGTCTTGTGATTCACAGGAAGGTCCTGGGGAGTGGTCTACGCTGGAGGCTGAAGTTGTAATGAAACATGATGAAATCTGTGGAACCAAAAACCCAACTCCTCATAAAATTTTGCTGGACACAAGATTTGAATTACCTTTTGGTGAGTGCTTTTCCATAACTTACCCAGAATGCTGACAGTGGAGAGAAAGTGGAAGCAGCTCGAGTTTTACAATTGAGCTGTGTTTATCCTTAGTTTAGTTGGTACAGTTCAGTGGAGATAAATTGCTGCTATTCATTTTTTGTTTGTCTTCTTTCTAACAAGATCCAAATAAATGTGGAATATTTGAAGTCCCTGGGTGCTGGAATGTTTAGACTAGCAGCAGTTTTTTCTTTTAATAGTATTCCAGGATTGTGTAGTCACACATTTTGTTCCTTAACAGGGAGCATTTTCTATTTTGTATCTGGATAAATTTGTCTCTAATAGAGGTTGAGTGCATTATTAGGGCTGTTCTGTGGCAGGTGCATGTAAGCCATCTTAGAAGTGTGCAGTTCAGTTAGTGAAACATTAATGCTTAGTGCTCCTGAACATTATCATTAGCAGAGTATATAAATAACTTGATGTTGTAAGAAGTGCCTTTCTGGAAATTACTTGTGGCTGAAAAAAACAGAATATGGAAGAGCAGCTAATTGGAACAAACAGATCTCAAGTCAAGTGGTGTGTGATTTTTTTAATTTTGTTTTACTTGAAAACAAGCAAACAAAATAATCAAATAAACCCCAAAAGTAAGGCCTTAGCTAGAATGCATCTCAGGTTTATACAGCTTCTCTTTCCAGTTCTGAGCTGATACTTGGGATCAAGAACAAAGATGATGTTTTTGGGGCTTGTACTATTTTTTGTTTTCATGCACAGGGCATTGAAGTGCTTCATAGTTGTCTGCCATTGCAGGACATATCTCGCCCTCTCTGCCTGTTGCTTCTTTTTAGCTGCCAAGCTCCTGGTAGTGTGAGCAATTTGTGCTGTGTGCTGCACAGGGGTGTGGAACATTTGTGCACCCGCTGGCATTTGGCCAGCACCTCTCAGGGTTGGCCATCTGTTGTGGGAAGAAATTAGGACATCTCTGAGTCCTATACCCCCGTCCTGGTGCAGGGGAGGGTGCATGCTTTGGCCCTGCAGCACGAGAGTCCATGCAAATTGTATCTTGTGCTCTGAGTGTACTATTCTGAGTGCACAGTCCCCTGGATGGTTGTGCTGCAGGGTGACCACAGTGTTGACTGCTCTTTACCTATAGTCCAGTTTGTAAAGGGGAAAAGGTGTCTGACACCTCAGCTGCCTTGGGAGCTAAGCTGTCTAATGATGGTCACAAGCAATCCCTCTTCCTCATGGAAATATCCTCGTGGTATGTCTCTGTCGTCACCCCGTCAGTGGAATGTTTATTACTGAAATTACTTGTTATGTAAGAGGAGGAACACACTTTGTTGCACTCACAAGGAAATCTTTGGGGCAAGTGCTGAGGCTTCTGGGAGGCACAGAACACAGCAAGTATAGCTGAAGGCAAGGCTTGTAGCAAGTACCTTTGCATCTAAGTAAATTCTAACACAGTTGCTTGTATAATCTGTCACTGCTTTAAAACAAAATGAAGTTCTGGTGTCTCCCTTTCTTTTCAGAGAGGGTCCAGAAGAGAATTTGCATTCTTCTGCGATTCATGTTTCGAAGAGCATTATATTTTAAGATTTTATTTTTTCAAGTATAAGACCAGACTCCCTGTAAATCATTATGTATTAGAGCATCTGAATTTAAAAAAAAGGTATTTCAAGTAATTGTGTGTTTTCTACCTAGTGCTCACAGAAATTTTTGTTTCTTTGGGGGTTTTTTACTACTAGTTTAAATTTTTACATCTGGAGAAGTAGCATGTCATGCAGAGCAGTAAGTAAATAGCAAGATTTTTGTGATTCTTCTGTTTTTAACATAATTGATCATTTTAAGTATATCTATTACTTATTTCTTTGCTTATTGTGCCAAATACTGAAATAACAGGGATTCAGCACTACTACTGAAGGGCTTATAGAGTGTGAAAAGTTGTCTGCCTGTCCCTTGTTCCATAATGTCCAGGAAAAAACAGGTGCATGAGTTAGGTCTTTCAAGGCTTCTGCTGCTCTTCCCTTGAGGAGTGCTGCAGTTTTTGCTTCTGTCTCCATTTTCTGTCTGTCCTGCCATGGGCAAGGTCAGGGGCAAGCTGAAAAGCAGTAGGCACAAAAGGGTGTGTGATATTCCTCTAGAGAGGAGTGTCACCTTCCCCAGCAGTGCTTCTTTCACACCATTACTGAGTGTCTCTTGCCATCACCTCTAGGACAGAGAAGGACCCTGCAACATGGATTAGGCTCTGTCTCCTTGCCCAGGTGCTGTGAGCCTTGGAGGGATGTATGGAGGTAGCTCAGCTCACAGTGCTGCCCTTGCATCTCTCCCGATGGGTTTGCAGGTTGGTTTGCCTTTAACTGAATGGACTCTTAGTGCCTTCATGTTAAGAATCTTCCTTGTATGAGCTGGAAACTACTGCTTTAAACCTACACAGGGAACTAAATGGGTCACTGATCTGCTGTGGAAGTTCTTAAGTCAGCAGCTGTGCTGTAGAGGCAAGATTTTAATAACAGCAGGTTTGGAGTGACTCTTAGGAACATTGTGTATCATGTTTTATTTCCCAGGTGAAGATCTCCTGGCTATTGTAGATACACGAGAACCAGACCCGATATGTGTGCACATGTACAGCTTGTGCTGCTTTTCAAGTTGGGTAAAACACTGCTGTCTGGGATGGCAGCTTTGAAAAACTGTGTGCTCTGTTTGGCTGTGCTGCTGTGCTTTTTCTGTCACTTCTGCTTGCTCTCTTTCATTTAGATGCACACAGATGCAGTACCCCACGTTATTCAACATATTTGAAATGTTTCGTTTATTTAGGAGGAGTTGAGAAGCTTTTAAGGGTTTGAAAAAGAATAAATGGATTTGAAAACCAGAAAAGCTGAAGTCCTTGATGTAAAACATGATTGTGTGTGCATTGAGGTTTAGAAACTGGTTTGTTCTGCTTCCGCCTTATATATTCAAGACTCTACCCTCCTGATGTCTCTTCTCCTTGTACTCTGGAGACTGGCAACAGCTAAAGCAGAAATAAATGCAGAACATGCTAATTCTGGTAGTGGCAGTACATGATGAAGGCACCTTAGAGATTCCCCCCTCCCTTTTTTTTTTCCCATCTGAAGTTGTTTTTAAGTGTTTGCCAGGCTGGGAGTTGTGAAGCAATCATCTCCTGGCAAGAACTTGTGGGAATTTAGTCTCTGCTCCTGGTGATATAAGCTTTTCTGAGATTATACACCAGTTAAATCTTTTTAATGTCCAGATTTCTAATAGGACAAAGATTTTATGTGGTTTCCTTGATATATCCCCCGTGTATCCCACTGCACATCCCACATGCAGCTCTTGCCTTGTGGTCAGTCATGTTGTTAGTGTGACATCAGCATGGGGTGTACAGGAGAGAGCAGATCTGCAGGCCCTTCTGCGTGCTGGGGACCAGACTGTCATCAAATGCTCTCTGCCAGCTCTGTGTTCTTGAATGTTCAGTGTCAGAGAAGCAGAATGGCTGAAAATTCTCTTCTATAAAAGTGCAGCAAAGAGTGAGCATGGGAAATCTGAAGCGTTAGGAAGAGTTGAAAGCATTTCTATGCTTGTTAGTCTATTAAAAATGGAAGTAAACTGCCTTCTTCATGGGACTGTGAGCAAAGACAGGCTGGAGCAGGTTTCTCCACTGATCATATCTGTTTCTTCTCAAGAGCAAGACAGACATATCAAGGAAGAGAGAAAGCATTTTGTGGTTGGTTTAGAAAATTCACTGGTGAAGAGAAGACAGCCTTGCTATTATTGTTTTGATGCAGTGAGTGTGTGCTGGCACAGACTTTTCAGGAGGCTGTTTTTCAAGTGTAAAATTTTTCTGTTTAGGAGCAATGTTACTCTGTCCCCCTTTTTTAGAAGTGCAATGACTATGTGCAAATCCCTCACAGGATGCAGCAGTAAAAAATGCTTTTGGCTCTCAAACTATAGCAGTTTGGTTCTGTGCCAGGCATTTTCTAGTTCATAATTGGAGTGAAGATGCTTTTAGTGTTCTCATTACTCCCAGGCTGGGAGCATGCTGATCTGCATCCAGCCATCAGGTGGAGTAAATGTGCTTTGTTGTTTTTATTGTCTTGGGAACTGAACAGAAAGAAACAGCTTGGCAAAGTCAGTTCAGCGAGACCCTGCGCAGATTACCATACATTGGAAAAGGGGAGACATTGGGGCTGGGAAGAGGGGAAGCCAGGTGAAGACTTGTAGGAAAGTGAGGAGAGAAAGGGTATCACTTTCCTCACTTGTTCTCTCTCATGCTGAGCTGCAGTATGCCCCAGCCCAGGACTTGCTACCTGGAAAAAACCTGGGAGGCACAAGGTGATGTGCAGGGATTAGAGCAAGGACTGCCAAACCTGAGGAGAAGAAAAGCTTTAGGACTGAAATGCCTGGTTATTGCCAAGCTAGAGATCTCTAAGCAGGAATACTGTCATATTTAGATACCTGAGGGGCTCTGACTGTGGGGTTCTGACTTATACTGGTCTGTATAGGTGCACCAAATTCTCCTCTTATTTCCTTCCTCCATCTAATAAAAGACTGTACTGCTGTGTATCCATTTCTGTGTCTGTTTGTATCCAGGTGTCAAGGCCCTGGGCACACCGATACATTCTGTTTGTTCTGAACAGCCTCACCTGGGACCTCCACCCATACCTCTGCTCCTGTGCCCAGGAATCCAACTTCAGCTCAGCTCTGAGCCTTTAGTCCTGAGTGATTTTGTGGGAGTTACTGATCCCCCCACCCCAGCCTGAGCTTGCTTATGGATCCCACAGGTTCAGGCCTAGGTGTAGACTTGACCTCAGACTTGCCTTGCCAACATGGACCTCGCTGCTCATCTGGGCTCCTGGTTGAACCTCACCATGATCTCTGGGCCTGCTCTGCTCACCTTGCTGGGAAGATGGGTCCCTAGCTGGACAGTCCCCTGCCCTGCTAATCGTGGGATCCTCTCCTTCCTTAGGGAGCAACTGGACTTCACTGCACCCTAATACCAGGTGCCCTGAGGAAACAAGGCATTCAGCTTCCAGCTGAAAATGGCAGTAGGAGCAAGGACAGTAAAACTTGCAACATTTCTGTGTTGGCATCAAATTAATAAGCCCTATGGCAATGGACAAACACACACACACACAGAGGTCTGGCACAAAGAATAATCACAACTAACAGCAACAACCAACAACCATTTTATTAACAGAAGGCTTCTCTTTTATACTTTTTCTTATCTGTCCACACGTACACGTCACACTCTATCAGCCTAGCACTTCTGTCCATGAATCTTAGACCATCTTCTGATAGCTATTTCACATCTCTCCGCATGCTGGTAAGATTCAAAACATATCTTGTATTTCTCAGTTGTTTTTCTTCTTTATTCTACTTTCCCATGCTGCTGCAAGGCCATAGACTTGTTTTTCTCCACTTTCCCATGCTCACAGCTGCATCCTTCCCAGGCCAAAGGTGTCTTCAGCACAGAAGTCTTCCACAAAGCCCCAAAGGGTATTGAATATACCTGTCCATCTTCTCTCTGTTCTTGTTCAGCAGTTTAGTTTCACTGACATATGGTCTTGCTTCTTTTTTTCACCGAGCATGGTGTCAGTGGAGTCCTGAGCTGGCATCAGGTGGCCTCTCTTTTGACTAGTTTCATCTTTTTAACTTGTAAGCAAAAGCTAATGTTGCAGAGTAATTTCCATTGTAGTCAAAATTGAGCAGCGATGTAGGAGTTGGCCAGTGGATCTAGGTTTGCAAGCAAGCAGTCTGTGATCTCTTCACTAGGGCTTTCCATTCTCTGCATTCCAAAGAACCAGCTTCAACAAAACTGCTGACTGAGGTGAGACACAATGGAATGGTGAAAGTAAAAAATAAACTGCTTCCTCAAAATGTCAAGAATTCTCTCTCTTTGGGATCTTTTCATCTGAGCAGTTAACTTGACTCAAGGTCATAGGTCTGTTGTTTCATGTTTAAGGTTTGCTGCGCAGTAGTTTTAGTGCCATTAGTGTTGATGACAAGAGTTTCTCTAAGATCATGACAATGTCCTTAGAGCAGCTGGTATCTGGACAGTAGCAGATTTTTATCTCTGACTTACATAAGAAGATGTTTCAATAGAAGCAGCAATCCTGCAGTAAAAATCTGATGGCTCTGGTTATGAAATGGGCACCTGGGATACAAGATAGGCTCTGACCTTATTCCTCAATTCATTAGTTTTTCTTCATGTCTTAGAGTAGTGTTGGCTTTCAAAGACAGTTCCGTGGGCTTTGGATTCCATAGAAATTTTGGATTGTTTTAGGTCCTTGTTGGAGTTTGTCATACTAAATCTGATCACGTTATGTGCTGATAGGTGTTCTGTTCATTGATGTCTTGTTTTTGGATCAGTTCTGTCCAGATTTGCTTTGAATGCCAACCCTGATTTGTGCAGAGTTCATCTAATAAATCTGTGCAGCTGTGATTTACAGCCCTGATGATCAAAAACATGTATATTTTTCTACAACTCTTGTAGTTGTGGAAGATTCTCTTGTTACCTTTTTTTCTATTAGGATTTAGCAACAAAATAATGTACTGTACATCAGAAAGAGCACCTTGATTTATGTATTTTGGTTAAAATAAATTTTTGTCTTCCTCCAAGCAGGAAGAAATAGGTTGCCTTTTTTTAGTACTTAATGCATTTTTTTTTTTGTAGCTGGGTAATAAGTTTCCATAAAGCTTTCTCAAGTGAGGAGTATTTAATCCCCTTGTCTGTGTGAGGCTAGTTGCATAGAAATAGTTGTCTTTCTCTTACAGAGGTGTAGACATGAATTTGTAGTCTAAGGAAATACCTACTTCTGAAATTTGAAATTCTACTAAATCTGGCATGTTACTGTTGATAGCACTTTGTGTTCTAATACACTGGCCACTTTTATCTCCAGTGTTTTGGGGCCACTGTCTTAATAAGATTTGTGTGGCTGAGAGGACACATGCAGGACAACTATCCACTCAAAGTACAAGAAGAAAGCAAAACTTGGTCCTTTCTGAAAGCATCATAGTTCCAGTGGAATGCTCACTTGCCAATGAATCTTGTTCTTTTTTTCTCTCAGGAGTGAGAGTGGATGTAACTGTTAGAATCACCTTTTCATCAGGAGTTCATCCTACCCTACTTCCCCATTCTTGCCAACACATACCTGAGCACACCGTTGTGATGTTCATGGAGTGCAGTTCATAGCAGGAAAACAAACTTCTTAGATGTAAACTTGGCTCCTTTTGAGGCCATCTGAAAGTGTAAAGGGTTACAGGAGATGGGAAAACCAGCTGAACTGGTATAGCACTGTGTTCTAGTCAGCTTGCAGGACTGGTGGTGTCTAGCTGGAGCACTCCCTCCACTTCCTTCCTTTGTGAGCTTTGGAGTTTCTGCAGTGGGGCAGTTTCAGGGGATGGATGGCTGGATTTTAGAAGCTGTTACAGTCAGGGGTGTTGAGTGGCTAAAAAAGAAAACCACCCCAGAAAAAAAACCCATAACCTTTCTTTCCTTTTCCAATGATTTCACACCCCTCCATCCCTAAATAATTCTGTGTTAAGCTTTTTGCAGCAGTTCATCTGCATCTCCAAGGGTGCGTGTTGAAAGGTGAAATTTTGAGTGGCAGAAGTCTGTGTTCCATTAGGACCCTATATTACTTCAAAGTGTGAAATAGAAAATAGAAAAAGCTACCAAAATAAAGGTGATAATGCTTGTTACTTGCTGCTAGTCATCCACTTGGTAAATCTCCTAAAGGTAAAAGTGTTGCTGTGACTCATTTCACAATGAAGTTGCAGTGTGGTGTAAAAGTAGGAATGTGCTTTCAAGTGAATATGACTGCCTATAATTTAACATTGTACTTTACCTCAAAAGATTTGGCTTATTGCCTGCAAAGGAATAAAAGAGGCCATTTAGTTTCTGTGTTTTAATTCGTGCTACAGCAGGTACGTAGGTAAGATGTGCTGTTCAAAGGGAGCCCTTGTTCTGTTGAGGTTATAAAGGCCTCCAGAAGAGGCTCTTGTTACATATTATCAAGCATGTAGAAAGTGTATTAAAATATCATTGCGAAATGGCTCTCCATTAAACTAATACTTGAATTAAATGTGAACCAGTCTCTTTCTCTTTCCTACCTTTGTGCAGTGTGCCTTTGGTTAATCAGCTTTAAACAAGAAAGCAGTGTAAGCCCTTGAATTGTGATACTATTTGCCATCTTTGTTCTCCATCTGAGTGCTAACGTAAGACAGTCCTATTCCTTCAAAATCATGTGTGGGTTTTTTTGTGGTGTGACCTTGGACTACTCTCTCTGTTTTAATGCTAATGGTGATGAATGCAAACTTTCCTGGTTAATAAGGTGGTGTGACTTTCTCTTTTGATATAGATATCCCTGAAGAAGAGGCCAGATACTGGACCAGGAAATTGGAACAAATAAATTCACTGGGAGATGAAGAGGTAAATGCCTAAATTGAAAGATTAATGTACCCCTGATTGCCATATAACTTGCTTTTATTCTTTGTGTTGGATCCCTGTGATTAGTGCCACTCTTAATGTTTATCATTGACAAGTCTTCCAGGAACTGTTTACAGACCTGTTTTATAAAGTGTACTGTTCATTCTTAAGGAGAGCAAGATTTTTTTGCATGCTGAAAATGCTTGAGTAAAGTTTTGTTGATGTGCATATGCTCAAAGGAAAGGCAACACCATGCTTTACCTCAGTAGAGGGTTAAACTTTTTGACAGGCTGAGGCACATTGTCTTAAGCTGTGAAATCAAGTCAAAAAGTACTTCTTTTGCAGTTGACTGTTTCCTTGAGACAAGGCAAGATACTGAATCCTTTTTTGAATTGAGAACTGTTGGAGCCATTGTCTTTTGTCCTAATCCAGTTATTAATGGCTCATTTTATAAGAATCTTTTATTATAACACCTACTAGCTGTGGTTTTGGTTTCCTGGGTTTTCTAGTGTGCACTTGGCTAAACAGCTGTAAACTAAAAGTTACTTTTTTCTTTTTTCTTTGAGACTGTTACATGAATAAAACTTTTCTTTCTAGCTCTTACTGTTTGGAAAGATCTAACATGTTAATGCCTGTACCAGAAATGTAGCATTTTAAAAAAACAATACACACATATTGATGTGAACATCATCGAGTAAGAACACAGTGCTTGCTTAAACCCTTTGGTATAGGTCTCTTTCCATAGCAAGATAAGTTGCAAAATATTCTGCCGGTGCAATGGCTTCAGGAGATTTTTCTTCTGGGGTCCTTTATCTCTTCTTTTGTGCTCCTTATATGAGCCATTTATTTTACTGTGTGGAAAACAGGGTGGTTTTTCTTTTTGACTGAGAACAGACCAGTTTGGGGGTGGATAAAAGCATAATTATTTTAGGGCAACCTCTCCTGCCTTCCTAGAAGTTTGAAAACGTCTAGGAGTCAGTGAAAAGCTCAGTCTGTGGTTTGTCCTGTCAGTGATCCTGCTGTGGTACCTCTCTGCTCTCGTGGGCTGTTAGGAGCAGGCCATGCCAGATACTTCAGTGAAGCAGAAGTGCCCTCTAGTGCTTCACTGGGCTGGTACTTGCTGAAAGACACGCTGAGACTCCCCTTTCTCTGCAGTGCCATTCATCTGTGTGCTAAGTGCGTTCTTTGATCAAATACCAGTAGCAAAATAATATCTCTGTATTTGTGACCTAATGATCTCAAACTTGTTATGGCTGTTCTCTGTCACCAGTGAGAAAATGAAAAAATGTAAGGACACCTAAGGTTCTTGTCCCATATCTGCCAGCCACCCAGACTGGCATGAGGATGAGATCTTCATTGCATATTCCCCTAACTGGCAGTGACTGTAGCTCAGGAACTTCCAGAGCCAGAGACAGTGTCCTTGTGTTTAACAGGACTCAGTGGGTTTTTCTTTTGTGGTTGCCAGTTGCCTCTTGAATGCACCCAGGTCAGTTACGTTGTAGCAAAGAAATTCAGCACTTTAATTGTGTGTTGCCTGAAGAAACACCTTATTTGCTCTGGGCAAATAAACCTGATGTTGTGAAACGAGCAGGTGGCAGGTTTATTTGGAGAAACTGAATGACTGATCCTCATCCACTCTGTGCCACTCAGATTTACAGACCTTAACTTTTGGGCTGCAGAAGCCTAGTCTGCACAGTGGTATTTATGGTGCAGGATAACTTTGTGCCTTTATCTTCTTTTCTGTAGTTCAGCTGTTCTTGAGACAATAAATGAAAGAAGTTGCACAACAGTATTCAATGAGCAAGTTCATTTGGAGTTCATATGGTATCATAAAAATGCTTTCCAGCCTCTCTTCCTACAAACAATACTCAGTTTTCATTTTGGTGCTGCTGATAGCTGTTGCGCTGATGCTTTCAAAAGAACAAACTGCTGCCATTTTGGGATCTCTGAGTATAATAATTCAGAACCCATTGCTGTCCTGTGCTTCTGAAATTGCTCATCAACAGACTTCCTTTCACCACTTTGTCAGATCCAGCAGTCTTTGTTTTCACAATCCTGATTAACTCAGTGGGTTGGCAGTTTGCTGATGATAAGACTAACCACCTTTCAGGATCCCTTGTGCATCTTAAATAGAACAGATTGGAAGATAACCACAGCGGAAGTCTGTGGGTTGTCACCTTCCACGTAAAGAACTGGCCATTAATCCCTACCAAATCCAAGGAGACACTGTCTTGTGGCCCTGCTTTGCACAGGCTGCAGCACCAGTTTGCTAAGTTTGCCATTTCCTTTGCTGTCAGATCTTTTTTTTTTCCTGGCAGAGACTGTTCTCATTATTTCGGTCAATTGTCCTAATTTTCTCATATCTCTATGTAACACAAGATAGAAGGGAATAACAAAATAAAATTACTGGCATTCCCCTTGGGAATGCTTTGATGCTGTAACAAACAGCTTTGTAGAAAGTCAAAGCTGGCTAATTGAAATACCTCTGTGTTCTCTAATTTAGTATTAAATGAGATGAAAAATTCTTCACTTTGGATGTAAAGTGGATCACAGGAGAGTTTGCAAGTGTTGGCTTGGCAAACATTGTGTTCCTGCCCTGCCAGGCACGCTAATTATCAAACTGCTTCCATCTCCTATTGCGGAGCTGCTGTGAGCCCACTTGAGTTTTGAGCTGTTGAAGCTGTGTTGGAGTGCCTAAATGTAAAAAAAGGCTTGTACTCAGTTCTGGGCTCCCTGTCACACTGACATTGTGGTGTGGAGAATCACATCTTTTGGATGTCTAATTTGAGGTCTCACAATTGGTAGTAGGGTCTGTGCTTGTAATAAAGCAGATTTCACCTCAACAAGATGTGCACTTTGTCACATGTGATTTTAGCATGAAAAAGAAGACACTTCTGGTAGTGTGTTTAAATATAGATATTATGGAGAATATTTAGGTATTATGCTCTGATACCACCAGGGGTATTTTCTCCTATGTTTGTCATACTGTACTCTGAATGCTGTTTCATAAAATTCCATTTGCTTTCTTATCAGTCTATGTTTCTTCCTATTTTTTTTCTCCTGCTTTAGTATTCCTTTCAGGAAGAGGTCCAGAAGAAACCATTGCCCAGTGCTGCCTCCCAGTGTTGTAAGTTAGACTTTATTTCTTCTTAGTATTATTTCCTCTTTCAATGTACTTGGAATTTCTTCTGTGCTTAGTTATCAAGTGATGGTACATCAGAACAATATTTTCTTGTTAGAAGTACTTAAATCTCTGTACAGCCAGTAACTTTTGCCAGTTATGAAAAGCTGTGCTCCTCAAAATGTTGGTGTAAAGCTTCTGATGCCAGGAACAGAAATCAGGCATTGAGTCTTTAACCTGATGGAGTCCTCCTTTGCAACAGGAACAGAAAATGTGTTCAAAGTCATTTGGATTGTCAGGCCCTTGTAACACTGATACCTGTAAGAAAATGCCGGGGTTTTTTCATGTGACTTAAGTCAGGTTCTTTAAACCTGTTATCTTCAAACATCCTATATTAAATATTGTTTTTGTTACTGTTTAATGAAATTTGAAGAGGCAGAAAGTATATGGAGACAAGTACTGCTGGTAGCCTTTTAAAATGCACCTGAGGTTTGTGTACTTGATGTCTAATTTCTTTAACGTTACTTCTCAATGCTGTGTTGATGGATGAAAAAAATGCTTTTACTAATTTTGCTTATCTCGTCTTGCATTTTTTTATGCTTCTGAAAACGTGGATGGAAAAATAACCTAGGAAATACTGTATCTGATGGTCTGCAAAATTAGATTTCTGAAACACTGCTTTTAACGTACAATAGATGAAAGCTCAGTGATGTCTCTTGTGAATGTCTTATCTACTTTTGGTAACGGCATTAATAAAATTCAAGTCTCATAATTTAAACAAATCTTTTATCCTCTACTTCAAATCCTGTAAGACTTGCATATTACACATTGCAGGCTGTTTATCCATTAGGCTGATTATAGGATCTCTTAAAATCTGATAACATTAGGAAATGCTAATTACTGTTTATTTTTTTGAGTAGAATTAATTACTCTGTGTAGTATTGTAATGTTATCTTAAAAGAATCTTCAAAATATATGAATATTAACCGATTGCCTAGAAAATCCCAATGTGCTGTGTAGCTGGAAAATGTACAAAGCTGCATATGAAAGTATTCCAGCAATGCTTTCATTCTAGGTAACACTGAATGTGTCTTCCCTTTATGGAAAAAAAAAAGGTGTATGTAAAGAATAAAGCACATTTTTTTTGTTTGCTTTACAGTTTTTTTTTTGTTGGTGATCTGTTTTCAGGTGTTTTTTTGTGTTTTGCTTTGTTTTTTAAGTAGTTTGTTAACTGATTTGTGAAGTCTACAAGTGAGAAACATTTTGGGAGAAACTAATATTAAATCATATTAGCATAGTGTGCAGAACCCCTAATGTCAAAAGGTCAAAGAAAAACTGTCTAATATGAAATATCTAAGAAATGAACATGTCATTTGCTGGAATTACTTTCCTGGCTATGTGCCCTGGACTTTGCTTTTGTTTGGGGGAGGCTGTTTTGATTGACTCTTCTAATTCTTGGGATGCATGGGTAAATCAGAAGGACTGCTTCTGTGTGGAGAAAACAGCTGCACCTGTTCCCACAGCAGGGTGCTTTTACATCCACCTGTAGCTGGTTTTTCTCCTGGAGAACCCACTGGGCTCTCACAGACAGAGGCAGTGAAGAGCAGCACTGCAACTGCTCTTTTTTTGTGTTAACAGCCTGCATCTTCCTGGAAAATGACCTTTTACAGTAATTAATTGAAGGCCCCTGGTTTGAACATTAATGTCACACAAGAATTAGTGTAATCATTCATGGGATTAAAACACTCATTAGAATGGATGTTAAACATTTCATAGCAGTATGTGGTTAATGTATTTAAGAATTTTCAATAAAGCTCATGGCACTGCATGTACTTTTGCTTATTTACTGGCTGCAAGTATCCAACATCTATGAATATCTATTTACATGGAAAAATGTAAATTAGACATTTAATATAGAGGTACTTTTGAAACATTAACTCTCCCTGCATCAACCTGTGCATAAGAGCTGTCAGCTTGCCTGAATGTAGAACAGAATTTGGAACTCAAGAGTTTAACCCAGAAGATGCATTGATTGTGTTCCTACTGAAAGCTGACCTGATCTTTGTATGTGACACAGGAGCCCAGCCCCTTTTACATAGGAACAGGGTGGGTGTTCTTCCCTGCCCTAAAATGTGTCCAGTATGGAGCATTCTTACTTTTCATGTGGGTAAATAATTGATAGCTATATTTTTATATGTAATAAAAACATCCTCAAGAATACTTGTAAGACTCATCCAGTTTTCTATCTTGATGTGCTAGATGAGATATGGTCCCAGCTGGGGGCAGGACATGTTCAGCTGGACAGCAGACTAAGTATTTAGAAGGAGGAAAAAAAGTCCACAAATGCTCAGTGTGAGTAGTTTTTGCCCCATGAGAATGTCTTCCCAATCCTAAAAAATACAAACTTGATAAAAAAAAATAATAAAACCTGAAGCACTATAGAGCAAAAGTTCTGCAAAACACTTCATATAGCCTGCGTTTTAAAAAAATAATGGTACATAACTGCACATGCCAGTGGTGTCCTGCCTAGCCCTCTTGCAGGTCTCAGAAGAGCATTTTGACTCCCTAGTTCCACCGGGTAAAAACCCTACTCCAGCAGGCAGGATCAGGTTCACTACATAGTGAAATACATGTTAAAATTAGGTTACCCTTCTGCCCTCTTCTGCTTCTAAACTTTGCACACCTCTCTTACCTTTCCCAAACCACCTTCTTGTGGTTGTTTCCCTCCTCCTGCACGGATACAACTTGTTCTGTTGCAGAGAGGGAGATGGATGGGGCAGAATGTCAGTGAAGAGAGGTGGGTCGTGTCTGAAAGCCATTCTCTGATCTGTGCGGGTGGGTTTCTGTCTCTGACTGTATGGGCTGCTGCCTTGGCATGGTTCCTTGGGCAGTCCCAGCCCAGACTAGGAGCTCCCGTTTTTCTGGAGATTATTGAGCTTTCAGGCCTACGTTCACAATCTCAAATGCTGTTTTGTTCTGAGAAGAGTCTGACCCCTAATTTCAGAGGTAATGTGGGATTTGGGTTTCCTATCTATTCTTAAATAAAGCAGGTGTTTCTGTTGTATATACAGTGTCTTCTAAGCCCTGCTGATTTTGACACTCCTGCCTCTTCCTTTATCATACTTAACCATTTCATTTTTACCTCCCAGCTGCTCTGCTTCCCTATATATTTCTCCTGCCCCAGAAAGATCACATGGTTCCAACTGATTGAACTTTCAGTGATCCCAAGCCTTAAGCAAAGCATTAGAGTGCCCACAGATCCAGTTTTGTTTGCCTTTCTACTAAATGCAGTCATAATTCTTAATCTTCTAGTACGTCATTGTTGGATAATTGAAGCATCCTCATATTGGCTTTTACCAGCCATCTGAAATTAAACATAAATTAAAGAGAAGGCAAGGTTTTACTGTCTGAAATTCACTTTAAATGAAGCAGATTGAAAAAGTGTTATTTGATTACTTTGGCATTGAGTCAATAAGCTTTAAATTATTTATTGTTGGGAGTTACAGATATGTTTTCCTTGTATGCTCAAGATCATTGCTAGCAACATAAAAGTCCATTATAACCATTATTGAGTCACACTGTGAGAGTTTGAAATGCAGCTCTGACTTGGATCAGTCACAGTGCAAACTGAGATGAGAAAGATATTCTTCATCTTTGTGAAAAGGCTTGGCAGACGTGGTTAATATCAGCTGCTGTAAATACTCCTCTATACCATTTGTTACAAATCTGGAAGAGAGCAGGTTTGTTCAGTGTGATTCTCAGGAAAGATAACTCAAGTGCCACTGAATCAACCAGTTATGTCTGTCTTCTTATCACTGACTGATAATCTTTCTGATAATCTTTCTGAGAATGCTTTATTGTCCCTTTTCCACATGTATGTTCTTCTTCATTTTCTTGAGTCCTTCGCTCTGTAAAATCCCTGGTTATCAGGGCTGTGGTAGGTTTTGGGATTTTTGTTTTCCTTTTTTTTAGGGGGGCGTGTGTGTGTGTTGTTTTTGTTTTGTGGTGGGTTTTTTTTTCTTTGTTTTGTTTTTTCTTTATTGTAAAGTTCTGATATGTTTCTTTTTTATCATAAGAAGGTGAATTTGTTGCTTGGCTCTGGATTGTGTGTTGGTACCAGGAACAAAAGAAATAACTTCAGATAAACTGTTAAGCCAGCAAAAAGAACCAAAGCTATCTTGTGCTGGGTCTGCTGTAAGATAAGAGAGAAAGAAGCAAGATTACACCTCTGAATGCTCACTGGAACGTGTGTGTGTAGGCACATGCATGCAGTAAAAGAAAAATGCTGCAGTTTTGGTTTAGATGCATAAGTAGCTTTTCACCTACTTAAAATCTGGCAAAACATTTTATGCATGTTATAGGAATGGATGTCATTTTTTTGCCAGATGTTTATTGTGGTGACCCTGCTTTTCCACTTACGCTTGAAGAAATTTATTTCTGCACAACATATAAGGCGAAATTCTTTTAATACCTGCACATTCACTACTATTTCAGAGGTACCACAAAGGCTGACTTTGAGAGGTTTCGTTCCTGATGCCCATTGTTGTGTTTTTTTAGGAGCTTAAATTCCACTGCTGCACAAGGAAGGCTTGTACAGTCCTCCGAACAGAGTGACTCTAAATGCTGAGATGAGGGTGCTTTCCATGGCACTGATGAGGAGTTCTGTCTACTAAAAGGCCTGAAGATTGCCCTCCCTGGCAGTTCCAAGAAGGATTCTCAGGAAGCCCTGATAGCATCCACACTGATTTTGTGTTTGTGCTGTACTGTGGATGCTGGCATCTTTCCCCTGCCATTAACGTGCCATTGGGTTTGGGGTTATCCAACCGTGCTGCTCCTTGAACTGACCCTACAGCAGCAAATGGGCTGAAGTATCATGCTATTGAGAAAACGTGTGTTTTCTTCTTCAGTAATGATACAATAAAAAAAAAAAATAGTGATCTGCTGTACCAGCCTCTCAAGGCCAGGCAGCATCAAAACACTTCATCAGGCCACAGCTTGACTGTTGGTTGTTCATAGAGATGTATGGTCTGTGATAGGGGAGGGTCAGGCAGGATGGTTGTCTGAGGTTGCTGGGAGGTGACACAGCCCTCCTTGCTGCAGAGGTGTCTGCTATACATCTGGATTTCTGAGGGTTTTTTTCTGGTTGCCAGCCTGATTCTGCAGTTATGCAACACAAGTCAGCAGCCATCTTGTCATCCCTAGGCCAGCCCAGTTTGGGAAGGGTGAAGAAGAAGTTAATGATTATTTTTCCCTTCTCAGGAGCAGGGGACAGTAAAGACCATGCTGCAAAGTCTGAAAAGCTGCACTCCTCTAGTAAGAGTAGAACTTGTGGTCATGGTGCAGTTACAAGAGTCCTCAAAAATGTTCAGTATAATTCAAAACAGCACACGTGAATGGCTATTTTTTATTTATTTTTTTTTTAATTTAAGCTAGGCCGAGGAAAAACAGCTTTAGTCTGTACAAGGGAAACCATTGTATGAGCTCTTTTGTGGTAGTTTGCTGATGGGCTGGGAAAGCAAGTTCCTTGGCCTCTCTGCCTGTGGGTGACTGGCAGCTCCTGTTCCTCTTTGTTTGGGATTAATTCCCCGTGGGAGACTTGTTTTCTTGTGGCTTTGTGGTACTCACTGCCAGGGCTGGCTGAAGGCATGATAGATCTGCTAAAAGGAACACAAATTCCGGACCTGACTCTGAAATGCTCATCTACAATTTTAAGATAAAAATTTCAGGACTGGATACATCTAAGAAAAAGGACTCAGCAAATGGATTTAAAAATAAAGATAGTGGCTATATTAGGAGATTTTACAGTAACAAAGTTTGAGTTACTGCTGAACTCTAGAGAATTATAGAGAACTCCAGGGCTTTGTTTTTGCTGCTGACCCCTTAAACATTCTTTTTTAGTTGTTTTCCTAGAGCAGGGGCTGCAATCTGAGAGGTGGCAACAAGGAAATAAAGCTTTGACTTTTAAATAAACCCCAAATGTAAAGCTTCTGCTGAACTGCTGAACGTGCTAATAGTGATGTGTGTCTCTGTAAGCAGTGATCAAACAGAGCAAATGCTCAGTTAAGCTCTCTGGCTTTCATGATTTGCCTAGTGCTCTTCATGAAAGCTGCCTTTTTGTTTTTTAGTGTGGATTTTTTTTAAGGTCTTTAAAACTTTATTAGTCATCCTTTAATGTCATAGCAATAGGAGGAAAGTAATTTGAATTTTGTTACCACAGTGGAATATAAACTTTAAAAAAAAAAAAGATTTAAAATGGATAGAAAAGTTAGGGCCCACCTTTATGCACAAGCCATAAATATGTGTCCTTGAGCCGCAGGATTTGTGCTCAAAGTTCAAGACTGAGAAATCAGGATGAAAAAAGGCACCACATCTTGTACCTCAGCTGCTGTGGAACCTTATATTCCTCTTTGCTATTATGCATACATGTAATGTTAAGTGATGCACTCTGGTCCATAAGTGTATCTCATGAGGAGTGTGTAAATCTTTTGGCAGTACTTGTGTTTACATATCTTAGATAAATAGTCTGTGTAAAATTTGTAGAAGACATTTGTGTTAGGTATCAGTGCAGTGATAAAAATATGACCGTTTTTTCCATTGGAGATAAAATTACATAGAGCTCTGCCTAATTCTTTTTACTGTCTTTATTAATGAGTTTCACAAGCTTGTAATACCTTAGTGGGTACTCTGACTTGGTGAGCCAAGCTCGGCTTAAATTCTCAGCTTTCAGTGTGATTTTGTTTAGTCATAGTAAAGGTGGCCAGAAGGGCTCTTTCATATAATGAAATAGAATGCTTCAAAATTTCAACATAAGATGAATGTGGTGAAATAAGTGGGGGCAAGGGTAGAATACTCTTAATATCACCCTGCACTGCCTGTCCCTGTCAGCTCCTTTCAGCTCATTTCCCCCTTGTGATTTCTTATCTACTTTAGTGCAGAGACCTTAGCCCTCATCTGTGGTGTTCCAAAACTGAACTGGAAATAGTGGTACTTGTTATGAAACCCTCTTGGTCCTCCTGCTTACTGGAAACCTGACTTTCTTCTGAAAAGCTTTTCAATGTCTGTTTTGTGTTTTACAAGCTTACTCCACTAAAATACCACCTGTTTAATTTTGGGAAGTACACTGAACACTGGATGAATGTAGATTTTTATGGAATCTGAGATCTGTGCACACTGTATTGAGGGAATTAGCCAGGGGAAAAGGAGGTTTGTTAAACCCAGGAAAAAGAACTGACCAGGACTTTCCCCAGCTCTGCTTGTATTCTACTAACAGTACTTTATAAGCGCCAAATATAGTGCAATATCCTGAGGTTAGTTTGCTTTTATAAACTTATTTAGATGATTTTTTGCTCAGCATGGGATATAACAGGAGGATTAAGTAATTCACCAGAATGACTGTAAGCAGTGGACAGCAGTAAATGTTAATGTTCTGACAGGGATAGGAGGTCTCAGCCACTCTCAGAGACTTGTAAACAGAGATGAAACAAAATGGCACTCAGAGAGTCAAATTGTACTGCATTAAAAACTTGGAATATTCTCCTTTTCTACAGTGTCCCTGCTGATCCAGGCCTGACAGTGTGAAGTGGGGAGGAGTTCCTCCTTGAATAGTTGCATAACTGAGACACAGAACAAGCATATGTTATGTTCAGCTAACTGTGGGAACTTAGATGTGCTTTATAAAATGTGTTAGTGACAAAAATGTTGTAGCTTCCAAGGCACCAGGCTGCTGGCATTGCTTAGTCCTTAATTGGAGGTTTATATGAAACCTCATCTTTTGAGTACTGAAACTTATGAATACAAAATAATGTGATAACTGAGACACACACTGTTGATATTTAAGAGCACATGGGGTAACTAGTCTGACTTGTCTGTATTATGTATTCTAGTGTTAATGTATGTTGTTGTATGTTTTCAGAATGACAACTTTCCAATTTGTATCTGTCTGGACTTGGTATTTTTAATTCAGGTTTGTATGGGTTTAAATCTGTTCCCAAAGGTGATTTGGAAGGGATTTTTCTTTACAAATTGAGGTTATGCATATTATTTTTATGAAGCAGAAAAACAACTTGAAAAGGCTAAAAAGAAATTCTGTTTTCATTAACCTTCAAAATATCAAGACTGTCAGCCCAGGTCTTCTGTGATTATGCTGAGGGACTGAGATATATACTGTTAGCTCCTGAATCTTAAATGAAGCAGCATATGTGTTGAATCTTTAATAAATTCATCTTTTTTTTTCCAAAATGTTAGACGCTGAAGTGAAGTGGGTGTTAGTAAAAACAAACAAAAGCAGAGTTTTGAGATTCTGCCTTACTCTCTGTTACTGCATCTCTTTCTGTTTGCTCCCTCAGCACTGTCTTCCTAGTCATTCTCTAGTAGCACACCCTGGTTAGCCAAGACCCAGCTTCTCAGTGTGAAACTTGAAGGGTAAGGAGCTGGTGTCCCATGGCAGCCCCTTCTTCCCTCCCCTTGCCCTGCTTGTCATTGGCTGCTCTTTGGGCATGGAATGTTGGGTTTTGTGGGGTTTTCACGCTGTTCAGAAGGCACTTGGTAGCAGTGAGTGGGACAGGTAAGTAGCTGGCTCAGTTACCACTGTCAGTTTGAGGTCTCTTTGCCTGTGGGAGCTGGTTATGTTTTTCCTCTAAGGACAGACTTTATATCCACAAGGCTTGTTTTTAGCACTTGGTAGTTTTCTCCTTGTTGCAGTTTTAAACAATGACTTTTGTCATTGGTTTGTGCCAACCATCAAGACCTTTTACTGTCCAGAAAATAAGGACTAGGAGCAGTCTCAGCTGGTTTCAAGGGTCAGGCCTTCTGCTTTCCCTTAAAGAGCCACTCATTCCCTCCACACAGATCAATTAGCGTGGTTTGGGCAGAGGCTTAGTCTGGGGTTTCTATTTTTGTGAAAGTTGCAGGACAGGTAAGCTCCCTTTCCTCTGTGGTTTGTTTGACCTGCATGCTGGCTTTGGAAGTCTATAGTACCTTCTGATATTTCTTCCCCAATTGCTTTGGGATGTTACATGTACGTTTATTTGTGAATAATGCCATGGGTATCACTAACAAGTAGCCTGACTGCCATAATCTCTCACACGGAGTTTTTCTGGATGTTTAATATTTTTGTATCTTTAACAGTAGTGCAGATGTCTGAATGTTGCTTTCTTTGCCTCTTACTGTTCCCCTGAGGTACAGACTTTCTTATGAAAGGATGTGCTGGAGTTGCTATCATGTGTTAATAGCTTGGGATTTTAAGGAATGAGATACATGAAAGCTATTGTTTGACTTATACATTAATATGAAATTGTCTTCTCTATAATGGAAACTATTGATTACAACAAATTAAAGATCAGTGCAGAGTACTGTCAATGTCTTGCTCTTTTTTCTCCACCCTCTCCCCATATTCCTCTCTGATCTCTCTGCCTCTAGTTTTTCCTTACCCTTTCTACTGGTTGTCTCCCCTTCTCATCTCTCTTTGTCGCATGTCTTTTACTTCTGTTTTCTTTGCTGGCTTGGTTGCATGTTCCCCTTCCTTTGCTCCTTCCCCCCTGAAGTACACTCAGACCTCTGTCAAAGCTGATATTTAGGCAATCTGTGGATTTTTGTTGTAGTGAAAACCAAGTT
>JAWWMO010000096.1:61815216-61833888 GCA_035047845.1 Dendrocincla fuliginosa | reverse complement strand
CTGACTCGAAGTTCTCCATTCAGTCTTTGCTACCATCCCAGCTAAGTGGCGATAAGGGAGTCCAGAACATAAACTCCAGCAAGCCAGAAAACACTGAGATGGACAGTAAGGCTTCCACACCACATCATCCCCAGCAATCACAAGGAATGGCTGCCGATGGCCAACAGAACCAACATTCAGTTATGAATTCAGTTCTAGGCATGTTTAATCCTTTAAAGATCTTCTCTGAGAAGGAAGTGCCAAATTCAGAAGTCATAAAGGAAGAGCACACCAAGGAAGAGAGCCATGCTGCGAAAGCTGATGAGGGAAACAGGAGGGAAACACCATCTGGGCAGACGTCAGCCAGGACCAGCAGCATTGTTCCGGAGGTACGGAAAAGTGAGACTGGAAGTGAGGCAGAGGTAAACGCAAATAGCACTTCTGTGTCTTCAATCTTTGGCAGGCTCACAAACTCAGTCAGTTCCTTCAGCTTGAAAGCCAATTTTGATGGTCTCTTGGCTCCCAAGCAGCAGGATGTGCCACAGAAGCAATCAGATTTGCATCCTGTTACAAAACAGCCAGGTGCCACTGTGAAAGAGGGTGAGCCCGCTGCCAGGGAGCAGCCTCCTGCAAATCACTCAGGGGATCAGGATAGTGCAGGTCGTGGACTGCCAAACAAGCCAAACAGAGATAATGTGGAACCCAACTCACAACCTCAAGGTCAGGATACAGCATCTGAGAGCTTTTTTAGCCCACTCAAAAAGTCTTTCAGTCACTTGTTGCTTCCTTCTACTGAACAAGGGCAGAAAGAAAGTGCTCCTGGGCATTTGAAAGGTCCTAAGTCTGAGGAGGATATAAGACAAAATAGTTCATCAAAGGAAGAGCAGTCATTTCCTTTCACTGGGAAACTTCCTTTTTTCAGTGGGCTGGGTTTTTCAGGAAAGCAGGAACAGAAGAATGAGAAGGGAGGCTTTATTCCATCATTATTTAGATTTTCTTCTGCAGAAAATCTAGCACCTGCACAGGACCAAAGAAGTCATCAGAGTTCTAGCAGCAGTTCTTTACCTGGAGACAGAAACAGGAACTCAGAAAATGTTTCATTAAAATCTAGCTCAGTTCCAAATTTATCAGACCATAAGGAGGAACTTCTACAAAGAAAAACCATGAATAAAGAAAACTTACCTAGTGGCCAGGTAAATAGAGAAAAACACCAGGGGAGTACCTCTGCTACCTTTAAGGCTGCAGAAGAGCAGCAGAGAACAAAGAGTACTCAGGAAGAACCTAAAAATGTAAAAGGGGAACTGGTGAGGGAAGGACTAACTGCATCAAACTTAAATGACAGCTCAGCTGAACCCACCTCTTCAGCCAGAGGGCCAGAAGCTGCAAGTGCAGATGATAAGGAGAAGAAGCACACACCTGGTTTTCTTTCTGGGTTTCTTCGTATTTCTTCCAATGAAAACACAGCCAATAACCAAGACCTAACTGCTAAAAGTGAGGGTGATGGCCAGAAAAGCACTTCTCCTGGATTATTTTCTGGTTTATTGAGGTTTGCTTCAAACGAAAACTTGTCTGAATCTAAGCAAGAGAAGGTGAAATCAAACTCTCTGGGCTTCATGAAGCTCTTTGATAGAGGTGAGGATTCCAGCTCAGAGACAAAACCCAGCAACTCAGGAGTGGCTTCTGATACTCAAAGCAGCACTGGAGAAAAGCAGGAATCTTCCAGCTTCTTAAAAAATCTCCTCCCTAAACCAAAAGAGAAACAAGATAATGTGAAAACGACAGAATCTTCCAAAACTACTGACCACCCATCCAGTGCAAGCATAAATAAAACAGCTGAGCCACATGTTCCCCAGAGTGGGCATCCTGTGCTGCCTGAGGCTCTTAATCTGCAAGACAAGGTACAGGACTTATCTGGAAAGCCTGTAAATAGTAGGCATATTCCTCATCAGGTTGCAGAATCTAGAGTTATTCCAGCTCCTTTAAACAAAGAATCAAATGAATCTCTCAATTTGACTAATAAAAGCTATAACCCTACAGAACAGTACTCAGCTTATCAGGAAACAAGAAGCCATTCTAGCTTTGAATGGGAGTATGAAATGGGGGAACTGGCTGACATGCATGGAATAGCAGTACCAGTTTACTACGTGTTAAACCAGAACCCTGTTCTGCCCCCTCAGTTCTTGGACTGGCCTGAAAGTGATACAGTAGTGAATCTGTGTAAAAAGGATGGGAATGCAAATGTGATGGATTGGCAGACTAATGCCAATTTTGATGGACAGAGCTTAGATTTAAGTGCAATGTCGTATGAGTCATTTGATCAGTTAATGTTTCAAGATGTTTGTTCAGAAGAAAATGATGCATGGACTGCTAATTCACTGAATGAAAGTTATGGTAACTTTCCACCCTTTGAAAGAGATGGCAGTTACTCATTTGAAGAGTTGCCCATGGATTTAAGCTACTCCTCTGGCTGTGATGGAACAATGTGGACACTAATTGACCAAGAGACTTTAAGTATGGATGAGAGCTTAATGTACTCCTCCTATAGCCGAGAGTATCAGGAGTGGATAATGATGCTTGAGCAGGGCATATGGTGGCCATCAGAAGATGGTGATTGTGGATACTACATGTACAGTGATAGCCAGTATGTGTATTCCCTGCTCACTGATCCCACTGGACAGTATGTCTACGTGTGTGCCCCTGAAACTTATTCTTACTTGGACTGCTGGGATTACAATTTTCAGACAGATTCCATTCCACGAGCTGTGTTAGAAGACAACACAATTGCTGTTTGTGGTTTTAAAGTCCCTCTTGGCAGTGAAGATGAGCTCTTTTGGTTTGCTGAAGAAGAGTCTCTAGATGATTATACAACAAATAAACCCCTGGATTTGTCAGTCGCTTTGCAGAGGAGTGATCAGCTAATGAATATGAATTTGGAAACTTTTTCGCAGATGTTTGAGGAGTCTATTTATTATCAGAGAGAGCAGCCATTAGACTTCTCAGGTTATAAACTTCAAAAACTCAAAGTAGATTTTAGGCCTGAGAAGGAAACACTGAATCATTCAGAGGAGTCTCCATTAATGCTTGATCTCAGAACACATTCCAGAGCACCTTCCAGTAAATCCGTGAGTAAAGAAGTCCACACCAAGGAAGCTGAGAAGGCCGTCCCAGTGACAACTTCTGCGAGTGGGTCATCAGGATTCTTTGGTTTCCAACTGTTTCAATCTGCTCCTAAAGCTGAGGAAACTGCAGCATCTACTGAAAGAGTAACAGAAGCAAAAAAGACAGAGGAAGATAAGAAAACACCAGTGAACAAAGTTAGCTCTTTATTTTCTGCTTTGGGTGGTCTAATTGGAAAGTCTTCAGGTCCTGGCTCTGAGACATCAGAAGATTCTGCCTTAAAGAGAACAGACACACAGTCAATATCATGTGAAAATAAAACTGATGCTTTATCACTTACACCAAATAGAAAATTAGATGAGGCAAAAGCAGGGCAGAAGTTTCCTGTTACATCAGAACCGAGAAGGAGCACTTCATCAGAACTTAAATTGGAGGCTGCTAGAAATGAAAAGCCAGAATCAAATCTAAGTGAAAACATCCGTGTTAAAAAAACAGGATTGACAAGATCTCCTTCTCTACTGAGCCAAACTGCTCCGGACAGCAGGTCCATCCGAGAAGAGGGAGCTATCAAAACAACACCACATTCCAGACGTCTTGAAAGGCATGCAAATGTTAATGAATCTAGTGAGTCACAGCCAAATCAGAGCCAACCAGCCACTGAGCCTGAGGAGACATTATTTAAAAGTGCTCTGAAATTGTTCAGTCTTGGAGAAGATTCTTCTTCGAGCTCAACTGCCAGCAAACCCCAAGCTTCTGGATTTTTTGATTTCTTTAAAACACAAGTAGGCAAAGCACCACAGCCATCACCAGATTTGAAGAAAAGTCAAAGTGAAAAACCAGAAGAGGTGAAACAGCCAGAACAGAAGGAAACCTCTGGCATTTCATCATTGTTTGGATCCATCGGAGATCTCTTCAAAGTGGAGCCTGTGTCTTCTCAACCAACCTCAAGCACTACGACTCTGCCAAAAACCAGTAGCAGAACTGTGGCTGAGCCAAGGCAAAAAACGGAGAAGGCAGGGGGTCTTCAGAGTGCCAGTATGCCATGTCTGTCCTCCACCCCTAAGGAAGAGGTGAGAACACATGTCTCTCCTAGCCCTGGGGTGCAAATGGAACAACAAAGCAGAAAAGCTGTGGAGGAGTCTCCTGAGAGTAAAAAAGTGCCCCCTGGAAATGCTTCACAGAAGCCAGCGGGTGTAGGTCCAAGAATAAGCCAGCTGAGTCAGTCAGCTGTGCAGCAAAGCAGCACACCCACAGTTTCACCAAAGCAACAAGGAGCAGATCGCTCAGGAGACACAGCTAATAGGACAAAACCAAAGCCAGACCAGACACCTAAAGAGTCAGGTTTCAGTTTGCCATTCAGCTTTTCTGATATCACTGCTCCAAAATCACAGCCAGCCAGTAAGAGCATATTCTCGTTCTTCACTGGATCAGATGAGCCAAAGCCTTCAGCACCTGCTGCTGCTCCTGCTGGCGGGAAGCAACAAGAGACAGAGGGGCTGTTTCATCTGCCCTCCTTCTTCTCCAGTGGTCCATCTGCTGAGAAGAGTGTACCTCAAAGAAGCACTAGCTTTAGCTTCTTCAATTTGACATCTTTCTTGGATGAAAAGCCACAAACTGCCCCAGGACAGGAGAGTAAT
Source organism: Dendrocincla fuliginosa (assembly GCA_035047845.1). Taxonomy (NCBI): domain Eukaryota; kingdom Metazoa; phylum Chordata; class Aves; order Passeriformes; family Dendrocolaptidae; genus Dendrocincla; species Dendrocincla fuliginosa. The sequence goes on along the minus strand of JAWWMO010000096.1, from coordinate 61,829,155 downwards.
AAAAAACCAGCTAAACCAGTGAACTCTAAGCCACATGTGAAGCAAAGTGTTTCCACTGACTCTGGTGCCAAAAGCAGGAGTTCTACCAGGCAACGAGATGCAGACAATAAAAACGAGGTTGATGGTATTATTGCAGCAGTGACTGGCAAACAAACATCTAATGACCTGAATACCCCAGAAAATAAACCAGAAGTGCTGACAGTGGAAAACGTAGAAAGTGTTGATGCAGTAGCTGAAGGGAGTGACTTAGAAAAGCTTCCACAGACTGATGACACTGCAGTAACCAATTTGGCTGCTTCTGGCCCTTGCCTTCAGACTCCCAGTGTGCAGGACAGTTCTCAAGACCAGCAGACTATTTCTGTAGGTGCAGAAGAAGATGCTTTGGGTAACACAGAAAAAACGGACAATGTTGCATTTCCTGTTGATAAAGAAGAACCTTTTTCTTCAAAAGAGCAAACTTCTGAAGAGATTGATAATAGCATGACCTCAGGTGATAAGATGAATTCCCACAGTCTAAATGACTTAAATAATACAAGTGACATCAAAAATGAAGTGGTCTCTGAAGAAGTCTGTGTACAGCATGAGTTGCCAGAACCTAAAGTACCTGAAGAAACTCTTGGTGACAGGTTAAAACAAGCACAAGAGCCACACACTCATGTACAGCATGAGTTGCCAAAACCTAAAGTACCTGAACAAACTCCTGGTGACAGGTTAAAACAAGCACAAGAGCCACACACTCTTCCTAAAATGCCAGAGGCATCTAATTTTCAAAATAAACCAAAGGAACCTGAGAGTGATAAATCGGTTCTGGATTCTTCAGTTGAAATGTTTTCAAGTTTCATGACAAAAATGAAACCACCTAAAACATTATCTGGTTTCTTTTCCCAACCTCAAGCTACTGCACCTCCTACTGCACAGAAGAGAAGCTCTTCTTTCTTTGGTTTCTCATCCCTCCCAAGTGCCCCAGCACCAACTTTCACAAATGATCTCTTTGGCATCTTCAAAGGTCCAAAAGAACCTCCAAAAGAGATGCCTCCAAAATCCACCCCTAAACCTCAAAGCAGTGGTGTGAAAGATGTCACTGGTTCTGTTCCAGCAAAAGACTCTAAGGAGACAGAAAATACAGCTGCACCCAGAGAGTCTAAAAGAGATATCTCGGGCTCTCTGGAGACGGATGTCTTACCTGTTTCAACAGAAGAGAACTCCTCAGAAGAGTCTCTTATGAAAACAGAAACTGAGGAAAAGCAGAACTCAGAAATGTGCAAAGAGGAACCTTTGGGGATCATGCCAGAAACAGGAGTCTCTAGTGAGGATCAAGCCACTGAGGTTGTGCAGCTGGATAATGAAGCACAACCTTCTGAGGTGACAGATGCTCAGCCGTGCCAGTCTGATCTCAGGGATGCAGTTGATACAGTGCAGGCTGAGGCCACTGACCAGACTGATGTAGTTACTTGCCAACTAGATGCGGAATCTTCACACGTAGCAGAGGAACAAGCTGCTCCTGCAGACAACGCAGCCATTGACATCCTTCACACTGGCTCTGCTAATGAGCTTGCACTAGAAAAGGAAGCCCCAGCTAGTGAGGCAGACACAAACCTTTCCCAGTTAGATGAGAGTGCTACACTTGAATCAGAGCCTGCTGTTACAGGGGATCAGGCCAATACTGGTATTGATCAGCAGGACTTGACCAGTAGTGATGATAGAGAACCCACAGCTCCAGCTGATGAGCCCAGTGCTCATCTGCCTCAGATGAATGAAGATAAGACAAGTGAGGTAGAACAGCAAACTACCAAAGAGGAGAAACATGTAGGAATTGATGAAGTGCCTGCAGAAGAGATTGCTTCCAAATCTGACTTGAAGAAACAGGGTAAAACTAGTAATGTCCCTCCAGATACAAACAGTAGTAAAACTGTCTTTGAAATACCAAACATACCCAGTTTGCCAAAATTCAGCTTTATGTCATCTTCTGATAGTGGAAAGCCATTTGGGTCATTCTTCTCTCAGCAGCCACCTTCTGTTAATAAAACAGGAACAGATCAGGGCCTCATGTCCAGTTTTAAGAAACTTTCTTCATCTCTGTTTGAGGGAGGTAGTGAAGAAAAGGTGAGCAAGCCAGAGAGTGCCCAAGGAGCAGTATTTGGGAAAAAGCTAGATTTCTCCTTCCCCTGGCAAAAAGACATCAAGGAGACCTCTGCCAAAAAGGAACCAAATGTACCATCACAGGCTTTGTCAAAACCAGATGACAAGGTGTTAGGAACAGTCAGTTCAGATGAAAACTCAAAATCTGCAGTCTCAGATCAACTGACTGATGCAAATATAGAAGTAAAATTGTCTTCAAAGCAGCCTGACACTGTAGACAATGAACTTTCTGAAGAGCCACCATCTGGTGCAAGCACTGTTGATACATCCAACAAAGAGCTAGGAGAGAAGTTTGTTAAAGAGTCAGAAGATCAGCAGAATGTGATTTCAGGTGAACTGCAGAAAGAAGATCAGGTAGAAGAGCATGTGCCAGAGAAGGCTGAACTGAGTGAAACTGGGCTTGATTCTGCTCCTGATGGAGCACTGCTTCATCCAGACACACTGGCTGCAGATCTGCAGAGCGTGGAACAGCAGAATGAGAAAAGGCTAGTTACAAATGAGGCATAATAAATGGTTTTTGACCATTTATAATGCAATACTACAGCAGTAGATAACGGCCTTGGTGTCTAATGTTTGTAGCTCAGTCCCATTCCCTATTTGTTTTCAATGTTTGTAATACCACTGATAGCTGTCACAGAGGATATGGCAGATTGCAGTTGCTAGTTATGTACAAGCCTTTAGACCATTTTCTCACCTTTTTCCACTCTTCTCTAAGTGCAGTTGAATTTCCCATGTTCTTCAGTGTGCCAAATAATGAAATGCTTTTACTGCTAATTTCATTAGCCTTTCAGAAGTTATAGTATTTGTGTGTTAATTCTGCTACATACAGATTACTCTGCTTTCTTGTTTAGTGATAATAATACTGTGTTTGCTAAGAAAAAAGTGAGAGTAGGTAGAGTGTATTGGTAAGAAGGAGCATTTTGTTTGCAAAATGCCAGGTAAAGGCTTTTAGAGAAATTTAACCTACTGATGATGCATTATGGAACTATAGATTCATTTCATATTACTGTAGATATTAAAGCATTATCAGAGGTATCAGTGAAGGTATTCTAATGCTTGTTTTTCCTAAAATCTGTGTGAAAGTTATTTCATGCAGTTATGAAAACCACTAGAGGAAGGTATCAGTATTTCATGAATCTGTGTTGAGTCCTGTGCATGTGTTAAGTTCCAATTGCCCTCAAAAATCAAATCAGAGACTCACTAAATATATATATTTCTGTGTAATACAAGTTCTCTGATCATGCAGTTGCAACTCTGCACTCATAAAACTTCCTGTCTGACTTCAAAATTCTCCTTAGATTGCAGGAGAGAAACATGAGTGTTGCTTAATTCTTGGCCATAGTTTTCCTGACTGCATGAGAAATTTCCATCCACTGTATTTTGTTTGAGGATTCCAGGAATTCAGTCCTGAAAGTGGTGTCTTGATTCACAGAGATCACACCCCTTTGATGCTGGCATTTTTATATAAAATAAATTATTGAGAAAGCTCTATTGGAGTGAGAAATGTGTCTTTCATTTGAAAAAGTGCTCCACTTTTGTGAAAGGTTTTAAGTTGAGTGTCTTGGCAGTCTTAATCTTGACTGCAATGTATTTTATCATAAACTTATACAAAGTTTTCTTCATCTGTATTTTTTTAATAATTACTCATCTTAAATGGTCATGATAAAGAGCCCAGCTGCAGCAAAACCACAGAAGACAGAAACACTTTCACTCTGAATTGCTGTGTTTCCATTGTTATTCCTGTCTGGTTATTAGAGTATCTTCACTGTCAGTTTCTAGCTGAAATAAGGTGAAGTGGTATTTGATGCAAGAAAGACCAGGGTATATATGTATGTATAGATCATATATAAGTATATATATATAAAAGGATATATATATATAAAGTGTATACGGTCTATATGCGTGTAGACTGAGTATGAAGTATTTCTACTCCCTACCAAAGATTTGAGGTTCAGAAGTCTAGATTTAGATAATAATCATAAAAGCATAATAGTTAAATATGACTCCCTAACACATCTTTTCAGTAATATTTAGTGTCCTGCTCAGTTTGTTGGATATGCAGATTGTTTTGTGTTTTTCCAATCCACTTTTTTTTCTGATGGACTTTCTTATTCTCTCATAGTCCTGCTGGCAGTAGTAGATATGGCTCCTCTTGTAATGTCAGCCAGGAAAGCACTCACCTAAGTGAGCTGGAACATTCCCATGAAAGTGCCCATGGCTCTGAGCAAGAAGATGATCACCAGGAAAGGCAGTCGAATCATTCCCACCACAGTTCGGGCAGCTACCAGAAGGATGGTCAGGCATGGCTCGGGGAGCAAGAGGAGCCTCATGGCAAAGGAGGGGAGGAGAAGGTCTGCAAGACAGAGGAAAATCACACAGACCATCCTGCAGCTAAGTTACCTCTGGAAGTTGAAAAGCCCAAGGATGTTGATGCAGAAGCCCCAGTGAGGTAGGTGAAATTACTACCGGGTTATTTTCAGTTAGTTCAAAGAGGATTCCTCTGTTTGCCATTTCCCCGGGGGAAATTATTTATGTTTTTCTTGCACCTTTCTCTGACAACTAAGTTGATGTTGCTGATCTCTGAAACATCTGTTGTGCAGGACTAATTATTTATGGGACATTGACTAGGTTTAAGCTGTGTTTGCACTGTATATAAAGGGGAGCACCAGCCTAGCGCCTTGCAGCTCATTTGCTCTATTTTCTGTTTCTGGTTTGATGAACGTACTCTGGCCCAAAATAGCTGCTTCCATTGCTCATGTGAGAACAAGTTTATGCAACCAAGAACTACATGTTGTCATGGTTAGATCTTCACTAGTTCCATTCTTGTGTAGCAGACTACCACCATTAGAGTTAAGTGTTTATGTAGTTGTAGGTTGTAGAATTACAGTACGAATAGACATGTTGCTCTGACTCACTGTGGCAGCTTTTCTTGTCCTTGTACTTTGGTTTTCCAAGCTGTCAACAGTATTGAAAACAGACTTCAAAAGAATTTCAGCTAAGTTTGGGGGAGTAGTGTACTGGGTTTTGTTCAGGTTTTACAGGAACTTCAAATTTTGCTACTTAAATTTGGGAGCGACATTTTTCCTTGAGGTAGTCAAGTCGTTGCAGACCCTAATGGGGATATGGGTATACTTTCATATGGATGAAGAATTGCTTTAATCTGATGCAGCTTGATCTATGGAAAGATGTCTGCCTGTCCCTACCCTTTGGAGGGTACAGCTGGTGCCACAGTGCTTGTATGATAGAATTAACCACAGGAGTTCATGTGTAGGCAAGCCTTACGCTGAAGATGAAAAAAGGAAAACAAGACTAGAAAAAGTGTTAAACTGTTTTTAAACTCTGACTCACTTTCCTCTTCTCCTTACAGAGCAGCAGGAGTCTTGTCCCAGAATGGCTGGCCTATATTTGTTCACAGGGAAGGTTATTCACATAGTCTGTTTCAGGCTAATTTAAGCATCTAACTTGGATGCTCCTACATCACTGGCGCCCTTTCCCTTCACTCTCTGGCAGTGCTCTCCTGTCTCCATGGAGTATGCATGGAACTGAGCTCTGAGCACTGATCCTTGGAGCTGCACCTGAGCTAGATGTTTATCATGGATGTGTGTTTCTCTCAGCTGTGGGGTTGTTTTGTGCTGTCAGCAGCATGGCCGTGGGTGCTTTGCAGGCGGAAAAAACATGTTTGTTTTGGCGATTTACACCTCAGCAACATACAAAAGCAGGAATGCCACCAAAAGCCCAAGGTATGGTGAGGTTAGGGAGTGCAGCTTGCTGTGTGGCACTGAGGTGGAGCTTGCTGACAGATGCACATTCCCTCTTGAAAACCTGTAGGAAAGGGTGGAGTGACAGAGGTTCAGTGAACAGCAGAAGACATGGCTGAGCCCTATTGCCAGTGTTTCCACTGAAGAGGGTCTGTAAATCTATAGCAGTAGGAGTGAGTAGGAAGGGGCAGTGGTCAGAAGGGACCTGCAACGGGTGTGGGAATGTTAAATCCCCCATCTACCTCTTTGTGTGTGTAATTATGATACCAGTGTGTTGCACTGGCCTTGTCAGGTGTCTTGGACTGATTTCTTTGTGTTCTCTCAATCATCGTTTTACTCCTGGGTCTGGATTCTATACAATTTATATTTTTCAGCTCATCAGTTTCCAAGATAGTTCCTGTGCATAAGGAAACCTTTAGTCTCTGACTTCCCAGAGCATGTGCAGGGCTGTGTTGACTGGAGCCTGTTGGTTCCTTCAGCTTCCAAAGCTGAAGCTGTGATTGCACCATGTTGTTTAATCTTTAATGCTACAGGTAAATGTTTTTCATAAAGCGATTTTCTGTTTCTTGCTTTTAAGCTACCATGGTGACAACGAGCCACCACCATTTCCTCCAGCAAGAGCCCACTGGATTAGAGCCATTAACAAAGTTCGACTGCAGCTTCAAGAGGTAAGATGGAGTCTTGCTTTGCCCTTTTTCTGAGCTACAAGGGTTTCTTTTCTTCTTCAATGTAAGACACCTCAACGTTTTTGATGTTTTGCAGTCAAAAATTTCATGAGATGTATTGCATAGGACTGCAGCTTGTTGTGATGGTCTTAGAGTTGCCTAATTCTACCAAACATTTTAACATCACTGTGTGGAACTAGAGATGAAAATCAGAAAAGATGCAGAAGCAGAGAAATTAGCTCTGAATTTGTAAATTGTAATAATTATGTCTGGGGCTAAATGGTTTGTGTTAAACTGCTTGAAATGAAGACTTTTTCTCAAGGCAACTTGAGGATAGCTTGTTAGCTTAGTAGGAGTTATCTGTATTATTTTTCATGTGAAAATGTTCCTTGGGAAACTTTGCATCAAATATTTTTATATATACTAATTGAAAGTGGGTGTATAATAAGGCTTGGTATTTCCATCTCGTGAAAGTAAGTTTTAAAAATAAATAGTCTCAATTTGGGAAGTCAAAAGGAAAAGGTTGTGACATTTTCTGTAACAGTATAAACACTCTTGTTTTAGAAAACAGTGCTCAAGAACCAAAAAATTGGGCTTTTAAAAAAAAAAATTCTTATGCTTTCATCCAGCTCTATGCCCACAGAAAGATAACATATGGTGTTCATGTTCTGCAGATGATAAACTTTTGCCTACTACCCTATGTGCAGAGTTAATATATTTCATCTAGAAAAACTGCATTTTTGTAGAGATGCCTTGTTTTGTTTTTCTAAGAAATTATTTTACAGTATCTGTCACTATCAGGACTTTTCTTTCTCTTCTGGATTTGTCGCAAATTTTCAAGAAAGTGATTGTTGTTTTGCATCTGTGGAGGCGAAATAGTTTTTCCTTTGTCTTATCTGGAGTGTAAATGCTTTTCCATCTAACAACTACTTTTTAGCCGAAAGAATTCGGATCAAAACTGTCAGCATGACATGCAAAGTCAAATTTAAGAACACCATTAGTATCTAAGAAGAAATGGAACTTTTGCTGTAATTTTGTAGAGTATGCAAGCAAAACAGTTTAGTTCTGTACCATATGGAAAACAAGTGCACAAATATACTAGAAGGGACAATAGATGGAATAATATCTCTCCCTCATATGTCTCTGTTTTTGAGAGTGTAAGAAGGTCCGTGAGGTGGTTCAGAATCATTCTGTGATTCTGCTGAATTGGATGGAGGACATGTTTTAGGGTGCTGTTTCTGAAATAGCAATTCAGTTATGATAGCAAAATGGAATTATTTGATTTGCCTTGACCACTGCTGAAAACTACCGATGCAAATTCCCTTGAAACAAAAAACTTGGGAAGTGGAGCTTTCCAGGAGCCTGCTCCAGGGTTTAGCTGCCTTTACTGTACAAAGGGGGTTTTTTAATTTGTGCACTAGGTCTCTCCTGTGTCATTTATAAATCCATTTCTCTTGATTAGGACAAGGAATACTGGAATGGAAATGGGCTGCTGCAAAATCAGGACAAAACCCTACTCACTCTTCTCATGTTCACTAGATGACCCTTTTAGCCTTTTCTTACCTGGCTTTTTAGGCACTCTTTAATCAGCCTGTCTTTTTTTAGTTCTCCCTCGTACTTCTTTGTTTTCTTGAAGTGTAGTGTCCAAAGCTGAATGTGGAAACCCAGCTGAGAGCCTGATTGTGCACTACAGAGCAACAGAGTCTTTGTTCTCCTGTCTGTGATCCTGATATCCCAAGATATACCAGCTGTCCTGCTGTGATGGTGCTTTTCTTATCGCAGGCTATCACTGATGCGTAGTTAGCCTTTTATACTTTCCAGAGCTGAGGTTCCTTCTGAAAAAGGTCTTTGTCTGTTGTTCCCTAGCCTATATTTGTGCTGAATTACCTCTGAACGTGGCTTTGCTCTTGTTCTTAATAGAATTGGTTTTTTTCATTTCTTGGGCACTTGCTGAAGGTCTCTTCCTCATCTTTTGCATGCTCAAGTCATTCAAGTTGTATGTGACAGAGCTGTGTGGTACCCAGGCTGCTGGGCTGTGTGCTACCACAGTTGCCTGAGGGACCTTGCTTGATTCTTTGAGCCTGGCTGCCATAATTATTTTTCCCGTTGTGTTTGAATCAGTTTTAACAGCTTCATCCAGAACTCAGGATAACAAAACTTCTACTATTCTGTTCTTACCCCTTAGACTAATTTACCTTGTTGTAGAAGGAAGTTAAATGCATTTGACACAGTTCATGAAACTATGCTCACAGTTATTTATCTTCTTTTTGTGTGCTAGAAGATTTGCTAATAATTTGGTTATTTGTTCCAGTCTTCAATCCCCAGGCAACTGGTGTGTGTATGCCAAGTTAGTGCTTTCAGAATTATTCAAGTCCTCCTCGGTATTTTTTAAGCGTAAATACTTGTTTTGCCCTTTTCAAATCTTCAAGTGCGTTGCCTGTTTTTCACGTTCTCAGTGCTTAGTAATTGTCAATGTTGCAACCTAGAACCTGAAGATGAAGGTTTATTAGGGCCAACTGACTCAACAAACAGATAAGGCAGTTATTTCTTTCAAATTTGTTTTCCTTTACTGCAGCCTATTTTTTATAACTTTCTAAACTTCTTTCCTTAAAACCCCTGCAACAAACCAGTATTAATTCTGTCAGCTGCCTGCCTGCATTTGTCCCTGTCAGTGAAGACCTGAAGCAATTAAGGCTTCAAATGTTCAAGCCTTCTTAATGCCACATGATGATAGCTTTGTCTTCCTATGAGTAGCATCCATCATTTTTTTGTCATATTGTGTGTTCACTGCTAGGTGTTTAATTTTGTGCTTCAACCTTTTGATTTCTTTTCTGTGCAATCATTCTTGTCCTTAAAAACTTCCTCAAGAAGAGAGTTTAAGCCCTTCTAGGAGGGGAACAGGTTTCTCAATGTACGTGCTGTCCCCTTCACTGGGACAGCTTGAGATTTTTGTCTGTTCTTGCTATTTCATTAACCATTAACAGTTAACAGCTTCCTGAACTGCCTGGTCCTTTAAGCCTTTTTCTCTTGAGCTCTAGACACAGATTTTCTGAGTTTTTATTAGCTTGTGTTCTTGAATAACAAAGTGTTTTCTACCTTGTCTAATTTCTCTCCTTCCAAGGTATCAGGAAGACAGTCACAGTTTCCTCAGATGTATTTGCATCCTGGTTTCATTCTGTACTTTTGCTGAAATCTAGAAGAGCATCTCTGCTAGTTGCTTTCTGCACCTTGTGCGTCACCAGCTTGTTCCCACATGTTGTTTTGAAAATCAGCGGTACAAATACAGGCTTACTGATAAAGATCAGGATTGCTGTGATGATAGTCTAACCAGGTGATTCTATTGGCCTCTGTTGGTAAAAGATTATATCTCACTTCTCTGGTCACCCTATTAACATCTTTCCATCTTCTCTCATTACCTAGAAGCTTTCAAGAGGACTATCACTTTTTGTTCCAGCACTTCAGAGCAGGTGGTTATGTCCTTAATGTTCAAAGTGATCCCTCCAGCACATTTCTATGTTCCTCTTTCTCAACGTGCCATATAATTTCATGACTACACATGAAGCTCCAGCTCACGCATCTGAATGGCTGGATTCCTCTCACACAGACTCTTAATTGTTAATGATCTGGCTGAAATTTGAAAGAAGAGAAGAAGAAGGAAAAACAAAAAAGACATCCAAGAAGTTTCCATATGTGATGTGATTATAAATCCCCTGAGCAATTCAGCCTCCTACCTGGGAAGAGATTAATATTCATGTGAATAATGTACATGCATCCTACATCCTGATCGTGAGTCAGAGAAATGTAGTATTTTAATTAAGACTTGACAGTTATGAAATGGCGCAGAAATTTGTAACTGTGCATCTTAAAAAAAAAAGCTTTGTTGTAGCATGCATGTTTTGTTCTTCACTTCTGCTGTTTTTCTTGTTCTCTTTTCTCTGTGAAGAGGAAACTCAATTATGCCAGAATCAACTAGGGTTTTCAGCCCTGCGAGGAATGACTCAATACTCCTCACCTTCACACTTAGAACTTTGTCTACAAAGAGGGGTTAATTGATAGCTCGTCTGCTGCAGTCCCTCAGGGGGAGCTTCTTTTCTAGAAGAACAAATATGTAGCTATTGCATCTTCAGCTTACAGACCTCTGTAACTGAAATAGCCTCCAGCTAGGGACACGGCTGTGTGACTTTTAAAATTACACAAATTTGAATGTGACTTTTGTACAACAGAAGAATTGGCAGAAGCAAAAATTCAGTCAAATCATCAAATTACTTCTCTTCGCAATTCTTTCAAGTATATTTTAATGTTAGGAGAGGGTGTGGGGTCTTGGATTTTCTCCACTTATATTGAATTAGTTTACAGGGGGAAAAAAGTCTTATGCATAATTTTTCTCTTTTATGTCAGCAGATTGAATACATCAATTGTCTTATTTTCATTTCAAAACCAAAGCAATTGGAGCATTGTTTCTTCATTTTTTTAATAAATGCCATTTTATACCAAATTATTTTGATTTAATCTTTGTCTTTCCCTGTTAAATGTCAATAGTCTGGTTTTTTTGACTGATACATAACTAGATCACGTACTGGAGATGGCAGATGCAGTTCATGACTGTTATTCTGGAATATGGTGATCACTTGTGGTCAGGGGGACTAAATGGCTGTTTGTCTTTACTCTTACAGGTACCCAGTCGTATCCTCAGTCTGATTTTCCCATGCCCCATAGCTGCATAGTCAGAACTTCTGATCAAGCACCTGCAAATATTTAAAAACCATCAGAGCCTCACGTTTAAAAGCCCTGGTTCATAGAGGGTGTTGTATTGGTGGTTTTGGAGTGAGAAGCCCTATTTTGATCTTGACAAAGCAAGCTGTTGGTGCAAAGCACTGCTATTCCTTTGTTAAGTAGCAGTGGGGTGCCCTGAAGGGTCCTTTTCTGGGCTTCCACTGCTAGTGAAGAGACCAGCAGGACATTACCTGTGCCAGTTTTGGTTGCAGGTTTGATTGTAAGTTATCTGCCTGTCCCCATGTGAATGGACTCGACCTGTGATTCCAGGCCCTCTCCTTAGTAAAACCATGGGCTGTTCACCAGCCCACGTGGGGAGTGGACTGTTTTGGATCAGTCACCAAAAGACTAGAAACTGTCCCTTTCCACCTCTCATGGACTTTGCAGTCCATGCAAGAGTTTACTTTCAGCATTTTATTTCCCTTAAGCTTTGTTGCCTAGGTGTCTTTTTATCAGTCCCGTGAAGATGAGTAAGCTCTGCAGTTCCAAAGCCTCCCACACAGTGGCAAAGAAGCAAACTGAAGCACTGCGACTCTAACATTACAGTTACTGGAAACTTCTCTCTATACAGAAAAACTACATTTCCAGTTAAATGTCTTCCTTTTTTTCTACCTGATGATTTAAGAAGGTTATCTTTAACCTCCACCAAAATACCAGCACTTCTGGTCAAATGCCATAGGGATCAGTGGTGATGGGGATCTGTAGAACACCCTTGTGGTCATGAATTTTCTGTTCCTACCCTTGAGCAGGGGTTGTGTTGGTAAGGCAGTATCTGAGGCACACTGGCAGCTGTACTGCATTGTCTGGTGTTAGGTGGCTGTGCTCACAATAGCAGTCAAATGCTTTCTGCATATCTTACCTATAAAGGGCATGTGCAGCTTTCAGATCTCTTAGGGATTGCACAACAGTAGTTATTTAGAAAGCATTTAAATACAAAAGTAATGGGGACTGTCCCCCCATGGCATGATCTTGATTCTCTATGTCAGTCTGAGTTTGCAGGCTGGCAAGTCTTGTGAAACTCCCCAAAGCCCCTTTGTGGCTTTCCCAAGGCAGCTTTTAGTGTTGGGTGATTCTCTGGTGCTTGAACAACCTGTGCCTGTTGTTTCCTCTCTCTGAGGGAAGGTTCAGCTGGCACTGTACTCAGAGGAAAAGCTGCCTTCTTCTCTGAGTGTCTTAAATATGATACCCACATTCTCATCTGTTTGGAATAAAATGCATGTCTGTTTATTCTTTCTGAGATTCCCTGAGACCTACTACCATTTTTTAACCTGCTTTACAATGAATATTAACAGCTGCATTACAGTTGAGATAATTATTTGTGTGTACACACAAGAAAATAGCACTGTGTCTTCATTAGCTGCAGTCGTGATTTTTGAGTAGCTTTTTGATAACCTTATCTCCAGTGGAAAAAATTCAGCAGGCTTTGCCCTTTTGGAGTAGTTAAAATTAAGATAAATGCTCTCCTGTGGAGCAATGTGCTGGTCAGAAAAGCTTTTTATAATGACCCCAGCAGGTAGGAGCCTGTTCAATTGCTAGCACGATTTTCTGCAACCTTCTCTGGAAATACCAACTTACTGACACTCAACTTCTATTAATCTCTGATAAAAGCCAGTTTTTGTGTTGATCTGTATTCCCTGGCACGCAGGACATCTGTGCCCTCCAGTGACAACAAAGTTCCTTCATATATTTCTGTTGCTGGTTAGAAAAAAACCAAACTCAAGGGGCTTTTCCTTCTCTATTTTGTATTGTAACCTCTACACATCTACAAGTCAAAATTCTTTTGAAGCCTTTGAGTGGGAATTCAAGTGTAATTTACTTTTCTTCAAAAGTTTATTCCAGTGATTTCCTTAAAAAGAAAGGGAAGGTGTTTATGCAACATCTGGGATATAGTTTACAAACATGAGGTGTGCCACAGTCAGGGACATCTCTTATTTTGTGTCAATACTGCATGTTCAAGTAATCCAGTTTGGCTGAACTCTGCTTCTCTTCTTTGACCTGTAAGGTCATGGTGGCAGTACTGGAGTGGTTGTGAATAGACTGCCTTTATACCTATTAATTTTTTTAAGCTATGTGTTTCTATAATAAGGGAGGAGTAGGACTCTTGTTCCTCATCTAAACTGAGCAATACTGACATTTTAGCCTGTGTTTCTCCTAGTTTAGAAAAGTGCATTGACTTGCTAAACTGTACACTCCTCCAGGGAATGCTGCTTCCTGCACTCCCTCACTTATTTGGACATCCTAGATCAGAGAAATATTCTCATATGAGTTCATCATGGTCCTGCAAAGCAGATTTTGATTCTGACAACTTGGTGTTTCCTGAAGGAAAAGGTATCTTATTCCTCTTCCTTCCTCTCAATGGAACTGTAACTGCTGACGAGAAGGCAAGTTGTGGGCAGCAGCAGTGGGTTGGTGATGTGGATAAATGACCTGTGTCTTGTACAATTCCTAGGTTTCTAACTAGACTGTGTATCCAGAATTGCTGCTTTTTTTTCTCTGGAGACTTTTTTCTTAGAGTAATCACAGCAATTTCTGTGGTGGCTTTCTCCAGAGGTGGCTTGAGCATTACAGGCTGAAGGAACTTTGTGCACACAGTTATCCCTCTGA
>JAWWMO010000096.1:61768965-61797368 GCA_035047845.1 Dendrocincla fuliginosa | reverse complement strand
CACAGAGCTCTGGGTGGAGAGCAGGAGTGGAGGATCCTGGCAGGAGGTGCAGAGGCACTGTGGGGCCAGCCCACGGAATGAGGTGGGTGAATGCCCGGAGCTCCAGGTCTGAATGTGGGTTTGGGGTGGCAAAAGGCATGGAATGGAGGAAGAGGAAGCCCGTGGGAGAGGTGAAAAGAGGGTGGCTCTCTTGGTTCTTGGCATTCTTCTAAGTGGGCAATGATTTTCTCTTTGGTGGTAAACCACAATTTCCGCTGATTTCCACCCACTGTAGGGAGAGGTAGGGAGAGGCTTCCCTCTGAGCCAGAGCTGCTGTCCACGTGTTCTGCTCTGGCCTTGTTCCCAGCTTGGGAGGAAGCAGTTTCTGTCCTTCTTGGAGAAAGATGGAAAGGTACTGCTGGTATTTGATGGTTTTTTGAAAATCTCCAATGAAATAGGTATTCTTATATATCTGTATATATCTATATATACATACATACATATACATAAACTACAAACACTGTATATATAAATAAAAATGACAGCATTGTACTGTTTGCACTGAGCTGCCAGCTTTGGAATGACTGCAGTCCTGCAAATAAGTGTTGAGCAGGAAAAAGTGATTCTATACCAAACTGCTTCTGTTGAGTGTTGCAGCAGACAAAGGAAATGAGAGCAAACTCCATCTTGAATTGATTTCTTACCTTTTTTTAACTAAAATGATCATTAAACCCCTCTGGTGCTGTGAAAGCTGAGCGCAGAAGGAAATGTGATGAAGATTGAACTCTCTGAGGGAAACTGCACAAGCATAGGCAGGCTTTTCTCCTAGCACTTGGAGTTCAGTATGCTGGATGATATTTGAAATGAGCATTTCTGTGTGCTACCCTCAAGCAACATGTGTAGGAAGCCACAACTGTGGAGCTCTTTTTCTTGGCTGTCATTGAATCCAGGTGCTTGCTCTCCGAGGGTTCATTTCTTAATACGGGTACAAAAGTGATTTTCTGGCATTAAACATCAGTTACTCAATCAAGGGAACATGGCTAAACTGTGTAGTGGGAGAAGAAGAGAGTCTGAGAAAATATTTCTTATGTCAACCCTGTCCTGTGAGGGAGTAGTTAGATAAGGAAGACATTAAAAAACCCATCCAATTTTTCTGTACCAGTAGCTTGAAAATTCTTCCAAATTGAAACTTTTTTTCTTCTAAGCAGCTGACAATCAATCTTACAGAGAATTTTTTTTAGCCTACACAAAGGCAGGTATTGCCTTTGGCATGGATGTTCAGCTGAGATGCTCAATGGTGGGACTTAAAGATGAAGCAGAGATGCAACTGCTATTACAGCATATTAATTAAGCTCTTATTATAGAGATTGGTATTTGCAATGCTCCTTCCTCCAGATGAAAAAACACTCTATCCTCTCCTGCCCACAAAGTGAAGCAACAGAAGCGAAAACAAGATGCTAACCAGGATGAAAATGCTCACTAACAGGCAAAAGCTGATGGTAGCGCAACGGGGTGTGAGGTGGAGCTGAGAATGTGTCAGGGAGGGTTTCTGTGCTGCAGCAGCTTGGGATCAGTGCAGGTAGAGAAACTTGTAGTCAGGGCTTCGAAACTTTGAGTTAATGCTTTGAAAATGGGAGTCACTGTATGCATTCTCCAAGAGGCATGAGGTGAAAGCTTCTGTGAGCTCTGGAGCAGGTGAATGTGAGGGGATGATGATTATTGTTTGTGTGCTGTGGAGCTTGAAAACGAGTTTTTTTGAGACCTAGGTAATCATAAAAATGGAAGACAAGGTATTATAGATCTTAATTAAAACTAGAAGAATATGTGCTTCAGCAGCAAGTCCAGAGCGAATCATCAAATACATTTGTGTTCTCCAGCCACCTTAGCTCCAGGAGGATCACTGTATGGGTCTCTGCCTGTCTTACACTCTGGAGGAAAGACCTGATTGTTATGTTAAGTGTAGACCCATGAAAGTTTGAAGTAGTTAACATAAGGGGGGGCTTTTCATTTTGCTTTTTACAGAGGGGATTTAAATCAGGGGAAATGATCCACTGCAAAATCTTGAAAGTTGGAGTAGAAGTGACGTGCAGAATCTTCCTGCTGTCAGCTCAGCCTGTTTGTGCATATGCTGAGTGTGGCATATTTAACTGCAGGTTAGTTTAGGAGCTTGCAAGCCTTGAGGTTTTTTTTGGTTTGGTTCGTTTTGGTTTTGGTTTTGGTTTGGGTTTTTTTACTGTTTGGTAGCAAAATATTAAGATGAAAGTATTAAAATAGCAGAAAGGTTTTACACTTAAAATCTGTCATCCAGTCTTCTTGCCACTTTACATCACTTTGTGTAATTCCTGTGGGCTAGCTGGTACTGTGCCAAGTTGAATTTGATTTCTGCTTTGGTTTGAAGCAGGAAAGGATGAAGATTGTGAACTTGAAAGGAAAGGAAATGTACAAGGATAGAATTTCTAATGTCAGAATTCTGCATTCAGAGCGGTAATTAAATCACATAGTGCACCACTGCCAGGAGCTCAAGCTTAGAGTAATTTGCAAACCTGGTAGAAAAAGGGTATGGCCACAGAATTGCTCTTGAAATCCTTTTTTAAATGTTTTTATTTCTTGAATAGAGGAGGGAGTGTGAAACATTTACTTTAACAAAGAAGAAGCTGATATGGGGAGGTGGCCCAAACCAAGAAAATGTCTATACACTTTAAATAGCACATCCGCTTTCTGTGTGATTCTGTGTGTATACTGTTCTTGGGTTTTTTGTTATTCTGCTGCTTTAGTTACTTTGGCTATTTCTATCTGAACCAAACGGTAATGTTTTTTCCCCTCTTTTGGTAGCCACTTCATGACAGAATAAAAACTGGATGCGAGTTGTGATTGATGTGTGCTTGTGCAGCTTGTAGCACTATGAGAAACACAGGTGCAGCTGATGATGTTTGCTAGAAGTAGATTGAAAAAGCAAGAAAATGAAATTTCACTTCTGCACAGAAAACCTGTTGTAAAACTGTGGGGCAGGAAGCAATTCCGGAAGCAAAAACTCCATTTGTTTCTACGGGACAAAATGAAGAGGCTTCTTCCAGGCCAGGTGGATGATAATTCAAACCACGCACATCGCTGCCAGCTCTCCCCGGTGGAGATTGAAACAGACATGTTTGTTTGTGGAGTGAAGAGGAGCTCCGGGAGCAATGAATTTTCCACAGGTGGAGGGGACTTCCATCAGGATGGAGGACGTGATTCCAAGGGAGTGAGTGAAATCTGTGTTGGTGAGGTGGAACTGAACTGGGATGGCTATGTGAAAATACCGTGTTCAGTTCAGCAGAACAAGAAGGACTTGCAGGGAAATTCTTCTGGTGGTATCACACAGCCTTCTTCTGAAATAAAGGGCAGAGCGTCTGAGGGGCAGGACCTTTCCTCCCTGAGCATTACCATGAGCTGGAGGGATGCTGCTGAAAGGCAAGGTTGCTTTCCCCAAGAAAAGACCTCTGCGTACAAGAGCCGGAGAAGGCAATCAAGAGATCGCTCAGCTGATGTGGTTGATTACATTGTTAAAGAGCTCCAGGGGATAAGTCGAATCCAGACGGAGATTGCAGAGCTCCGTCAGCACCTCACCTTAATAAAAGGCTCTGTGGATGAAGTCTCCAGCTGTGTGGATACAGTGTTGAGCGAGATAGAAGGCCTACAAAGTGGTTCTGGTGGCAAAACGCAGGGTACACATGCTCGAGAGCCAAGAAGGGAGGTACAGAAGGAAGAACCAGTGTTATATTTTTATGGCATCCCAGAGAAAGATGGTGAAAACACAGTAGAGCTTATCTGCAGCTTCCTGTCTGAATATCACTGCTTCAATGGTATCCAGTGCAGTAAGTATATAAAGGATGCTTATAGATCAGATATGGGTACAGGCAAGCCATTAATGCCAAGACCAGCAGTTGTGAAACTTGTCAGCTGTGAACAGAGAGACTTTATTTTACAGAAGTCTATCCTTCTGCAGAGCTCAGGGGTCCGGATTGCCACCAGCGAGGAGCAAAAGTGGCAGAAGGGACAGAAAACAGATTCAGTCTCTTCACAGTCTGACCTCAAGAAAAATCATCACAACTCGGTGAATCCTGATGGAGCTCAGAGAACTGATGGAGTTGGGCACCTTCAAACAGACTCATGCCAGGCTAACTATAAAAGCATGAGCAGGAAAGAACAGTGCACAGGGCAGAGACCTGATTCTGCACAGAAATCAGCCTTGACTAAAGAAGACAACTCAGTATCTGAAAGTGGAAAGGAAGCACAAACTATAAGCTATAGTGAGCAGCCTTCAGATGACAGTGGCATTCGCCAGGCCCTTCATGAACCTCTAGAAAAGCCACAGTTGACCAAAGTGGCCAAATCAGGTGATGGAAATCACTGCTGCTCATCTGACTCTTCAGTCCGTGCAGGCCAGACGTGCTCTTCAAATAATGATGGTGAGCACAGGCTTGACACTGAAAGTGTCACTAAGAATTGTTCTTCCCTTCTAGAAAAAGATGAGGGGATAACCACAGAAGAAACTGAAATAGACTGTGATACCTCATGCAAATTAAACAGTGCAGAGAAAGTTGACATTCAGAGAGAAGATGTTTCTAGTGGAGTGACAACCATTAGCTATGATCATACAACGGATGAAATGGCTGATAGTAGTGACAGCTTGAAAGATATGATCCAAATGGACCTGAATGATCAAGATCCAACTGATCAGGTCTTTAGGGATGTCCTAGAAAATTCCCAGTATTTCCTTGACCATTCCCGGGATAACATTGATCTTGTAGACATGAAGTTTTACACTAATAAGCTTGGGAAAGCTATTCACCACTTCAGGTCTGCTCTGCAGGTGGTATTTCACAAACTGGAAACAAGTGATTCTGAAATGCTTTTGGAAAATGATAGTGGCTTACAGATGGATGATGACAACACGCTTATGCTGACCAGTTCAGGTATGGGTGGCAGCTCTGACAACTTTGCAGAAACCCCTCCTAGTCAATCCTCCGAGAGCCAGGCAAACACAAATGTCAACAGTGAAGCATCTGCTCAGATGCAATTTGCTCCTTCCAGTCTTTCGTCTGCTCCTCATGAGCCTCCTGTTTCTAGGTTGGTGCCATCATCTGACTGTGAAATCCCTGCTGGGCAATGCTTACCTCCTGAGCAGCTTGGAGAAGATGTGAACACCCTGCCTGAGCCAGCAAAGGAGTGCAGACCTATGAGCCTTGACAAGGTGTGCGCAGAGACCATCTACCTGAACAAATGCATCAACAATTTCAAAAATGTTCTGAGGGAAAAGAGACAAATGCGTAGGAGACTCTTAAAAGAATTAGCACAGGAAGGAAACTGGATTTCTGCTGAGGAGACAAATTCAGGTAAAATGAAAAAAATGTTTTTAAGGAGATGTCAAAATCTGCACCTCATTCTGTGGGTGAAGAGTTTATTAGAATTTGTAAGCAAATAGTTTCAAAGACAAGTACATATGCTGTACAACAGTACTGACAACCCCCTCTAAAATTTATTGTGTAACACAGTGAAATGCCAGTTAGCAAGATTCACCTCTCTCTTTTTTTCATGTCTTTTTTTTTCTTTTTTTTTTTTTTTTGAGACAGGGTGATTTGCACTGCTTCTTCAAAATAGCAGGTGTTAAGGTTTTTCATCATAATTCGTGACTTGGTTTCTTGTTAAATAGAATAGCTAAGACATGTGATAACAAAGTGTGCATTCGAGCTATAAGTATCCAGATTTGCAGTTTTGTGAGTTGAGTGGATCTAGACTTCAAGTGACTCCATCACGAAGTGGGAGTTCTCAGTGTTTAATCACTGCTAGATGTTATCCTAGTACAGACCTTTAAAAATAAAAATTAAAACAAAACAAGAAACACACACAAAAAGATTGAGAGTTGTATTTTGGTATTGTTTCCATAACTTGTCCATGAGATGAGAAATTTCTCATTTCTGTGGAGCTGTGTGCCTTATTCCCAGCACAGGTATTGAAGTGCCAATGTGAGCTGATATGGTAGTGAAGATGTGCTGCTAAACCTGTTCCTGATCATGTGGGAGGTAGAGCTGACCAGCATCTTTTGATGGGACATGTTTTGATAGGCCCTGATTTGGTAAAACAGAACCTAAACTTGAAATGTGGGTCCATCTGCCCCCTCCCTCTCCAGGCAGTGAGAAGATTTCTTGGTGTCATCTCTGTCCAAATCACTACACAGTTAAGGGAAGAGGCTTTGTTTCAAGAGTGGAAGATACTTGAACTGCAGCTTGAAATCTTCACATCCTTCTTGTGAATTTCTGAGTATCAAATACCGTATTCCCTCTTCTTGCAGTCACGAAGGCTGGTCAGAGTAATCAGAGGGCTGTTTTTCTCACTGAGAGAGTTGTCTGACTCCATGTGCTTTTCCACTGACTGTCCTTTCACTGTGAAGAAACAATATGTCAATCCTTATTTGACTTCTGTATCACAGTGACCTTCTCAGTTATGCAGATCATAAAGCTTGTAATCAGCTCTCTGCTTTCTTATTTTACAGAAGGTCTTTAATATAGAGCTGGCTCAAACAATAGGTTTATCGTGAGGGAAACACTGGGATTTGTTGGCAGGCTTGGCAGAAATACCTTTTTTTTGGGTAGTGTTTGTGTGGTGCTCAAGTCTGGACATGTGTCCTAATTTTAGGATATGAGGGAACAGACAGTGGTTTTGGATTAGCGTTTGTCACAGTGCAGCAGAAGTATTGAAATAGCCTGTTTCTAAATGTGAGAGAAGGCTGCTCCTCTCAGCAGAGTCTGAGGAGTACAGATATATTCACAAGACAAGAAGTAGCCAAAACAGTAAGGGAGGGAGAGGAACAGAGCTGGACCTTGTACCTCAGATCTGGCTCCAGGATGAATTGGCATTCCTCCCTCGTTCAGTTCGGTTCTCCTGAACATCATCTAGTGATGTGACAAAGAGTTGGTGCTTTGTGTGGCACTCACATAAAGGTGGATCTATGTGGTGGGTTTGGCAGTTGAAGCCATAAAAGTGTGTGATGAAATCACAATGCAGGAAATGTGCTCTGAGCGATGGGAGGAGTGGAAAACACTGGTTAAAGGATAAGGAAGTCTGGGGTTTTTTTCCTCCTTGGGAAAAAAACCCTGGAGGAGATGTGAGGAAGCGAAGCTGTCCAGACCCTCAGAGCTAGGCAGGGAAGCTGCTTGACAGTTGGAACTAGATGATTTTTAGATCCCTTCCAACACAAGCCATTCTGTGACTCTCCGAAATGGTGTTCTTTTGGTGTGCATTCTTCAAGAAAGGGAAGCTGCAGTTTTATGTCCTGCTTTGATGTACTCAGGTTTGAGCCAAGCTTTTATTTTCTTCCTTTGGAAAAAGCATCACACTCAGAACGCAATAAAATCTTGTTGGTCTGCTTTTCTTCCCAGCTGTAGATGAGTGTTTATGTCTCACTTTAAAAATGTAATTTGTTGCTAATGGGCTTTCCAGATCCTGGGTGAGGTCCACTGAAAACCCAGTTCTGCAGCTGTGTTTTTTAGGCTCTGGACCTGAACTGCTGTGTTACCCATGTCTGCTCAAAAGTTCAGTTCAAAGTATTTTATTAAATATGTTTGGCAGCAGCCTGCAGTGAAGGAATGGATGTAACTTTGAAGGTGTTGGTAAATCTGCATGTTTTGGTGAATCAGAGATGATGCACTAGCATAAAGGTTTGATTTATTTATAGTTGTACACAGATGCAAATTACCGGAAGAATTCAGAACTTGGCAGATGCATGTAAATAATTGTTGAGTTTAATTGGAAGTCAAAAAAAAAATAAAATATCCTCTGAAAATCTGTGTAAGCTTTTAAAGTTTGGATTCGAGAAAAAGAAAAAAAAACCCCACAAACGCATAAGTGAAGATAGTTTGATTTTTTTTCTTAAAGAAAAGTCCTGAAATAGAGATTTTTACAGATGTAAGGTGACTGTTCAGAAGTGAAAGAATTCTGTGGTAGGGGTTTAAACAAGTTAGTCACCATTGATGAAGCTGTGAGTGTACATGCTCTACTGAGACACAAGATTTTAAATTTTTTTCTACAGTTACTCAGAGCTTTGTCAAATTTTACATTTGGCCTGAAACGGTCCCTAACAGCCTTAAAATGATGGAGCTCAAAAATCAAAGTTATGTATGGAATTTAAGCCAAAATGTTGTGTGGTTTTGTTTTTTATTTAATTAAAAAATGAGTCTAATGCAAGATTTATTGCTTCGCCTTTGTATAAAAGTAAGTTTGACCTATATTTGATAAGCTCTAGCACCCTGAGGTCTTAAAATTTGGCAGCGCTAGTCTGTGTCAAGGAATTTTTTGTGGAAAATCAACCCCAAATGAGCGAAGTGAATACACGCTTGAAAAATGTGTAGCTTGCATATGCTCACTGGTAGCTTGCTACTGTTGAGCTGTTGCACTGCCAGAGACTCCATCTGTCCACAGTGTTTTCCAGCCGGGAGCTAAAAGCAGGGTTTCCCCACTCGATGTGACTGAGAGCCATGGCAAACCTGCGAGGGGACACGAGTCCAGGTCTTCTGCATCCTCTGCGCTCCCAGACTCCACAGGAGGCATCAGGAAGGAATGTAGTTTAAATATAAAGGAGTTAAAATCCCAGGAATGAGGGATATCTGGCTCGGGGACACACTGAAAGAACCCCATGGACCAAGTCAGGAGAGGTTTGGCTTGGGTTCGAAAGGTTTGGGGTGACTGCAGAAAGAAGGACAAAACCAGAGGACCTGAAGTGCAGTTGTGTCGGTCTAGGTGAGAAGGTTTCCCTTAATCAGACAGGACAGGCAGGAAGATGGTATCATATATAAAACAGAAAATTACTCTAGAGGAGAACAGTTAGAGTGTCCATGCCCAACAAAACATGTTCCCATCTGAGTCAGGGACGGACCCCAAGTTTCCACATCTTCTCTGAGTCAGCAGGTCTGTGCAGAGCTGATTGTCACAAACACAACACTTCTGCTGTACCGGCTGTTGGGCAGAAGCTGCATGCTGCTGCTGGTGATTTCTCCTCCTTTAGCTCCAAAGGAGAAGCCTGCAGCATGGTCCGGAGGCTTCCTTCCCTAATGAGCATCCATGAAGGCATGCTTTTAGATGGAAAGTAGGGGGTTTATTTTAGCTACAATCCAGCACTTCATTTGCTAAAGTAATTTGACTTCTCCTTAGCAATTGAATTAAAATAGCTTCTCTATTTTCCTGTCTTAGCGATTGCATGTCTGTAATTACACCCATGTAGACAGTAACTTCAAAAACTATTTTTGCTTTCAAACCAATTTGAGTGTCTCCTGTTGCCATGAAGATATTCCTTACCCTCCATCTTTCATATGCAGATGAGCAATATGATTATTCTGTGCAGAGAGAGAATTATCTGATTGGAGGACCTAAAAAATACCATGTCTGCACCGGAAGTTTTGAGTATGAATCTCATGTAACTTTACTAGCCTTGAAATTGCCTATCCATAAACATGAGATTTAGTGTAGGAGGCTTCTGGATTTATTTATTTTTTTTTTCCTCAGGGGGAAATTGCCTTGATGTATAAACCCAGAAAATATCTCTCTGCATTATGGTATTTGCAAAAGCAGAATGTGTTCCGTGGGAGCTGCCAGTTTCCTCATACCAGGCAAAATGTGCAGGGGGTGAGGAGGGAAGCAGTGGGGATGCTTCAGATGCAGGCAGTGGATGCAGTCTGAGGGAAAGGGGGAATAAATTTTGTTCCTCCGTATAACAAATACAGATTTTCCTTCCTGTATGATGAACAGCAGCTCCAGTTCTCTATTAAGATTATTTAAAACTCTTCAGTTAATAAGATAAGAACTGTAACTCCAAAAAGAGCTCTCAAAAGCATATGTTTTAATGGACGTGCAGTTGTGGATGAAATTTGTTTAACTTGAGGTTCATTGAAAGAGATTAATTGACTGGTGTATGTCCCAGGAAGCGCATGGGAAGACTCCACTGCACAAATGTTTTATCAACTCTTGGCAAACCTTTACCCCAATATCTGAAATTAGTTTGCAGACTTCATGGCAGAAATCTGATCTATTAACTTTCCTCTCCTTCTCTTTTTTGTTTTTTATTTCTCTTCGCAGAAGGAGGTAGAGGAGAGCTCCAGGTTGTACATGTCCCTTGTAACCAGCATCTCTTTCTGAAACCCCTGTGTGTGCATGACTTGTCTCCATGTAGCCAATTGCTCCTGCTGAGGCTCAGTTTAGCATGTCATGGTTGTCAGAGGCTTTGTTTAAAACTGTGTATGAGTTAAGAGTCTGTTCAGTGCGTATTACCTTGTACAAAGAGGAGAACATGGATACTTGGAGTGATCTCCTCCCTTTGGTGCTCTGGGGGGTGAGTGTGATGTTCACAGGAACCATGTTCAAGTTCAAGTTGTTTGTCTTGTCTTTTCCAGTCTTCCACTTTCTGACTCTTGTTTAAACCAAGTATATACTCATTTTTCTTCAGTTGTATTATTTCATTTCATCTCTGTCTGGTTCAGACACTTACATCAATTAAAGTCAAAAGGACCACTATGGGCTCTAAAATGGAGTTTAAGCAGGAGTGGATGCTGGAAGGTGTCCCAGCATCCAGGTTCACTTTTCTTTGAGCAGGGCCCTGTGTCCCATGGGAATGGCAGGACTTTTCCCTTAATACCTACAGTTACTGCCTCTCCATTCATGGACTTACTCACGTAAACTCTCTGCTTATTACACTGTGGGCAACAGGTGACTCTTTCCTCCTAAGAGGATCTGCAGAATCATTTTGTTGGCTGCTGTGTGTTTTGTCAACAGTTGTGTTTGCAACTGTACCTCGTAGAGAGATACTACTGACTTTTGGTCCTCCACTGTTTTATTTTCTTGAGTCTGTGCAGTGTGAATGCAGTGCTTCTTCCTCTCCCTTATTTGTATGAATGAGGCTAAGTTGGCTTCCCAGAGCAGGCTGAACGTTCCAGGGCTTTTGCACCTCCATGCAGATCTCATCCATTGAGTTTGATTAATTTGCATTCCCAAGCTTTGTTGGCTCATGTATCAGCAGTCTTGTTTCATTGTTACTGCTAAATATCTGTCCATTAATGGTTTTCCAGCAATGCTGAGATAAGTGGTCTCAAGTATTTATATTAAATTCTGTCTTCTTCTGGCTTCAGTGCAAAAACACTGCAACCTCCTTTAAACTGCTCACCTGGCAATTAGTGGTACTGGACGATACATCACATGAAAGGAGTTTCCTTTGGGGCTCTTCAGTAGTTAATTAAATTTATGCTGTTGCAGAATACAGAATGAATTTGAAATAATCCCCTGGCTTGTTGCAGATTTGGATTCCATGTAAAATGTAGCATACTTGAGTTCCATGAAGACACTGAGCCACAAGACTGACTCGTTTAATTTGGGGAATTTAGTTCAGTTTGACTCTGCTAATGCCTCTGAAGAAATGCTCTAATTAGGCATGACCAGAAGTTTAATTTAGACAGTGAAATAGTTGCTCCTTGTTTTAGCCTGATTAAGATTAACCTATATCTAAACCAAGGGTTTTGAAGTTTAATAATAAAGCATGGTATTTTAAAGCAAGTTAGATGATTTTCAAAACAAATAAGAAGTCATTATTGATATTTTTATCTTTTTTAATAAAGCACTATAAAGCAGCTTTCCATGTTGTACATCTCTTTTTTATCTTAAGAGGATAATGTGCTAGACAGAGTATTTAAATATGATGAAAAGTTACATTGTTAGGAAGTCTTTTATGTGTAGAGATGGATTTATATGGTGGGCTGACAAATCTGGGGATATTATTCCATTTCCTTCTGCTGCTCCAGACTTATTTATTTATTTATTTATTTATTTAATGCCTCGCTGTCCATTTTATGGACTTTTGTTTCTACAAAAGTGCATAATTGTTCTGGCCATTAAGGCATGTTCTTGTGTGTATGAGAATTTGAGAATTTAAAAATTTCAGCTT
The DNA here is from genome assembly GCA_035047845.1 of Dendrocincla fuliginosa. Taxonomy (NCBI): domain Eukaryota; kingdom Metazoa; phylum Chordata; class Aves; order Passeriformes; family Dendrocolaptidae; genus Dendrocincla; species Dendrocincla fuliginosa. The sequence continues at coordinate 61,785,430 of JAWWMO010000096.1, read as the reverse complement.
TGTTAAATAACTTCTCAAATTATTTGTAAGCCTAGCTGTTGCTTTTCCTGAGAAAGCAAACCTCCTGTTAGTTTCATTATTAGGCTTCACCAAACATTGCTTTCCCTGTGACTGAATACTGTGCCTTAAATGATTATGTCTGTTACCTTGTTTAATCAGGGCCTTAACTTTATGCTGCTCTGTCACTGGCATTGTTTTGCTAACTGTTCTTTAGTAGATAAGAAACTATAATTACTTGGAGAAGACCTTTCAGCAACTGATTGCAGCATGCCCTACTGTGAGTGAATATAATGCAGTACTGGGGCGACAAGCACTTCCCCAGCTGAAGCTAGTTGCTGGACAGTAGATGTAAAAATATCATCCACCAGCATCAGAAATTAAACAAAAAACAACAACAACAACAAAAATAAAGATGTGATGGGCTGTTGTGTTTACGTGTTTGCATCTCCATCACTTTATGTCCTTTATGTCCTTAGTGGAGATTTAAAAAAAAAGTAATTTCAGATTCAGAGTGGTCTGGCTGCTTTCAATGAAAGATCAAGTGATGGAGCTGTGTGGATTAGAGGCATAAGCCAGCAGAACACTTTCTGTGACGTGCAGCCTGTGGATGACTCGGTGTCAAATGTATATTCCTTACCTTTGCCCTCCTGTTTGCTTTGCCTCTCACAGTTGTTACAGTGTTCTTCTAACCTGCCTATTGTTTCTGCTGCTTGCCCAGGCTGTGAGTGACTCAGGCTGCTGCTGTGGGCTGAGCTCCAGCATATCCCTGGCTGTGGCAAGTCCCAGAGCAGCTGGAAGCCTCTCTGTGCCCTGGTCTGAGCACTGCCTTTGGAGCGTGGGAGACTCTGCTCCTACAGCAAAAGATCGGAACAGCAATGCCATTTGCCTTCTTTAAATGGAGGGGAATATAGGAGGAGTTCCTACCCACAGCAGTGGTGCAAACCATGGATTAGTTTAACTGGCACTCGTGGAGGTGTCTGGACCCTGTTAACCCTTGTGCCAGCACTTGTAGCTGATGCAGCCTCTTGTTGGGAACATCTGGAAACTGTCTATCAACAACAGATGTTAACAGGACTATCTAGCTGGCCTTGGAGCTGTGAAGTGGGGAAAGAAGCTCTCTTCCCCAGGCCTTGAGAATTCACAGAAGAGAAAATTCAAGACTTGTCTGGTAAATCACTAGCTTAGTTTAAAAGCCCTAATTGTTTTAGGTTTGTAATTAGGTTGTAGTTATTTCTAAGAATTCCTTTGCTTTTTCTCCTGTCTGAACACTATGATACGTAGCCACCCAGAGCCCCCCTTCCTACCCAGCACAAATGTTATCCTGTTACACCTTCTACTCCTATATATTGTGAGGCATGCTTTCAATAAAGAGTTTTCAGTTATTGCCCCCTAACTGGGAACATCTAGATTATTAGCCATCACAGCCTCTGGTTCTTTGACTGTTCTTTGTGCAAGAAGGGGCTGCAGAGGCCTTGGTGACTTCCTGTGCTCTGCCACTGTGTGATAATGTGCCATCTATAAACCTCTTAATTTCCTTCTTTAGAACGAGTTAGGTTTGGTGTCTGCTTCTCCTTTTGAAAGGCTGCTATAGACCTGTCACAGTGAGGCACCTTTGAATTTTCATCCTCTGTTTATGATTAGCTGCAGTTCTTCTCCCATTCTCCTGCCTATTGAACAAACACAGGAAAATGTTCTTTTTGCTAGAGTAAGCAAGATGGTTTTTTTCTCCTCCTATTATATTGTATTTACATCCTCAAGCTGCTTTTGCCATATTCCTTTGTGAGTTCTTTTTACTTTAGTATAGACTAAACAGATTTCATATGCTTTTTTGAAGGACTGTTGCCAGCACAGTACAAAGGTATTTGTGCTTCTCATTCTGTGGAGGCGTTCCACTGGACATACTCTATGGATGGTGTTCTCTCCTTACATGTCTGTATCATAGAGGCTTATGGTCAGTGTCATGACTAGAACTCAGGTCCATTGTCACATGTTTCTCTGCACTGAGAAATACCCTTTATCCAGTCAAGTTCACAGCAGGCTTTGGGGATTTGACCTTGCCATTTTTTTCCATGTTTAATCCTCCATTGTTGCAGTCTTCACTGCCATGAGTTCTTTCAGTGGACATATGTGTTCAGTATCATTAATACTCCTGTGTTTGTCATTTCCAGATTTTATCAGCAGATCCTGCTTACTCCCACTTGCTTCCTTACTGCGTTGTCCGTGGTTGCCTCACTTGTTTATCCACCTTAAAGCTCCTTCCTCCTCCTCAGCTTATCTGGCCTTATTAACGTCACATGGCATTGCATCAAAACTTTTTTATTGAAATGAAAATTCAGCTCATCATTCATTTTACAGCATAAAGAAAAAATAGTTGCTTTGTGAAACAAAACTAAAATATTTTCAAAATTGTTATGGCTCTGTTACATTTATTCCTGTTTTCCACTTGCCTCAATATTAATTCTTTCCTTCAGGTTTGCTCAGAAGCCTTTCAAGCTGTTGAAGCCAGTAATGATCCTCCATTAATCCACATCACATGTCCTTCCTCCCCACACACCTTAACTGTGGGTATGGCCTCTCCTACAGTCTCAAGGCATCAGCCCCGGTTTGATGGATGTCAGGTGCTAGTTCTCTTGGCATTTTCTCAGGAAGAACACTGCCTGAAGGAAATTACCTCTTTACTTTTCTTTCAGCAGGTGATAACTCCTGTTTCCCCACAGTCATCACCTGCCTTGGCCCTGCATCAATTTTGTCACTTGCTGAAAGCTCTTGTGCTTTTGCTGTTGTACTCAGATGATTTTGAATCTTGACCCTAGAGATGCTCTTTCTCTTGTTTTCTTTGTATTTGCATGACTAAAAGTGTGGTAAAAATAATTAAAATAAATGAGCAATAGTATAATTTATCTGGAACTCTTGGCAGTTTTTACTTGGCGTGTCTCAAATCTGGGGGATGATGGAGGTTTGTTTCCTGATCACACTTTCTGTCCTCCCTACATCCACATTCCTGGCTGTTGTCTGTTGACTCATGGTTGCCCTTAGGAAATGGTTATTCACTCAGTGAGAACAGCTTTCCCTGGATTTTTTTCCCCAAACAGATTATTGATGCTCTTGTGGTCTCCAGGCTGCAGTGAACAAGCTGTTTTGTGGTCTGTTAATGTCAAATATCAGTCACTTTTATATAGAGTTTCTCAGGTGAAATGATTGAAAATTTGTTTGTTAAAATAATTCCTCTTGCCAGTAATTGTTGCCACATTTCTGTTTGTTGTTCTCTGTCATTCAGCTCAGCTGAACCATCTGGTGTCAAGCTCAGTCTGATACAAAATCTTTGTCCATTTTAGTGTTGCTTTCTAGCCACAGCTCTTCCAAGTGTTCAAAAGCAAAGGTAGGCAGGTCCTCCCCTGTGTGCTCAGAGGATCTAGTTGCATTTGCTTCACGCAATCTTCTCTCTTGATGAGCAGTTGGTTCGGATCTGTGCGGAGGAAATGCAGGAGTCAGGCTGAGGGGTTTTGGGAGCACAGCTGGAGCAGTGATGGATGGACCACTGTCAGTCCCACAGGAGGCTGGAGCCTGCTGTGTTGCTCCAGCTCTGGGGAAACATGCACTGTGCTGGACTGTGGGTCTGACCTTGCTCTGCAGGCCTGTCTGATCACTTAGAAGAGTCTGTTCCATTGTTCATATGATGGAGTGTCCGTTCCATTATGGATAAGGTCATCTTGTTCAGTCCGTTTAAACATAACAGAATAAAAATTAATGTAGTCTTTAAATGTACCTATCACAAATGCAGAGTTTGGACTTCTGTTCAAGTTGAGACCTCAAACAAACTTGTTTTTCTTGGTTATTTCTTGTTCATCTTGGGAGACCTTGTCTGTCACCTGTTACCACTCGGGAGTTGTACAGCCTACCCAAAGCACTGGACAGGAAAAAAAGAGAACACATCCCTAAAAGAAAGCTCTTTTATCTTTCAAAAAATTGGATCTTATTTCCTGACTCATACACCTGTACTTTGTTGATTCTCAGGTTGTGAGTTCCATGGCTGGAAATACTTTGTTTTCCACTGTGTGCAAGTTATAGCCTCTTTGTACTCTTGGCAGATGTGATTTTCTGTGGTTGGAGTGCTAGCTATTAGCAGTGTCTCTTGCTTAGTCCTGTTTGAAAAACGAACATTTCTTTCAGAGAGTGCAGGAAAATGTATGGCCTGTACCTGCAGAGGAGGTTTCCATTTAGAGGTAACCATTTTCCCCTTATCCAGAACCTTTTATTTCCTCCAAGTACCTTGCAAGTGTTTAAATCCTTATTACTTATAATGAGTCCACTGAAGATTTTTGAAGAAACAAAACATCACTCTATAAATATGATCCTAATATGAACATAAGAACATGGTTTGAATTCATAAATATGAATTCTCACATTTGCATTCTGTGTTTTCTATCATACCCCGTAAGATTTCAGTTCACCTGTAGTCATCTTGCAAGTGGTGGCCCTTGTTTCACACCTGTTGGAAATGAAATACTTTGATATAAATGGGTGGAGCTGCAATGGGATCTCTCTGCTTAGGGTTATAAAGAGTCTGCATTTGAGCGTGAACAAAGCTCACAAGTGTTTGAGCAAGGGTTCATGTTGGTCTGTCATTTGTGCATTTCATACAAGTGCTTTTAATTTATAACATCCTCATTATGACCGCATTAAGTGGTGACCTGTAGTAACAGGAGCTCTTCAATAACACATGTTGGTTTGGGTTGGAATGAAAAGCTGATTATCAAGACTGCTTTTTGAATGATGAGGTGCACTGAACAGGCTCTTCAGGTTCCAGTCATAGGTGTTCAGTGAAATTGCATAACCTGTCTGTGTCTGTATGACTTATCCTGGCATCTTGGTCACTGGAGGTGCTTGAATGAGTTTCTATATGCATTTGCCTGCATGCAGTGTGGTCTGTTACTCTTTCCTCAGAATATAATGTGAACACTTCTAGTGTTTCCAGAAAGTAATTTCATATTGTTCTTTTCCCTTTCTCTGTTTAAGGGCCAAGATGTGGCTGATCCATCAAAACCACCCTGGCTCAAAGGAGGGTAAGTAGTATTTTGAGATCTTGTTTCCCTGTATTGCAGTGAGTTCTGCAGTTCATTCTGAGTGAAAACAGCATTTCTGATGTTTTTAATGAAGTGATCAAGTGACCAATCCTCACTTAGAGCCAGACTGCTGCTACATTTCAGTGTCCTCTTAAGCAGCTGGAGGTGGCTGTGCAGCAATTCGAGAACTGTGTTTAAGAACAAGGTTATAATTGCAATGTATGATCTGTAATGTATTGGTGGCAAGTACTTATGGCAGGATTAAATAATTGTAACTGAGCACTGAGAGTGGTCTGGATTAAGTCCTTTTTCTGCAATCAATCACTGGTGGTATCAAGGGAGGAAAGAGTAGGGGGAAGGAATAGCTCTGAGAAAGTGCTGTGTCTTCTGCTCTTAGAAGAAGAAGATAGGTTTGGGGAAGTCTTCTGTCTTTGCAATGATTTCTATGGTGATTATAGCAGTCAAAACTGCATTAACTCTAGAAATCATTGCAGTTTGTATTTTTAAAGTAGAGATCATCATGCCTGTTTTGCACAGACGAAAGTGAGGGGTTGTGCGTTCTCTCCACAGCACGCTACAGGCAGCAAATGAAGCAGACAAATTCTGACTGTAATTTCAGCATGACACTATCCATAATAGGTGCCAGCATGGTAGCTTCCCTAGTAAAAACCCTCTGCAAAAACAAAACCAAACAAAAAAATCAAAGAAGAAAAAAGAGAGACAATAATAGAGTTTACAGGCTGCTAGGTTATGTGCCTGGTGCATGATGAGGGCTATTTGATTTGGTGGTGGGGCACTCCTTAGGAGCTGACAGTCAGTAGCCGCAGATTTGCCCTGAAATCTCAGCAAAAGGTTGGCTTGCTGCATGCATAAGTTGATTCTCATACTGCTGAAGGAAGCTTCCCTAATAGAATGTGAAGTCAGAGGCTTCATTATATGGGTCTCTGCTTCTGAAGTCATTGTTCTGCTGTGTTGGTATTCCCACAAAGCATCACCTGCGGATGCCTGGAGCTGCCTAGCAACCCTGTGCTCTTCCAGGGAGCCCAGGACTTGGGTGAGCAGGCTGCTGGAGAGCTGGCAATTAGCTGGCACAGGAGACAGTGATTTATAGTAACTATAAGCATCACCTTCTCCTGCTTTAACAAGGAGACAGTGTACCCAGTTTATTGGTTCGTGCACACAGAATGATTTCCCAGCCTGAAAGATGAATACACCTACCAGTCCTGAAATACTGAAAAATGTGTTTTGTCAATTCAAGAAGCCAATGTTTGCTCTAGTCTGTAATGTTTTTCCTGTCTATGCGAAATATAACAAAACTGTGTGGCTAACGTAGTTTTGACAAAAGTTTGTCATATTCACTGTATTCCCCATGCAAGGGATTTCCAGAGAAGGTGGTTATGAGTGGTAAACCTTTAATTCCATCGTTAAGCACATTGTGGCTTATTAGCCTCAAAGTATATTTAAGCATTTATGTTTGGAGTTGTTCCTTCAATAGGAAGAGTAGTCGTGTCCTTTGAAGGAAATAGTAATCTTCTGTCATTGCAAACCACCTTTGCTTGCTTAAATTTTCAAGATTTAATGGAAGCTTCTGTGTGATAAAATTTATATTAGAAGATGAATACTTGCTTCAAGATACTCTCACTTCTAGAATAATGCAAAAGTAGCTCCCTGTCTGTAATCAGTGGCTTTGGAGAGATCATTTCAGAAAAAAGGTACAATGGGTATTATGGATCAGTCTCTGGGTGTAATATCTATATATTTTATTCATTAGTGCAAATCTTTTCCTACAGAAATGCTCTTCACTCCTCAATACTGCTCTCATAATAATGCTATAAATATTACTTTCACTGCAGAGGAGAGTTACCTTACTACACATAAAGCTACATATTTGAGGCACTGTCAGTTCTCTCTGTGCAAACACTGTAATTTTATGAAGTGTGGTAGAAATTGTGCTTGAAAAAAGAGAGTGAGAGAGCTGAAAGCACAAGACTTTTGAAAATTAAGAGTTGTTGCTGAATTAATTTATTTATGTATATTAACAAGCTAAAAGCAGGTCATTTAAGTGTATAACTAACTGGGTGCTAGGACACCTCTCTTCAGTGACAAATACAAGCACCTTTAAAATATGTTTGTTGTCATGGCTTGCCACTGGTTCTCTCATAAACCTCAATCAATCGAAAACATTTTGGAAGACACCAAGTTGCAACTAGACATGTTTCTCAAGCACAGTAATTTGTATAGGCTCATCTTGAATGCATAAAACATGCAATTTTAATGGTTTTTTTTGCTTTCCTGGGAAATGTTAGAATATCACAATTTCCTTTCAACTGAATTAGAAAAAAACCCCATTGGAAATCATGTAGAAAAGAAGTGTAAATTCCTGACTCTGCAGCTGACTGTTAGCAGGAGCATTGACTCTGGATTATTACTTGTGACAACTTTGCTGCATCTTTTCAGCTTACAGGCTCTCCCATTCTGTTTTCTGTATGCTTTCATATTTCAAGTGAAATATGAAATTCTGTTGTGGCTTAGAGTAATTGTGAGATTCTTGGCGTTATGTGGATGGTCTTCCATGAGACCTCTTTTGCCATGAAACAGTGTCACTAGTTTCAGAAAGGATTTGTAACATTAGGGCAGCAGACAAAATTCCACATTTAATTTCCCCAGTAAGTCTGGCAGTAATATTTCTGAAAATATAAACACTCCGTGCAGGTATTTCTTATTTCTTGGTGTAGGTGAGAATTTTCTGTAAGTCAGAAGGGATTATTGCAGTGTAACTTGGGCAGAAAGTTTTTATGTAAGTCTCTTTTGGAAATTAGGACAGCCTCTAGTAAAAAACAGTGTCACCTTGCTGTGAGGATTTCCAGTGTTGGGAGAACTGTTCTCATCCTTGGTCAAATATTTCAGTAGTTTGCTATAAACCTCCACTTCTCTCCTGTCTGAGTTTGCCTCCCATTCCCAGTGGCTGTAGATGCTGTCAGGAGTAGGGATGGGCTGTGCAAACGTGACTCCTTCTGCATGTGGAGCTGCCACAGTTCGTGCAGCTACACAGGAGTGCTCACCTTCCCACCAGGCTCGTTCAGCCAGCAGTTGTCAGCTCAGCCCTGGCTCGGACATGTCACCCTCCCGCGCCCCACCAAGAGAGTCACTTGTATTACTGCAATTCTTTGCATGTTTCTGTGATAACAGGCTGTTTTCCTCTTTGACGCAGCCATGCTAGGCTGTGTCATGACATCCTCATCCATCCTCGAGCATGGCCTGCTATTATGTAGGTTTGAACACCCTACTTTTTTTTTTTTTTAAATTTTTTTATTTTTTTTTTTTTTTTTTTATTTTTGTCTGTTATTAAGTGGTCTTCAGTACGTCTTGCTTTCTTAGGGGTGCAGGTTGCCTCTTCTCACTTATCAGCCTTCCAGTTTTCATGGCATGTGCAAACTTATACTGGCAGTTTGATTTCCTGGATTGCTAGAAAGGATAACTCCATGTGTAGTTTTTCTTGCAGTAAGAACAGTTTGTCCCATACTCCTTTTTGGTGTAATTGTGGTGTCCTAAACTATTTTGGCTGGGTCAGGTGTACCAAATCAGCAAAACAGGCAGTTGAAAGTGCCATCCAGTTTGTCATACAAATGCTAAAAGGTGTGAGCCACTGTAGTATGGGGTGAAAATGAACAGCTAAGGATGGAGAGGCAGAGGGCTCCTTTACAGTCAGTGTAGTCAAGAAAAAGGCCTCAGGAACCATATTCTTAATGGATCTTAATGCCTTAATTATTCGTAATGCCTTAACAAGACATGAGAACAGCGTGGAGATGTGGAAGGTCAGAGGACAGTGACAGGGGCTGTTGGTTTTGCCTGGTGGGCTGGGTGTTCAAGGCATGAAGTCACGGCAGTGTGTTCTCAGTTTCCAGCCTTAGCAAAAAGCAAGTGTCTAAAGTCCTTACAGATGGATGCATTTACTGGGTGCCTTTAAGCTGAATTAATAGACCTGCTTAAGTTCAGGGTTACATCCATGTGATGTTACCACTGAATAGCAGGTTCCAGGCATAACTATCCAGACTGATCTCGTCATGAGTGAAGCAGGTTATAGTGTTTTATTTCATTGTGTACATGGCTTGAAATGCTGAGCACCACAAATGGTCTCTTCTAGAGAACTAAAAAGAATCTCCTTTTTCCTCAGATACCAGGTTTTTCCTCATAATTATATGGACCTCAAGGGTCAGGATTAAGGATGTTCTGGCCTCAAGAAGACAGCATCCTGCCCCCAGGCTGATCCTCTTTGACATGCCCCCTCCTAGCCACCAACACCAGGCAGGAATGTCTGGATTGTTGTGTGTGAAGAAGACCAACACTGAATTGTTTTTGGCATTAAGTTTACACTTTCTGAAATATAATCGTCTGACTGATTTTTCTTCCTCCAGTAAAGCATCCCCCTCCTCTCCCAACCCTAAATTAATTAATCTTTATTTTTTTCCCTTCCTGAATTTCCAGGCCTGCAGGTGGTCTCTATGGCATCGATAGCATGCCTGATCTACGCAAAAAAAAGCCAATTCCACTTGTCAGTGATCTGGTAAGAGATTTGTTTGTTTCTCTTGTGCCACACAGCCATTAGTGCAGCTGGCTTTACTTTCTCAGGATGTGATGACAGTCTTTGTCACTTCAACAAGCTGAAGGTTTCCCATTTTGTTAAATTAATTCTTATACTAAAGAGTTAGGAGTTGTGCTTGAAAAGAATCTCAGTGAGAATGAGCTACAGTTTTGTAGGCAGTTTTATTAATTTGATAGAATTAAGGTATTTTTCATGTTCTTTTTCCTTGTTATTCTACACAAAACATTTGGTTAGTTTTAGGCCTGCATTATTTTTAAGCATTTTCCTAAAAATCACGTAACTTAGAGAAAGTTATAATGTCCATGTTAGGTTTGGCAACTCACCATAAGGTTGGAATTTCAGAGGATGGATAAACGAGCATATGTGCTTGGATTTTAAAAGCTATTGGCAATATTGCCAGTAGGCTTCTGCACTGAGGAAGCAGGAGAACCATGCGAGTAATGAGGACAAGTTTCATATGCTTGTATGATATGGTGAAATAAGGCTTCTGCAGGACAAATGGTTTTCTGTCAGCTGTATTCAGTACACGTAGTGATTTCATGCTTGGGAGAAATGCTGTAACAGCTGAAAGACCAAAGTTTCCATATCCTGTAACTCATGTGAGAAGATGCATGCAATTTTCTCTGCCAGCTTATGCATGGGAAGCTTACTATGAGTCTAGCCAACTGCTTGTATCTTAAATCTTTGCAATAATGGCATTAACTTATGTTACTTCCCTTGAATGCTTTCATTCTCTCTCTTCACAGGCCATGGTAAGTGAAGCTAAAGACTATTTATCAAGTCTTCAGCAAAAATAAAATAAATTGTTTTACCTTATTTTCCCTCCACTTCTTTGCTTTTTGTTTTGAACCTGAAGCATTGCAGTGCAATGCTCCATCACTGGGGGAATGAACTTTTTCAGTGTCTCTTCAAACAGCATAAAGCAGAGCATAAATGGAGGTTTCTGGTGCAGTTTGATGATTTCAAAGCAAATGCTGCTACCTCTAATTTTCTTCTCTGCTGCAGAAATCCTGTGTATGCCACTGTGTGGTGCTGCAAAGGCACTGCCCTGTGCTGTCCACAGCTGCAAAACAACACTGGGGGGGGGATGTGAAAGGCAGTTCCTTGAGAGGAAGATGCAGTTCATTGTGTTCAGTGATGGCCAGTGATTGTGATACACCAGCACATTCAAACCTTTGCTCCCAACCCCCTCCCCTTTTTTTTATCCTGGTTATTTATTACCCTTTTACTGTCATATTTTGGGATTTTGATGTATGTTGTAAAACTGATGAAATAATCCTCTTTTTGATATGAATGAAGTTAGATACAGAAAAGTGAGTCCCCTGTACTGACATTAGGCAATAGAAGAATTATTGTTGCTACTAGAACATAGGAGTGGGGATGGGAACCCAGGTTTTTGTTGACAGTTCTTACCAGAGAAACAAATACAAATTTACTAGAGTGGGACTGGTTGTGGGCAGATGGAAATAAGTTGGAGACCTTTTCGAATATACATTTCACTCTTCTGAGATGTGACCTCTCATTTAAGAAACCAACTTGAATGCAATAGACTGCTAGTTTGGCATCTGGCATGACAGAGTCCCCTTGCTCACAGCTCTGGGTATGTAGTGCCATTGCGTTTCTAAATATTGGTGGTGAATAACAAACTTTCTTCCTTCTTAGTCACTGGTTCAGTCCCGGAAAGCCGGAATTACCTCAGCAATGGCCACTAGAACATCTCTCAAAGATGAAGAGCTGGTAAGCGGGATAGTTGCTTGGTGTCCATTAACTTTTAGTAAGCAAATAAAAGGGATTTGGCTCTCTGGGATGCAGAGCCATCTAGAAATACAGATGCAGAGCTTCCCGTATCATTTGTTTAAAGAAACTAAACATACAAAAAATAAATATTTCAATATAATCCTGAAAAACGTAGTCCCACAGAATCACAGATCATGCTGAGTTTCAAGGGACCCGTCAGGATCATCAAGTCCAACTCCTGGCCCTGCACAGAACACCCCAAGGATCACGCCACAGGCTTGGGAGCATTGTCCAAACCCTTCTCAGATTCAGTAATCTCACCATTTTATTCTGTGCTGCTCGCCAGGGGGGACAGTGTGTGAAACTTGCTTTATGCAAGATATTCCTCACCCATAAACCTTAATTCTTGTCTATCACCTCTTCCACTTTTTTAAATGCCTGAAGAAGATTTTTGGAAGTGCAAGGGTGTCGTATCTTCTGGCACCTCTTGTAAAAGTTTGATAAATTTGTCTGTTACAAATGTGTGGATTTATTGCACTGCCTATGCATTTTTCTTTGAAACTCATGTGTCAACCAGCAAAAACAGGCTCAGTCACCTTGCTGGCTGTGGGGTTTATGTGTGCTCTTGCCTTTCAGAAATCTCATGTCTATAAGAAGACCTTGCAAGCCTTAATTTACCCCATCTCTTGTACGACTCCACACAACTTTGAAGTGTGGACAGCCACAACTCCTACCTACTGCTATGAATGTGAGGGGCTGCTGTGGGGTATTGCACGACAGGGAATGCGCTGCGGGGAATGTGGAGTCAAGTGCCACGAGAAGTGCCAAGACTTGCTCAACGCTGACTGCTTACAGAGTGAGTAGTGTCCAGTGGAGCGTGGCTGTTCCAGAAAGTGTTACCAGAGCTTTGCTAAATGTGTTGGTGATATCTCAGGGATCAGTGAAGCTGCAGTTATTAAAGCGACTGTGTATTTTCTGGAGAGATGCCACTGGGCTAAGCCTGTCCCCATCGCCCTGTGGACACAGACAGCTCCACTGATGCATAAGAACTTTGCAGCATTGTGCTTTGAAAGAAAGTTTATTTCCTGAATCTTTCACATGTAGTTGTTGTTTGTGATTATTTGTTTATTTTGCTTGCTCTCTTTTTGTCATCTCAGATGGTGTGTTTGCTACCATAACCTGCATGGAAGAGAGGCAGTGGGCTGGATGAAGAGGGTGTGAGGCTGAATATTCTGACATTTTTTCTGTCCCCCCTGCCCTGGTATCCCAGTCAGGTTGCTTGCTCCAGCCGTCAGCCTGTGTCACTGTTCTAAGCTCTGCAGAGCAGCACTGGGTTCCTGCTTAGGGGATAGAGTCCATGGCTAAGCTTGGATTCTCTGTTTAAAGAGAAGGTTGGGAAGGTGTTTTGTCTTTTTAGCAATAGGTCCTCATGGCTGAATTTCTTTGGAGACTTGGGGCTGAGTCAGCAGAGATGGTGGGGTCAGACACAAAGGTATGGTTTGTGTGTATGAGCAGTATTTCACCTTTTTACTAGCATTCCTCTATATTTTGTTGGGTTTTTTATTTCTGCAGCGTAAAAAATCTAAGCCATCTCTTCAAGGAGCTTTGTGACTTTGCAGAATAAATGAGACCTTATACAAACAATGGAGAAGTTTAGAAGAAATTTGATTAAAGACAAAAAGAAGAGGGAGCAAAAATATTCAGTCATCTGCCCTGGTCCCGTTATTTTTGTTTGCTTGTAAAACTATTCCTTAATTTGGTCAGAAATTTATGTTCTAGCTTGAAAGGAAAATATCTTGGTCTAAATGGAATAGAAATTTCTGCCATATGTGTTAAATCTTGAGTAGGAAGGTGGGGCTGTTTCTGTTCACTCCTGCTTTTCTTGTCATTGCAGCTTGATGGACTGAGTCTAAGGAATCAGAAAAGTTTCTGAAGTATAAACAGATTTACTGCAAATGCCTGTGAGCGATTATAGGAATGTAAAAGTCAAATCTGGTATCTGCCTCAAGCTGTAGTTTTTTGGGAAAACCGGGCTGGATGATCCAGCAGCAGATACCAGTGGATAATAGGTCACCATTTTTTTCTTACGGCCTTTCTTAACACCCCAAAAGGATGTTGTTTGTACTTGTATTTTTGATGTGTGCAGTCTTAAATTTGTTGTAGTTAGGACTAGGGCTATTTGCAGTGACCTATTTTTAAGATACATCTGATAATTACAGAATATCTCTGTCCCTCAGTTGCTTAGTCTTTCTAGATTTGTCTTTGAGGGTTGCAGGGTGAGTTTATAGTATTAGAACTGTTGCATCATTGGCACCTTGGCTTGTTGCAACCTTTTTGTGACTAAGCAAAGAGCTGGGGTAGTGCTTTTGGTCCAGGAGGATGTAATTTAGTTGTAACTCAGTTTTCTGACACAATCTGATGTATACCCACAATGTCGTAATGCGGCAAGGGGGTTGTGATATCTCAGTATGGACAAAATGCTGTGGAGAACAGAGGAAAATGAGGTTTGCACCACCAAGGAAACAGAGCTCTATTGAACAGAGCAGTGGTCATGAAGTCAAAAACAATAGGGAAAAAGTTTAAGAATTAGTAATGACTAAGAGGAAACATTTTCCTGCAGAGAAAAGTCATGGATATTCATGTTCAAGAAGAGAGACTTCAAACTGGGATAGGTATTGCGTAGAGTTCAGTGGTGATGGGGAAAATATGAGACTGTCTCGGGAGAGGATGGTATGAATTTGTTAATCTTTCAAAAGAGAGGCTAGGCAGTGTGGGACAGGAGGAGAGGAATCATACTGCTTCAAGAAAGCAATAATAGCTGTATTAGGTCTGTCCTGCTAGAGTGTTTCTGAAGGGATGTTATGGAGCCCAAGGAAGAGGTGTAAGATCTGCATGTAGGGCACCTGCTGTGACTCTGACTTACTCTTGCAGCCTACAGATACCCATGGCTTAAAGCCTTTCTGAGCAATAGATTCTATTTCATAGCTGGCAGTGATGGCTCTGTGAATCGGTTTAATCCTTGCTTGAACCTGTTTATGCTTGCACCATGTTGGGCAAGAGGGAGATAAGCACAGGGGAGAAAAGATGATCTGCTTAAGCTTACTGTTTACAAAAGAAAAAGGGGCTAAATTTGCTGTAAGAAAATTAAAGGTGGAAGCAGAAGACAACTTCAGTGATTCAGATGCCCTGAGAACAGGGAATCTCTGGAATAGCCTCTAAAAAATAACCATGGGGGAAGGTTTTCTAATCTCCAGTTGTAATTACACAAGCTTATGCAGTGCACTGTGGGATGTGGTGAAGGTGATAGTCTGCATTTTCCTATGGAATAGAAGAAACAACTGGAAATTACTCTGCTTTTCATATCTGGCAAAACATTAAGATCTTATTATTTTATTCAGAGAGTTGTGGATGTTTTCACATTTTCTTTCAAAATGTAAACTCAAGATACTTCATTGTGCAGAGTTATAGAAACAGTGAGGGAACAACTGAAAATGCACTGGGCCTAAACTGTGTGAAGCATGTAAAAAAGCAAAACCCAACCAAGCAAACATTTTATTTACTGAGTTATATCTGTCCAGCATCAGAACAAGGAAAATAGACTGTGAACTAGGGTCTGCAGAATTATCCACTGTGAGTATAGAGGGTATAATTAGGCAGGAGAGAGATGTAAAGGAAACTGAAGATGATAATTGTGTAATTAAAAGACAAAGAAGGCAGAGGTAAGTGCTAGAGATGAAGAAAATGGTGGAATCAATATGTGAATGTTCTTCTGGAATTGAAAAACAATTGTTATCAACACTAGAAGTCTGCTAAGAGGCATTTTGAGGCAACTGTATTCTTTGCTTTGGCATGTTCATACTAAAATCCTTCTAACTGGAACCCAACAAGCCAGAAGGAAATGGAGAGATTAAAATTTTTTTTAATATATATTTGAGGAACACAGTCTGTGCTTGAGGAATGAGAAGTGGGTTCTGGTGGACAAACAGCGGTTCAGAGATCCAGTAAATTCAAGACTGAACTTTTTTGTTTACTGAACTCAGGAAGGATTTTTTCCTAACAGACACTTTATTGTTGCTGTTGGCAAAAAAACCCCAGAACATTCTCAGGACATATCTTAACTTAGGTCTATTTAAGGCTTCCAGAAAATGTTGCAGTGGAGTAAAATGAATTTTCAGGTGGGTAACAAATGCAATTCTATTGATTACACCTTGATGCCTCAGGATATGTCTTCACTTCAATCTATGTAAGTCTTTCAGAAAATGTTGCATTGGAGTAAAATGAATTTTCAGGCTGGTCATTGTCTATGCCTTAAGACTTTGGTAGACAACCTGGGGTTTTGTTCCTTAGAATCAGAATGTGCTGTTTATCCATCTTCTTTCCTTCATATCTTTCTGGGGAAAATAAAAAAAAAAAAAACTCTTTCCCCAAGTCTCTCAGAATTAAGTTTGGTTATTTCTTCTGAGCTGTTCTTACTCTCATTGTTTTTAAGAAACAGAGTATCTGGTACACTAAACAAATGTGTGGGACTACACTGATGAAATACTCGGATTGAGCAATGCTTTGTTGCAATTTACATCAAAACTGATTTACAGACTGGTTCAGCAGGGCTGTTCATGAACTAGTGATGTCTGAAGTGCAGTGAACTGGAATCAGTTGTGGCATGTGTACTGCAGCCACATGGTATATAGTATTGTAGGTACTCAGAAGCTATTATTCTGGTGATAGGACACTTACCTTTTTATCATAAGCTCATAAATACTCACTCAAGGGATGGTGCTCTCTTTTTAGAGAGCTACTTCTGCTAATTCTGGAAGTAGTTGCAATCTCTTCTGCATAGGTAATTTTCTGTCTTACTTGGCTGAAAATGAATGGAGAAATGGTCTTCAACATCCCCATAGCATGCAAAGCTTTTGGAAAAAGGTCCTTTATCTCTTGCCTTGAGTATTGGTGTAGTACTTAGTAAATTACAGTGGGTTGGACAATGTTGGTATTAAAGGAAGAGTAAATTTAGGGATGGATGTGTAGGATACCAAGGACCAAACGCACAGAAGTAATTATGAAG
>JAWWMO010000096.1:61751309-61766635 GCA_035047845.1 Dendrocincla fuliginosa | reverse complement strand
TGAAAAAAGTACTCAGGTAATGTAAAATTATGGCTTGTTTTACACCCAGGTCCCTAATAGCATGCCTTGTTATGCAATGTCCTTAATGAACTTTTGACACTTCAGTGGTCACAGTTTCTTCCAAAATGTGTTTTATTCTCTGGTGTGGATGGTGGAAATTATAATAGAGTTTTGTTTCTTCACCAAAGTGAATTTAGTCCTGGTGAAAGGTGTTAGAGTGAAGGCCCTAGACATGGGTATCTTCAGGCAGCACTAGTCACTGGCCACCCTGCTGAGCCTGTTAACAGGGTTGTGTGTTATGTTGTACTTCTGGGGGTCCTGTGTGAGTGTAAATACAAACTCTGTTCCTATTTAGTCACCACCTGCTGAACAGTTTCATATGCAAAACTTACTAAAGCTGCTCCAGATATCACATTTGCCCACTTCTTCTGTAAGAAAAGTCTTATGTATCTATGTGATTCATGGCTCCCTTTGCACAGACTTGCACCTGCTTTAATACGTATTTTTAAGGTAATATAATATTTGGTGAATGCCTGAATGAAGGTAATTTTTCCAGGATTAAACTCGCTTTAATTAAACTATCCTGGAGAAGAAAAACAAGGAAAAGCATATTACGCTAAACAGAAAGATTATGATTTAATGTGTTCACAAGACTTTTGTATTGTTTTAACGTAATCTGATTTAAGGTCATAACTTGAAATTGCTGCAGACAGTGTGTGCAGAAACTGTGTGCAATCTTGTGTTCCTGTTTTTCATTTCACACCTGGGTTATCTGCTGTTAGCTCATGTCAGTGCTTTCATTAATGCATGTCTCACATCTGACACAGTAATCAGTCTTTAAATTTTGACAGTAAAAATGACTGTCAAAATTGAGTAGGAAGGAGTCAGTTGTGGGAGTAGTCTTACCTCATAATGTTATAAACTTTAAAATATTCTAAGAGGTATGCAAGCGGCCAGATGCTTCTTTTTTTCCCAGATCCAGTTGAATCCCTGAATTGCAGTTCCAGACTCTGTGCCTGGCTCCTGTGTTCCCAGCTGCTGTATACTGTACTAGTGCCCCATGCCTATAATAGCCCAAGGTTTTAACTCCTGAATTTGCTACCTTATAGGTATTTTGTGTAGTTAACATACCTGTGCAATTCTAGAAATTGATAATTTGACTTGTCTCCGTATGAATTATTAAAACAGAGTGGCATCCAGATAGGCACTCTGTGTGTCTGCAGCTTGATGCCTGATCCAAACAGGATGGTTCCAGGCAGAATGAAACAGAGATTTGCAGTGACTCTGTGCTGAACAGGGAGTTGTGTGGCACACAAGGGTAGGAAATGCTGACATTGTTGAGCCATCTGAATTTCTCTTCTGTGGAGCTGAAGTGCAACATTGAGACAAGCTTCTAAATACTATTTTTAATGGAGGTCCTATGTCCTCTTCTTAGCACTTGCCCAAGCAGGGATTTATTTATTGAAAGCAAGGTGAGGAGAGCAGGGGGCATGCTGATGTCTGCTCTTAATCTAAGAAACCTCATTTCTGAGTCTTTCTCAGTGGTAAGGATACTAAATCATTGTTGTCAGGGAGCAATCTGATCCCTGCTTATAGAGGAATTATTCCGTCCCACCTCCCAGTGGTGCAGATTCTTTGTGTGTGTGTGTTGTTGAAACTGGGGGGACTGAGTGTAAAAGTCAATAGCAAGAGCCATGATGTGGAGGGTAACTTGTGGCTTTGATCCTGCTCTCTAGGTTCAGTGAAACACAATCTTGTGTTTGTTTGTTTCTGATGAGCTTTGCATACTTTCTGGTGCACAGGAGCAGCGGAGAAGAGCTCGAAGCATGGAGCTGAAGACCGAACCCAGAATTTCATCATGGCAATGAAGGATCGCATGAAAATCCGGGAGCGGAACAAGCCAGAGATCTTTGACTTGATCAGAGACGTGTTTTGTGAGAGCAAAATGACACATGCTCAGCAGATGAAGACAGTGAAGCAGAGTGTGCTTGATGGCACCTCAAAATGGTCAGCAAAGATCACGATCACCGGTGAGTGAGGGAGTTGTGGGTTCTCTTGGTCTCTCTGGGGAGCCTAAAGTGAGAATTGGTGTGAAGGGAGAGAGGACAGGAAGGTAGAGCTCCTCTGACCTGTGTCTCCTTCTGCTCAGTGTGCATGGAGGTAGCAGGTGAAGATACTTCTGCTGCAGGCACTGTGGTGCACCAGAGGCTGAGGCTCATCAGAAATGCTCTCATGACTGATATTCCTGTTTCTCTGGCCATTATGAGCTGCTGCTGCACGTGATGTTTGGACATGTCTGATTGCATGGTGGTGGTAACCCTTCTCTTTTCCTTTCAGTGGTGTGTGCTCAGGGTCTGCAGGCCAAAGACAAGACTGGGTCCAGTGATCCATATGTAACTGTTCAAGTGGGTAAAACAAAGAAGAGGACAAAAACAATTTTTGGGAATCTGAACCCTGTATGGGAAGAGAAGTTTTACTTGTAAGTGCTCTTAAAAGGAGTCTCAGCCCCATTTCACCTGTTTGTATGGTCTGTACTTTGACAGCTTTGTCTTCTCTGTCAGAATGTATTCCCACATCATCTGTAATCTGGGATGGTTCTGTTTTCCCTCAGCATTGTCTCTGTGTGTGTATGTGTGTGTGGAGAGTTGACAACTTTAACAGTGTGTGTAGAGCACACCTATTTATCCCATCTTCCTTTTGTATATACAAATTGTCTGCCTTATAAACACTTTTGTATTGATGTTTCTAGAGAATGCTAAAGAGAAAGGAAAATAAATTATTTAAGTCAGCAACTATTGCTCCTGGCTAACAAAATTGTGTGTAATATGAAGGTAAAATTGATGTAAAAGACTAAGCAAACTTCCCGTGACCTGTTGCTGTGACCTGCTACTGGTGCTTGGCAACAAAGTTTAAAGGTAATTAGCTCTCAGTTGTCTGTGACACCAGAAATCTCTTCTTTCTGTTTTGGAAAATCAATGTAACAATAACTCAAGGGAGTTATTGTTTCTTGAGGGAGCTTTCAAGATGACCAAGGTATTGATGTCTGAATCGAAAGCAAAGACTGGAGGCACAATTCTTTAGGTAACAGCCACACACAGAATATATTGTTCTACTCTGCTTTTATTGAATAAACAAACAGTACCCTCAATTTGTCATTGAACATGTTGTAAACCAAAGTGGAGATATTAAATCCAGCAAGCATTTTCTAAAGATTCTGGGTGATCTCGTTTGAACTCAAAAATCTTTATTTCCTTTAATGTGTAAGCTCTTCCATTGTACCATCTCCTTCCTTCCCTGTTCTTTCCTAAACTGCCTGTGGGTAGTTCTGTCTGCAAAGTGCAATTTGTTTGTGTTTTACAGTCAAGTTTATATCATCCCAGCTTTGTCTTTACAATGTACAGGACAAACAAAATTATTTTTAAGCAGTTTTGAGCTACTCATTAACGTCAGAAAAATCTTAGTGCTATTTTGAGCAATTAAGCCCTTGGCTTTATTCTTAGTTTAATCCAAGGTAACATTACTGCTTGATAAGTAGTAAGTATGCTTAGGTGCAGTTTGAATAACTCTAGTCACAATAGCAGTAAGTCTGTGTGGGAGCCTTAAGGACCTTGATTTACCATGCCAAGTAGTTACCATGGTATTTGCAGTGTGTTCCCTTCTAATTTTAGGAGCTTCAACAAATACTCTGTTTAAAGATAGATAGCACAACGTGATAAATGTCACAGTTTTAACAGTGCCAGTGTTTGGACTTTATCGCCATGTCTGTGATTCAGCAGATAACATGCTGTTGGGCTTTGGAGTTGATGCTGCTTTCTGTCTTGCCTGTGGTATAGTTGTTGTCTTAATTTCCCTCGAACAGCAGAAGGAGATGAAGGGAATGAGCACAGTCTCCAGACTGATGGCAGGAGAGCATCCAATACTGGATTCAGCATGTCATTTCATTAGCAGATGTCAAAGCTCGTCTTCTGCTGGATGAGGAGAGATTTGGAAGTGTGTGCAGCACTGGTCTTCTGCACACCCATCTTTCTATTTTGAAATGATGGATCTTTTTGCAGCTTACAACTCTTAAAAAAAATTCTAAAATTTTCTACCCCATAATGAAATGGAAATTTAAATCAACATATGCAAGCCAAAAATACCCATTACATCCCAAGCTTTTTTATGTGAGATTGTCAGGACAATCAAGAGATTGTCAATTTTAAAAGCTTTGGCAAGAATATGTCTTTGATTCTTAGAATGACATTAATTTATTATAGTGAGAGAAAGGTGTCTGTTAGTTACTGTAAGCCTTGCAGTAGACATATGAAAGGCTTTGGGGTTGAAAATGGTTTAACATTTCAACAGGGACAAGATGTGTGAGTAGAGAGAGGTCAGGTCAATTACTAATGTGCATGTTGGCTATTGCTGTTCCTTTTTTGTTTGGCTTGGTGGACTTGTTTGTAGCTGGTGTTCATTAGGTGCCCAGTGCCTTTTATATGAACACAATTCCAGTGTCATTTTAAAGGTTGAATACAGAGCCAGAAATCTGTGTGCATCAGTCATTATAATTATAGCATTGTTATTGTAATCCATGGCATGAATTGAGGCAGACTATGTACAGCTGAGTGCTATAATTCTTTCTAGAGACTCAGTGAAGTTTATTAAAAGCAGCTTAAACAAGTTTTAAATTTTTAAGGCTGCAGCAGCCTATTTCAAATAGGGTTTTTTTGTGCTTAGTTACAGTGATGGATGGAAAAGTATATTAACTTAAATACATCTCCCTAAAAATGGCTTTGTTCCTTTTCCATATATTCTCAGGGAAAAAAACCGTTGTGGTAGGCTTGACCCAATTTGGAAGTCCAGATTTAGAACCGTATTTTAGAAAAGACAAAGTTGAAAGCGCTTTGGGTTTCCATTATAAGTGCTATTTAGGTCATTACTAGCCTGTGCAACTCTAGACATCTGCTTAGATTAATGACCAGTTCTTGCAGTGTATTTATGTTGCCTGAGCAAGTGATTTGCAGGTCCTGTTTCTTTCTGAAAATTCTCTTTGTATGTTTACATCAATGGCTTTAGGAAATGTGTCGTTGTGGAGAGATTTTTGTACATTTCATTGGAGTTTGAAGACCTTTGAAAATACAAGGTGTTGATTTTTCTGTTAAGTTCAAAGTGTTGCTGGCTTGATGCAGGGACTCTGTGTATGTGATGCCTAGCAACATGAAGCTTGATGGGGGACTCCAGCCATTGCTGCAATATAAACATGTTGTTCTCCAAGCATGCACCCTGCTTCCCTTGGCTTTATATCCCATCCCCTTCTGCAGTAAATCCCAGTTTCTTTCCTGTAGTTATGATGAGCAGGCTTATAGCTGGCTTCCTCCATTTGCCATGTGCATTTTCCCCCTGTGCCCTCAGCTCTCTTCCTTTGCCCTTAACTCTGCCTGGACAGGAGGCAGCAAGTGTCCTGCCTACAGCTGGATTTTGAGTTGTCTGTATGGATTGGTGCATGAGAGCTAGCTGGCTGCAGGCTTTCCAGAGACAGCAGCTGGTATGGGTTTCTCTTCTCCATTTAGCTGTTATTTTTTCACAAAACTTGTTGGAATGTAGAAGCTTTCATAACAAGTCTGTGTAACTCTCGTTTCCTTAGGAAGCTGTCCAGTAATATTAGAAGGCAGCTATTTTTGCCATCTTCAGTGCAATTAGAACAAGGCAGTAATTCCCCATTTAGATGGGTTTTGGACTGTCAGTGGAAATTGCAGGGTTCCTGGAATCTTTTTTACATAAAGGCTGAAGCTGAGCATCCATTTCCTTGGTTTACAATATCAGACAGTGTTTAGGAGGATAAACTTGATCTCAGGACAGAGTTTCTGCTTTAAAGGGAGAGCTCTGTTTTTGTTCGGAGGCTGCTGGTCTGTACTGTTTATTCAGGGAACACTGTAGTCTTTAATAACTATGAACACTAAAAGTTACTGGATTCAAACGGGGTGTTGATATTGTTCTTGGCCTGGGTGCAAAAGTCGTTCATTTTATAGTAATACCCCCTTGAAGTTGTATGGTCTGAGTACAGCTGTGTCTGATGCTTTGAATGGTGGGTGTGAAATCATTGCCTGGAACAGATTACATTGTCACTGAACAGTTTGCAAGAAGCATATTTATTCTTTCTCACTGCAGAAGAATAACTGAGTTAAAACAAATGCAGTGCCTCCTGCAAGCAGATAATCAGTATTTTACTAGGACGTGCAGAGCCCACATGATACACGTTCCTGTTAATCCTTTGGGAATGGTGGTATTGCTCAGCTAACACTGGCTTGTTACACAAAAGCTTCTATTTGGTTCCTCAATTTTCCTTTCAGCTGCTGAATCTGTTGTCAAGCTCAGCATCTTTCAGTTATCTCTGGTTATATGTGACTGTTCCAGAGCTATATTTTAGACTTCCTCTTCTGAGACCACCATATATATAAATACCACTGTAACTCTGCCCTTTACTGTGTGGTAGGGGCCATCCAGTTTTTCTTGCTTTCATTATTCTCTAGGTACCACAGAAACTTGCTGAAACTGGCAATCTGATAAAACAGCACTTGTTTCCCTGCTCTGTTACCAGTGTGACTTAAATTTGAATGCAGAGTTGAGGTCTTGTGGCAAGCACCTGTTGGAAAGCTGAGTTAATGTAGCTAGGGATGTAATGCTCAGAATCACTTAATCTGCTCTTTGTAGTTAGAACTGCACCATTAATTTGTCAGTTGATGTTGTAGCATTGGGTAACAGCAAATGATTGTACTTGTTCCCCTAAGAAAAGAACTTCACGTTAGTAAGAACAGAAAACTCATTTCTTTGTTCTTAGCAACAACTGGCTCTCAGGGCATATTATTGTGCTGTCGTGCTTAACTTCTAAGGTACTAAGGATTTTTTCTTCATCCTCTTAGCACTCTAATTTTGCCTTTGGTGTTTTCTCCCCAATAGAGGAGTCTTGTCATTGTTTAAAAATGGACATGTTCTGAGAAGTTTTCGGTCTTCCATTCCCACTAAGGTTGGCCACAACAGAGCTGCTGTGTCATGGCACTTAATTTGAACCACATCCAAATCCTCCTGCTTTTTCAGGCACACCATTTCCCAAGAGAGCATTTTTTCTCCTCTCTCTGTATGTTGTTGTAACTTTTTACTGACCTTTTCATACTGGTTGCTACATCTATCCCTTCCTTTCTCATTTTCCAAAAAATTGATTATTTTTTTTTGAGCTTTGCTCCACAGAAGCTAAGTTGTCCTCCTAAAATGATCACAAGTCCTAAAGTCTTGCTGACCTGTTCTCTTCTGTGCATTTCTCCACCTCTTGGACTTAGCTATTATTTCTGTGAGCAACTCTGCACTTTCTTTTTTTCTCTTTCTGTGTCATTGTCTGAAATGTCCATGGCGCCGTACTGTGAAAATTTACAAGCCCTTCTTGAGAGCTGCATCTGCCATGATGCAGAAAGGAAACTGCTCACAGAATATCAGAATACAGATATTCACTAGACTCTTTTGAACCATAAATATTTTTAATATCAAAATACAATAAAATGATGTAATTCTGGGCTTCAACCGACTTTTAAATCTGCAGAATATTGTTACTTCCTCTGGTCCTTCACTTTCATTTTCTGTTCTTGCTTGAACTTACTTGTTGTGTTTTGTCTTTATGAGCCTGTCAGCTTTCCAAGGCAAGATGAGCAAACTCAGTGCAAATGTTAGGCTTCTTTGTTTCAAAGTACCTATCATTGGTTCAAAAATGGTCTTCTGGTCATTTTTAGACACTTCTATTTTAATTTCTCTCCACATTTTGCCCCAAGCTTTACAGGTGAGCAGGAGCCTGAGAACCAAGAATCACTTTCTACAATGTTTTTTTTTGTTTGTTTGTTTTGTTTTTTTTTTTTCTCAGAAGTTAGAGCTAGATTAGAAGGATGCAAATTACTAACTTCATTGTGGGAGGAACTATACTGTAAATTCAACAGTTGCTTGTTCTGTTTAGCCACCAATATACTAATTACTGTGTGTGTGGGCATGTCACTGTGTGTGCAGAACAGAATTAACTACAGCTTCGTGTGCTCGCGTGCTTCCCCCCCAGCCCAGTTTCTAACTGGGCATGGGAAGAGACCCAAATATTGACAGTGCAGGGGATGTGTGTGTGGGTACTGGGGCTTTGCTGCTGGATAAATCCAAAGTGGCAGAAGAGCTGGAGGTAGAGAGTGGGATAAAGAGCAAGCCAGCAGAACCAGGCTCAGCTGGTTCCACTGCAGCAACCACTGGCTTCAGGCAGAACGACTTAATGGAAAAGAAATAAAAATCATGATTTATTTGATTTTAATTTTTCTTATAAGTTTGATGTGCTGTTTCTGGAAAATATTACTTTATTTGATAGCTTGAAGTATAAAAGTGGCACCACTGTAAACATCAAGACAATATGGATAAAAAAGAAGCAGTTGGTGAGCCATGTACATAGCAAACATGGTTTCCAGTCCCTTACATTCTGAAATAGACCCAAAAGTGTTTGGTAATTTTCCTTACAGTGGGGTCACAGAGTGTTTCTTTTTCTCTGCATCCTCCTGGGAAAGCTGTGGGAGCTCGGCTGTGGGAGGATGGACAGACATATGTGTGCACACAGTGAAATCAAGCTTCATAAAAACATAGCAAGAAGTGGGGCAGGCATTTTGAGAAATGTGCCAGCTCCTGTATTAATGAAGGGGAAAGCTTCTTGCAGCAGAGCTTGTTAGCCACAGTCTTACACAGGCATGACACTGTGACAAATTGGAAGCAATATCATTAGTCAGAAAACCTTTTACCAATCAGCAACCCCAAGTCTCCCAGTATTCATGGTTCTGTTTTGGGGTGCTCTCTGGAAGGTGAGCTGGATTTGACACAATGTCTTACTTCACCAAAAACGAGGACTGTGGTTCTTACAGACCTAGGTGCTTTATGGTGTGCCACAAGCTCAAGGCTTTCAGCTGCTGTGAACAAGTGATAAAGCTCACTCTCTGGCAACGGACCAGTATAAAGAAAACAAACTGAGCAGTCTCTTAAAAACAGCAGAGAAAGGTGTGGTAAAATAGAAGCTTCAGTAGCTCAGTAATTGCTACTGGAAAGTTTCCTGAGTTATGCTGCTGTAGTCGAGTGAAGGATGATAGCCAGCCACCTCAGGAGCGTGGGATGATGCATGTGGGACTGCCTGAGTTAGATTTAGGCCCGAACAGTGAATGTTTTCCCTAAGGAAAGACCATTGGTGGTGAAGACACAAGATCAAAGCAGTCCTGACAACTGTCACACCAGAAGGTGAGGTCTAAAGAAGTCAGGGCTTAAGTTACTGATGCTTTGTAAATGGCAGTGTGTGCCAATCTATGCTTTTAGGCATCCATGCATTTCTGAACACTGAACCTCTACAATGCTGACAGGCTGTACATTTCCACACCATGTCAGGAACAGAGAATCTCTTTTACATGCTTATGCTGTGTTGCTGGTAAATATGACAATATACTCAGATAAATATGAGAGCTACAAGGAGCAGCAAGGCCAAGCATTCCCTGCTTGTGAATGCTTGTCTGCATGGTTTTGTTAAGGAAGACATTCTTGAAGTAAAAGAGGAGGCAGGTGGGAATAAAGGCAGGAGACAAACATCGAACCTCTTTTCTTGTGAACTCTAAATACAGGTTTGATTGCACAGGACAGGCAGGGAGCAGCAATGTGCTCTGTCCATGATCAGAACTGCACGGCATTACCTCTAACTTTGTCCTTATAATTCCCAGCTATTCCTCTCTACTGGAAAAATCAGTAGGAGCCGCATGGACATCTGTTAAACATTGTCCTGAATCACAATAATGGCAATAAGAGCCCAAATGGTTTCTTGGTAGAGAGCACGCTCATACCAGTCACTGCCACATCCTATTGACCAGGCTTAGCAGATCTCTTCTGACCCATTTCCTCTTTCTCCCTGTTGCCTAGCAACAGATGCAGCATGTTAATGTTAAAAAGGCTGGAAAACAGGCCTTCAGCAGCAGTTGCCTGTTTTCATAGGTTTTATTTGCTTGAGGGTAGACATTTGTAGTGGTTATGGTGAGTAATCACCCTTGTCATGGTCTTATATGAGCATTCAAATTGCTTTATTGCATGCCCTGTAAATGAACAGAACTTGGACAATATGGTTCTTCTACCCATTTCTGACATCCAAGAGCCTGTTTGGATCTACAGGAGGTATCTGAATACCTGAAAAAGAGGGAGAATCTGCATATTCTGCCTGTGCATTAAACTGGAGGGTGCCAATTCATCAAACAGTAAACTGCTTCTCTTAATGGAAATGTCTTTATTGATCTGCCCTGAGCACGAAGTATCAGTCTAAGCTATGAACAATGGGCAGAATCCATTCTAGAAATTAAATACCAATATTGTAATTACTGTACCCCACCCTATATCTTCAGGCAATATGTGTATCATTTGATTGTAGTGTATTGTGCCATGATACACTACTCCTTTGTGACTAAATCTACCTCCACCTAGATAGAGCTATCTATCCTTTTTTAAAAACCAGCATGAAGGTTTTTTGTCACAGGTCTTGACTGTACTGTCCTAGATACTGCATAAAGACAGGTAGCCACTAGCATATACAGCTGAACAGGTCATTGATGGAGCGAGCTGGTGAAACCATTGAGATGCTCATCATCATTTTTTGGGGGGTATATGAAAGCATTTACCAGCCTAGCTATCCCCTAGCTTCTGTGGGCTTCACAAACAACTGTGAAGAGAATTCCCAAATCTGGGAGCTGCTGCTGAGAGGGGGGAAGAGCAGGAGAGTCACAGCCACTTAGTAAGTGTGAAGTTGGTGATTGAGATCAGGGCAGGATGGTCCTTCAGCTTGCATTTGGAGTGAAGTATCTGCCACGTCACAGAAGCATTTAGATTGCACCAAAATGTTGTTGTGTAGTTCATATCAGATGCTCCACTTTTAAATAAATAGGCATTGTTTTGTTTTGCTAATACATCCCTCTAATGTTGAATGAGTGGGTCAAGAGGAGTGTGAAGCATGTAGCATATAAACATTGGCTGCATTATGCACTCTTAAAATTACATTTCTCTTGTTTGCAGTGAGTGCCATAATTCCTCTGATAGGATCAAGGTGCGAGTATGGGATGAAGATGATGACATCAAGTCTCGTGTCAAGCAGAGACTGAAACGCGAGTCAGATGATTTCCTGGGGCAGACAATCATTGAAGTTCGTACTCTGAGCGGAGAAATGGATGTGTGGTACAACCTTGGTGAGCAGTGCCTGAAAGCATCACATGTTTGGGAATGTTTGAGAGCACTTGGATGCATGTTGGCAATTCAAGAAAGGGAAAAAAACCCATCTTACATAGTTTCAAGAGGCACATGATGCAGAGCTGCTGCAAAGCTGATCCCAGTTAAAATGGAGAGGAGTACAACGTGTCAGAAGGTTGATAGGTTTCCTCTGTCAGGCACTTGAAAAGTACAGTGGGCGAAATGCTTGGAGCAGGACTGTATTTCACCTGTGCTTGAGGCATACTGTCCTGTGTCCTTTTCTTTTTACTCTAACACAAACATTTTACCAGACTATAAAACCATCTAGTGCACTGCATGTGGTCAGCAAGTTGCTAAGACCTCACCCAGTGACTGCTGTAGGAAGTACTAGCAAGTAACCAGGTGGTGCTGAGTAGACAGGCACAGTAATAATGGAATGAGATCCAAAATCTTCTTGATAAGGCCAGCCAGAAATTCCCAGGAGTTCAGGTCTGTGATGAAATTAGGGGAAAGAATTCCACATCATTCAGACCTGTTCTCAGGAAAGGAATCTGTCCTTGGTGGTGCTACTTCAGCTGACTGACTCCAAGACCTTATAGCACATTTGCTGACAGAAAGGCTGTCTTACGTCTGAAAAATGTACGTAGTTCTAGCTAGATGTGTCATATTGAGGGTGTATCATGGCAGTTGTTTTGCCGATGTCTACTTAGTATTCCATGTTTTGAAAGAAAAGAGAAAGTTTTCTCTGAGGTGACTCAGGCTGAGCTTCCAGCAGTTTCTTTGCCAGTGTTGTCACCCCAAAATGTCTGTGCTCTGAGCATGAACAATGCATATAATTGCTGGTGTTTTTTCCTTCTAGAGAAAAGAACAGATAAGTCTGCAGTGTCCGGGGCTATTCGCCTGCAAATCAGTGTGGAGATCAAAGGCGAGGAGAAGGTGGCTCCCTATCATATTCAGTATACTTGCCTTCATGAGGTAAGAAATAGGAACGTTACCATGTTCCTTCTGACTATTGAAGAAGCAATTTTCTGACCTTATTTCCTTGGAATGTGCCCAGTTGCCCTAGGAGAGCTTTCTTTTCTTGCTATGCAGGCCTGGTAACACACTGAATCATCAGACCTGCATTTGTCAGAGAGGCAAAGGCAGCTTTGGGCTGTCTCCCTCACACTGAGGTCTGGCTGGCTCACTCTGTCCACTGTCACAGTTGTGCTACTGTGAGGCAGAGATCAGGCATTGGTTCCACTCTGAGCCCCACAGGAGCTCAGTGTGGAGAAACCACTGACATTTCTTAAGTGATGTTTTCAACACGCAGTGTATCTATCTTTCTGTAAGTGCTATCTTTCTGTAAAGTGCTATCTTTCTCTAAAGAAAGCATACTAAAATGCTTTATGAGTAAGTTATGATTGGGGAGGGATTTATTTCTGACTATTGAGGGATGCAGATATTAGTGGTATAAATTCTTTTGTGCTGCTACACTTGTGTGTAATTATGAACAACTGCTTGGGGAAATAGAACTGTTCTGTTGGGAAACGGAATATCAGCTGAGGTTACTGGGTACTGACCTGTCTCAGAATGGACTGAGCTGGGCAAACAATGCTGCAGAAGTTGGGAGAAACCCAAAGATGACTTATGAGAAGGACTAAAGGAAAAAACCCATCTTGGAGAGATGTGTGGTGCCCAGTCTGTCTATGTCAAAGAGAAGGCAGGTGGCTGGGTGAGTCTCCAAGTGCCTGAATAAGGAAAAGTAGTCAGAGCCCTATATACCAGAATATCCTGAAGTCCAGTGAGGTTTAAGCAAATTCACCATAGACAAGGACAATTGTGTCACAGAAAGGATTGTTCATCAATAGGAGCAGCGTATTTATCCAGATGCTGGGCTGGATGAGCCCTGTGGTATCTTCTGGCCTTACCAAGAAGCTGTCTGTAGGACAGATACAGAGCTTAAAATAACATTAGTAGGCTTCTTTTAGTAGGCTGTGTTGTGTTCTTCAATCCATATTTGTTCTTTAATTCAGTGATGGCTTCTGTTTGGTAAGCTGGTTTTTTATCTTTCCTTCTTTTTTTTTTTTTTTTTGAACCTCCATAATCACTTGCTGCTTTTTTTTTTGCAAATCGGTCTTTTTTTAAGTATCACCTTCTTTGATTTGTGTATTCTAAAATGAAGACGATTTACAGCAAGAATAATTTAATCAGGAAAAATAGTAGTGTAAAGCAGAGTCCTCTAGCTACTAATGAGATCATTAGACTTTTGCACCCCTTACTGCAGGGAGCCAGCTGTCTGAAAGGCTGATGAATCTGCAAGTGACTTGAATTTGAGGATTACTGAAAAACCCACTGAGCTGATTGTGCAATTTCTGCACAGCAGTGATAGTTGAAAACTTTCGCAGTGTTAGATAAAGTGAAAGGTTATAATGAATAATAATGCAAGTGTCTAGTTGCTAGAGGTAATCTTAAGGGTATCATTCTCAGGAGAAAACCCCTGTTTGGACTGTTCTGATGTATAATAATAATTACAATGCTGACACAGAGCTGTAACGTCAGCTAGTTTAAATAGCTTGTCCATATTAAGGCATTTCTTTCTGAGGACAGAAACGTGTAGGTTTCAGGAAACTAATTAGTGTATGGTTTCAGAGCACTGAAGCATGTTCACAATGTCTGCTGGGTAAAGTTGTAGGTATGCATGCAAAAAATTCAGCTATGAGCACTCAAGGAGAAAAGAAGGCCAAAGCAGAAAATACACAGTGGGTAGGGGGAAGGAAAGAGGAGAACCACAAACAAATTTGTGTTAGTGCCACCATCTCAGAAGGTCCAGGCTCTTCATGAATCTTGCTTAGAGGCTTCAGCAGCCTCACATGCAAACTTACTCCTGTTTTGTCTTTCAGAACCTCTTTCACCATCTCACAGATGTGCAAGGGAATGGGGTGGTGAAGATCCCTGATGCCAAAGGAGATGATGCGTGGAAGGTGTATTTTGATGAGACAGCTCAAGAGATTGTGGATGAATTTGCAATGCGTTACGGCATTGAATCAATATACCAGGCCATGACGTAAGATGCATTTCGTGTGGTCTTTAGTGCAGATAATTGGTGTAACTAATTGATGTGACTCTTACTATTTAGATGATGAAGTGTATCGGTAATGAGAGGCTTGGCAGTGATAGCTGCTCTTTATGGGGCTTGCTGTGAGCAGGGAGAGACTGCCTGTCTCTAAATCACCGGTTTCCTGTAAGTCTAGAAATTAATGTTTCACAAAGTGCTGGAATTAAGCTTCTATCTGAACACTTTGTGTGAACACCTTTAGAACTAATTCTAAAACTAACACTACTTCACTAGTGTAAATGACCATATATTATTATTGGTGGATGAGACATTCCTGCTTTAAGAGTCTCAAAAATCTTTATTTGAGAACTCTTCTGTTAAAAAGATATTGCTCAGGGTTCCCACTGAAGATTTCTGATGAAGTGAGAAGGGATGAGGTTTTGTGAAAGTATTTGTCCTACACATCTGTTGCAGCAATTGCTACAGTCCTTTCAAGTGACCGATTTCCCAGGTGCTGCTGAAGGCAGTTATAAGAAAGTTTGAGTAAAGGAGCCACTGATTTGTCTGCTTTGGAGCTAGGCTAATGCACTTCTTCATCTTCAAAGAACCTTTTCCTTGTCACTATGTTTTTACTTGGATTTGGGATTAGTCATTCTTCTCCTTAAACACTAGTAGTGCTGTGCTTACCTCATTTCTTATTTCAGATATAATATAAAATATAGTAGACAAAAGCAAACTTTTTATTATTAGAAACTGAAAGTTTTGGGTTATGGGTCCTTGGATGAGTTGAACTCTACTTACATCACCTTGCAAGCAGCTTTTTTGCCTATTGGTTTAAGCCAAAATGGAAAAGAATCAAAAAGTTTCCCTGGAGGCCTGGTCACTGCTTACAGCAGGACTAACTTGGAAGTTGGACCAGACTGCTCAGGCCTCTTTAAATATGTGGAAAATTTCCAAGGATGAAGGTCTGCTACCTCTCTCAGCTCCTGCCTTCAGGCTGTAGTACTCTGGGGAAGAAATTCCTGGTTGAAATCCAAACTGG
>JAWWMO010000096.1:61726459-61739033 GCA_035047845.1 Dendrocincla fuliginosa | reverse complement strand
GCTCTTCCGATCTTCATTTTTCAGGTTCAGTCACTGATTTTTCTACCAGTTTTACTGCACTAAGGGTTGCGTACTCCTTTTGCCAGTTTGTGGCATAATCCCTGGGTACATTTCTGGTGTACTCCAAGATCTGTATGCATCAGGATCTCTCTGCAACAAAAGTTAACCTATTTTGTGGAGATATGTGAACCCAGAGTATAACACTTGCTTCTAACTTTCTTCATGGTATTTTCCCTTATGTTCTGTTCGTAAGTTCTGGATCACATGAGCTCATTCACTTCACCAAGTGGTAAGTTCATGCTCCTTAGCGGAGCTTATAGTTGTGTGTAGACAAAGAGTTTAATCTGTTACCCATAGTTTTAGCACTTTGGATGTAGTTTCTCACACCAGCTTTAGTGTTCTGTAGTTTTATGCCAGCGATAAGCAGATCTGCAAAGAATACTTGAAAGACCATACTGCTGCTGTAGAAATGGAGAGTATGTGCTATAGGGAGACTCCTGTTCTGACCAGTCACTGCAGTTTTTTGACAGTACCTGATGCACTAAGCAGTTCTGGACCCCTTGCTGGGTCCTAGGCATTAAGATGTAGATAATGTCTCTTGAATAACAGCTGAGGTCAGAGCTGAGGTTCATGTGTGGCTCTGTTCCTTCCCTCCTGGCCCAGGTGATGCTTGAGGTTTTCTGGCCCTTCCACTCTGCAGTGACATTAAATTTTCGTCTTGCACAGTGGCCATCTGATGGCTTTGGAGTGCAGGCCTGACTGTGTGAAACAGCCCCCTGCCTCCCTCCAGCCTCATGTGTCCACATTGCTCTCCAGGATGCAGTGTGGAAGAGAGTTGGTAGGCTCAGGTGGGAGATGGCTTCTCTGAGCTGGAGAGTAGTGCCTAGCTGTGTGAGTTGTTTTCCTTTTTCCCCATTGTGTCTCTCCCAGCTAGACCTTATTCCCATGGGCCACCATGCAGTATGTGCAGGGCAATGGATAAATCCTAATTTATACCTAGAATACAGTGCCTAAGGGCTTCAGATCCAGAATTCATGCCAGCCCCTGTCCTCTGGGTACCTTCTGAAGAGTTAGATTGCCAATGTGATGAATGTTTGGGTCATAAAAGTTAAATACCCACTCTCCGTTTAAAAGGTGTTCAGGAACAGGTAGCAGTAATCATGGCAGCAGTGTGTTTGACTCCTGGAAGGCAAGTGCACGGCAGACAGACCTTATGCCTCTGGCTCTCGTAAGGAGACTCAGCATCTGAGACACAGCAGAAGCTTCAGGATCTACCCCACTTGTTTTCTTTCTCCCCCAAAGCAGTGACAACTCAAGCCACCATGCACAGCATGGCACTTCCCTGTTTGCTGGTGAAGGCAGTACAGGACAAGTCTTTGAGAAGCATGCCATGTTTCCCATCAACCCAGCAGTAAAACACATCAGATACACCTGTGTCCCAGACTTGGCTGGCAGGGTCGTGCTCCCCTGGAGTCACTGTAATGTAGAGGATGATTTTCCAAGTCATACAGTGGGCTCCACCTCTGGGACATTGGCTGGTGCTCAGCAGGATCACCTCTCTGTGACGATACTGGTAATTGGAGTTAATAGCTTTCCCACTGTCCTCTCTGAAACCTCGGTGATCCAGAAAGCACAAACGCCTCGAGCAAAGAAGCTTCTGCTCTTTCTTTACTGAGGAGGACTTAAAAGACAGTAATAGAAAATCAGTGTCATTCTTGACAGCACCGTTTTATCTTAGTTTGGACACTTCAGCATTAGGAGAGTTGCAGATTGGAAGCGTCTCTGGTAGGAAGAGAGACTGAGTATACTTGGCAAGTGGGATTGAAATAAATCATTCTGCCACTTTCTCACTTCTAATAAGGGGAAGGGGATCAGAGGCACACACAGATGCCATCCGTCTAAAGTGTAGATGCTTCAACAGCCTTGGTACCTATTAGAGTTTTCTTGCAGAAATCTGGCATTATTTGCTAGAAATTAACCCATGCAAAGTAGGCTAAGAATCAAGAAAAATAATCTGTGGATTAAAGGATGTGGTGGAAGTCCTGCTCTGTGCCTGAAAAAGTAGAACTGTATGTGACACTAGAAAGCATGCTGCTAGGGAGCAGTTCCCTATTGATGCCTTAATAATATGGCCTTGGTGACCCTAAAAGCTTTTCTCCATAGGAGGCTGTTTGCAGATGAAATCTGCTGAGGAAGTGTGTGAGACTTACAGAACTCTGTGGTCCTTTCAGGATAAAACACAGCAGTTGCTGCACAATATCCGTGTGCTGTTCTGCTGCTGCTGCTAAGTTCTTTAAAAGCCAGCAGGTTATAAAGCTGAACAGAAATATGCGATGACTGATGGCCACCAGGATCTTTACTTTTTCTAAAATGGATTTTCAGTGTCTGCCTCTGACTGATGTGTTTCCATGTCACCATCAGGTGGTCCTAAACATTTCCACTTATAAAGGAAGCAGCTGATAAAGACTGTATGGGGTCCACTGAGTGGGGGAAGGCAGATGGTGTGAGCTGTTGGGGATGAGGGGGTTTTGGGTCTTTGTTGGCTTTCTTTGTCCTCTAGAATGTTTGAGCTGTTATGGTTCACTTTTGTGTTTTCTCTGGCTCAAGCCCCACCATTCTTTCGCATACGCAAGGTTCTCTTTTATGGTGGTAAGACCTCTCCTTCTTTCTTTTACTTTCCTGTAGTTTATCCCCTTAGTGTCAAGCATCTGCTTTAATGCTTAGATAGCCAGGTAGTCCTACTGGCAGTCCTTGGCCTTAGCTTCTGTGGCTGCTTTGCAACTAGAAGTCTTCTGCAACTTGTCCTAAAAAGCAGGAAAAGACTTGAATTGCTTGTTTTTAGTGCATTGCTTGCTTTTGAGGAACTAAGTCTGATTTAAGTCCTTTTTGTGTCCAAGTCAGACCTTCCCTCTGCAGGAACAGCACTTTCCCTGTGCAGGAACAGCAGCTGGTGGCAGTGGACGTCCAAGTTAATGAAGTTATAATTGTCCTTTGGTTTCCTCACTCATGGGGAAAGAAGTCGGCACAGCTATTGCTCTGTTTGTTTCCAGTCTTAGATCTGTGGAGAGGGTTGGTATTTTCTTCCACAGTTCCTTGAGGGATGTTAGCAGTTCAGACACTGAGTGTACTCCTTAGCGCTCAAGAAAGACACAAGGTTATTAACGTAAAACAGGAATGGACTTTACACAGCTCCAATACAAGGAAATTCACTGTGGAGAGAAGTGAACCACAGTACATGTAATTTGTCAATTGAACCATCTGCCCTGGGGACTGTGTCTCTCAGATACTGGGCATTCCAGTACTTGGCAGTTGCCAAGGCTTATGGAAAAAGTTTTGATTGAAAATTTCTTGGGATTTTGTGTTTGCAGTTGGGTAATTCATACTTGATGTGGATCTTCTTATATACGTTGTGAAGCTTCAAAAGAGATGTGGCAGTTTATCAATGTTTTGAATTAGTTGCAAGAATTCACATTTACATGAAAACAGATGATGTTGTAAGATAGGCATGTCTGTAAGATAACTGATTAGAAAGCTGTGGCCATTTTGCATCATTAAGATGTATCTTTGGCTAATGAATATCAGTAACATGTATTGCTCACTTGTGCACAGATCTACCCAGTTACTGCATACCTGCACTGAAGTTCTAGGTTAAAACCATTCGAAGTTAAAATTATTGTTTATAACACAGGTGAATCCCGTCTGCACATCAGCAGTGATGCCCTTGCAAAGTTACATCAGTAATGAGGCATCCATACGTAAGTTAGGAAGAAGTGTCTAAAGTCAGATTCTGAGGATAAAAATCTGAGTCTGAGCCAAAATCATGTATGTTTTAGTATAATATCTCACACTGTAGTCATGGACTAGCAGCTTGCTGTGGTGCTGGAGTGAACAAAGAAGCTTGGCACAAAGCTGTGTATTCCAGCTGTGAAGTTTGGCAGAAGAAAGAGATGGGTACAGACAGGCAGCACTGGGGATCAGCAGCGCAGGATTGATCACCTGAAAACTTGGGGTCACAGTGAAGACAAAAGCCGGCTGCTGAGTCCTCATAGCATCATGAAAAATGAATTAATTTTAATTTTTCCAAGGAGGATTTTGAAGAAAAGCAGTGCAGTAGAAGGAGCTGCCTGTGTAAGCACATGAGGGGTGGCTTGGGAGAAAGTGTTTGGTAGAACTTAACAAGTAGTTTAAAAACAGGGTTTGTGGGCTGATCAGGGGTGGGAATCAGTTGCTGAAAGATGGTAGTGTGGACGTAGGCTGTGAAGGGCCTTGGGAGTGAAGACATGGAGCGTGCATTTCTCATGTTAAGTCAGGGAAGCCGTGATACAGGGAGTTGAAACGTAGGTCTGAGTATGGCCAGTTCTTTAGCAGCATAGGTGTGTGGGAAGGGCCGTGTTATGGAGGTATGTGCATTATACAGGGAGGAGCTGCATTATCCCAACATTGTCCAGGTACAAAAACATAAAGAAATTTGGCAGGAGGAAGAGGCTCAGCAGCAGACATTGCCTTCTGGAAAAGTATCATTAATTTCTCCAAACTGAGGATCAGGGAATGCTCAGTCTCCTGTGTAGCTCCTTTGAACTTGCTTGTGACTCACACTGTCAAACTCTTGTGTCCTAGGGGATGTAGTGTAACATGTTGGTATTGCCTTTGTATCCCAGAAGAACTGATTTGCTCGCCTTGATCTTTTCCCCTGCAAAGATGCAATCTTGACTGTGATATGTTAAATGAAAAGGCCATAAGGGATTGCTCTGTTTTTATTGCTTTGACAACCAAAAGATCTTCAATAAATGGAAGAACTAATTAGAGCTACAGAAATAAAATCCAGAACCCCAATGGTCAACCTCCAAGAATCCCTGCCTGCTGCCAAAATCCTGTGTTGTGAAGATTTTATGGCTCTGTAGGTGCTTCATCCTCAAAACATTGCATAGTGCAGATATGCTTTATAAAACCTTCCTGTGCCTGATGCAGTGATAGTGGTAAATTCAGACCTAACTGCTTATTTTTCCTTCCTTACAGAGCATGAGAAACATAGACTGTGTAAAAGTGCAGACTACATGAATTTACACTTCAAAGTGAAGTGGCTGTACAATGAATATGTTCGTGATCTGCCTGCCTTCAAGGGAAAAGTGCCTGAATATCCAGCGTGAGTGTATTTTGTCTCCTGTAGTAAGTCCCCACTCTCTCTCCTTGAGGCTAGGGGGACCATTTGCTTCTCCTGTGGCTGCCTTCATGATACAGCATTTCTCTACTCCTGAATTTTTGTGTTTGATTTTCTGTGTTGATATGCGTTTTTATCTCCTGTGGTGTTCTGTGCCACTACCCCTGAGCCAACTCAGTCCCTTATTGTACAATATCCCCCAGCATTTAAATGGCTTTAGCAATGGTATGTACAGTTTTTAAGCCACTCTGTAGTGTGGGATTTGGTCGATTCTTGAACAGCAGATGTATGCTTACATTCTTGTGTTTGTAGGTAAAGGGTTACGTCTATAAACTTGTATGTCTATGTGTATGGATGTCATATGTACAAACACACCAGGGTTTGTAAGTATAGATAATGTTTTCACTCTTAGTAAGACTGAGTGGTTTAGTTGGAAACATCAGATGAGCTGATGTTCTTGAGCTCTAAGCAGTTGTTTGTAACTTTTATTTAACTTTTCTTTAAAAGAGTAGCAATAGATTTCAGACCTGGAGAAGGTGTATGATCCCAAAAGGGATTAACCTGGAGATAATGCTGTAGCTAAAGTTCTACACTTGCCTAAGGCAAGAGTAGGTATCCTGGGTCTG
This sequence comes from Dendrocincla fuliginosa, assembly GCA_035047845.1. Classification (NCBI taxonomy): domain Eukaryota; kingdom Metazoa; phylum Chordata; class Aves; order Passeriformes; family Dendrocolaptidae; genus Dendrocincla; species Dendrocincla fuliginosa. Next base: position 61,733,249 of record JAWWMO010000096.1, on the reverse strand, counting down.
ACCTGTGTTTTAACTGGTTTTCAGAAGCCTTCAGTGATGATTGCACCACATCTCCTTTTCTCCTGTGCTTCACTATTACCACTCCCTTGGGCTTTGGGGGTTTAACACACTTTCCTTTTTCCCCCTCCAAATCTTACTTTGATTTGAGCTTGTTATAGGCTGGGCATGGAGAATAAATTGTTCCTGCTTTACAAGAGTAAAATGCCCTGCTTATGTCTGTTCCCAGTCTCCTGCTGGTTCTTGTTTGTTCCCACCTTTACTTGTAAGCGAGGTTTACTCACCTCTTTCCAGGTGGTCTGGATCTGAACACACAATACTTAGCCTTAAATATTGGTGTTTCATCTAGACTTTGTCTTGCATTACTTTGCAAAAAGTGTTGCTGCTCTCTGGGTTCACAGCAACCTTTTTTTTTCTTTCATTCAGAGGTATTGTTGACTCGTGGTGCTTTCTGTGAGCCACAGGCCAGCCCACACCACTCTCAGCATTGTGTCCTACCACACTGCTGTTCCCATCCTGTACATGACTGTTCACTTCTGTCTAAATGCAGCACTTTGCACATGTCTCCCTTGAAAAACACATCTTGCCTGGACTGTGTTTCCAGTTTGGCACTTGGAATTCTCTTCCCATCCTGTTGTGCGTGCAGTCCCTCAAGTCCAGTGCCAGCTGCATGCTAATAAGATGTTAGGAAGTTGGCATAATTGCCTGGCATGGGCTGTGGGCCTTGATTAACAAATCAGGTCGCTGAGAGGCATGAACTCAGTGAACAGGGTGCTGGAGTGGCAGTCTCAGAAGCTTTGCTGTGCCTCGGAGTCGGGGCAGTCTCAGGCAAGCCATCAGACATTCTTAATCTCTCTTTTTCTCCTGTGTAATCAGGATAATGATGCTCAGTTTTGTTCTGCAGACTTTTGCAGTCTGTTCTGCTCTGCTGGCCTTTGTGGTAGAGCTTCAGTGCTCATGTGCATTTGCAGCCGCTGGCTTTGTTACTTCACTCTTTTATTTTAGTACAATAGCCACATTGTCACACATAGGTGATGTTTATTTGAACCATAACCTGCACCTGTCACAAAATATCCCCTTGATAACAATTACAGCTGTGTGCCCTTGTCCTTTGATTTGCTTCCTCACAAGTGTTTTTAGTCCTGAAACTTCCTTAAACAAAGGAGTCCACTCATCAAGTTTGCACATCAGTAAACTCTTTAGATGAAACTAAATTGCTGCTGTCCAGACAACAGTTGGGTGGTCTGTCTACTTGTCAGTTAAGAGGTTATCCACAAACTCACTTTTCATGTTGAAACTATGAGAAACTGTGTTTCTGATAGCCTTAAGATACGATTGAATAAAGTGAAGGCTCCAAAGATATTGAAGTTTTTATACTCCCTTTATTTTCTGAAATTCAGCAGCAGTTTCTGAAACGGAAATAGCTATATGTCTGGGAGTGAATCTTCCAAATTTCCTCCCTTCATGTTTTAGCTGCCAGCTAACCTAGCTTTTTAGATGTGTAAATAAGTGTTGTATATTTTGTTTTAATACTGATGTTAGCATGTAGATAGCTAGTGTTGTAGCTGTACTGGAGACTGGCTCCTCTCTAGTGGGGGAAGTTATTCCTTCTTTGAGATCCTGTTGACTTATCCTGTCTCTCTTCATCAAACACAGTATTTATTTTTCTACTCTTTGGAACCCTGCCTGCCTTCTTGCCTCGGCAGTTGCCAAGGCTCAGAGGTTGTTCACGGGGTACCCACAGCAAATGAACACGATTAATTGGCCTGTAAAGTGTGGCACTGCAGGAGCCATGCCATTGGCCAAGCTGAAATGGTAGCCTTTTGTGTTTCCTCTCTGTTGTGCAGCCAACAGAGGTAAACTTCTGTTGAGTCCCAAAGTGCCACTCCCTTTCCCAACAGGCAGGACCAAAACGTGTTCCGTGCAGACCTTGTTTGGAGAGGTCGGCTGTGCTGTGTGGAGTCAGAGCTGACCCCAGTGAGCACAGAATGTCTCTTGAAGCAGTACTGTGAGCCGCTGCCTTGTGTGCTGGTGCGTGAGTCATTGCAGCATTTGCATCTAGATCAATAATTGAAGCAGACGAGGGAGAAGATATTTGCCATATAACATTTTGAAGCTATTTCTGCATGAAATCAGATTATTTTTATTCATTTCTGTGCTACATAATCTTGAATATCATTCCGAGTATGTTGCCTTCATAGTCCTTGGAGTCTCCTTTTGCTTGCTCAGCAACCCAAGGCCTGATAGTGGAGCACTGTAAGGGGTACTTGGCCTAAGATACCTCTAGGTTTGTGTTACAGCTCAAAGCATATTTTGGTCCTGAATATGCACACTGACTGGAAAGATTTATGAATTATTTACATCTTCTGTTTTTCCCTGCCAGCCAATAAAGGACAAAGTTGAGGCTGGCTTTGCAAATGTACCTACAGAATTTTCTGACCTGACCTAAGGGATTCACTTATTATTCATAGTAAACCTCTTCCTGAAGGCAGTGCTTTTTCCTAATGAGAAGGGAAGCAAATATACCATTCCCACCCACCCAGCAGGTACCTTTTTTGTTGCCACTTTTGTTTAGACAATTTGGCAAGATGGTAAGGTACCTATGCACTTGATTTTGTATATCAACATATGGTAGCCATAAAAATGGGCAGTGACTGTTCTCAACAGCAAAAGGCTCTTTCTTGTGAATGTGTGGTGCAGTAACTAAGGATGAATGATAATCAGGAAGTTGCTCTGCTTCTCAGAGTGAAAACTGGCTTCTGGCACAAACAAGTAATCCTCTCTGCCCAGTGACCTATGGCATGTGAAGCAGTCAGCAACTCACAGCCTAGGAACTGTGAAACAGGTGGAAGATGTATAGTTGCTTCCTTGTAAAATGCTTGAGTTTCCTTCTAAGGCTTGAGCTGTTTAAAATACACTATTGCAGTTTAAAAGAAAATGTTGAAAGCTTGAGAAACTTGAGGCAGACTTCAACATATGCTGACTTTTAGGAGCCTAAAGTGCCATTCAAAAGGAATTTTTCCAGAACACAGGAAGTCCATATGTCTGTGACAGCGTTCCACTGTTTCTGTCTATAATAAATAGGGCCACATAGACAGGTTGCTGTTGGCATTTTAACACTGTGTCAGTTACAATTTCCAATATTAGCATTGATGTGCTTTATATTTCAAAGTGTAGAGAGTATTTAAGGCTATCTAGTGTGCCTGTGAATTTGCTCTTGATCTCCCTCTCATGTCTGGCACATGCTTTCATGTTCTGTGCAAACTCAGCCCATAATTAGCACAATCTCTATGAACACAGCTGCCTGTTTAGAGGAGCCTGTACTCTGTGAAGCTCATGTAATAATCTTTTGTATGGACTAAATCACACATGGGCACTTTTTTCTCTTATTTGTAAATGCTGTTCTGTAATAATTTGAAATTAAGATTTGCTTCAGCTGTGCTGTGTTGGCACTTACATACAACAAATTCCAGACAGACATTTAAATAAGGCTGTAAGTGCTATGTTATTGCTTATACACAGACCACAAAAACACACACTCCCCCTTTTTTACTCTGTGAATGTGTCCCACAGAGCAGAGAACAGAGGGACTAGCTGTAAGATCCCATCACTGAAGCTGCTTCTCACCTTGCCTATTTGGCCAAGATGGGATCATGTAGAAGCCTTTTTTTCAGTGCAGAGAGTACCTCCAGACACCAACTCCTGTGAGACACCTCTGTCAGATTCAGCAGGGGCTGTTTCAGCAGCTTGTTAAATTCTACTCTACCATTTAACCTATCCTCCAAAGTGAAGGGGAACAACAGAGAAAAACTTTGCTGTCCTGCTTCTTGAACCTCCCAGTTTTGGGGTTCTTGACCATGCACCAACACTGTTGATCCAGTACTTAATGTGAACTAAGTTTTTTGGTTCTTCCAAAGAAAACAATGAAAAGCTGCTGCCAGTCTGGGAAGGCCTAGCAAGATGTGCTGTTGTATCACAGTGAGATCAGCAGCCCGTAGAAATGGGAAGATGTTCTAAGGAAGCCTTGAGGACAGGGAGAGCAGGATTAAAGTGGAGAAAACTTCCATCCTTGATTCTTCTTCCTGGCACTCCAGAAAGATGTCTGTATCTCCAGATAAAGTGAATGAAGGGTCCTGGGAAGCAGGCACTTCTTTTTCTCCCTGTATATTTGTTTGCAGCTCTCACATGAAATCTGATACCCCCAAGTGAGCAGCAGGACAGATGCAGAGATAGTGGGTGTGGGTGTCTCCCTCGTGCTGCCTGGTGCTTGGGTGGAAGAAGAAACAGTAAAGTACTTTGAGATGATGCAAAGTTAAAGGTGATTTTCAAAGAGGGAAAAAGGGGAAGGTACGAAGAAGAGAAAAGACAAGGAGAAGGACAGAAACAACCCAGAGCCAACAGTCTGCAGAGACTGAGCTGGGCTGTGTCCTGCAGGTCCAGCCCAAGGAATGGTTCAGGCCCTGCTCACCAGTAGCATAACTACAGGTGCAAATAAATTTGGGAACTTTGCACACACAGCAGACATCAGCAGTCAGACTAGCATATCTAACCTTGGCAAGCCAATTCACAAGGTTTGCTGCAGCAGCAGCCCTGTCAGAGTCTGGTTGGAGTGCTCCATTTCCTGCTGTAAACTTGCCATCTTTCCTGCCCCTCCTGCAGGTGGTTTGAGCAGTTTGTGATGCAGTGGCTGGATGAAAATGAAGATGTTTCCTTAGAATTCCTGCATGGTGCTCTGGAGAGAGATAAAAAAGATGGGGTATGTAGGTCATGCTGAGTGCAGCACTTGATGCTACATTTTTCAGTGCACAGACCCAAATAAAAACACTGTAAATTCATCTGTCATACAAATGAAGGATGTGGCCCTTTTTGCTTGCTAAACAACTGGGAAACTCATATATTTCAGGACTTTACAGGTCACAGAGAGCTTTTTAATAGCAAGGTGCATATCATTCATTTATGTCTGTTCTGCTGCTGTTAATCTGTCAGCCAGTGGCTTGCTGCTCTCTCTGTTTGGGAGAGGTAATTGAAATTGAAAATTGAGGCACTTTGCATGTACTTAGTCATGCAGTGAGAATGTGACCTTAATCCACTGACAGACCAATCTTATTCTTAATTTGCTGAGTGTTCCCAGTGGAGAGAAGAGCTTTCCCTTTTATTCAGTGACTGTTGGCACTGTAGTCAGTGATACTAATAGAAACATTCTGTTTAATATCTAAATTTAAAAAAAAAAATTAAAAAGAGCTCTTTAGCCTCTCCTTCTTTCCTCATTAACTGACAGACAAACCATGTATTTCATTAAAGGTCTCAGCATCATGTTAACAGTTCCCTGGTGCTTGTCATGTCATCACTGGTAAAGGACAGCAGAGTTATAACCGAACTGAATTGGTTATTTAGGATTTCTAGGCCTTTTGGAGGGGTTTTGACTAATTCTGAGGAGGATGTAGGTTTTGATAAATTTGTCCTGCCTTCAGTGTGACAGATGATGGAAACACCCATCAAATGGTTGTATTTCAGATCTTTCCCCTTGACAATGACTCTTTGTACTTCTGTTTCAGTTCCAGCAAACATCGGAGCATGCTCTGTTCTCTTGCTCAGTGGTGGATGTCTTCACCCAGCTCAACCAGAGCTTTGAGATAATTAAGAAGCTGGAGTGCCCAGACCCTGTCATTGTTGCTCATTATAATAGAAGGTTTGCTAAGGTATGACCTCAATACCCAGATGTTTATCTTTCCTTAGTGGGATGTAAAACAATATGATGTTTTCTTTGTTTCATTTCCTGGAGTCCTTCTGCAGTGATAGAGGACAGGTAACTGTGCTCACATCTTGTCTTCACAGACTATTGGGAAAGTGTTGATGCAGTATGCTGACATACTCTCCAAGAGCTTCGAGTCCTACTGTTCCAAGGAGAAACTGGTGAGTTGTGCTGAGCTTCTCTTTTGCTCCGAAGATTCACCTAATTGTCTTGATGAAACCAATTTCACATTGCACCTGGCTCGGGTGGTGGTGTAGATATTTTCGGTATTGTTTTTGTCGTCATTCCTAGGCTTTTGCAGATTGAATTCTGGCTTGGCCCTAAAAGAAAAGTAGGTCCTAAAGATGATCCGCAGGGTTTGGAGGCTGTCAGATCACCTTGAAATTAACTTCCATGCTGCCTGAGATGTGTGTTACAGAGGTGATCTAAAAAAATAAAATTGGGCACAGGTTGCTCTGTACATCTGGTACTTCACAGATGTCTCCTGATCTGAGTGTTCAGGAACTGACCATCTCATTTCAATCTGAAGAAAAAAGGACTTGTGGGGGTTTTTTTCATGTTTGAGTGCTGAAATCTGTGCATTCCCTGCCTGCTGTTTGACCCTCACATCTGGTGTTAGTGGGGAATGGTGTTGAGGCACAAGTTCTCCTGCTGGTGACAATGTGTTCGCAACCTGAGACTAACAGGCACCTGCTTTTGTCCCTCCAGCCCTGCATCCTGATGAATAACGTCCAACAACTGCGGGTGCAGCTAGAGAAGATGTTTGAAGCCATGGGTGGTAAAGAGGTAAGAGAGCTCAGAGACTGAGTATCACTTGTTGCTTTTACATTGTTGTTACTGGGTTATTCACATCGTAATGATTCTTGAGGACTGCAGTCATGAGGAGAGCCTTGTGACACCTGGCACTGTAAGAGTGAGGAGAGAGCCATGACTGAAGACTTTTGAACTGTGTCTGTCATAAAATGCAGGAGCAATGTTTTTAAGCACAGAATAGCATGGAGAAGGATAGAAAAGTTTGCTTATTGTGCTCACATTGGCTGG
>JAWWMO010000096.1:61702170-61713162 GCA_035047845.1 Dendrocincla fuliginosa | reverse complement strand
CTCTTCCGATCTTACATGCCATGAATGTAGTGATGTTTTTAACAATGGAAGATTAACTCTTACCCAATTTTGAGAAACCACAGAAACTGATTAAATATCAGTCATGCGTGTCCAGCTGCTCTGGGGGATGACGCTCAGTTGGAGGCAGTGTGAGGTTTGGGCTATAACCTCATTATTTACAGATGATCCAGAACTTTTCATCTGTCTTTTGGAGTAAACTCGCAGTCTGTGGCTAATTTACTCAGATTTTTTTTTCCCAGTGGTTTTCACTCTTCAGCAGTTCCCTCATGTATTTTGAGTGGACTTCTTGGGTTGTAATGTCTAGGGAAGTGATGCCCCTTGCACTGGGTGTTTCTGGCTCTGAGAGGGAAGGCCCTGGTCTCTGGTCTTCATGATGACAACTTTAAATAAAACTGTTGGGGTGCAGTGGGCTGACATACCTACAACCATAAAATTAGCATGAGGCGTAATTTGCTAAAGATTGCTTTCTCTGAGCTCAGATTTGGGGTAATCATTTCTGCCTTCTTAATATTTAAGGAAGAAAAAAAATTAATTTAGGGTGAAATTTCTTTCTGTCTGTTGAATCACTTTTTAGAAGGAGTCTTTAGGGACAGGTGCTAAAATCATCATGTAAGAGCAGCATTAACATGACCCATTTGGAATGGAATCAGTGAGATCAAGGGCCTTGGAGAGAACTAGGGAGGAGCTGCATGAGCTTTATACTTGCTAGTTTTGGATTTCAAAGGCAGGATAGGAGGGTGATTTCGTGTTCATATCATGAAGAAGGCAATAGCTGCCATCAACCAATTCTTCCAACCTGCAGGATGTTGCTTAAGTCACTTAGAGTTTTCTTCACAAACTGTTTCTTGTTGCCATCACTTCAGTTTCAAGTTGAGAATCTAATTGAAGCACATTCTCAGTTGTCTGAGGTAATGCAAAATGCTCATTGCTGGATGGTAGCAAGGAGGCTGAACCAGTCCGAACTAGAAAAGGGTTGCTGTTTCAGAAGGGCAGTTGTGAACAATGCAGTGATTAAAATGGCCTTGTCCGCAGACCTTGAGCAGGGAACCTGTGGTGATGCTGGATGAGCCACAAGGACAAAGAGGTGCTTCCACTGTTCTCTGGGTCATAGCAATTTACTCTTATCACCACCAGATTTTCATCATTCTCAGTGTTGAAGGCTGGCAGGGCAAGGCAAAACTCAGAGGTGTCAGCATGGGCGGAAGCAGTAATTTCTCTTTGCTATTCTGCTTCTCTGCCAAGCACTTCTTATCTGATTTTCTTTTTTTTTTTTTTTTTTTTGCTGGAAGCATGTCAGAGACAAAGAGCATCAGGCACTGCAACACACTGTCCTCCCAGCCCTCAGCAAGAGACAACCCTAGTGGTGCCTCTCCACATTTGAAGGACCACTGGTGGGGATTTCCCTCCTAAAAGTGCTCTGCAGCTCTTAAGAAGTAGACTATATTCATGGTAGAAAAGAACCTCTTTTACGGAATATTTTCTCTTCTTTCTATAAAATTGCTGGAGGTCCAAAAGTGTTTTTGATGGTGATCATGGAAAGCATTGGGTCGAAGGTTCCCATCACACTGCAGTTTGGCTCACTTGTCACCCTGGCACTGCACAGGGCTTAAATGCCACTCTCCAGACCAGTTATTCCACCTATATTAGCTTCTGGAAGATCTTGTGCAAGGGTGGGGCCCAAGTGGGAAAGTGTCAGCTACTGCCTGTGAAGGATCCAGTGGGGACAGGGTGGTTTTACAACCTCCCAGTCTGATGACCTGAGCTTCAGGTCCTCCATCACTTTCAGATGCTTGAACCTCTCTGAGCGTTGGCTGCCTGTGGCTTGTGAGATTAGTAGCAACATGATTTCCAGTAACTCACTGAATAATTCACACCTCACTAGCTTTAAGATCAGCATTTAATTAAACATCTTCTGTCTTGATTGAGTGGATGTATGCTCTGGGAGTCCTTATTTCGGGGTTTAGTGCACGACATTTGGGGATATTAATGGATTAGTTATATATTTCTTTCTCACTGTTTAGGATGAAACTATACCATGCCATTGGTGAGTAGTCAGGTCAGCCAAGTGTTGCTTAGTTTACACTCAGATGATTCCTCTGGAGCCTCTCCTTTATTTATTTCACACAGTACACTACAGCCATTCATGTGAGGCTCCATTTATGCTTGCTCCTGCTTTGCTTTTTTCTACTTGTCAGACTTCTCACTAAATGAGAACATGGTCCAGGATAAGAACTAAATTTCCTTTAAGCTGAGCACATGTGACTTCCAGACTGTCTGTTCTTCAGACTCATCTGCCTGAGCCACTCCAGAGCTATTCTGTGGTGGAAGAGAGTGTGGCTTTAAGAGGTTTTCTAAGACCTTTCTTAACTTATGCTAGTTTAAATGAATCCTTTTCCTTGTGCTATCTGGTAGCAGAAGAGTTCAAGGCTGCCTCTGTGATTAGGAGAAAAAGCTTTCTTAGCCTTGAATAAAATTATGGTCTGTGAACTGCACAAGTGTCTAGATCTCTATACTTAGAGGTAATTATTTTCCCCTATCATCCCCACTTTTATGCCTATTTTGTCAGTGATTAATACGCCACAACAGCTAAAAAATAGTCTTTATTTTAGTGTGTAAATGAATGTTGCCAGCTATGATAGAATTTTTCAAATGAACTTTAAATGCTGTTAACAAATTATCAGATCTCATTGTTGTCAAATGTAGGAATTAAAAAAGTATGGGAAAGGAATGTACAATAGCAGATGAAACTTCCTTTCACTGGTATGTCTCAGAAAAGTAAGCCTCACTAATAATTTTTACTAAAAAGGATTGAAATCCAAAAGACTTGCAGTAGGCTTTTGTTTCCTAACTTTGTCAACTGAGCAGTAGGACAGTTAAGCTTTGAGGGTTTGAGCTGCTTGGAATATAAATCAGTGCAGTTCTGTTGGCTTCTAACAATTAGATTTGAGTCAGCTGATGATCCTTCTCTAATGCTTTCACTGAGGGGGGAAAACCGTTAACAAAGAATTTAAAATCTCTTTGTTGTGGGCTATAGGTGTGTTTGTTTTTTCTATAAAGTTTAGGAAAATACAAGTAGTATTATGGGAATAGCCAGAAAAAACAGCACAATAGCCTGTCCCCTTTCCAGCTATGTTTGCTGCCGAGCTAGGCATGATTCATGATAAGGGCTTAATTTTATCTCATGTTCTGTCCTTGACCTTTTAATCAATTCCATCATGCCCAACTTTTCTCTAAACTATCAGTCACGTAGTTTTAGTTTAGTTGTTTTTATTCCCTGTCTGTATACCTTTGTGGTATGTTTCCCATGAATAAATAACTTTTTTGAGCAGTATGGCATCTTGTTTACAAAAATGCCATTTGGCAGAGGAAGGAGCTATCCAGATTTTCATTAGATGTTACCTGCATTGAGGACAAACTCAGTGTAACAGTAAAATAACTTCTCCTCGCAGATGCATTGACAGAGACTGTCACTGATGGATGAGGATTTTCTTAGCATGCAAGAAATGAGTCGTTATCTGAGCAGCTTTGTTCCGTGAAGCGTATCCAGTCACTGGAAATTGCTCAGTGTTACTGACCTGCCCCCCTTAGAAGCCTGCAGCAGAGAGACTGCGTGCCAAGGCTGGTTAATGTTGTTCAAATATACATAAAAAACAGCATCCAGTGCACATTGAAAAATACTAAATTAAGAAATGTTGATGGTAGTGTGTTTTGAGACTACTCCGCTTTTCAAAATTCAGGATATGAAAATGTTGATTTTTTTTGTTTTTCCTGCTTGATCATTAGGCTCGAAAACTTTAAATTTTAAGAGCTGTAAATAAAAACCCCTGTAGCCAGTCATACAGAATAGCAGGCACATCCGTTGGGTGCAAGAGTGCTGGGTGAAGCCCTGCACTCCAGTGGGTTATTTGGAGTTGCTGACAGTAAATCTCTTTGTTGCTCCTGATGTGCAGTCATGTTCAACCTTGCTTGCAGGAAATACAGAGAAAATACTGCTCTTTCACGTTATATAGTAGTAGTCTTAAACACTGCCCATTGGATACTGACAGCAAGTCAAGTTCCCAGTGTCAGTTCAGAAGCTTTCCTTTGTGGATGCTTTGTCCTTGCCTGCACTTTCTCCTCCACCCCTGCCAAACGTTGTGAATTTAATCATTTATCAAGAGCTTCTGTTTAGCTACAAATCAATAATGTTCCTTCTGTGATGCTTTGTATTCAACAAACATAAAAGGCTGGGGAGCAGTGAGGGTTAGGCAATGGTTATGGTTGGAGCAAATCAAGAAGTGATCTGTGATTTGAGATCACAGAGTCTTTCAGCTTGAAGTAATTTCCAAAGCTTGAGAAACTAAAGGAAGAAACCCCTCATCTTAAAAACTCAGTTCTGGACTGCTGCTTTCGTGGGCAGAGGGTGTGCAGTTTCCCCAGAGAGGGTCTTGGTCATTCCAGTGTTACAGCTGTAAACTGCCTGTTTTGAATCTGTAAAAGGGTACATATGCTACCTCTAGCAAAAGGTTTTAAGAGACTTTTTGCTAAGGGGCACCCTTGGCTGGGCTGATGTTCACTTTAATCGTAGGGAAAAGAAAGAATTACTTCAGCAGTAATGTTTGCAGTAGACGCCAGTTCCCAGTCTTCTCTGCAAATGCATGTGTGGGGTAGTTCCCATTCCACAGAGGACTGACCTAAAAGGCAGCGAACAAAAACCAAGAAACTAAAACTGAGTGGCATAGGCAGGAATAAAAGGCAATATAGTAACTCTGGGTTTATGTCTCTTTTCATTACAGTTTGAGGTATTTTGGGATGGGGAGTGGTCACAGCAGTTGTGATTAAGTGGGAGTGTGAAAGACTGACTAGATGAGAAGGGGTAGTAAAGGAGAGGAAAGGAGGGCTGGAGAAAGGAGAGTGGGATTTACTGGAGGCCTTTGGTTAGTGGAGCCAGCAGTCCCAATACAGGATGTCCCGCCCTGGAAGCATTCAAGGCCAGATTAGATGGGACACTGAGCAACCTGATCAAGTTAAAACACATATTATGTGTTAATATTTACTTTCCAAGTGCCTAGATAACCAACTGGTGCATAGGTATCATGTAGTAAGCATGATTTTAAAGCAGAAGTGGGTAGATTAGGCTAGGTGGTAGGTGGCCTCATCCCTGAAAGTGTTCAAGGTTAGATTGGACAGGGCTGGGAGCAGCCTCGTCTGGTTGAAGATGCAGAGAAATTGGACTAGATGACCTTTAAAAATCCCTCCCAACCCAATCCATTCTATAATTCATCTCCTAAGTGGTTTTTTGAGCAAAAGACCCTACTGGAAAGTGCCACCCACCAGTGTCCATCCCTGGAAGCTTATTTCAGGCATTCAACTGGGACATCCCTAGGTACTTCTCAACTGATACCTGCAGTGACATTGACAGGCGCTTTAACACCAGTGCCTGGTGACCAATTACAAGTGAGGAGAGCCAAATACCATCTTTGGGAAGGCATTGCTACTGACATACTGAAAATTTGCCTGAGAGAGATAATGATGGGGAGCTTTAATTAGGGAAAAGGGGACACTTGTAGCTTTGTCTTGGTCTTAAAGCCCAAATCTGACTAGCCTGAGAGAGCTGAAGTGAAGGGCAAATTCACAGTCAGAATTATAGTAAACTGGGATTTTATACCAAGTGGAATAATAGTCAGTATTGATTTTTTTAAAGAAAAAGACAAAATTAGGTTAATGAAAAGGATGAGGTGTAAGAAAATAAACTATATCATACCCCATTAAGTATCTTTGAGAGATGATACTGGAGAATTGTCTTGGTTGCTTTTGGCTTTCTCATGAAGTTTTGGACTTCACTCCCCAGGCAAAAGAAATATTACAGAACAGATAAAGGGTGTGTTGGGAAGAAAGGAAAAACATCTTGGTTGCAACCATTGCTGAGAAAGTATATAAAAATACCTTATACAGGAGCGTAAGTGACTTGAAGCAAGATTTTCTGTCATTGGGATTTAACTTCCCTATATGCCTCTTTATTGGTTCTACAGCTTCAGTAAGGCACAGTGGGGGAAGAAGAGCCATTGGCCAAGCTCTTGACATTTAAAGGTGATGCTGTAATTTTCACTGGACTTTGGCAATCTCTCACTGGTAAACAGCTCAGGTGCAGTTTTGTTTCTGACCTGGTGTGTGCTCACCCCTACCCTGATGATTGGGCCCTACCTCTGCAGAGAGATTTTCATCAATTGTGTGATATTTTGCTTGGCCAGTCTTGGGCTGTTTTCGTGTGTGTTTAGATGTGAAATCTAAAGGAACATATGGAGACTGTTCCAGTGCACTGCCTCCATCCTGAGCCTGTGCAATCCATTTGAAGCTGCATCCTGTATAAATGAGTGGCTGCTGTAAGCAAGAGTGAACCAGTTAGAAAAATACTGTGTTCTGAAATAGCTCCTGATGTGGTATCCACAGAAATCCTAGATTTTACACTAGGTAATAAATAACGAGGAGTCCAGTTGTCGTGACTGGCCTTGGGGTGGTTGTGTAAAGTTGTAGCTATGAACTGACTTGACTTGCTTGAAGGAAAAATATGCAAAGCTTGTTTATAACCTTTTTCCCCCCTCCTTTCTTTTCTAACTTCTTGCAATCATAGGGCACACAGTTGATTTTCAGTGCTGCTAAGGAACTGGGACACTTGTCAAAGTTGAAGGTATTGTCCTGTATGGCTTGTGTTATTGTCCCTGTGTGCAAGCATGGAGATGTAGTAGTGCATAGCATGTCTTGTGCTTCCAGTGGTTTGTTGCTGAACGCGGTTGTAGAGAAATGCTTTTAAATGCATTAAATGTGCTTTACAATGCATTCTACTAACATTACTATAGTGCATAACAGTTAATTTTATTGTGATCATCACAGTAGTTTTTCTCTTCTGTAGATACAGTGATCAGTTCGGTACATTGATTTAAGATTAAAAAGGTAGATTTCTCAGTATCTGACCAGTTCCTTTGTACCCCCATGTATGAAAGGGAGTCCCTAATGAGGTATATTGGTTGGAAAGACTATTGTGCTAGCTGTGGATGAATTATATGGATTGTTACAAAAATAACTGTTATGGAAGAGAGCCTGTGTCTGTAAATTCCTTCTGTGTGGGCTCTCTCTGCAGGCAAGCTGGCATTTAGCATGAAGGCTATGTTGATGTGTTTTGACAGTGCATGACGTGACAGTGCATGACATGAGCATTATGAAGTGCACGCCACCTCATCATAAGCAAATCAAGCACTAATTCACTGATCATGACAGGAATGGTATGAAAATAGTGATGCCTTCCAACATGCAAATCACACTATGCTGTGGTTGGACTTGTGCTACAAGACAGGTGTTGTGCAAGAGCAGGTCTAAATCTGAAGCGTCACAGTACATGAACTGAGCTGAAAGGAAGATGAACCTGAATGTGAACTCTTTCTTGGAGCATGATCAGGGAAATCTGCCCAGAGCAAAGGACATTCTCCTAAGTGATTAGTGCAGTTTCAAAGTGCACTTGTCCCTTCCTATAGTTCTTTTTTTTTTGTCTTGCACAGTTAAGTACAGCTGTCTTCATAGACCTATCTATTTCCCTTGCTCAGCAGACACATTTTACATACATGTTTATGAGCCAGGCCAGTATGCAATTAATTTAAGGCAGTGCTTATTAGCAATCCTAGTAAGGGATCTGGACATGCAGGTGTGTCATTGGACATACACGCTTTTCTCCAGCTGCATTTTGAGGCTGTTGGATAGCAGTTCACAGTCACATAGCATAAACCTTCAAGTGTGGCTCCCCCAGGCAGCAGCTGTCAGTTGTGCTGAATGATGTCCTCGTGCACTCCCACGGTCAGGCTGTCCTCCCTGGTGACATGGTGGCTCCTGAGGATTACATTTCCTTCCCTGCTTCCTGTGCTTGCAATGCTGTGTGTCACTTCCGTGGGAAAAAGGGGGAGAAAGGAGCTTTGTAGCCAGCCTGGGAGTGTGACAGCTGGACCACAGCATCCAAATGTGACTCCTGCTTCTGTGAGTATCCCCTCCCCCCTTCAAAAACATCAGCAACAACCCAGCGTTTGGAGGAAGAGGAGCCATCCCTGCTTTCGACATGCACTCCTGGTATCTGAAGGGCAGAGCTCTGAATTTGCCCTGTTCCTTCTCCCACATCACAAGGACAGTCTGTGAGTTCCCGCAACTTGCTTGCATTCTTGAGCACGGCCACTGACATTCACTGTTATCTTTTACTTGTTCCATATTTTCTCATTACTGGAATTTCCAAGCATATACAGGGCACCTTTTGCCAGGAACGGGTTGGAAGCTTTGCTGGTTTCTGCTTGCACTGGTCAGAGGAAGGTCGTCCCTCAGCAGCAGATTATCCTCAGTTCAGTTACTGTAAAGCTCAACTTTGTTAACTCTGGGGTACATTTTTAGAAATGCATGTAATCATGCAAATCAGGCAAGCCCTGGTGTGTGTTCAAGCCTTTATTTGCATATCCACATATAGAACTGCAGCAGCACAGGTACATAGGATTTTATATATGACAAGAGAGTCGTGCTCAAGTGGGAAAGCACTCTACCACCTGAATTTTGGAGACCCTTATGTGAACCAGCATTGTGTCCAAAAGTTTCCAGAAGAATAGGAATGTTACAAGAAGGGAAATTGTTTGAGTCCGTCTAAGCATTGTGGATATTACAATTCTTTGTCCTTTTGTTTTTGAAGGCACATACACTCCTAACAGGGAGGGCATGAGTAAATGGTTCTTCAGAGCCACTTTCCTCTGCATTTTGCAGTTTTACTAAAAGCCTTGGAAAATTATGGGATGGATTTTAAGCTTTATTGGTCTTAAATAGAACAGGGAGAACAGAGCCCTGGTGAATCAAATAACTCAGCTGAAAACTGAGACTGACAGACCTGACAAGCCCAGGCTCTCGTCCTGATGACAAATCAATTTCACCAGTGTATTTTAAAATGCTCAGAAAGCCAACCCTAAACCTGGCACCTAGGTGCCACATACCTGCTTCCCACTTTTTATCAAACTGTTTCTGCTTGGTTTGCTTAATAACCAGCAGCTGGAGCAGGAAGCAGCTACCTCCTCTCCCTTGTGCTGCCCCCAGACTCTGACCACAGAGTTTCTTCTGAGAGAACCTGTGGGGAATACAAGGCAGGGTCTGAAAGACCAGGAAAAGTTTGTTGTGTTAGTTGGGGTTTTTCACTTCTGCTTGAAGTTGCGTAATTATTTGATGTAAATATTTGTGTCTTGCTCCTGGCTGGCAATCTGGGAAGTGCAAGGTAGCACTCTGCACAGTCCCTTATAGGAACAGTGTGGGATTTGCAGAGGGCAGGTACGCAGGGGAATGACAGTCGTGGGCTCCTCTGTGAGTAGGTGCAAGCGTTGCCAGTCCAGTCACTGGGTTATTTTTATATAATGTGTTGAAGTAAATGATACTGGGAAACTCAAAGAAAGCAATGACATGTTGCTGTGCATTGACAGCATGGGCACCAGGGGAGTGACTGCTCAGGGCAGAGCTGACTGAGCTTTTTAGGTGTTTAAGAGAAAAATGTTGACCACTTGGTTTCCTTCACAGTTTGGGGAATCTGGCAGGCAGGCCTAGAAAGTAATTTTAACAGATGTGAAAGTCACTCTGCCTTGGGAACCCAGCTACCTTGACTAAACTGGCCTCTCCCATGAATGTGGTTTTGGGCTCTGGCTGATTTTGCTCTTAATCTGACTGTCAGAGAAAATGCTTTACCCTTTGTCTACTGAAGTGTGAAGCCACATCATCTTCAATTGAATTACTCCCAGCTGTTTAAGAAGAGGGAGAAGAGGTATTGCTCCCCGCAGGACAGGTTGTCACAACAAAAGATACACTGCAGCTTACAGAGTACTGTGCCACTGCATGTAGGTCCCCAGAACAGGAGCGTCCTGTGTGGGGGAAAGAGGAAAGTGAGGGGATGTCTCTACCACTCAAGAAAGCACTGTGTGAACTTGTGTGAGGTACTGACAACTTGAGAGGCATGTTCTGTGCAGTTTAACGGACCACTGTGTGAAGTTGCCAGCTAGATGTCTGTGAGAAGCATGGCAAATGCCTCGTGCTGAGCCTGAGCTGCAGCAATCCCTGTCTCCGTTAGGTAGGAGATGGATCGCAGTGGATAGCGAATGGGAACAGCACCAGGCAGTATGAAGAATCACCAAGCTACGAGATAGCCAGCAGGTCTGACCATGTGAAGGGGATGCTCTACTCAAAGGCAGTTTAGCAGATGTGTCTCCTGGGAAGTGTCTCTTATCAGAGGCTATAACATTCTTTATGTAGGTATAAATAGCCTTGGCCTGATTTGCCTGCATCTTTCTCACAAATGCTTTAGCACCCAAGTTGCAGGTCAGCTGGTATGACCCTCCAGTTAGCATTTGGGTTTCTGCAAAGTTCTGACTTCCTAAAATGTGCTGTTTTCCCCTGAGACCTAGACTAAGCATCAGGGAGGAAGAATTTAGTGAAATACCAAAGGATGGCATATTCTTATTGTCAGCCAGGAGTCTAACTAGAGTGTGCTCCCACTGCAGGAAAGGGAATTCTTTGCCAAGTGATTTCTGGCTCTTTGCTATTACAGATGCTGGGTTTTACTGGGAACAATGTCTTCTTTTAACAAACATATTTTATAAAACGTGGGTTTTGTTTTTCTTCATCTACACCAACAACATGATGATTTAGTGACTTTTGTAGATGAAAGAGTTAAAAAAATTCCAGGAACAACATACAGTTATCAAAATTCCTTGATTTAGGTGGCGTTTTAAGAGTTTTTTGTGGCTACTCTAGAATGATGGTGGTAGCAGGCAGACTTCTGTCTGGGTTTTCTAGAGAGACAGACTGTGATTTTAAATTGTCACTTCTCTCTGTCCACTTCCTTTCCTTGTTTATGTCTTCTGTGCCTGCAAGAAAGAGAGAAAATGAGTTTATTTTCAAGTTAAGCTGTAATAAATGACTCTTGAGAGATTCCATTAA
>JAWWMO010000096.1:61595859-61623614 GCA_035047845.1 Dendrocincla fuliginosa | reverse complement strand
CCGATCTGCACTGGGTGTATCTATTCCTTCATCAGGAGTGGATGTGATGGATAGGCTGTGGGGACTCTGCCATCCTACTCCTTTGTCACAGACCAGTGGGATGTGCACATTCCCAGCTAGGTGAGAAGCTAGTAGTTACAGCCTCTATAGCTGAGCAGGTCTGTGCTTGCCTTTAAACATCCTTTCCTCCTGGATAGATTTGGTGGTACCTGTAGGATCTGGGCTGTGACAATGCTTAAATGTCAACTTCACAATGCACACGGAGTTGACACTGCCCAGATGCAGACTGATGGACACACTAATGCTGATTTCACAATGCTTTAGTTGCTAGTGCTGTGCTTTTAGGGGAAGGGTAGAACTATGCAGGGATAAGACATACACCTCTGAATCCCTGAAGGCATGAGAGAATCACCTTCAACTCTTGGGTCCTGTCACTATTAAAAATGTAGGAAACAAAAATGACTCTGTTGGTCTTGGAAGAGCAAGGTCAGCCCTGGCAACAGCTGTGTGTTGTTTAGTGATGTGAAGTTTACTTCAGCAAAATGTTAAGAGTTACTGAACAAAGAACAGAAGCTTTTGAAGGCTCTGCACAGCTGGCTTTGCTTAGATAGCTCGGAGTCCCTCACAGCAGGCTTGCTTGCCTGTGTCAGTATTTCCAAAGAAATCCACTGGGGACTTTGCAATCCTAATTGTGCAAACAACAAGAAAGAGTGACCCACTACATTTTCTGACAGCTCCATGTTTATAACTTAAATTACAGCCTGTTTTGTAAACAAAACATGGGTTTCCTGGCTCTCCCACCTTTGTGGGGTCACATATGAAGGATAGAGATGCATTTCTGTCTTTATTATACATGCGGATAGCATAGAAAAATGCTGTCTGCAGCTTGATTAGGAAAAAGTGGTTTCCTGAACTGGCAGGAAATTTCTTAACTCAGATCTTTTCTTCCTACAGTTGATTCCTCAGATTTCCTCGCTGGCCTGGTTTACAACGGTGGTGCCCCTGGTGCTGGTGCTGGCTGTGTCAGGAGTAAAAGATGCCATTGATGATTTTGTAAGATCTGTATTTCTGACCTGTACTTTGGAGTTCCTCCAGCACAGTGCCTAAAACAAACCACTTAAACACAGCCGGAGGCAGGCAGTTGGAGAACTGGTCTGTGGCCAAGATGGGGCCTGAGATTAGATGTCTAAATCTATAGTTTGTTACCTAAAAAGGAGCTAGAATTTGCAAATTGCTGAGCAGCCCAGCAGCAGCATTGACCTTCTCTGAAACTGCCCAGCATATATGAAAATATGGTTATGGATAGGTATGTCTGGATGCAGGCGTAAAAGTCTGTTCTTAGGCTTCCACTTTGGAGAACTTATCCTCTGTCATATACCTCAATGTATGTGGACAAAAACCTTTGGTAGGAAGCAAGCACTCAACCCATTTGTGATTTTTCAAACTTGCCCAGGTTTGGCCAAAGTCTGCTCTCATCAGGGCTAATGATCAAAATTCCAGTGCCTTCACAGGGTGATATTAGAGCTGACTTTATAATCTGATTTTCTCTCATTATTAAAACAATTTTTATGCTCTGTGGAACAATGCCAGAACACCTGTGGCCACTTTCCATATCAAAGCACAGGAAAGAATTTCTCTGGTATTTACAAACTGAGATGGGCAGGAGCGACACCAGCAGAGTCAGAGTTCTGCTAAGTGACATGTAAGGCTTTGCCCTCCTTCTTTCCTCCAAGAACAAGCCCTGTGTTGCCTGTTGTTCTTTTTAGTCTAGTTATGCCCTGTGTTACGAGTGTAAACATGTGCTCGACTCTGACTCAGCTGTGACCCTAATCTGCCTGACCCGTTCAGCCAGCTGGGTGGAAACCTAAAATATTTGAGAACTGCTTATGGCTCTTGTGTGCTTGGTTTCCTGGAAATGCCTTTTAATGTACTGATCTGATTTTCAGAATCGACACAAAAGCGACAAACACGTCAACAACCGCCCAGTCCAGGTCCTGATCAATGGCATGTAAGTCCTTTTCCTTTTTGTTTTAATTCTAACTAAGAAGAGCATTTTTTTAGTAATATTTTTGATTTTTTTTTGTATGTGTGTGTATATGTTTCCCTAGGATCATTAAACAATTTACCATTGAATTGTGTTTCACATCAGTGGTTTATCACGCAGTGTTGGATTATGTGCCCGATTAATGAACCCAAGACACAGTAGCACAGTCTGTGCCGTGACCTTGGGCTGCCAAAACGTAAATGCTTTCTATTGTTGGATATATATGTTAAAGTAAGCGGTACTTTGAGAGTCTTGTATTATTTCACTCCTTCCCCGAGAAGTGACAAGCAAATCTATCTTATGTGTCCATTTACACTTAGAACATTTATTTTGCATTAAACAAAATCAGGCATTATCAACAAGTTATTTCAAATTAAGATGAAGGAATAGCTCCCTCGTACATGTCATAATACTCTGAGAGTGTGTCATACTTTTGGCTTAAATGTACTCAAAATATTTCATCTGTGTGCTCTGAACATTGTATTGTTAGCACTGTTCTGTTTACTTACAGCTCCACGGAGTCCAGCTCTGGGTAGGACACAGCTGTAGACAGTTGTGAAGTCTCTGGTGACTTCTTTTCCATACTATAGATAGCAAACAGTATGTTGTGTAAACTTCAACAGGTGATCAAACAGTTAAAAATATAAGTGGAAACTGAAGAATAAGAACACATTTTTTGTGCTTTCTGCTAAGTAAACCAGTTTCTTAGTTTACTGTGTATTAGTGACTATGTCTAGGAAACGCACATTGAAATAGAAATCTTAGAGCATTCTGCCTTTTTTCAAAAACTGGAAACCACAGGTCCTGCCCAACTCTGACCAAGGCTGAGCTGAGTTCGAGCTTGAGTACCCAGGCTTGTTTTGAGATAGCTCCTGATATTTCTCACCTCTAGATTTTGCATATACAGTTATGATGACTTGCAGACCTGGGTTAGATAGGCACAGGCACAACCAAAGGACTTGCATTGACCCTCCTGACAGCCAGTTACTGTGGCCCTTGATACCACTTAGAAAACCTAACACAACAGCGATTTTCACAGGTGCTTAGGAAGTTACTTCCACAAAATAGAGAGGTTTTTCTTCTGAGACAATGTGACCCTTTAAGTGAAAGAAGAGAGCAGTCACAAGGACATTGCACATGGACCGTGCTGCTATTGTGGGGCTTGGTCTCAACCTGGCCAGGTCACCCCAACCACTGCTTTTTACTGCTTCTTACTGTTTTTTAATACTGTTTTTTGTATTGTGCTGGTCCACTAGCTTACTGTGGATCAGGACACATCATGGCATATGCTGTTCCATCTTATCAACAGCCAAAGTCTGGCTCCAGGAGCAGAGACAAGTATCCTACTCTTCCAAGTGGTGTTTGCTTTATATGCTTACTTACCAGAAGTTTTCTTGCAGGTTAAAGGAGCAAAAATGGATGAATGTCCAAGTAGGAGATATAATAAAACTAGAAAACAACAACTTTGTGACGGTGAGTACCATTTCCCTCTATTCTAATCACAAGTAATCTCTGTCCCTCTTATCACTCACAAGAAAATCAGTCTTAGTGTGGCAGCAACCACAAGAAGCACTGCGGTGCAATGCCCACTGACTCTGTGAACTCATGCCAAGTCTGTCTGTCTGTGTTCAGGCTGATCTACTGTTACTCTCGAGCAGTGAACCACACAGCCTGACGTACATCGAGACAGCTGAGCTGGATGGGTAAGTGAGCCTGGCCCTTGGGTGCAGTCACTGCCACCACTGCAAAGCCTGGTGACCCTGGGTGCTGCAGGCATACCTGCTGTAGCTTTTGTAGCGAGAGTTTCATGGAATGTAGAATAAACTTTGGGTAGGTATCTTGAAAATAACATCATCTGGTGGATACTTTTGCCTCCTTCAGTCAGGTGAGAAGGGGACTTTACTTTTCAGTGATAGTTCAAACACAGAGTTGGAGACATGTTCATGCAATATCACAGGTCACTGGCAGAAGCTTTGTGGGTTTTTTTTTAATCTTCCTTAGTCTTTTCTTTTAGACAGATTATCTGGACGACATAATCATAATGAATAGGTCCAGTAATCTCCTTTGGGCTGCTATACCATAATATCAATGCATGCACACTGTAAAGACTTCCAAATGCTGCTCACTCCAGGAACAAAATTGGCCACAAATCAGAGGGCTGCAACTTGTAGTAATTGGAATAAACTGTATCTGACCTCATCTTTATGACCCAATTTGCATTACCATTTCTGTATTGCCTGTAGGCTAAATAAGACCAGAGAGTTCAAAAAATTGTTAGTCTCCCAAGACCCTACAGACAGCCCTCTGGACTTTCCCCATTCGATTTCTGCTGAAAATGAGCTTGTAGCTTTTGCACACACAAAGTGCCACTTTTAAGGGGTCCTGAACAAATGCAGTATTCTTTTGACGTTGCATTTAAATCTCCCCAGATGGCTAGTCCCAAGACTGGAGTACTCTTCAGAAGCAGAATATTATGGGAGAGATCCAGAGCTCTTTTATATGCTCAGATACTTTGGGGTTAAACATGTAATGAATGACAGGATAGATTGTGGGATGCTCAGGGAGCTGAGATGCCTGGTCTTGCACTCTGTTGAAACTGAGAAGACAGAGCCACCTCACCTTCTTTGGTACCATGATACCATGCCCAGAATTCCTCTGCACTGCCTGTCTTTGCAACTGAGACAATCTACACCCTTCAGCAAGGTGAAGAAGGCATATGGTAACACAGTCCATCAGTTGTCTAAGGAAGAAAACTGTCCTCAAGAGCAGAAGTGAATTTCAGGGAGTGCTTCCAGTACACATGACTTTCAGTTCATGTTTTTGTCTCATGTTGTTTGTCACAGTGAAACAAACCTGAAGGTGAAGCAGGCACTGACAGTCACTGCAGAGCTTGGAGAAGATCTTCAGAAGCTGACAGAGTTCAATGGTGAGTCTGAATGGAAAATTCACTTCCCAAAGGATTTGCCCAAACTCCAGAGTCCAAAGTGGTTGTGGCTCCCCCTTCCAGGCTGTACATTGCGCCCTGCTTGGACTTCTCTGGAAACAGTGCCAGCAAAACAGCATTTGTAGGGAAAAAGGTCCCTCTTTGCTTGCCCATCTCAGTGTCATGCATGGCTACAACCTGAAACTGAGGGCAATTCTTCTGGACACACATTTTTCTTTGGTATCTGTCTTTACATGTTAAGACTACCCATCTGGAACCCTGGTACAAGACTTCATGTAACTGCACAATGGAAGCTGTTTTTCCAAAAACTTACACATAGTTCTGATCTCTAAACATTCTCACACTGCACTTTTATATTGGTGCAGCAATTCTGATGCACTGATTACATTTATTTTCTGAGCAGTGTCACTTTCCAGACACTACACAGATCTGAGGACTAACTCTGTGCACACAGGGCAGATGACTACTTCCCAGCCTGAAGCCTCACCCTAACAGCATTCCTCTCCTCTCTCAATGCCACAATAAAGAGTGCATTTTGAAATATTCAAAGGCAGGGAGGTCAGATGTGGTTAACGGGCAACATGCCCTTTCTTAGCTCTGTTTTGTATATCAAATACAGAATAGAATAGAATAGAATAGAATAGAATAGAATAGAATAGAATAGAATAGAATAGAATAGAACAGAACAGAACAGAACAGTTTCAGTTGGAAGGGACCTACAGTCATCTAGTGCAACTGCCTGATCATTTTAGGGCTGACAAAAACCTAAAGAATGTTTTTAAGGGCGTTGTCCAGGTGCCTCTTAAACCTGACAGGCTGAGGGGCATTCATCACCACTCTGGGAAGCTTGTTCCAGTGTGTGATCACCATCTCAGCAAGGAAATGTTTCCTACTGTCCAGTCTGAACCTCTCTTGGTACAGCTTCACCATTCCCACGTGTCCTGTCGCTGAATACCAGGGAATACATAGCACATACACAGAAAGAAGCCAAATCTGTCAAAACTAGAACAATCCATGCTCACACATCATCTGTCTGTGGAGAGAGGACAAGGGAACAGACAAAGTGATTTTACTCACGTTCTCCAGTGCCCTGCTGGCTTAGATGCAAGGACAGGATTACAGGGAGAGTCGGTATGGAAAGGGGTGGAGTGAGTGCTGCTGTCCTTGGAGCATCTCAAGGCTTGCAGGCTCTCAGGAAATATTTTAGATTAAGAGGGAAAATAATTTAAAAAAGAATCTTTTTGATCCAGGACAAGTGGTGGGGATGTGGCAAAGAGTATAGCTGGCACTGTCTCTGATAGTTTCTTTTGCCTTCTTTGATGAGGTTTCAAATAATAATGTGTGTGGTCTTTGCTGAGAGTCAGCTCAGAACATCAGGATTTCTCCGAAGTGATGGCTGAGGTTCTGTGTGTTTTAGGTCTTGAGAAATGTGTTTTTGGAGATGCAGTCAGAAGCTTTATGTTAGTAATTGGTGTGGCATGCCTTAAGTATTTTCCTGAAGAGGCCGCAGTGTCTATGAATTTGGAAGCAAAATCTCAATCTAAAATAATTTCTCAAGCATTTTGTGTGTGATGCTTATCTGGAAGTGCTTAATTAAAGAAAATTGTTTAAAAATATTTTTGAAAATTGAAAATTTTCTTATCAGACATTTATTTATTCTGTAAGTCTCTGTTTTAGTTATGTTGTAAATAAAAGTGGCCTCCTCACAATATTTAAAATGAATAAAATGTTTCCCAGGATGATTTGTATCTGGCAGTGTACTGGGAAGAGTGCCTGGATTCAGACTCAACCTTGCATTTCCCTTAGCAAACCTCTGCAGAAATATTTAAATATTTATGTAACTCTTTATCTAATTACTTTTTAAGACAGGAAGAGAGGAAAGGGCTTAGCAACTAATACAGGCACTCAGTGAAATGCTTAATGTGAGTTACAATGTTTGTTTGACATCAAGATGGTGCATATAAGGAACACGCTTGCAAAACACTGAGCTCCTTTTTTTGATTTAGGGAACTGAGAGACGAGAAAGGAAACAATACTTTTCACTTACCTACTACTTATCTCATGCTGACTTGGCAGCATTTAACCTTTCAGTTGAAATGCACTGCAGATATCTTGTTGCTGTTAGTGGGAAAGGGAGACAGGAGGCATGGTGCCCTGCTGTGGTATCTTCAGCTGCAGATACTGGGGTCAGTGCAGGTGTATCGGGTGAATCTCTAGAGCTTCTCACTCTTGTGATCAGTCTCATTCGGATGAAGCTCTTCTGATCTCAAAGTCAGCATGACCCACATGCTTACAGGAGAAGAAGACGTGGACACACACAGTGCTCACATGAGCACCATCCCACCACAGGCACAGTGTTCCTCCTGGGAGATCCTGCCCTGGGTTTGGTTTGCCAAACTCTCATTGAGCTGGTTGTAGTGCAACACCTTGGGTTTCTGTGTGCTTTTCAAGGGTTGCAAGGGCAGCAGTGGTATGGGTTTGGTTACTGCAGGCTTTCAGAAATGATGGGGTACAGGTCTGGTTGGACTACCCAGGTGATAAAATAGAAGATAGACATAGTTGTTAGTATGAGTTCTGATGTCACGTGTCACTACATTTCCTATAATTTTATCTTTCCAGTCAGTTTGTCTGCCCTAGAGTGGAGCTACTTTTCTATGAAAATAACATTCATTTCCAATTTTAAAATGTGTGGCAGTAAAGACTATCATTATACTTAAAGCTATCATGATACTTTTCTTCTGGACCTCTCTGGATTTTGTTTCCAATCTCTTGAGTCTGGTGTGTTTTCCCTAAGAACAACTGGAAGAACTGTACTCTCTGCAGATGCTAGTCTTTATGTAGGTATTTTCAGCCTGTGATAAAAATAACTTTAATGTGTCTGCTGATTAAATTAACAGACCGAACTCTTGGATTCCATTCAATAAGGTGTATTTGTATTTTCCAGTTCATTCCAATACATCCACAGGAGTCTGCTTTGAATCTTTAAATGTCAAGTGCAACTGGTGATTTAAATTGTAATTTTTATACTGAAGTATCTGAACACATTATAAGAAATAAATGTAAAACGTGGAAATAGACACTCCAATCACTTACAGTGTCAGCTGTGTGGCCAAAGAAGGTAGCAGTATCTTTTTGTGTGCTGCTGGGACTTGAGTTATAAAAGAAATGAAATTAAAAAACAATGAACAAAGACACCTCAGTTAATTACTCTTTGTAGCCTGTGGGCTATGATTTTTCTTGCTTGGGCTCCTGCAGTTTGAGAGAAAATGAAATAGGAATAAAGATGATGTCAGCACTATTAGTTAAAGTTATCCAGTGACATCCTACCACAATGAACTTGCTGTGAATGGATTAGAACTATGTTGCTGGTTCAACATTTCTTCTCACCCTCATAAAAGTTGTGGAAACTTTTGTTTCGTACTCTACCAATAAAAAAATGCCATGCTGAAAGAATTGAATAAATCCAAATGTACTGTGGTCCATTAGATTATGAATGAAGTTGGGGAAGGAGCAACATCCCAAAACATGAGTAAATAGAAGATACAGAATGGGAATGACAGGGTCAGGAGTTTACTGCAGCTACAGTGTGAAATACTGTGTCTCTGGGGAACAGTTGGGAATGAGGCATTGATGACATATTTCTGATCCAAGATTTCCATTTTTGCTTTTACTTTCTTCTTATAGGTGAAGTCAGGTGTGAGGCACCAAATAACAAACTGGATAAATTCACAGGAACTCTTACTCTTCGAGGAGAGAAATATGCCCTGGACAACGAGAAGATGTTGCTGAGGGGCTGTACTATTCGGAACACAGAGTGGTGCTTTGGACTTGTTATTTATGCTGGTAGGTAGAAAGACTGACACGTGCATTGCAGAGCACAGCAGCACTAGCATGGAAGTACATCACACCCAGCGTGCACAAAGGAATCAATTACATTCCTTTTTGGAAAATATGTTTTTACCATGTACAAGAACAACAAAGATTTTTATTTCAGAAATGCATGCAGCAAAGTACAGGAGGGGACTCTTTATCAGTCAGTAAGGAAGAATGTAAGAATTAAATTTGGTTAAGAATTCTTTCAAGTGTATTCAATTAAAAATTCCCTATCATTTCTGTGTCATTTTAATCCATATTGGAATATCAGTGTCATCAATAATATTATTGATTAGATCTTTGCTTTTTGTAAGCATAGTCCTTCTATTGTTTCTATAGTCCTCCAGACATATGAGATAATGTATAATATGTCACCAATAATATAGTAGTATCAGGTGTTCTCTGGAAAGTAATTAAACCTGAAAGGGAAGATTGAATGTTGAAAGAAAAGAGCAGATGCAAGTCCAGAATTAATGGTTTTATGTGACTATCTCCATATAATCTCATCTAAATGACTTTAACCTGTTTCTGCCCAAGTTTCCCACCAGTACTGTAAATTGTACGTACCTGCCTTCAAGATAGCTGTGATGGTTATTTATGCTGGAAAGCACAGTGGGGCCTCAGAGGGAATCAGCTTTAGAACAGCTAAGCTTTATTACTAAAATTAACAAGTGTGTTTCGTCTCCAGGGCCAGACACCAAACTAATGCAGAACAGTGGGAAAACAACTTTTAAACGGACAAGCATTGATCGGCTCATGAATGTCCTTGTGTTGGTGGTAAGTCTGATTAATGTGTCTTCATTTCTTCAGATGTGTTCATCATTTCCAGATACTCCACCTTCCTGCCCACACAGATGATGGAATATCAGAAGTGACTAATGATAAAAACAAAAATTATATAATAATTTATTAGCAGGCTGAGTTTGGCAGTGCCTCTGTCAGGCCATCTTGCAAAGCAAGGCCATCACATGGACAGAATTAAGGACTTTTCTTCTTAGCTTGTCATTTTCTCTGCTCTCCCTTGCTCTTCATTTTTGTGTGAAAAATATTTTGAAGTCTGCAAATGCCTCTTTTCTCCTAGTAATTTTGTCATTTTCTATTTATTAGCTGTTCTCTCTCTTCCCCCCAATCTCTTGGCATCTCTAGTAATATCTGCACAGGACTTGGTAATTGAGTCTGTTAATTGACATGATGCCAGCTTCTGACTTAACATGTTAGGATAAAATATTAGATGTGGTCTCATTAATGCTCAGAAACTGGTGTTTTTAGCAGCTGGGAAATTTGAGGACACTAATCTTATATAGCAGGCACTCTTCTCAGACTGAAAAACAGATCTAATTTGAGGGTCAAGCTCATCAGTAGTTTTAACAAATGGCAAATACTTCTAGGGAGAGATAGTGATTCTTTTACAAACTCTCCCAAGATTTTACTGCTTGAGTTTAAAGCCGCTCAGGGAAGGAAGATGTGAACTCTGACACTGCCTTAATCAATGCTACTCAAAGAAAAGGTCTTTATTTTCAGATTTTATTTTCCTTTGGGTACAAATTTGTCATGCTTTCCCATGTATGCTGCAACACCTTCAGTTTATGACACTGTGAAGATCTGATGGTCCATGTTGCTGCTTCTTCCTTCCTGCTGCTGCTCTCCAGACCAACCTCATAGCCAGCTGGGGCCAGGACACATCCCCAGACACTGGAGCAAGCCCTGGAAGAGACACCCAAGAGCAGTCTGTCTATCACCGCAAGGCTATCCTGCCCTCTGTGACTTCATGCCTCCTCAGCACTGGGGCTTAGAGAACAAACATTTCCAGGATGGCACCATTCTCCAACCCTTCCAGTTCATCTCAGCACCTGTCTTCCTGACTTTATCTCAGGATCCCAAAAGTTCTTTAGGTGGGCCCAGGGACACCCAGTAATGCCACAGCACAGAGAGCAACTCCAGGGTCATCTTCAGTCCCTCCTGAGTCCTTGTTCCATGTGCAATAAAGGACATGCCCTTAACTTTAGTAACCTTGCACCAGTCTCTGCCAAGTTAAAATCTTTATTATCATCATTAGCTTGTTTTTCTCAGTGTTTTCTTCCCTTCCTCCCCTTAAGGGGACAACAAAAACCAATGAGGTTTGGGCCTCTTACATTCAAAACTTTGCAAGCAGTTGAAAAACTTCACATTTTCTTAGGTGTTCTGCTATGCTCTATCTGGAGAGAAGAATGCACTGTGGCAGATCTGCAGGGCACACAAATGGAGCAGAGAAAAGCTGAATAGGGAACTTGGAATTTAACATTCGATTAAGATTTGCCAAATCTCCTTTCACAAGCCAAGGATCCCACCCAGAGCTTTCAGTCTGTTTGGCCTCTCTTCATAAACACGAATGAGATGAATTTACCTCCTGGCTCTGTTTTAAAAAACTGAGCAAGTTGCAGTCGATTGCATCAGCCTTTGCCTGGGTTCTTCAGCCCTGGCAGAGCCAAGGGTGTGTTTGTCTCCTTTATGCATTTTTAAGGAACCCAAAATTTTGATGTCTAAGTAAAGCTTTGTCCTACCTTTAAGCACCAGGCTGTTTGCACACCTAAGGGGATGTGGCATTGGGTCCTTCCAGCTCACTGGGTGGTCAAAGGTTACAGAATGTGGTCATAAAACAGGCAGTATATTGTGCTCTTGAGTTTGGAAATATAAGGCAGCCACAGCTTGCTATAAATAGCTCATTTAAATGCAGTGAAATTTATTCCATGTTAACACTGGCAAAGCTCTTTGGCATTTATTTATCCATAGAACTTTCAGGCACAAAACAGTGTTTAAGCAGGTCACCAACAGAGTCCTCATTAAATGTTGCCCTGGTCTGCCCAAGGGTTAACTAATAAGGGTTAATCAGGAGTAAACCTTTCCAGATGGCAACCATAGATGTTTTTTCATGTTTGAAAGAGTTTCTCAGTGACCTGAGGGACAAGTTAATGTTCCTCTACTGGTGATGCACTCACCAGCTCTAGAAATGTTTGGGTTTTTTTTCTCCAAAACTTGCTTTTCACCAGGCTTGGAGGAGAATGTTCTCAGAGAAAGAGGGCTGTCTCCTTCATGTCTTATATAACTTACTGTTTCAAATCCTAGAGCAGAACTCAAAGTGCCAGTACAGAAACTGAAACAGTTTTAATTCACAGTCCAACAGTCAGTGTTTGTCAAAAGTCAACTCCTCTTAAAAAAATTCTCAGCCAAGAAGATCTTTCACAGGCAGTACATGGGCAGGACCCAGGGAGGGACTATGCTCATGCTGGGAAGCCCCATGAGCATGCACAAGCCTACAGTCAGGGCTTTTTCATGTCCTTCTCTTGCAGGGCTGTGATTATGATGACAATACCCTGCACAGAATTGTTTCTCTGCACCGAAATTAATCTCCAAGGCTGCTGTTAATGGCTTGGTCTTTTGCACTTGTCTCAGAGCAAACAGCATGTTAGTGAGCTTTGTGTGAGCACGAGTGTTGCACATGAGTGGGGCTGTGAAGGACGAGAGCATTGATGTGCCAAATGCACATAAACAGAATATGCATAAAGCAAGTGCAGCTGTAGACAAAAGCTGCTGTGATATAGAATCACAGAATGGTTTGAGCTGGAAGGACCTTAAAGATCATCTCGTCCCAACACCCCAGCCATGGGCAGGGACACCTGGGGAAAGTACAGGGAAGGTGCTGTCTTTCCCTGTGTGTATTTTTATTGCTGAATCATACATCAAAAACCCTACAGGGATTGTGATACATTCCACAAGTGGATAATTTTTAACCTGTGGGGCAGCAAGGTGGGTCATGCTTCTCATATGTCTTCAAGTGCTAATAATTACAACAGCACAGATTGAAGTCTGTTTTCACTGCTGGTCACAGAAGTTTAAAAACACTGCACCACATTCCTTACCAGCAAGGAATAGTGTCTCCATTTCACTTAAATTGAGTAATTTATTTGGCCTCCCACAATTAAATAGAAAAGCTACTACTCGTGAGAAATAAATGTGTCCCCTGAAACTCAGCCTAGCACCTTTTCTTACTGCAGTTCCCTCTTAGTCGCTTCTTGTCCCGGTATTAAAACTCAAGTTGATCAGGCATGAACTTTTTACCAAGTGATTCATATCACTCCATAAAAGTATCCTTCTTCCTCTCATGGATTACCTCAGCAGTACAAATATTAGCTTTACCATCAGCGTTTCTATGTTTGTACCTCAATTACTGTTTTTTAAAAAGGTTGATTACTGCTTTAATGTGATTGTTACTGAGTGGCCTTTGCCTAATGGCCCAACTTACTGATATTTCCTTCCTAATGATTACCCTTGCAAAAGTTGATTTTTAATTGCTCTTTTGTGCAGCCTGTTGATTCCATATCTTCGCTTTTTTATTATTACATTGTTTGTTTTATGTCAAATGTTTAGAAAAGGCTATGACAAAAGAATAATTTTATTATTATTTGTCCAGGAAGCATCTCAAGCTAACTGCAGTTTGTCTTCCCCACTGTCATCATTTCTACCTTACAAATATTGTAATTACATTAGTTGAGTTTCCCAGTTTTCAAAACATTGTTAAAAAATAATCTTACTGGTTTCTCTAAGCTTCCATCTTTAAATTGCATGGACCCACCGCATTGCAAATGCTTATTAGCAGATAGAGCCACATAATGTTTTTCCTTGTCAGTGACCACAATCTGTCCTTTCCATCTGCTGCATCATATGGGATGGATGCTTCCTTTTTCTTTCTTCCTCCTTCCTTGTGGAGAACTGACTGTTAACATGTCTGTTTTTCACACACCTCTTTATGACTTTACTGGTTCTTTTCTTGATGTTTTATGAATGTTAGATATTCATATTTTATGAATGTTAGTTCAATATTCCTTGCAGTTTATGTTAATTTCTGTTAAATTTAATTTTTCCCATTCTATTTTATTTTCCAAGTAATTGTACTGACACATTCTTGTCTTCTTTAATCAAAAATGCTTTATGACCTATGTAATCTTTTTGTGTTTATGAAATAGTGTTCATGAGCAAGCCCCAGTTTTCACTAAGTTGTACCACTTTGAAATTTGCTTCCCAGTTGCTGTTCCCCTGGTTGCTTTAGGCTTCAGGAAACAGGCTTCTCTGAAGTCCAAGATACACATCACTGGTTAGTGTTGCTTTCTGTTGGCTCAAAGGAATTGTAATCAAATTGTGAGGGCAGATACCAAGGCAACCATTAGTTTTAAGTCAGAAATTAATTCTCCTTTAACCATCAGAATGGTATCCTGCACAGTGCTGGAGTATCCTGAGTTGTTTTTCAGAAACTATGAGGAAGACTTCAATGCATCCAGAAAATGGCCAAGTAAAGTCCTTTGGGCAGTTTCTATACTCAAGGGTGCAGCCAGATGTTTGAGAACCCTTGGCCCAACTCACCTTTAGTTAGGTTTAATGTTCTGCAGTGATCACCCTGGTTGCGATGTCTACTTGGCATTTAAATCCCCAGCTGTTTGAGGACTTCAAATTCCAAACTGTCAGATACTGAACTGTGTAGTTTTGTTCTTGAGGTAAAAGTGTCATAACCTTGCTGTTTTTTTCTCTTCATTCCCTGTGACATTTTCCTATGTTTCAGCCTATTCAACCCAATCTCATTAGGTTCTTCTGCTTAATTGGTACATAATAAATTCCTTGTTTCTCAAATGCAATACTTTTAGTTTAGTTTTGATTTGTTTGGTTTGTTTGTTTTTCAGATCTTTGCATTTTTAGCACTGATGTGTCTCATCCTAGCAATTGGCAATGGCATCTGGGAGCATGATAAGGGCTACTACTTCCAGGTCTATCTGCCCTGGGCAGAAGGTGTCAACTCTGCCTCCTACTCTGGCTTCCTCATGTTCTGGTCATATGTGATCATTCTAAACACAGTGGTACCAATTTCACTCTATGTCAGGTACGTGCCAGAAGCTCCTTTCATGTCTGATCTTAGGAAAGTTTTAGCTTTTGCCTTACCTGGGAGCAGCAGTTTCCCTAAATCCAAGTACAACCCCATTGTGGATCATCACACACAACCACAATGATACTTTTCTTATTTCTGGTGTCTTCAGAGGGCTTTATCAGGGTTGGAGTGGGGACAGCAGTGAGCCTTGGGAGAGGAGAGGGTGATTTTGGAGCTAAAGGGAAGGTGTAGGCATGTAGGATGCTGTAGGAGCAAGGCTGGAGCCCTGCTATGGCGAGCATCTTGCTCTTTCCCACTTGCCCTGCCCATCGAAGGGAATGGCCTGTTTTTGAGGTGGCTTTAGAACTCCTGCAAGGAGTGGATTGCCAGATGAGTAGCTGTGATCAGGTTGAAGATCCATAGTATTTGGTCCTATATCAGCAGTTGGAGTGTTGCCTCTTCACAGAGAATACAGTGTTATGTTGATTATTGCAGATAGGCAAGCAGGGATGACAAGTAGACAATGTGTTTATGATGCTCCCAAAACCTTGAGGCTGGAGTATAGACTGAGTAGCACATTTTAGTTTGTCATTGCACTTAACTTTTCAGTCAGCTTTGCTGCGACTCTTTTGTATTGGTAAATAAGAGGAATGAATCCCATTCCTGTCCAGTATGTCACACCAGCAGCAAAGTAGAAATTCATGCTGTCTGTGAGCTGATACTTCTCTTTAGTTGTATTTAGTGATAAAATCACTCACTTGCTATGGAGCTCTGTGTTATTTGAGACATGGTTGTGCTCATTCCCCAGCAGTGGGCTCAGCCCAGCCCAGGGTCTGCTGGAAATGGCACCAAATGAAACCCACTGCTTGTGCTTCTCTTTTCAGTCTGAAAACTTCTGACTTTCCAAGTACATTTATAAGATGTTTTGTAAATGAAGGAAAGGAATTTGCTGCAACCCTAACAGATTGTATCAGCATCCCTTACCACAAACGATACAGATGAGTTCAACATGTCATTACCTGCAAAGTTATCTTCTAATTACAATTATTAATGGTGGTGCTGAAGATAAAGATCTTGTCCCTTAAACTAATGAATGTTCCATCACCTTCTCTTTCTGTCTCATCAGTGTAGAGATTATACGCTTAGGTAACAGTTTCTACATCGACTGGGACCGTAAAATGTATTATCCACTGAAAGACACGCCAGCTCAGGCTCGAACCACTACACTCAATGAAGAACTGGGGCAGATCAAGTACATCTTCTCAGACAAGACAGGAACTCTCACTCAGAACATCATGTGTTTCAACAAGTGCTCCATCAATGGCAAATCCTACGGTACATTACTTGTTTGTTTTATTCTATGGGTTTTATTTCATTGTATGCCTCTTGGTTTACAAAGACTAAATCTGATATCCAGAAGAGAGTGTCTTGTAAGAAGCTGCAGTGATCAATTGCAGGGCTGCCTGCCAGAGATGCTGGACTGCCTGACTGCATCATTTGCATATCTTAATATAATTTCCTTGTTTTCATCTTTTTCACACTCTTTTATATCCCTTTTTCTGCCCCACTATCATCCAAACTAAAGAGCCAGCACTTTATTACTTTCTTCTCATTGGTCCCAGATTTACTACATCTGTACTCAAATTTGGGTTTTTTTCTGATATCACTACCTAGGTAATCTAATTTTTTATGCTATTATTGATATGGTTGCCCACTAATTGTTAACTCTGCAAAACAGAACAATTAACACATATAACTAACTCCATCTTAACCACTTATGAAATGAGCCATCCCTCATGTGTTACCTGCAAATTTTGTCAACTTCTCATGCTGTTGTCTCACACATTCAGCATTTCTCATGTCATGAGCAGCGATTTTTCACGTCTTTTTCAGGCAGCTGGACTAATCAGTGGCCTGATCTTTGTCTTTAGCCCTGACATGCTTCACCTACCAGAAGAGAGAAAAGTTTATAGGGAGCTGGAAAAGATGGGAAACAAAAGTTATCTCTGTTAGATCCTAGAAGGCATTGATTTAAAAGACTCATTTATTGTATGGGCTCAGACAGTTTTCTTCATACTGCTCAGAAGGTGCTAACACCTTGCAAACTGACTAATTGATTAAATCATTAGATGCCCCAGAGAAATTTTAATCACTGCTTATTCATAGAGAGAAAATTGCTTTGCCTGTGTCAGATCTGTTGATGCACTAGTGTGCCAGAAAGCTTGCCTTCTTTCTCAGTGAATGGCTTCATAAAAGAAGATATCTCTGCCTATAAATCTGGGTTTATGTATATTTGGAGACCACCACATCTCAAACACTGCTACTGTAATAGCTAACACTAACACTGCTAAACAGTTGGAAATCTCTTCCATCTTATCTCCTTAGTTGGCCTTTCCAAGGCAGATGTCACCACTAACATGGATACAGGGTATGGGGTCAAGAAGTGAGTGGGAAATATGTGGAAGGAAGGTGAACAGTCTGTTGCATATGGTTTTCAAAATGCTTAGATTTTTCCTAAAACTGTACTTCTCTGGATTTGCTGCTCAGGGGCATTTGGGAAAGCCATGCAAGAAAGGATGTTTTAGAGTTTGGTGCCAGGAAAGGTACTCTAGAGGCGTAAAGGAAGGAGATGATGTGCAGGTCTCAGGAGACATGGCATCTAAGTTTCTTCTGCACTCTTAAGGCCTTTTTGAAGGCACACCAGCACTGCAATTAATTTTGGTCACAGTTGAGATTGCTGGTGCAGATAAGAGTCTGTAATTCATGTAATTTATTGCATTTCACTCATATTTCAATTAAGTTTTGGGACTTGCTGGGCTGGGCACCATCCTGACTTTCAAAGTGAAACTTTGCTTCAGGCAGAAGTTTTAATGGTGTTTCCTGGAGGTGAGATGTCTTCTATTCCTGTGACAATGTCATCAGTTCAGGGAAAATCAGTAGAGCAGCCTTGCTACCTAGGCATGGGAAGAACGGACTTTGAAAACTCTTTTTCGGTGGGTGTCCAGGGATTGGTGCAAATCAGGTAGGATCCAGGACCTGGATTTGTCTCAGATTCAAAATGAAAGGTACAAGAGAAGTCATCCCCTGAAAGCACTTTTGTTTCCTACCTAGCACTAAGTTCTCCCTGGGTTCAGCTTGAGCCAAGTGTTCTTTACTCACAAACCAATCATTTTTATGGTAACTGCGTTGTGTCAGTCTTTGGATTTTGTCATGGATTAATGTAGTAACTGATTGATATGTATCAGTCTCCAGTGCCCATGTCAAGATATTTATGCTTAACTTTTTCAATAGGTACTAGCTTAGAAACATTTTAACCAATTTTTGTGGTGTAGAGCAGCTCAAATACTGCATTTGTGACTATAACCTTGGTCTTTCTTGCTTGCAGGAGATGCGTATGATATATCTGGACAAAGGGTAGAAATAAATGAGGTAAGTGCCTAAGTGCTATCAGGATCTGTGCTTCCAGTGAACCTGGCTAAGTACCAGTGGACATGACCCACAAAAACATAGCTCATGCTCTTGACTCTGCATGATCTGATGCTCTTAATGCTGCTGACAGTTATGTGTGTTCCTCTGAATGTCAGAGAATTGCCACAGTTACATTCCTTTCCAGTACGTCTGGCTTAAAACCTGCAGGTTGGGAACAGCCCGCTCTGTTCCAGTGAGACCACTCTGACCAGTTTCCTCTGCTTCATGTGATATCCCAGTGCATGCACAGCTCCTCTTGAATATTTGGCCATTGATACTTGGCCAAGTATTGGCCCAGTTTGTTGGAAACTTGGACATGCATGAATTTTATTAACCTTGGCAGTTAATCAAAGTTTTGGTGGGGAATCAGTGAGTTCAGTTCATACAAGTAACAAGGTCGCTTGTTCCTCTTATGTCTGGACTTTGGAAAGTGTGAAAACATGTGACTTCTACATTTGTCTTTAACCTCTGCTTGCTGGCACAAACACACATCTTTATTTCTGAAAGGTCTGAAACGACATGCAGTAATCCAAATAACAAACAGCAAGATGATGATGAAAATCTCGCTCCTCATTCCAATGATTCCTTTTTGGTCCATTTAGAACTTAAACTACCCATTGAAACTGGCTCTCTGTGCTGAGTGCTGTGCCTCCAAGCCTTGTCAGGGACACATGCTGGACTCCTGCCCATTGCCCACTGCACCCTCCCGTGATACTCTCTGCTGCCCACATATCCAGGATGTTGCTGTGCCTGGACCTTGCTGCACAGATGAGTGTGGGAGGTGTGGGTCTGTGCTAAGTGCTAGATGTCACTGTGCAGGGGTCAGAAGGACGACTTCCATCCTGGAAACTCTGAGCTCATCAGGGATGGGACGAGAGTCACAATTGTCCCAGGCTGGCTTGGCAGTGCATTCCTCCATGACACATCATGCTGTGAGCTTTTGGCCATTTCTCCAGCGTGTTCCACTCTGCTCAAGACTCCTTGTCCTTTGACAAAAAGGGCAGTGCCTGTGGAGTTTAACCTTTACATCACTTGTCTGTTCTATTTTTTCCATATCAGGACTTTTTCTTGCTTTGGGAGAACAGGGTGGAGAAGACAGCCTTTTGAATTGTTTTAAGCTGGGCTCCCACATTCCACTATCACAGACAGCTTTTGACGTCAGGAGCACGATGCCTCCAAGCAGGCATGTGTTGAAGGCAGGCACTTCTTTGCTGTAGAAATCCATTGGCAGGGATCCTGTAGGAACATTAGCTGCCATTCAGAGAGTCAGTTTAGCTCACTGATTCTCAGCCTCCATGCTGCTCTGAAAGGCATATTTAGTGCCTGTCCTGTCCTATGATTGAATAACTTTCATGACCTCCCACTTACTTAGATCCACCAGTCTCTGTCATGAGCAGTCCTGCAGGAAAGGTCCTTTGCAAGTGAGAGGAGGAGAGAGGGGCTGTGTTGGGCAGGCTTTGGTGTACAGGCACACAGAGCTCCACGAATAATACTGAGCCATGTTTTTGCAGAACACAGAGAAGGTTGATTTCTCATACAACCCATTAGCCGACCCAAAGTTTGCGTTCTATGACCATAGCCTGGTTGAAGCTGTGAAGCTGAATGATGTCCCGACACACAGGTTCTTCCGGCTGCTCTCACTTTGTCACACAGTGATGCCAGAAGAGAAGAAGGAAGGTGAGGACTGTTGCAGGTGCCACTGAGTGGTTCTATTCCCTCATACCACAGTACGTCTTCTCTCCACAGAAGCTGTTATTGGTTCTTTTGCCTCCCTGTGATTTTCTGTAGTGTATGACTACACATAAAACAATGTCTTTGGAGATGCCACATGGGAAGAGAAAGGACCAGGGCCTCCACTCCCTGTGTGTTCCTATGGTGGAGCTGACACTACTGCAAACACCACATCTCTGGAGTGCAGAAATTGCAGGTGCCACAGCTTCCCTGAGGTGGCAGATGCTTGCCCCACTCTTTCTCTACTCTGCTCCTAGTCCCATAAAGTAAAGAACACAGAGCACCTATCCACTGGAGGCTCATTAGCTCCTCTCATCCAGTGTTCCCACAGGTACTGGGTCAGCCTCCTCAAATTCCAGACAGGATGAAAACCATGTTTTAAGGGCTAGAGCTGTTAATTGACTAACATAAGTTGAAAATACTGATGAGAAAAATACATGTAGGTATAACTAGACAGGGTTAAACCAAGGAACTTGTCCTCTCAGTGAGGTTTGTTAGACTCCAGAGTGATTAAAAACCCCAAAAGAATCTAGGGTACCTCTTGCACTGTCCTGGAGGATGAGTTGGTGGGACTTGATGGAGAAGTGTGGACATAAGCTGCTTTTCAGTGCTGTACCTCTATGAATAGACAGAAAAGCAAAGGGATAACTGCTATGTAGTGTCTTTGATTTTGTATTTGTTTAGACCAGAAAAAAGGCAAAAGATACATTACATTTTTTTTTCCCTTTTGCGTCAGGTAACTTGGTGTATCATGCCCAATCTCTTTCTCTTTCATGTCAGGTAACTTGGTGTATCAGGCTCAATCTCCTGATGAGGGAGCCCTTGTCACTGCTGCCAGAAACTTTGGATTTGTGTTCCGGGCTCGCACACCAGAGACCATCACTGTTGTGGAAATGGGAGAAACAAAAGTGTACAAACTTCTGGCTATTCTTGATTTCAACAATGTTCGCAAGCGAATGTCTGTGATTGGTATGTTCCCTTTGCCCTTTTCTTTCCTTCATGACTTTTTAGGCTCTGAATCTGTCCCTCATTCTGCTATGATACCTTTTCCTAGGTATCCTAGGAAACCTCCTTTGCAATGGTCTCTGAATAACATAATAACATTTACTTTCGAGGGCTTGAGATGGGCTGCCTTGGCTTTTCCATTCTATAGCAGTAGTGCTAGAAAAATACTTAACATAGGCAGGTGGGAGAACATCTCAACTTCTGGATGACAGTGATGCACCAGCCTCCTGAAGACACTAAGCTTTTTACATGTGTTACTTCCTTCATTACAATGCAGGAAAGGCCTTCCTTCTAGTCAGCTTTAAAATTACAAGTGACATCTAAGGAAGTAGGAAAGGAGAAAGCAAGAATTAACTGAGTAACCCACTTTCCCGAACAGAAAATGCAGAAGTTATTCAAGAAACTTTCTGTAGCCTTTATTAATCCTCCAACGCAGTTATTTCAGGAATTGGGATATCATAGTTACAGTTTACTGGTAGAAGAAATAGGAGCAGTAGGACCAGTTCCCTAAAAAAACCCTGTTATTTACTTCTGAATGCAGATGTGCTGTCTGAAGTGATGCCTGTAGGAACATCTTAGTCCAAAGGAGTGTCTGCTCAGACTCATGCAGTCTGGGTACAGTTGCTGTGCTGCTGCTGCTAAGGTGGGGAGTAGTTGCACTATCTTCAGTTCTAAGCAGAGCTTGTCTTGATTCCTGGGAGTTTGCCAAAACCTGGTGGAGTTCAGACACCTCTAGAAACTTTTCTGTGTTCAGAAGGAAGGGCTGTGTGTCCCAAAAGCCTCAACCTGAGACTTGTAGCATTTTTTTTCCTCTCTCTCTCATAGTGCAGAGTCCAGAAGGTGATTTGACTTTGTACTGCAAGGGGGCTGACACCATTCTTTATGAACTGCTTAACTCATCCTGCAACTCTCTCAAAGAGGAGACCACAGAACATCTGAATGTAAGTGTTTCTTTCTTAACAACATCTCTGCATTTGATTCTTTCCTATTCTCCAGGATGGAAACGTATTTTGCATTGAGACAAAAAAACAGACACGGTACCATGTTTTTAGTTATGGAATAGAGAGGGAAATAAATTTATATAAATATAAATTTATATATGTCTCTTCTTCCAGATCATAAAAAGACATACTGACTGGGCAGCAAGTAAAAAGCATTGCTCAAACTTGTGGTCTTTTATATTGTTGATGGTGTGCAGTGAAGGGTTGTTACTCATATAAGGGCATGTTTTAGTCAATATTTACTCTCCTTTGAGATTTCAGATCCTGCTGTTACGTTGCAGAACACAAGCCAACAGAGAGTTTTGCTTTGCTTTGGAGTTGTGTAATAGCAAAAACATCTCTTTTCACTACCTGGTGAAGACAGAGAAAGTTACTGGCAAAGGAAAGGGCAGAGCAGAGCTGTGGATGTGGCTTGTTCCTAATGCACCTTTACTTCAAGCCTGGGGGAAGAGCTCCATTTTCACAAACATATCTCTGCTATTCCACCAAACACTGAACTCCATACTGTTCATCACAAAACACAGTTATATGGACATGCTGAGATACTGTGACTGGCTGTGCTTATGCTGTGCATTTCAGCCAGAATTTGTACCATAAAAATATTGAGCTCATGTCCAAAATTCAAGGCTTGTTCAAGATTTATTTAGGTGTCACTATTCTGGACTTTTTGTTGAGAAATGAGCCTGAGAAACAATTGTCTGGTTACTGTAAATCTTGGGAGCTAGAAAGTAGAAAAAAGGTTTTGAATTTATCTTGGTAAGGACCATGAATGGCAATGAAAAGTAGCCTGGAATTACTTTTTAAAAGGAACCCAAGCTTTGTGGTCTAAGGATTCTTTTCACCTTTCCTCTGCAAACTTTAGGCAAGATGCTTTTTACAGTCTGCTTTCTGAGAGTCCTTTGTAAGACCAGGTAACCAGACTGTTTGTCTTTGACGTTTCTGTCTCACCACTGTCTTACAGGAGTTTGCTGGAGAAGGTCTGAGGACACTTGTGGTGGCCTATAAAAACTTGGAGAAAGACTATTTTGATGATTGGATCAGGCGCCACCATGAAGCAAGCACTGCCTTGGAAGGAAGGGAAGATAAACTTTCGGAGTTATATGAAGAGATTGAAAAAGATCTAATGGTTGGTACTTTAAGGAATCTGGGCCAAGCTCTGGGGGAGGCAGCGAGGATGGTGGTTTGTCAATAAACAGCTCAGTATGACTTCAGTAAACATTTCTCTGCAAACAGCTCAGTGGGTTGTGTGACAGGAGCAGTTCAGAACGTGGCAGTCCTGGCTGTTCACTGGCACCTCCGTCGGGAGCCCATAAGTGGGGTGTCAGCCACCAGTGCAGGGGAATGATTTTATTTTAACTCATGTGGGTGTCAGAGTAGCTTTCTCGTGATGAAATTACGTACCAGAGCCTGCAGGAGATGACGTGGACACAAATATTTCATAGCTGTTCTTTGTATGTGCAAATGGCTCATCTATTTATTTTCCAGTCTTTGAAATGGCAGGCACTGAATAATCCCCAGTGCCCCTCGGTTTCAGAGAGTGTCTCCTTTGTTCTTGCAGCCCTGGGCAGGAGGGGTAGATGATGTCCATAAACATGTTTATGTCAATTTGAAATAGAGCTAAACCGTGATCTTCCAGTCATTCTTCTCTCCCTGTGTTGTTGCAGTTTTTAAATGCCCTGGGGGATCTGCCTGTGTTTTAGGGCCATGAATAATGGATTAAAAGGATGTATGGGATCTGAGGAGAAGCAATTCGGCTTTTGCACTTGCAGCAGTGCTTTCCCGAAATCTGTGAAATCCTGGGAGACACACCCTTTCTCCTTCCATTAGCTCTATGTTCAGGATGCCGGCAGGACCCAGGGAAGAAACAAGTGTGAGCCGAGGAGATGCTGGCCTCTGAAAGTTGCATAGCCCAGGGGGCAGAGCCTACTGCCCTTCTGGGTATCAACGGAATAGTGAAAAATAGGTCTCAATAGAACAGTGAAAAATGCCCAGAAAGATTGGGTAACTGCTCTGTGGATCATGCTCAAAGGAGGGAGGACATGGAAGTTTGGGGGCTGGAGTGTCCAGCAGCTTTGCAAGAAAGGGTTATGAAACTCATGGCCTGAGGAGGGAAAAAACCAGCAGGAAGAAGTGTGGCTCAGAATAAACACTGTTTACATGAGACCCTTCACTGTGCAGGAGTGACTTTACTTCCCAAAGATGCAGTGGGAAGAGCAGAGTGTGGGTGTTGAGCCTGGCTTGTGAGAGCCAGAGTCAGCGAGGACATAGATGGGTCTTGTGGAGATGTAGAGGACTGCCAAGTGCCATGGTCTAGTTGATGAGCAAGAGCAGAAGTCCCTTGTGTGGCCAGCTTCTGCTAGGGGCCCCTAGAGGGGTAAGGATATAAGGACACAAGAGCTGGAACATGGATACATTCAGAGAATAGTAGTAAAATAGTATTTTTCATGATTGACCTAAAAATTAAGGAAGACCTACAGTCAAGAAGGTATCATGGCTTTCTCTCCAGCTGTTCTAATATCAGATCATGGACAAGACAGGCGAAGGCCTGTTAATAATGCTCCTGTTGTGCCTTTCTGCAGCTCCACAAAGACAATGGCAGTAGGGAAAGGAAGCCCTTGTTCTCTCTGCCTGGGCACATTTGTTATCAGTGTCCAACTTTGGGCTTCCAGCTCCGACTCAGGCTGCCAAGGATGAGCTGGTGCTTCGAGGAGGTAGCTTTGTAAGCCATAGCATTTAAGTTCTCTCTAGCTGGATCAGGGACTACTGTAAAACGGGGACTCTACAATTTTGGGGACCCTATAGAGAAGTTCCATCAGAGCTGTTTCCTACACTGATAACACTCATAGCTGATGTATGATGGATGTCCCAGGGTACCATAAGGGATCTTGGGCTTAAAGCCAACCTCTGAATTTAGTCTCCCAACAGCAGGACGTAGGTGGTAGCAGATGCTGTCTAAACCTGAGGTAACAGTGAAATCTTCTTGTCCCTTTGACAAGAGGTTAAAGACACCAATTATCTCCAAAATGCAGAAAAACCCAATAACTTTAAAATAATGAAGGTTTGTGTTCTGAGCAGTCTGTGGTTTAGGTGTGTGACAGTGTGAAGCAGTGGTGAGGGCAGGTCTGTGAAGGGCACAGATGTTTAGCAGCCATGATACACGTGTGGTACAACATATCTGGCAGTAAGTTGTATGCAAGAGGATGCATGTGGAGGTCTAGGGGCATGGATTCACAGCTGTCTTTGTCTCTCTGTTAAACCTCTATCTGCTGTGAAGGGAACACATGGAAGAACACTGACCTGCAGGTCTGCAAACACTCTGGCAAATAATTTCCTGCATTTTCATAATCCTTCAGAACCCAGGGGATTAGAGACCAGAACATCTGCAGGATCAGGGCTATGCTCTGTACACTAAATTTGCTGGGGAAGAATGAAAATCAGTACAACTTTATTCCTGGATTTCCTTTGTGTTTGCTTGAGTAATTACCTTTAAGTCAAATGCTTTCTCCTTGCTAGCAGTGGGAGAACTTACCAGTTCCCTGTTATTTTCTGTTAAGTTGTTAGGTGCCACAGCCATTGAGGACAAGCTACAGGATGGAGTCCCACAGACAATTGAGACACTTGCCAAAGCCAACATCAAGATATGGGTTCTCACTGGAGATAAGCAAGGTAAAGGCAGTACAGCTTTGTATGCTTCTCTTCTCACCCTCTGGTGGGATAGTTCTGATCACAGCTACATCTTTATTCTTCTTTTAAAACTGCACTGAAGACAAACTTACAGGGCTTTGCTTCATTGACAGGTAGGTGAAATTTCAGTTAACTGGAATTAGACTAGATAACTGTAATTAGTGCCTGTCCTTACATTCTGTTCTGAGGCTAGAAGCAGGGTGAAGGCAGCATCCTTTGCCTTTGAAGAGGTGACAGTAAACATCCCATCATCCCTGAGATTGAAAAGGTGTGACTTTAATACAGCTGACAGTCCCAGTGGAGAAGTTGGAAAAGCTCATCCTGCTTTCTGGTATCTTTAAT
This sequence comes from Dendrocincla fuliginosa, assembly GCA_035047845.1. NCBI lineage: Eukaryota > Metazoa > Chordata > Aves > Passeriformes > Dendrocolaptidae > Dendrocincla > Dendrocincla fuliginosa. The sequence continues at coordinate 61,597,632 of JAWWMO010000096.1, read as the reverse complement.
GTCAAAGTGGATGTTGGGTATGTTTCAGTTTGGTCCTGGCTTTAAAGAGCTGGAATAGAAATGGAGGAAACAAAAGCTTTTGGAGTTGGAAAGAATGGCAAATAGACTTCGGTGAATTCTTTTGGAGAAACCCTAACTTCATTGAAACAATGGTGGTTCAGGGGGGACAAAAGCGTTTGCAAATAATGTCATCCAAGAAATGAGCAGACAATTTTTGAGAAAAATTGAATACTTCATTTTGTCATGTTCCGAATACAACAGCTTTGCTATGAAATACCTAAATATGTTTTTTCAGAATTTAATGAACAAAATGTGTTGATATTCTTCTTCAGAGCTTTGGTTTGGGGCTTTTCTCAAAGTAGGGAGAGGGAAAGCTAAAAATCCAGAAAAAACTTTTGAATCAGCTTGAAATGTTTTCTGTTGCTCCAATATGTTGGCCAAAGGGTATTTTAAGCTTTTTCATTTTGGCAGAGTTACTTTTTTTCTGTAGCCTTGTGAAGCCCACTTAGGGGAGATTTGCTATCACATCCATCAAAGTGACTCTCCTGGCTCTCTTACTTTTGGCTCTGAAAGGCTCTGAGCTCTTTTGAGTCAGAAAGAGAGCTTTTGTCATGTTTGTAAAAAGGCCACAGAAGGGGGTGAATCTGGGGCTGCTGAGATGAGTCATCTTCCCTGTTTCTCTTTCCCAGAGACAGCAGTGAATATTGGTTACTCCTGCAACTTGCTGAATGATGACATGGAAGATGTTTTCATTATTGACGGCAGCACATCTGATGACGTCCTGAACGAGCTGAGGTAAATGGCTGAAACACACTGTTTCACTGCTGTGCACTAACATGGTTTGTGTTTTGTATCATGCCACTTTCTTTCCTGTCAGCCCTACTTGTTGCATTTCATTCAGGGACCTTAGATAAGGGCTGGCTGGCTCCCTGGAAGATCCAAAAGCTAAATACTCTGAGAGTAAATGCTGAAGCTTCTTGATCCAAGAGGTCAAATTAAATAAATGTATGAGAAAGCAGAGTCAGACAGGCATTATCAGCTGACATTCACCAAGAAGTGATCTTGAGCCACAAAGGCTTTGGCTTCAGGAGTGAGCCATGGTATTGCTCTGCTGTTACTGCCGTTTATTCACATTGCTGTCCTTTGTCTGGATATGGCCTTTTTCTGGCAGTATCTGAGAACCCAGCATCCTCCCTCACCTTCTCTGTGGACACAAGTTCTTAGGTTTAGGTGGAAAATGAGGAAGGTTTTCAGTCCTTTTCTTTTGAAATACATGGTTGCCAGACAATATGCACAGAAAGTTGGATGCCCTTTGGGATGCCATCCTTCAAAGCAGTCAGATGGTTTGTTTGACTTTAAATCAGCAAAAGTTTAGCAACACTTGTTAGAGTTTCAGAAGCATGTGGATAATCTGTGCAAATGGCATCAGTGAAACAATGCATGTTGTTGTAGGGATACAGGGAAAATTGAAATGAACTATCAGAGGGAAGGATCAATTTTTAATTTTCATAAAGTTGCATTATCAAAACATACATAACTTTACAAGATTTTCATTATTATGATGGATTTTTTTCTTTTTCTTTTCTTTTTTTTTTTTTTTTTCAGGAATGCAAGGAAGAAGATGAAGCCAGACTCCTTTCTGGATAGTGATGAAATCAACATTCAGTTTGAAAAATCTTCAAAAAAAACAACAGTTATACCTGATGAGCAAGCAAATGGGGTGTATGGTCTGGTTATCACTGGCCACAGCTTGGTAAGGAAGATTCAGAGGCT
>JAWWMO010000096.1:61574261-61585945 GCA_035047845.1 Dendrocincla fuliginosa | reverse complement strand
GTCAGTTTTTACAGCCTATTTTTTAAGTAGATGGTCACATCCAAATTGATATTTTTAACATCACTGGGTGAAAGAAGACAGAATGCCTGTTCAGTTTCCAAAAACAGGTGAATGGTTAGACTGGATGATCTTGAAGGTTTCTTCCAACCTTGATGATTCTATGATGATTCTAAGTCACTTGCCAGAGATATATCTATTTGCTGTACTCTTGTTACTATATTGTCAAATTAGCTATAATGCTGAGAAACACTTAATAAGGTCACTTTTAAGGAAAGTGTTTCTAGTCTGGACTGAGACAACTTGTTTACTTAATTTCAGTGGAATTATATTACCACAGAATTTGGCCAACTGGAAAGAAAACATTCAGCAACTTTATTGCCAACAACAGCATCATTAAGCCCTTTAATGAGAGTTTTGCTGTCTGTTTGTTCTATCTTACATTAATTCAATTTTGGAGAAGCCAGAAGTGAGCATTTTGGTTTCAAAGAAAGTGTCAGTGACATGCCAGCACACGGCTGTAGTTCTGCCAGTATACCCATCAGACTAGACTGTCTCTGCAGATACCCAGAGCAACACATGCTCCTCTCATAAAGGGCTGTGATTCCCATTGTCTGCTGGGCAGTCAGAATCAGAGTGGTATTCCATATGCTTCAGGAAATGGTACTGGAAGGTAAGAAAGTAGTAGTCCTCCTTTTGCACTAGAGTCTTGGCAAAAGGTGGGAGGACTGGACTTCTGATAAAGGTCTCCTGAACATTTATATGAATCCTTTGCAGTTATTTGACTCTTTGTAAAGAGAAGAGATTCACTCTGACACCCTTGTGTTGCTGGGTTGTTGCTGCAATCATGTCTGGATGTTGCATTTTTCTTTGCTTGTCTCAGTCAGTGACACTGGCATTGCTGTCCTCTCTACAGACAGTGGATTTTGCTGTTGGAGATGGTCTTATATTGTGGTCTGTTTGCCAAGTGCTTTGGAACGAGAGAGCAAGAGGTTCAGGTGAATAAGAGGTGCTGCTTTTACTGTTTTAATCATGCTTTTGCATTTCAGGTACGGCTCGAAACACCCTCAGCCAACCAAACGTGTGGCTAGCAATCTTCCTCAGCATCACCCTCTGCGTGCTGCCTGTGGTTGGTTATCGATTCCTGAAGGCTCAGTTAAGGCCAACTCCCAGTGATAAAGTAAGATAACTTATTAAAACAGAAATCCTGCTTGCTATGGCCTAGGCTTGCTGTGCAGCCCTGGGCTTGGCATCGCTTGGAGTGTATGTCCCTGTCTGTGCAAGTGCTGCCATCCGTCTGTCCGCTACTCCCTTGAGAAGAAGGATTGAATTTGGGGTTTGGCACAGTCCAAACCATCTGCAGCTGGGACCAGGGCTGAGATTATTTAGATGTGGATTAGATTGCTCTGAGGCAGGAAAGCTGCACTATTTTTAGGTGCAGGGGTTAAGCACTGTGGCTCAGTGGCAAAGGAGTGGTGTGTTTCTCCTGCCCTGCTGCTGTGCAGTTTTTAGCCTGGCAGACCACAGCCCTCCACCCGGGCAGACATGTTTTCTAGCTTGTTTTTTTTAAAATTATTATTATGTCAGAATTTACTTCTTTTGTAGCCAGTGCTTATACGCCCCTTCTGAAACTAGCTGGCCTCTCAACCCCGGGTATATGAAGACGAGGGCACTAGGGCAAGGAGAGGCTGAGAGTGATGGAGTGGACAGAGAGCTCATAGCTCACTGCAGCCAGAAAACAGCACTCACAGAGCTCCCCGGGCTTGCTTCCAAACAGAATCATCTGCTGAATGCTGCTGCCACCTCGTGCTTCCTTTGTCTCCCTGCATCAAGCTGCCAGAAATCAGTGTCAGAGCACAGCCCCAAGCGAATCCCTACAGCTGACGTCCTTGCTGGTCATCCTCGGGATGTCTGTGGAGCTCTCCAGGTTCTCTAGGGCTGTATGAGAACACGTTAGGGGAATTCTCAGCCCTTGCAGAGAGAGTGCTGGAGAAGAGTGCTAGGTAGGGAGGTCCTTAGGACACAGTTAGAGGCAGTTCAGGGGTGTAAAAACAGTCTGAGTTTACCTCTCAGTTGAATAAAAGTCAAACCCCAGTTGTCACCCAGAATCCACGCCTCAGTGCTGGGGTTGGGCCTCACTCTCTCTAGCACAAAATTACTTTTCTGCCTCCTCTTGGAACTGAATGGTCACAGGAAAGGAATATTTGGGTTTCCTGCTGTATGGAGTTCCGCAGCTGGCAGTAAACAGATCCGAGTTTTAGAGAGGTCACGTACCAGCCACTAACATTGTGCCAAGCAAGAAGCACAGGAGTCCAGCAGCTGGGGATTCTGCTGATCCACAGGCACTCAATACCAGCCTCCTGCACTAGACAGCCCCTTTCTGAAAAGGTGCTTGACTGCAGATTAACTCAGTGGCCACATGGGAGCAGAAAGCCCATGACCTGTAAATAAAGTGCAATATTTATTCCCCTTCCAGAAAGGAGTACAAGAATCTATTGATCCCTGTATATGTTCAATGCCAGGTTGCATGTCATGTTGATCAACCTGTCTAGTGGCAGGGGGATTGGAATGAGGTGGTCCTCAAGGTCTCTTCCAAACCAAACCACTTGATGATTCTATAATTCTATTATGATAATCATTCTCATCATAAAAAGCTTTTACCTATTAGAAATCCCCTTAGTAGTCTGTTTTCTCCATTAAATATGCCAATTCTTAAATGTTCCTCCATTGTTTTCTGGACTTTTGACTATGGTCAAGATGACTTTCACATTTTAGGTGATTTGACTGAAGTGTGTGAAAGAGCTGCAATAATACCCCAACCAGGGCATTACAGAGCTGTGAAGAACAATAGATGGAAATCATCCCCTCCCACGACTTACAGATGACACTCCCATTAATGCCTTTTAAAATAAGATTTTTTTGCCTTTTGCCAGGCTGCCACCCATGCTGCCAGTTCAGCTGCTGCTCTGCATCCCCTCCTGCCATCCCCCTGTTCTGTCAGTCATTGCTGGCTTTGGATTGCTGCCTTTGTTTCCCTTTCTCTGCTCTTCTTCTGCCGTGCTTACAAATAATGATGCACTTTCCACTTTTCCCACCTTGTTTTCTGATTTCAGGTCCTGCTCAAGATCAAAGAAGCCAAAAAGCGGCCCCCTCCACCCTCACCCAAGAGACGCCTGCGCCGGACCAGCACCCGCCGCTCTGGCTACGCCTTCTCTCACCAGCATGGCTTTGGAGCACTCATTATGTCTGGGAGAAACATGCGGCCAAAATCACCTTTTGCCACAACAGGAACATTTTCACCAAATAGTGACAAACATAAACACAAAGGACTGTAAAAAAAAAAGAAAAGAAGAAGGGAAAAAAATAGAGGAAAAAAAAAGGAAAAAAAAAAGGGACAAAATTCCCTTACAAAAATAGCAAAGCAAACCAAAGTAAAGGGCTGTCAGGAGAGGATTGAGCCAGTGGTTGCTCAGAGTTATGCCCTCTGGGCTACCAAAGCAAGGCCTTGGGCTTTTCCTTTCACCCACGTGCATCTTCCAATTCCAGCTTCTTTTCCAAAGATGTCTGCTGCTGCCGGGGAAGGTGGGCACGGTGGATTGGAGCGTGGAGTTGTATGGTATCCTAGAGGGCCTCCATGGAACAGAAGAGAACGTGCTGCAGGAGGCATCTCCACTCCCTGACAGTGTTCATAATGCTATTTTTTTCCCTCCCTTTAACAACATACCTCAGAACAACGAGAAGTCCAGTCTGAGGGAAGGGCTGAATTGGCGAAAGATTCTCATTCTTGTGCTTTTGTTTTATTTCATGAATCCACTCTGGACCGTATTACTGGGGTGACAGTATTGACTCCAGGTGTGCCTTAAGTCCAGCCACACAACCCTTGAATCCACAATCTTTGTAATATGTGTAATTTTGTAGCCTTTTGACTGTAATCCACTTTTTCAAGAGATGGCCAGTGCCCAAACACCACGCTTGTCCCACATCTGCCATTGGGAAGTGCTGCCAGCTCAGGCAAACCTTCAGTTGGTCAGGGACAAGGAGCTGACACTCATCAGCCTGCCCAATTTTATCTGCATTGCAAATCTACTCCTGCAAAACATCACTGTCCTCAGAGCCCTCTCAAATTTTGTAACTGGGCACCAGCCATTTAATTTAAACTTAAAAGAGCAGAAGGTGCTCAGACTTCCATATGGATCAAATAGTAAAATCTGGCCCTGAGAAGCCTGTGCCATGGTTAGGGCTCACCTGAGCTGCCAGCACCAGGTATCTCCCCCACCATAACAGACTGAAGTGCACACACATCTGGCTTGATGGTGGTTACATGAGCAGTATTGGAGGCAGAAATGCTATTTCATGCCTAGCACCTGAAATAGCCTTTACTCCACTGGTGCTGTGGCTCAGTGTAAGGGAAAAAGCTCCCTGCTGGCTCCCTCAACCCTCCCCGATGGGCAGTGTGGTCAAGATTCAGAGGAACTTAGTGAGGCCTCAGGAGCTGCTGCAGTGTTTCTCTATGCTGGCTGAAATGTTATTTGGGAACGGGTTGTCTGTCAAACATGGGTGGTAGAGAGCTGAAAATCCTACCGGTCTGACTGCCAGCAGAGGGACCTAAAATGCACAGACGCAGCCAAAGTCATGGTGATCTTGAGGGAGCGGGATTTGCTTGCTGTTTTGTTTCACCAGCTCCATGATCAGCCGGGTTACTGGGTGGAAGGCCAGCGTGGCAGCCTGAGAGTTTGTCCTGCCAGCACTGCTGAGCTGTCTAAATGCAGCTTTTTTTTGTGCAGAGGACTAAGCAGCCCTGGCTGCATTGGGATTTTTTTTTCCCCAGCTCCTTTATACAATTAGATTCCTTTCTCATTTTGAATTGGATTTTTCTGTGCAGTAATCATCTGATATGTATGGGGAGCTCTCTGCTGTGAGTCTCTGAGCTATCAGTGATGGCAATATATGATGGCAGTAGGCCAGCTATGTCCCCATTTCATCTGGTCTGCATGAACACCTTGCTGCCTGTGGTCACAGTTCCAGCAGTTATGTGTGAGATTATTTAAGCTCTAATAGGTTTCATTTCCCTGGGTTTAACTCAGTACATAAAAAGCTACAGTCTGTTGCACCTGCTGCTTTGGGAGGCTTGTGGCAAACTGTGGTATTAAATTTCAGCATGGCCAGTGCAAAAGTGGAGCTGGGACTGGATCTGGACTTCAGTGTCCAGGAGCTGCTTGCTAGGGAGGGAGCAAATTCTAATCCAGTGATCTCCCTTGCAGGGAGACACCTAAGTAAAGTGAGTCTGCACTCTGGCTGAGGAAACCACTCTGATAGTGAGTACTTGCCACGTCCCTCTGATTTATCATTCACTTTGCAGAGACAATCAGAGATTTTCTGATGAGGATTATGCCTTTCATAGTCAGCCTCCCTGGCATTGGAGGAAAAAGGAGAATTTGTGTAGATAAACAGACATCCCTATGATATCCAGACTGGTCTGTGGTCTGAAAGCCCTACCAAAGCTGCTCCTGGCATGTGATGCAGCAGAATATATTGCAGAGCAGTGGAGGCAGACCTTGTGCTGACAGGGCAAGGAAACTCTGACACTGTGCCTTTCTTCTCATACGGTTTACGTGCAAAGCACTCACCTCCTGGCTAAAAGGGGATTTGAAAATGTTGGATACGACATGTAGGGGATAATAAAGCTGTTGGTGAGCTTGCACCAGATACAATGATGTCAGTAGTTTTGACACGATCAGCATTTGAAACACATCAGCTGGCAGTGATGTCTGTTCTACATCACTCCTGATTTTGTAAAATAATTTTTTAAATAAAAAGAGAATATTGGGATGATAGATTCCTTGGCAGTCTGTTAATTGATCTAAGGAGAAGTGCATGTTAATTCCGGGACCTCCTCAAGCAGGAGGATGGTCCGTGGGACAACGGGTCCAAGACGACAAGGCGTTTCCCATCCGGTATCCTGATGAGGGAAACACTCGAATTACCAAAATTTTCCATCCTAGCTGGGATGTTTTAAGTGGAAACTTAGAGGAAACGTCAGACATCCTTAGGCGGAGGACCCGGTGGGGGCGGGCAGCGGGGAGAGCCCGCCCCGTCGATGTGCTGTAAACAGCGGAGCGATGCGGGCGATCGGTAAGGGGCGGCGGGGCGGGGACGGGAGCGGGGGGCTTGTCCGTGGGCAAGGAGAGGGGGGGTCTCGGTATTTCTCATGTGCACGACGCTCTGCTTGGCCCCCCGTGGGAGATCAGACCTTATATTTTTGTCTGTGCAGTGTCTAAAAACGGTAATTTATAGGTTGTTGTGAAGGTCTCATATTTGATATGTCAAAAATTAATCGCTAACACAGGCTTTGGGTTTTGTTTTCACCCCCTCTCTTTTTTTCCCCTCATTATTCCATAATATAAATATTCATGGTTTGAACACTGTTCTGCTGTTGTGCCTATACTTGCCACCCCACTGGGCTGCAGTTTGGGGATTGAGAGTGACAGTGTTTTGATGTGGGGAGGCCCTGGCACAGGTTACCCAGAGAAGCTGTGGATGCCCCATCCCTGGGAGTGTTCAAGGCCAGTCTGGATGAGACTCTGAGCAACCTGGTCTAGTGGAGGCTGTCCCCACCCTCGGCAGGGTGGTTGGAACAAGGTGGTCTCTTGAGGTCCTTTCCACCAAACCATTCTGTGATTCTTTGATAACCAGTGATAATAGGGTTACACTGCATCAGAGGAGAGCTGAGAAATCTCTCTCGTCGGAACCCACAGAGTGATACAGAGCAACCTCTGCCCCTAATATTGTGGGGTATCAGGTGCTTTTGGGCAGAGGCACCTCAAGGGTGTTTTACGTTGCTGACTGCAACACCTGCATTCCTTCAATGCTGCCTGGTAGCTCTTTCTTTATCAGTGTGCATCCATACAACTCTCTCCCACTGACTTGTAGCCTGAAAGTCATTACTCGTAAGCAGCCCTTAGGGAGTGGGAGGGCAGAGGAGTATTGCATGCTTGCCCTGTGTTCTCCAAGTGGAGCAATCTTCAGCAAAATCTTTTGCATGAAAGGGACATCTCAGTAGGGACCCATGCTAATTACTAGCTGGAACAAAAGCAAGAGCATAAGGATATCTGCGGGCACAAGCACTGTATCCTATAACCCCATCAGACCACTGATAAACTTCATCCTAAACCCAGCCATTCCAACTGGAAAGCTTCCTGTTCTGGTGGTTGATTGTTCTCCCCTCCTAGTTTTCATCCTAAATATGTTCACAGTGCATTTATTCTCTTGTCGTGCCAGCATTATCCTTTTGCTTCAGCAGTTTTGTTTGTCTCCTGTGATATATTTAGACAGCAATCCTATCCGCTCTCTGCCTACATTTGGTTAGGCTAAACAAGCCAGGTTCTTAAGTTTCTTCTTGTTTGATAGGTTTTCTGTTTCCCTCAGGGCCTTTCTGCACCTGTTCATTTGAGTTTATCATTTTTAAATGCAGATGACCAGATTTTTTTTTTTTTGCAAGATGCTTCTCTTATCCTGCCTGTACAATAGCTCTGCTATTTCACTGCCTTGTCTAGACTGCATTTGCTTTTCTTATGGCATGATCATCTCTGTGATCCCTAACACAGCTTTAGTGGTTATTTTTCCTATTTTTCCAATTTTATTGTGAATATGCAGAATTGTTAGCAAAATTGGGTTAGCTTCATAAATACCTCTCCACTCCCACTGTCTCATGCCTGACAACATGGGGTGGAGCTGAAGTCATCACAGCATAAGTCTGCATAAGCATGTTGATGTTTGAACTGGTGCCTTGTCCTCAAGGGGCAAGCTTTTTCCATGAGAGCTGTCAAGGGATTTTTGCTACATCTGCTTATGTGTTGGCTGATGTAAATATGCTGGAGTGAGGGAGCTGCCATTGCTGATAGTAAGAGGCAGCGGGGAGGTTCCCAGCCTCAGCTCCCACACAGCCCAGACCCTGTCCCTGTCCCTGTCCCTGTCCCTGTCCCTGTCCCTGTCCCTGTCCCTGTCCCTGTCCGTGTTGCTGCAGGGCTCATGTGATGGAGGGCTTAGAAGAAGGGCAAAGAGCCCTGCAGCCTGAGCTTGACCTCCGAGCGCTTCTGGCCATATCTGCACCTCAATTACTCTTCAGTTTCTTCAAAGCTAGTCTTCTGCTGCCCTACTTTTTGTAATTCACTTAAAAGCAGAGAGTGTTTTTCCTCTTCCTGGCAATGAGGAGAAGCCACCTCTCTCCTGTTGCTCCCAGATTGAAGGGAAGTGGTTTTCATGCCCCCTGTCTCTTTCCCCAGCCTGCCTCTCCAGCTGGGTGGAGCTGGCTGTACTGAGCTGTCAGCTCCTGCTTTTCCACACGGAGCAGAGCTCTCTGCCAGACTTTTCAGCTATAAATGGATCTGGCCTTTTCCAAATCGCACCCCCCACCCCCTGCCGGCTCCCGACACCAGGAGATGTTGTGGGATATCGGACCTGGGCCAGCTCCCTCTGAATTAGGAAAACATATGATCCAACCATGGCTCTTCGTAGATGCTCTGGAAGCATCATGCCTGGCTTAGTGGGAGCTGTGTGTGCCCTGGTGAGGGCTGTGTGCACACTGCTGTTCCCAGACCTGAGTGAGAAGCTGGGGCAGACCTGTCGGTGCTATTGCCAGCCCTTGTCTGTGTCTCTAGGGAAGGCCACTGTTTATGTTACTAGCTGCATCCTGTTTCCACATCGGAATTAGGCACTTAAAAGAAGTCTGGCTTTTGTACACAATAAACAAGCCTGTTTGCCTCCCTTAACTTTGGGATTTATGACAGAGGTCCTGAGACCCTTTGAGTTTTATTGCATTCTTCCTCTCCTGAGAGGCAGGGAGGATCAGTATCTCCTCATTCACTAGGGAGCCAGAGCCTGAAGTATGCACACCAAGGTGACTCAGGGAGTCAGTAGCTGCCCTGGATTTTAAAATGAAGTCTTTTGTGTCATCAAGTGGTACCCTCCATCAGCCTTGCAGGCATCCAGGCCATTCATTCCATGAAGAGTACAGGTCTGTATTTAGAAAACTAATTTGTACTGTCATGTAGAAAAATTGCAGTCTGAAAGTCTCCTAGTTTGTGTGCTTCATAGAAGCTGCTGGGCAAGGTTCCAATCTGGTGACCTTTTGCTGGCAGCAGTGAGTTTGCATCCTTTGGACTTAGACAGCAACACCTAGAGCAGCTGCTTCAGAGGCTTCCTTACCTCCTGGCAGTTGTCCCTCAGAAACCTTCAGGCTGTGGATAAGGGATCATAGAATATTCAGAAAGTGCAAGCCTTGCTTATGGTTGCTCAGTATTCTGCCTGCAGTGCTGCTTCTGGTTCAGTTTTTGCTGTGACAGCAGATGCTGTCTGACACATTTTCCTCTGCAGGATGCCTGGTATCCTGAGTTTTTTCTATGTGGTGGCTTGGCTCTGTTGGCTCTTGGGTGGGTCTGTAGAGCTATTGACAGGGCCATGTTGATGGGTAATGTGTATGAATATATATGTTCTCTTTTTAATGTGAGCTGGAGAATGTAATATCCTAGACCAGGATATTATATAAGGCTTATGGCTCACTAGAACCTCATCTCTGTCTTCCTTCTGGGGTTGTGGACAATATTTTGTGTGAAACAGATGAGGGATAGATGAAGTGCTCCTGCACCCTTCCCCATTCCACCCCCAGGCTTTGAACTTGGGGAATATATGAAATGAAGATACTGTTGTAGGTTGTAAGTTGTAGGTGCCCAATGTTCTTTTCTGTGGTAAGCTCTGCTGAAGCTGGGCCAGGCATCAGATTTCACTGGTTTGTCAGCTCAACTTGGAGTGCTTCAGGTTAAACTTAATTGTGAGGAGTTTTTTTGCTTGTTGCGTCCCTCCCAGATATTCAAGGAGGCTGGCTACCCCAGTTCTTTTTGGATTTATGTCATCTGCCTTCAACTGAACACTTAATTCCTAGTTAAGTTCTTCACCAAAGCCTGGACACATAGAAGAGTTTTCTGAGGTTTGTTGGCTCTACGTCTCTGTCCCTCTGATTCCAGAACATGAAGCCTGGTTAAGGTTTTGGTACTGATACCTGCTGCTCATCAGAAGCCAACAGTTTCTCCCCCTCCTCTTCTCATTCACACATCCCAGTGTGCTTGCCTGGACTGGGAATTATGGTTTCCACGATTCAGTTAAGCTGTGCCTGGGGTGGGTGTTTGCTGAGCATATTTGTAGTCCTTCAGTGTTGACCTGGACTCTGCACTTCCAGCTGAGCCATGGATGGGACTGTGTCTCAGTCACCCGACACTGACAGTCTCTTTTGGGAATCCTTGGCAGAATGACGACAGCCCTTAATAATATTTACTGTTAAAGCTCTATTTTCTTAACTGGTTCCTGGTGACCAGGAACCATAGAATGGTTTGGGTTGGAAAGGACCCAGTATCAACCCACCCACCATGGGTTAAATGCCACCCACTAGATCAGGTTGCTCAGGGTCCCCATCCAACCTGTTCTTGAACACTTCTAATGACATCCAGTGACATCCAGGGCATCCACAACTGCTCTTGGCAGCACTCACAAGAGGAACATCATGTTAGCTGATTTCACAATGGCTGCTTTAAACTGCACCAGGATCCTCCATGAATGCCAGGAAAAGACAAGGGTTCAGATGCTGGTCTGTGAGTGCAGATTTGATGTGCTGCTAATCTTATCCCAGAAACAGGATGTGGAGTGTGGCCATCCTGCTGCTATTATGGTTGTGCTACCATATACACAGCACGGAGACTGTGCCTTGGAAAGCTTGTGAAGTATCTGGTACAGATGTCTGCCTGTGCATGACCTGCGTCAGCATGAGTTCAGCTGCCACCCCATGAGCATTAGAGCTCCACAGGCCACAGTGGGATATCCACTGAAACAGAGCATTCCTGGTCACTGTTCTTGGAGCACTCCTTGTCAAATACCATGCTTTTTAGGGCATCAAAGCTCTGGTACCTGCAGTGCCTGGTCCTGCGGGGATCCCTGTGAAACACATGCTGTGCAACACATGTAGTTATGATTTGGAAGATGCAGTGAAGAGTATTTATTTTCCAATGATTCTAAGTTAGTCAGGGTAGTTGGTTTGAAAACTTCCTGAAGAGTTACAGGAGAATCTTGCAGAGCTTCAGCATGATAAAACAGAAAATGGGACTTCATCCTGATAAATGCCACATATAATGGTGATTTGTGAACAGTTTCTCACTACCCACAACAAGCCCTTTGGAGTCACTGTGGATTGTTATCTGAGCACACCAGATCAATGTTCAGCTGTAGCCAAAAAAGGTAGAACTCAAGCTCGAAAGAAAAAATACTGGTCTGTATTCTGGTATAATAGTTATGCAGTCATGTTGTGCCTGCATCTTGAGTCCCACATACCAGCTGGTCACCCTCTTTCAAAAAGAGTGATACAGACCTGGACAAGACAGAGGAAAGTAGAATGTGGATGGTTAAGGGACTGGGACAGTTTCTGTAGAAAGAGAGATTAAACAAGGAAAAGTAGATGACAGTGGGAAAGAGTAAAGGTCTATAATACAGTGTTCAACAGAGAGAAGTTGATTAAGGAATGACCTTAATGAACTTTGCTATTTCTTACAGCGCAGAGGAAGCACGTCCAGCAAAATTATTTATTAGACTGGAGGTTAAGGAAATCCTTTTTCAACACAGTTGATTTGTAGAATATGTTGCTATGA
>JAWWMO010000096.1:61531024-61544896 GCA_035047845.1 Dendrocincla fuliginosa | reverse complement strand
GCTGCTGCTACTAGAGTGTCTGTGATAAGAAAGGATTTACTGTGTCTGCAGTTTAATTCAGCAGTAATTTGTGTGTGATAGGAACAGCCAGAAACATCAGTCTTTTTCTTCTCTGTGGATTTGCATAAAGTAATTAGGAGCATATGTGGTGGGGGCTGGGACGGAGAGGCTGGTGGAGAGGAGGAGGAGGAGGAGCAGGTTCCATCCCAGATCACCTCGGTGGATGCTGTGAGTCATGGCCTGTAAATGGCACTTACCGAGTGCCACATGCCAGATGATGAGTCATGGAGCAAGGGAGCACAGAAATGGGAGAAACTGGTTCGGTCACTGTCCTGGCTCCTGTGATAGCTGGTATAGATCTGCTGCTTGAGCTATTTCTGATGTCTTGTGTAACTCTAACTGCACAGAGCATCTGGGCTGTCTTTTCCTCTGGTTATGTCATCAGCAGGAATACACATACTACACCTATTGCTTATTTTTGTGTCTGCTGGAGGGCACCTCATCCCTGACCTGTGCAGCTCTTTGCTGCCAGGAGCTCAAGGGCTGTGACTGACTGTCACATGCTGCAGTTTCCATTTGGAATGCATCATAATCCTATATGGTTCTAGGATGTAATGATACATTAATCATGTGCTTAGTCAAACTGTCCTGGAAACCACTGGAAAAAGCCCTGGCCAAGGCAGTACCTCTTTGTGGAAAGAAAAGGGAAGTGGTCCTTTTAGGAGTCACTGCTCAGCACCATGAAAGAAACCAGCCTGAGCTGAGGCAGAAATTTGGTATTTCTGTGTTGCTGCAGCCCCCTTTAAACATCAAGTTCTGGAATATTCACCCTGGAACCATGCAGACCACCCTCACTATGCTTGCTGTTTCCTGAGGCAGGGAAGGAGAGCTAGAGGTTTAGGATGAGTCAAAGAACTAGCATTTCCTTTTACACCTTTTATTTCATTAAACAAGCTGGATGATTTAATAAAGTGCTTAATGAAGGTGTGAATTTGACAGAGATGTATTAGCTGTCAAGAAATAAACAGATGTCCAAACTAATACCACTAACTAGTCCCACCCTACAACAATTTACAGGCTTCCTCACCTCCACCCTCTGCTTACTCACTCCCATGGTTCAGATCCATCCCCAGGCCACTCACCCTGTGGCACTCAGCCCATGCTCTTCTCTCATACTGTTCTCTGAATGCCCTCCAGTTACCTGAAATTTTCCTGGTAAGATTTTCTTTAAAACCACTCAGTACTTTCTGGCAGCTTTTGGTGTGGCAGAGCTGGTGCAGGGTCACACTGGTTCTGGATACACTGAGCCCTTAGATCCCCTCACACTGTCTGAAGAGTGGCTTTCAGTTTGGATTAATCTCCTGGTCCTTTTGCCTGGAGGTAGACATACAGGGAGTAAACTGATATAGCTCTCCCCGTGGAGCAAAGAAGAGATGTCTGTATTGTGCCCTTGTGCACAAGATCACACAAACTTGCTTTTTGCAGCATTTCTGCTCGTGGTTGTTTTGTAGGGCTGTATGGTTTCTTCAGACATGTTCATGCAAATGTGCTGTACAAGTCAGGGGTTCACATGAAAATAACTCTCAGAACAAGCAGCTCCAATACAAAAGGATTTTTTTCTGCTTCTTCTCTGAAACTGAATGTGCAGCTTTTAGCTCTGTTTTTCCGTCTTCTACCCTTGGGTGACATGATGAATCTTGCTCCATTTGAGGAAGATACTCATGACAGTGATACCATAGCCATACAGAAAGAGGCAACAGGAACCCTCACAGTTAAAGGTTTCCTTTGGACAGTCCCATTTCGTAGATGAAATTACTAATTTTGTAGAAACAGTAATTTGTTCAGGAAAGCCATCCTCCAAAAAGCCTGCATTGCCTCCAGCTGGCAGTTCTGATGATCTTTCTCCTGCCTCTTCATCCTCTGTGGTCTATGTGCAGCCTTTCTACATTTAATTCACATTTATTTCTTCTATCTCTGCATGCCTCCTCCAATAGTGTGTTACATTTTATGAGGAAAGCTGTGTCACTGTGTGTTGAGTCCTGTTGCCCCACCTGTGTGCAGTGGACAGCACTGAGCAAGGACAGGTGTTAAGCATTCAGCAGCTGGACTCCAAAATCGTGGTTGGAGCCCTAAGGGATAGCAGGGTGTGCCTGGAGGTGTGTGTCACCACACCTAACTCATCAGCCCTTGGAGGCAAGCCTGGAGCTTATACAAGCCCCATCTAATTGAACCTCTTTGGAGACAGCTCTGATGGCTTCGGCATCTTCTCAGTAGTGCTGCAGAGGCAGGATTCTCTACTGCAGAAGCCATGAAGGTCCACTGACCACCTTTAAATGAGCACAAGGTCCTCAGTCTTTGAGTTATGGCAGAAGAGGGATTTGAGAACCTCTGTGTAGTGCTCAGCAAGGACTTAAAAGGCATGAAGTGCAGAGCCTGAAGGATTCTACATGCTCTTGTTTCCTGCAGCATTCTGCCTCCTCTCTAAAGCACAGACACGACTTGGTAGGCGTGCTGAACAATCCTTTGTTGCTTGGCACTCATCTGCTCTTTACCTAGAGCTTTGCTGTAACTAAGGAGTTTTTGTTGTGTATATCTATATGGGGCTACAATCATTCCTGAGCAATTCCACACCAGATGTAGGTGTCTCACAAAAAGCCATTCTTTCTGCTCTGTATTCTCTTGACTGGAATGAGGCACCCACAGGAAATTAAATGTGTGGCACTCACCTTCTTCAGGTAACCCCTTAGCACCTCAAGAAAGAGTTCACTGATATCTTCTGTGTTGCAGATGGTGTCAGTATGGACAAGGCAAGAATTTTGATGTTGGAAAATAAAATGGCTGTTGTACTGATATGTAGAGTTGTGGTGCTCCCTGCATGCCTCCCTGCCTTGCATTGCCATGACATGCTTTTCCAGGCAGGATCCATGCTGGATGCTGTGTTTGCTGTTGTATGTGTAGCATTGGGCAAGATTCAGCACACCGTGGGCTTGTGCTATGAATGATAAGAAGAATTAAATGATTTGGCAAAAAGTGTTCAAGTACAGACTGCCTATCCACATCTGGAAATTTCCTGTTGCTAAGGGGAGCGAGGGCTTTGCAAAAACCTGATCAAAGCCAGCAGAATCTGAAGCTAGACTGCATTTTATTCCCCAATCCCAGGCTAGCAGAGCCTGGACAGGAAGAGGGAGTATCCTTCTACTGTCTTCCAGAATAAGAGAGGGAGAGTCAGGTGATGGTACAGCCAGAGAGGATGCTCTGATGTTGGGAATTGAATAATCTTTGTGCTGGCAGTGCTGTTGCCAGCCTCCCTGCATCCCTAAGTCAGGAGGAAGGCAGGAGAGGCATAGTAGCAAGGAAGGGAGAAGGAGTATTTGGGGCGCAAAACACCATTCCTATTGCTAGAGAAGCCAGCAAAATGTCTCCCAGCAGGAGCTGTGTACACCTGTGATGTTGAACCTCAGAACCTTGTGCTGGGAGCAGGCTGTGGGTGCAGGCAGGATGGGTATCCGTCTGCTGGCAGGATGGGTATCCGTCTGCCGCAGTGTCTGTGACAGCCAGTGAATCACAATCCACCCCGGGAGCCTGTGCTGCTGCGAAACCAAAGAGCTGGGCAGAGCTGCGTGTTGCAGCCGGAGCGCTGGAGAGACAGCTGGGAAATGGCTGCGTGTCAGCTCTGACATTTTGCTGTCAAATGTCAGACTGTGTCTGTGCAAGTGTTGTCCTCCCACAGCAGCTTTTGCACTGACGTGAATTGCGTGTTGCTCAGCAGATGGGTGCTGGTGCTGGGAGCCAGCTCCAAGCAGCCATTTTCCAGAGGGAGTGGAGATCCGGTGCTCCAGCAGTGAAGTGTGCTGCCGTCATGGTCTGTATCCTCAAAATAATGCTTTTCAGATGGATGCATTGTGACAGCACTGGAAATACAGCAAAGCCTTATGGAGAGATGTGTTCTGAGCATTGCAGTCAGCTACAAGGGCAGTAACAAGGGCAGGGGGTGGCGTATGTGAGTACATAAGCACTGGGGGACCAGCTTTTTTTTCCCAAAATGCTTGGGGGGCAGTGGGGAGGCAGAGGTGGGAGGACAGGATAAACTCCTGCAGAGTTAAATAAAAATAAACTCAGATAAACTCAGAGCTCCTGTTGCGCCATCAGTGGTGCACAAGGTCCAAAATGGGGCATGAACACCACTCCAGCCATGGAACATCACGTGTGGTGTGTACGTGTGTGTGTGTGCTAGGTTCTGGGTCAGGAGCTGCTGTTACCCACAGTGGCTCTTGAACAGCGGTGTCTTGGGAATCCTTGATCTTTTACGATCTTTTATGAACTACCAGCCAGGATCTGGACTGAGTACAGACTCATTCCTTTCAGGCTTTGTGGCAGCGGCTGTGGTAAAGGAACCAAAGGCTTGTAAGGCAGAGAAGTCATTGAAAAGAGTGTAAAGGTTGATACAGGTTTTGGAGAGACTATAGGTGAGGAAGAGTTTAGGGGTGCACAATAAATTGTCCAGTTGTGTGTGGTCTGAGTGGTCTGGGTGATCTCTCTTCTTCAGAACCTAATCCTGGGTAGAACATCCCAGCAGAAACAGACATGTAGGTGAGTATCCCCACTACGTAAGACTGTGGTAGCATCTACCAGAAGGCCTGTCTGTTCTCTGACACTGGTGTTAGCATTAACTTTTGCATCATTGGGTGTTTACTGTAAACACAAGCTCTGTTTCCATCTTTATATTTTCATTTCCTGACAGCATCATCCTGTGTCTGTGAGAAGCACTACTGTGCGTGGGAGGAAAGTACTTCTTTTGATCATTTTTTTGTCATATTTTAATTGCTATTCTTACACCTTGAAGCTGAAAAAACTGAAGTTCCTGATGTTTCAGTGTAGCTGTCTCATTGCTTACACTCTTGTTCTAACTTCACTCATCCCACATTTCTCAGTTTCCCTCCTGGGCTCCCATGTGCCTTTTCAGCTCTGCACCAAATCCAGTATCACCCTATAGTAAGAAAAGCTGGGGTGAGGTTGGCAAAGGCCATGTGAATGCCACTTTCTGGAGCCTGAAAGTTAGTGGTGACAGCAGATCTGGGGTTCTGGAGTCCAGAGCAGGATCACAGGATGCAGTTTTCAGGGTGCAGTGAACACTAAGGATGCCTGGATGAGGTATGAGATGTGTATTGCTGACTAAGGGTGTTTGGACCAAGGTTTTCAGAATAAAATTTGGATCTCTGAGAGCACTAGGCCATTTTTTAATATCTCAGGATCACCCAGAATCACTGCTGTCTTTTGTAGTTTCTCCCTCACCTTGCTGTCTTAGCCCTCCCATGCACTTGCCTGCATTGGATTCTCTGATGTGTAGAAGGGACAGCAAGAGGGAAACCCCTTCCAGACTCTGCTGGAAGCACTTGCAGGCTGGACCTCTGGGTAGGTGGGGAAAGAGAAATTAATATATCCATATCCTCTAAGCTCACATGTCAAATACTGGTGAACATCTACAAGAAAGACGAAGAAGGACTTTTTCCATGAGCAGACAGTGATAGAACAAGGGAAAGAGGCTTTAAACTGCAAGAAGGCTGGTTTAGGTTAGATTTTAGGGAAAAGTTCTTTACTGTGAGGATGGTGAGGTGCTGGAACAGGTTACCCAGAGAATTTGTTGACGCCGCATCTCTGGAAGTGTTCAAGGTTAGCTTGAATGGACTTTGAGCAACCTGGTCCAGGAAAAGGTGTCCCTGCCCATGGAACCAGATGATCTTTTAAGGTGCCTTTAGCACAGACCTTTCTGTTACTCCTCTGGCTTTAAGAGAACCTGGTATTTGCTGAACACAGAGGGAGTGGGGCTCTTAGTGCTCTGCCTGTATGGCTCCCAGGAATGTGAAAATCATTCTATTGTGAAGTGCAGCAGGTAATAAGATAAACAAGTAATTGCCACAGATAAGGTGGCAGAGAGCTGTGAAACAGGCATCCCAGAGCACAGGAGGAATGGTGGTTGACCATCAGCAACAGGTGCTGTAAGGGACCTATGTAACCATCAGCAGTGGCTCCCCATGGCCCCACTGAAGTAATCTGCTCCTTTTCACTGTAGAGGCCCTTGTGTACCTACGTAGTTGCGTAACTTGGCGTGCTCTCCTGGCACCATTAAAAGAGTCAGGACCTCATGGGGCCCCCTGAATTTTGGAGAGGAATGGCTGTTGCTTCTTTCCTATTTCCAGTCTCTGATGTTGCAAGACCTTGCAGAACAGTTCAGTATTTGGTCCTTGAAGGAAGGTTCAAGGTACCTAAAAAGAGAGAAAGATGCTCAATCCAGTGTGAGAAGGTAGACTGTTCTCTCCAGAGTGCAGTGCTTCAGTTCGGACCTTGTTCTATTTTCCTGTGAGCACACAGTGCCATCTGCAGTGAGGTCTTTGTTTGGCCCAAAGCCTGTGCAGCCCTTTGGCCTCTTGACTGAAATCACTTACTCTCTTCAGATAACTTTGAGAAGGGTCAGGTGGAATCACAAGTGTTGTCTCAGGAACCTGCAGGGAGGGTGACGTGTTGGTCTTACACTGTGACAGTTTTCCTGAAGAAGGACCTCGTGCTCAGGTACTTGTGCTAGCAAGGACCAGTCTGTTTGATCCTTGTCAACACATTAAATCTTCAGTCAAACCAAGGATGATTTAAATAGTCACTGCCTTTCCCGAGAGGTGACTTCCTTTATGATTTTGTCTCTCTCTAGGTATCTGAATTCCCTCATGAGAAGTGTCCTCCCTGCCTCTCATGTGCAGCCTTACCTGTTCATGGGCGGTACCAGCTTCACTGATGCCCTGAAGAGCATTCCTCACCATGGATAGTCCACCCAAGCTGACTGGTGAGACGCTGATTGTCCATCACATTCCTCTGGTGCATTGCCAGGTCCCTGACAGACAGTGCTGCTCCGTGAGCAAAAGGACCAACCCCTTCTGCCAGCCAGAGCTCAGCATTACACGGACCTCTGCCCTTCCAGACAGAGACCTTTCACAGACCGACTCCTTGGTGTACAGCAGCTTTCTCCAGACCTCTGAAACCTCAACAGAGGCCTCAGACAACAAAGAAGGAAAAGTGAGGGATCTCATTGTCCCTGGTGTCAGTAAGCGACACAACCCTTTTCTACTGAGTGAGGGTGAAGACCTCAGCATTTTTGGAGATGACTTGGGTCAAAAATCTTTCCACCTTCACAACTCACTTGTCGATGGCAAACCTCCCTTCAATCTGCAGGAGCTGGCCTTGCCCCCTTTCCACCTCCATGACTCCAACCACATTGTGAAATCCTGGAACATGGCCAGCCGGTCTGGTGTGGTGGATGGGCAAGAAGACAAAATCAGCAGTGACGACATCCAGAAGAGGAACAATGCCAACAGGTGCCATCAGGCCTCAGAGCGCATGGAGCTGGATGAATGCAACTGCCACCGTGGCAGCTCCTCCAGCTTCTCCTTCGATGGTGGTGATCAGGAGTGGAACCAGAACACAGGTGAATCCCTGAGGAATCAGGACGCCCTGCACAGCCGGACCTGCAGTTGTTCCAGCTCAGAGATCCAGCACTGTCGCTGCTACAGTTCATCGAGTCAGTCTGAAGTGATTGACCAGCAGATGGGCTACATCAGTGACTCTTCTTGCAACAGCTCTGATGGGGTGCTGGTGAACTTCAGTGCTCTCTACAACAAAATGAATGGCCAGTCTCAATCAAACCTGAATTCAGCCAACCTATCCTGTGACTCTTCCTTCTGCAGCCACTCAGACACAGGAGCTTTTTACCTGGATTTACATTCATCACCTACAGAATCCAAGATGTCTTGTGAATCGCATCACCCAGAGAGTTCAGGAAAGGTGTGTGGGTGTCAACACTCCTCCTCACCTGTCCTTGATGCTAACTGCAATTCCTACCACCTCCACTGTGAGCCTTGCTCTTCAGAGAGCTCCGACCTCACTGCCTGCTTCCAGAGCCAAGCACGGCTCGTTGTGGCTACTCAGAATTACTATAAGTTAGTCACGTGTGACTTGTCTTCCCAGTCATCCCCCAGCCCTGCCGGATCTTCCATAACTAGCTGCTCAGAAGACCAGACTAAGGGTAGCCCAGCCCAACCCACAGAATACTATCTGTTTAGAAGGCCTGACCTGAGACAAGAGGAAGGCAATGTGGAGTGCAGTGAAGAAGAAGCAAAGGGAGAATCTACCCAGAACACGATTGAGGGTCAGGTCTATGTCAATGTGTCACCGCCGAACCTCAACACAAGCCGACAACGCTCCAGGAGCTATGATCAGAACCTGGACAGGAGTCCCAGCAGCAGGCTGGGCTCCTTGGAGCGCATGGTGAGCTGTCCAGTCAAACTGAGTGAAAGTCCAGCAATACCCATCCAGAGTTCTCCCCCAAAGAGAGTGACATCTTTCGCTGAACTGGCTAAGGGACGGAAAAAGAATGGCACTTCCCCACCACTCCGGTCCAGTGGAGATTCCTCCTTGGAGTTCTCTCCTATACCTGAGACTCAGCGGGATTGCCCAACCTTCCTTGAAGAAAGAGCTCGGCGCAGCCAGAGTCTTCCACCCATGCCCTTCATCCATGGCCTGAACCGGAGCTGCGAGGGCTTCTGTTTGAATCATGCTTTTGGGGACAGCCAGGCTTTGTGCTCCACCAAAGACTCGGTCTCCAGTGAGAAGGTCCCCAGTGGGCGTGGGGCAGGTGAGCAAGCCTCTCTCTCCCTGCTGACGGAGGCAGATGCCAACTTCTCGGGTGGCTCTGCCAGTGGCCACGGACAAAAAGATGTTAGAGCCCGAGCAGACGGTAAGGAGCCAAACTAGGCAGAATGGAGAAGTAAAAAGAAAGGCAGCTCTTTGTGATATGAGGGGACCTGCAGGGGAACCTGCATGGTGATAGGAGACCAGTGCCTGTGCAATTTGGTTCGTGGTCTTTGTCCTTGGGACAAAGCCTTACTGTGCTTATTTCAGACTCATATCAGTGCAAATGTCTCGTCCATGTGTTACTAAAGCCTCTTGAGGTTTTGTTCAAATCTTTCATATCATGTAGGAGATGACATGACATTAGCACTTGAGTCTGTGCAGCTTGAAGGGTTGTCTGCCTTCCAGGGGATTTACTGTGCTTGTCCATGAGAATCACCTGCCCTTAGATCCTGAGGCAGAGCTGTGATGATGCTCAGCAAAGTCATGTTCACAGCAGATGAAGGGAGTTTTCAGTCTTTCTTCTTTGGAGATACTTGGGGCAGATGTAGAGACACGGAGACTGTATAACCAGCAGTCTCCTCTCCTTGTAGGTTTAGGAACCTCACACAGTCTCTGCTTGGACTTACATGTGAGACCTGCAGAGATTAATCTGTGGATTTCTGCTGGAATATCCTGGTTGTGTCCTCCACAGGGCTTTAGATTGCAGCAAAAGTTCCTGCGAAGAGTAATTGTCACAGTTACCTCTGTAGGAAAGCCTATAATATGTGAGTTGCTTTCCCCCTTGGTATTGGCGTCACTTGCCCTTGAGAAGAAGCTGTGTGATCCTCCCATTGGAGGTGTGGCCATTTCTCCAGCATGGCAGGAGACCTCTGTCTCTGCCCTAGACAGGTCTTGTACCTACTGCACAGGTAATAGCCCATCTAAAATGCCTCTGACCAGACCACTGAAGTATTTAGCACTTAACATATCAAAAACCAGACTGTCGCAATCTAATATCCTGAAGATTTCTGACAGGAGGTAAAAACATGTCATTAATTTGCCATGGCAGGGGTGGGAGAGATTTTGGCCTTCGAAGCAAGAGTTTTTTAGGTATTGTACTGTTTGTTTATTGAGCCTTGAATGTGTGCTTGGTGTGAGATGACAGGGAAAGGAGGTTTCTTCTGGGAGGAGACAACATGGGAGCAACCCTCTTAGTTTCAGAGGGAGTGCTGGGAAGGAGCAAGGACTGCTCTGGGAGGAGGGGGCAGACAGGAACTCTCAAGGAAATATATCCCAGCAGTTCCTGCCTGCCTTCTGGTGTGCAGGAAGTTTCTGCCTGCAGCTGGAGATAACAGGCATATCTGCCTTGCTCCAGCTGACAGCAGCATGCAAGCCTAGAGGTTCTGAGAGGAACTAGGAGGAAAACAAGCTCTGCTAAAAGCTAGGGAGGTGAGTCAGCTATAGGGAGAAAGGTCTGGAATGTCCTGCAGGCAGCAAGTAACACCAGGACTGATCACGGATCTCACTCAGCCCCGTGTGTGCTTCCAGTGTTGTGTATGTTGTGCACTGAGTGCACAGTGTGTCACACTTCAGCTGTGTCCCTCAGGATGTTGTGGCCCCACCAGGAGATGGAGCAATGTACACATAGGAGATAAGCCCAGCACATACCCTAAGGACACACCAGTACACCATTTGCTGGAGCAGACCAGCACTTTTCAGGGTGGGAAGCAGGATGTTGGGAGCATTCTGCTTAGGTCTGGTAGAGGCCAGGAATGAAGGAAGTTCCGAAGGGAGGATAGTTACAGGAGAAAGAAGAGGCGGGGACAAAGGGAAGCAATTAGCATTTGCAACAGCACCAGTGTGTTGCAATGTGGGATGCAGAGCAGCAGTGCTATTGCATGTAATGCTTGCGCTTGGCTGTGTGAGTTCTCAGTGCATGTGGGAGGGGACAGTCCTTTGGTATAAG
Source organism: Dendrocincla fuliginosa (assembly GCA_035047845.1). Lineage (NCBI taxonomy): Eukaryota > Metazoa > Chordata > Aves > Passeriformes > Dendrocolaptidae > Dendrocincla > Dendrocincla fuliginosa. Next base: position 61,534,275 of record JAWWMO010000096.1, on the reverse strand, counting down.
AAGTCTGACTGTACCACAGTGCGTTGTCTTTGTGGTAGTGCTTGGACAGAGGCAGCTCAAGGGCAGGCACCTGACCCCACGGCTTTGTGCTGTCCAGGGAGCAAGGGATTGGGAAGGGATGTGAAGCTGATGACCCTGTCAGGACAGACAAGCTCCTGGTGCAGCATTCTACTCTTCTAGACAGCTGCCAACAGCTGGAAACTTTGCCTTTGAGGCCAAATGTCTCTTCCTTGCCAGCTATTGACATGTGTAAAGGGTTCAGACTTGAACCACTCTGCATGTGTAACTGGCCTCTAGCTCATCCTCTTCCTTCCGCAACAGAGAGCACATTTCCTTTTGCCTGCGATTGCTGGGCTAAGGATGGTGGACCCTCTGCTCATCCTCATGCTTTGTTACCCTTTCTCTTCCTGAAGGTGGTGGCACAGACAGCAAGCCTGTGGTACGCTACAGCAAGGACCAGCGTCCCACGACTCTGCCCATCCAGCCCTTTGTTTTTCAGCACCATTTCAGCAAGCCACCCAAGGCACGTGCCCTGCACAGTCATTTTGCCTCCAGCCTCTCCCAACTCTACAGCTTATCCAGCAACCGGCCTTCTGGCCAGCAGATCTCCAGTTCCCAGTCCTCAGCCTTGGCCACTTCAGCAGAGCAGGCAGCAGTGGTGGGGACCCAAGCCCATGGCACGCTCGTGACCCAGCGCTCAGCAGACGGAGCTGCCTCCCGCAGTGATGGGGGCATTAAGAAGTCTGCCCCCGAAACAACCCGTCCGTCCCCGCTGGGCAGTTACTCTCCTGTGCGATGCAACGTGCCTTTCTTCCAAAGTGTGGACTCCTCTTCCTCGCCCACTGCAGAGAGACCTGAGGACAGCCAGCCGCCCAGAAGCAGGTCCTGCCCCATCTCCGCCAACCTGCTTCCCACAAGGTCATCCCCTGCTGTCAGTGCCATGCAGCCCTCCAAAACCACAAAAGCTGATGCCCTGAGGCAAAAGGAGAACCCCAGGCTGATCCCCAAGAAGGAGGGACAGCTGGAGCCAAGCCCACCACTCTCTGAATACCGACTCCACAGTGGGTCTCTCCCACCCCTCTCAGTGGGTGGCGTGTCCATGAGCAGAGTAGGAGGCCATGCAGATTCCCACTGGAGAAGTGGCAGTGAGACCAGCAGCTCTGGCCCTCTGAGCAGCATGGGACTACGGCCCATCAATGGTAGGTATCCATCCTCCAGAACCTGCTAGCATCTCCAGCTCCCCATGGCTATGGCTGCTCCCTGTAGTATCACCTTCTCTTACAGCCACAGCCCAGGATAAATCTTCACCTGGGTGCTGCAGAATGACCTACACTAAGAGCATGTCTTTCCAGTCCCAACTCCTACACTGTGTCTCTGGAGAGTACAGTGGGGGCTGCTGATCTTACAGCACCCCATGCCATGTGGTTGTATCCCAAACCTGCTCTCTCTGTGCCTGGAACCATGAGGCCACCCAGGCTCCTGTGCTGCTCTGCCAGGCTGGAGCCTCCACCTCTCTCCATGTGTGTGTGCTAATGTCCTGAAATGCTGCTGGACTTCTGAGTAATGTGCTGTCTCTCTTTCTCTGTCCTCCTTCTTTCTCTTTTCTCTTCCTGTTTTCCCTCCGCATCCTCCATCTGCTCACATCCTCCCGTTTGGCGTGCACTGCCTGCGGCATCCTAGCGAACCACCTCTCTCCCCAAGCGCTGAAGTGGCGGGAGTACAGGCGGAGGAACCCCCTGGGTCTGGACCGTGTTTCGGGGCTGCCCAGCTTGGCAGGCAGCCTGGATAGGAGGCAGCAAGAGCCTCGGCTGAACCGGGGCAACCCCATCTTTGAGCTCCCTGGCGCTCTCAGCACCAGCCATTTCCACTGCAAGCTGAATGGTGCGCATCGTCTTTCTGCTGGGGGGTGTTGGGAGGTGACCTCGGGACTCAGGTTCAGTATCCCTTGGGGCTCAGGTTCAGCCTGGATTCATTGCTGCTCTGCCTGCTCAGAGCAGGAGGGACGATGCATCTGCTCACAGTGGGGCTGGAGGGTTCAGGAAGAAGATGAAAATTGCCTCACTGATGGTTATAATATGTGTGGAGACTCCCTTCTCCATGAGGTGAGAGCAGTCAGGTCCAGCTCTGGACTGGACTGAAGGGAAAAGTGAATGGCTCAAGAACCTGCTCAGTCCTCAGGAAGTGCTCCTTGATGCTGGTTAGCTTGTAGTTCATGTCTCACACAGTTCTGGCCCTGGGAGATCTCATGTCTGTGCCCCACAGTGCCTGACCATTTGCCCCAGCTCTGGAAGTGTTCTGGGTGCTGGGCTGTAGCTCTCATGGGGCAGCTGACAACACTGGAGTGTTTGACTGGAGCTCTGACTTCTCCATGCTTTGCCCTTAGGCTCTTCTCTGTCCTCCAAAAGCTGTGCAGGAAGGGCTGACAGGACAGGCTGCTGTTGACTGAATCTCCAAGAGTCCTGTGAGGAGAGCAGTGTGGTCTTTCTGTGGGAGGGAGAGCACTGTCAGGCTACCCTCAAGTCCTGGAGGGAATTCCTCAAAGCCCTGCACCTCACTCTGCCAACCCAAGCAGTGTCTTCTTCTCTCCTTCAAAGGAAGATGCCTAGCACAGGGTCAGGGAGTCAACTGGATGGAAGTCAAGCACACGGGGAAATTCTTGCAGAAGCCACCCTTTGAAAACAGAGGCCATCCCAGAGGACAGGCAGTGGACATGTAGTTTTGCCTGCTGATGCCTGTGTGGGATTCTCTCTGTACTCACTTTTGATCCTTTTTACTGGGGCTGTCCACACAGCCGCATGGAGAGTCTGGTGCAGCAAGGTTTCCCTTAGCACAAACCCATGAGAATGAACCCCCCCAAAGCATCTTCCAGAGCCCATGGAACCCAAGTCAAGCTGGAGCTAGATGTTGTATGGCCTATGGGGGTCAACTGTACAGGAACACATTGCAAACCATTTGCTGGGCAGGAAACAAGCCTGTAGTCTTGCTCTCCTAGTGTGGGACAGGCTGGGATGAAGGCTACTGCTGGTGCAGGTTGCTTCAGGGAAAAGCAAACAATGTGGAAGAGGCTTTGGTGTGAGGGATTTGGCCTGATCCTTCTCCCTTCTGTCTTGGTCCTGCAGGACAGTCTATGAGGCAACTGCAGCTTACCTACAATGACTTTTTCCCTGACTACTTCTCCCTAGCGGAGAAACCACCTGCTGAGTTCTGCCTCTCCCCAGATGGCAACACAGAGTCCATCTCCATCGACCTGC